>CM077449.1:6398844-7598844 GCA_039654765.1 Mylopharyngodon piceus
AGTTTTGCACTTTTACTACAGTAGGTCCATGAGGGTTAAAGTTACCTGACAGTGCATTTTTTCTGTTGTTTTCTACAGAATTATATCAGATATCTCAGTACTAAAGCTGAAAGTAGACAAATGCTCAAGACAGGATAACCTGTTCATGAAGAAACACAGCCAGAGGCTGTACCGCCACATTTACCTGGCCTGCAAAGAGGAAAGCAGCGTCCAGCGACATTTTGAGTCTCTTCATATGCTGCTGGGGTTGATCTGTGTGGAACTGGCCAATGAGGAGGTGGTGGTGGACCTGATCCGACTGGCTTTGGCCTTACAGGTATTACTCTCACTCCCTGTGATATGTTCTGTGGACACACCAGTGGACATGTATAATAATAAATGTTAAAAGCTAACACAAGTTGACTGCTCTTTACAATATGCTCAAGTACTTACTGTATAGTATTCAGCTGTGTCATAAAAGTGTCTGTCAACCTACAGTATAATAACAATAGTTCTCAGCTTTTTTTTTTTCTGTTCCACTGATGCATCCTCTTCCTCAGGACCTGGCCTTGACTGAAGAGGCTCTTCCTATATATACCCGCTGTGCCATCCACGCTCTGTCAGCTGCTTACCTGAACCTCATCAGCCAGCTGACCACTGTGCCCACCTTCTGCCAACACGTCCATGAGGTGATCTATCTATCTATCCGCCCACCTATCTGTCTGTCTGTTTGATGGAGTAACAGTTAAAGGGTTTTGTTTTCTGCAGGTGATCGAGTCAAGAAAGAAACTGGTCCCTTTCCTGCTTCCAGAGGATGTTCTAGTTGAGAGCTCTAAGTAAGCAACACTTGCAGTCTTCAAAACACTGTAGAGTCTGCTCAGACTACCACTTATTTTTTTGCCATGGTTCACACTAACAGACCGACAGAAACGTGTAGTTCTGTCTCATTTCTCATAAACATATATGTCCTGGGTCTAGAAACGTACTGTATAGTTTTTTATAAGTCTTGTGGTTATGGTTAAAGGGGTCATGAACTGCATTGTTTTATTGGTTTATAACGTTTCCTGGGGTGCACTTTTAATGTTTGTATGATTTTTACATCAAAAATTTTCATAATTTAAAAAATAAAAGGCATTTTTCCTACTCTGTTTTGAACAATCTGTTTTAAGGGGCGTGTCTGCTGTGACACTTCACGGTAAACGCCCACTGCTGTGATTGGGTAACATCTTTGCATATGAAATAGCTAAGTATTACATGTTGAACAGTGGAACTCTCTTAAACTTTTAGCACATTTTTACTATTACAGCTCTCAAGGTTAACTAATTGTGAAAAGTGTTGATTATAGCATTACATTTAGATCTATGGGATTATATTTAGATCGTGGCATGAAAGGTTGCAGTGATGAGCATTGTAGCCGATCACAGACATGTTGTTGAGCGCATGAAAGCAGTGATCTCATCATTGCAACTCAATTTCTGTACGCTAATGAATGCTTTCATCATAACAGTGCAAACACAATGTAAATAAGAGATGCGTTTATTATAACAGAAGATTTCCAGAACTCAGTCGCTGATGAACTTGCGCTGTTTGACAGCTCCAGCGATTGTAAAAGGAGCGTTCTTTGATCACTTTCTATATATATAATTTAATCACATTTTAAATAACAGATTATTTTCATCCTACTAAATGTGAAGTTGACCGTTTAGTGACTGGTTTGATTTACTGACACATAGACAAAGAACATCTGACTGTACATGAATCATTACATATCAGATCAGGCATTAGAATGAACACAGTTACTTACATGTTGTTGCATTACTGTCGAGTCCATATCGTAAAAGTCTGTTTGGAAATTGTGACCGATTTATCAAAGAATCCACAGTGAAATGTACTGAATACAAATAAATAAAGCTCAACTGAGACATTCACATTGTTAAAAATAAATAACCACATTCCTAGCATTAGGATCCTTTGGAAGATAATGTTATTTTTAGCCCAGTGAGTGATCCTGTGCTCTTCTCGCTAAAACGATGGTGGGCGGGGCCAAAGTTGCAATGACGAAGTAGGCAGTGATTTTCTTCTGCAGAGGCAGTCTTTTGTCACACTATTACGTAATAAAGAGGCACAGTCCACGAGTCGTTATCTGGGCTTGGTTACAGTAAAAACTGTTTTTGGACTAACAAGGAAGTTTTCAGTTCTGAAACTTACAGGATATTCTTATACTATGATGACCTCGTATATATCAAAATTTAAAGAAAAATTTGATTTCTCAGTTCATGACCCCTTTAGTGCTCCTTCACATCATCATGGGCACAGTTTTGACTGTGATATGCTGAGCAAATTGTTATTAATGCATTAAACCCACTAAACATCCAGAGATCTCTTAACTAACTAGTTTTTAATGCCTTAGAAGAGCGTATCCATATTAAGCTGAAGAATAGCTTTAGTCTCTTTCTCTTTCAGGATCCCAGAGAAGCTGGAGAAGGTGGAAGGAGAGGTGCTGTTTGTGCAGGCTAAGATAGCAGAGATGCTGGGTGGCAGTGGATACAACACAGAGAGACTGGCCGCACCATACATCCCACAGATCACAGGTCAGACCCTCAACCTGAGATTTAAATACACTGAAACAGTATGTCCGGTCATATATTTGTCTTTTTTGTCATCATTAGACATACAGAGGGCATTTCACAGTTTAATATTATAGTACAGCTGAGAATTTTTTTCTCCATAATACAGTACATTAAAATATTTTTTTATTTTTGTAACTCAGATGAAGACAGACTGTCCAAGCGAAAGAGCATTGGAGACACTGTCTCTCTGCAGTTAGAGATAGATTCTAGAAACAGTCCAGAGAAAGAACAGGTAACACTGCTGTGTGTGTGTGTGTGTGTGTGTGTGTGTGTGTGTGTGTCTGTGTGTGTGTGTGTCCACCTCATAGAACTGGATCTACTATCAGCTATATTTTGTCATCTATTATCTGTATCCTTACAGAGATCCACAGCAGAGCAAATAACATTTGAAACTCTTAAACAAGCCATTGGTAAGTCTTGCATGATTTGAGAGTTTACATTCATTAACACTGTATGTACACTACCATTTATAAGTTTGGGGTAAGTACATTTTTTTAAAGTAATTAATACTTTTATTAAGCAAGGATGCATTAAATTGATCAAAAGTGTCAACAAAGACATTTACTTCGTTACAAATGTTTTTTTAGCTATATATTCATCACAGAATGCTGAAAAAAGTATCACTGTTTCTACAAAAATACATAGGAGCATAAAAATGATAAATCAGCATATTAGAATGATTTCTGAAGGATCATGTGACACTGAAGACTGGAGTAATGATGCTGAAAATTCAGCTTTGCCATCACAGAAATAAATTACATTTTAAAATATATTAAAATGTATTTTAAATTGTAAACAATATTTCACAATATTACTGTTTTTACTGTATTTTTGATCAAATAAATGCAGCCATGGTGAGCATAAGAGACTTATTTTAAAAACATTAAAAGATCTTACCCTAAACTTTTAAATGATGTGTCATTTTTTTATGCTGATGTCGTTATAGAAATGCTGCAGAACACTCTCTCTCTGATTAAAGGGTTAGTTTACCCAAAAATGAAAATTCTGTCATTAATTACTCACCCTCATGTCGTTCCACACCCGTAAGACCTTCGTTCATCTTCGGAACACAAATTAAGATATTTTTGATGAAATCCGATGGTTCAGTGAGGCCTCTATTGCCACTTTCAGATGCCCAGAAAGCTACTAAAGACATATTTAAAACAGTTCATGTGACTACAGTGGTTCAACCTTAATGTTATGAAGTGACGAGAATACTTTTTGTGCGCAAAAAAAAAACAAAATAACTTTATTCAACAATATCTAGTGATGGGAGATTTCAAAACACTGCTTCATGAAGCTTCGAAGCTTTACGAATTTTTGTTTTGAATCAGTGGTTCGGAGCGTGAAACTGATTCGAAACCACTGATTCGAAACAAGAGATTCGTAAAGCTTCGAAGCTTAATGAAGCAGTGTTTTGAAATCACCCATCACTAGATATTGTTGAATAAAGTCGTTATGTTTTTTTGGCGCACAAAAAGTATTCTCGTCGCTTCATAACATTAAGGTTGAACCACTGTAGTCACATGGACTGTTTTAAATACGTCTTTAGTAGCTTTCTGGGCATCTGAAAGTGTTAATTATCTTGCTGTCAATGCAGACCTCACTGAGCCATCAGATTTAATCAAAAATATCTTAATTTGTGTTTCCGAAGATGAGCGAAGGTCTTACGGGTGTGGAACGACATGAGGGTGAGTAATTAATGACAGAATTTTCATTTTTGGGTGAACTAACCCTTTAATTATATCTATAAAATATGATTTTAAATTAAATAATCTTTATTCAGTACACACAAATGACTGGAGAAGACATGATACAAAAACATTTTTGTTTGTAGTAATATCATTAAATTTAACTTAACTTTTAAAGGGTTAAAAGGACATTTTCTAGGCTGGTCTGTTGCAGTTAGCACAGAATCACCCGTGTGTGTGTGTGTGTGTGTGTGTGTGTGTGTTCAGTAGACAGTGTGAATGTGGAGGAGCTGGAGAGAGAGCGGCGAAGGCAGGTGGTGGAGAGGTTTCAGAACGCTCCATTTGAGGAGATAGCAGCCCACTGTGGGGCCAGGGTGAGTCCAATGTATACACACACTCTCTATCTCTAATTTTATCATCAAAAAGCACAAACACGGCTCTTCTGTTCAGCTCCTACATCATTTCTTTTTATATTGTGGATGAACTCTCCACCTGTACTGTTTTTTTTGTAGGCTTCCCTATTGCAGAGTAAACTCAACCAAATCTTTGAAATCACAATCAGGTACATGATATAAAACTGTCTTCTGTAACATTTTATAAATTAGCTTTCCTAAACATTCAGTTGTGCATAAAGGACAATATGTTATATCCATATATTCAACTACAGTGGAAAAAGGCTGTTTTGGCTGTCTCATGTGATTGACATTTGTTTCATCTTTCTTTCTCTCTCTCTTGGTTGGATAGGCCTCCGCCGAGTCCGTCTGGCTCTGTCGGGAATGGTCACGGCCGGACCCGCTCCATACCAGTGTATGAAATGGACTTTCCAGACCTCTGTGTATACTGAGAGACCCTGGAGTCCCAGTCGCAGCATACAGCTGTTTTCATCCCACTATTATCACTCCTTCTCAACGTCCAGGTGTAACTATGTCTTCTAAACCATGTCCTCTAGTGCAGTGGTTCTCAACTGGTTTGGAGTCCCACTTTACTTAACACATACACACATGAATTAGAATATAATATCACTAAAACTAATGAATATACAGTAAAAGGTAAGGCTATTAAATAACAGTCCTAAACTAGTTTTTGTTAACACAATAAAGTAAGCTAGTAAAAGCCACCAGAAATAAAATATACAAAACAACACAAAGTGAAAATAAAGTGGCATTTTGGGGTTAAGGAAGTAATAGTAGATACACAATACATGACCTGTTAATGAAACATATGGAGATTGATCCTGATGAATAGAATGAACATCATACCTGCATGGAAATTAATACTTTACTTAATAATTTACAACATAACTACGGCGTTGCATGCTCAGCGCGCGCCGCCGCATTTGCGCGTGCATTTTAAGAGTGCGCGCTACAAGGCAAGCACAGTATAATGGCTGACAGGACGGGAAAGTTCGTTTTTCTGAGGTGAGGGACTTTTTATTTCGTAACAAATTACAAAAATAACGTTAGAATAATGACACTGACAAATAGCCTGGCAACATCTCAACTGATATCAGATACTGAATCAGGACAATGCGTTTCAGGCAGTATTTACTTTAAACTGCTTCTGACAAGAGTCAACAGCTTTCACGCACGTCTTTCAAAATAAAAGTCTCGCATCAGAAAAACATCGAATTACATTTGATGTTGTTCCTTTGCACACTCAAAACGGTCTTGCGACCCACCAGTTGAGAAACACTGGTCTAGTGTAATATCGGACTTTAGATAAGGATTATGGCTGTACTTTATCCTGAGGTCTATTTATGCCAACAACGACTAACAAACCAAGAGAATATACCATATGTTGGTTAAATATGCACTTAATCTCTTAGTCTAGATGAAAAAGGACAGAATTTATTGACAAATGATCGTATCTTGTCTGTGTATTGAGTCTGTTGTTCAGTCTGTTGTTCAGAGCAAGTGATTGGTTTTCTTGTACAACTAAAAAGTAAAGCTGCCTTAAATTTTGTATCTTAAGTTAAGAACATTTGTTTAAGAATGTCCTAATATTTCCAAAAACTTTTTCAATGTGGGTACAAACAGTTTAGTGAAATACAAGCTTTGTTTGCATGTTTAAACGTCTCTACATGCTGCAATAACAGTTGTATTTAAAGCAATAATTAAAGATTTTAAAAATTAAAACTCTTGTGTAGAAGCTGAAGAAAAAATGCAGCAAATAGCAAGTTTCCAGTTCAACTGACTGCAGTTTTCCCAATCAGAATCATGGTTAAAGGGATAAAATGAAAATTCTCTCATCAAACTCACCCATATGTATGATTTTTTTTTATTCTGTGGAACATAAACTTAAAGAATCCAAATTTTCTTTTGATCTAAAAGAAAATTCCCTCCAATTCATAAGCCATGGCAAAACATATATGGTGAAAAGTTGGCTCACATGAGCTTAGCCATTCTATATCTAGGCTAGATGAACCAGCTATCTGCCACATTTGGCAGAAACGTTCTTGCTATTTGCTTCAGAAGACATGTTTCATCCACTGGGGTCGAATGGATTACTGTTGTGTTCATTTTGCATGGTTTTTGAACATCAACTTGTTCAAAGGGACCCATCCACTTGCATTATATGGACTCGCAGAGTTAGATTATTTTTCTAAAAACCGTTTATATTCCACAGAAGAAAAAGTCATAAACATCTGGGAAGGCACAAGGGTGAGTAAATGATGAGAGAATTTTCATTTTTTTGGTTGAGTATAACTTTAATGACACTGTATGTAAGAAAGTGAATGTTTACATAGTGAATTCAGTCCCGTATCATCATTTATTATTATAATCGCTGCAGTTTCCTACATCTGTACCTCTCTAGCACAGGAAAGAGGTGAAGTGTTCTTTTGCGTAATGTTTGTTTGATGGCGTAAATTTTTTTTTTTTTTTTTTTCTGAACCAGAGTGAACTGATAACACTTTTTAGGGCACACGTTCACATTAGCAAAATTTTGTGAACAAAATCACATTAATGAAATTTCATAAGCATTTCACAGGCAAAAAAGTGTAGTGATGTATAAAGCACTTCTCAAACAGAAGTCACTTTCAGGCATCTTTCTGTTGGTCAGTGCGGCGAATTAATGTGGCCAACTTGAAAATTAGCAAATTCTGCCTGGGCAACTTTTTTTGCTCTCACAAAGATTCTTATTGGAATGACTGGATTTCGCCGAGCTACGGTAAATTTTATCACAGGTCATTATCAAGTGTAGTAAAGCATGAAGCACCTCTAACTCAGAGGTCACTTCCAAACAAGCAGCTTTATGTTGGTAAATGCAACATATTTGCACAACAAATTCAAGTTTGTTGAACATTTAACGCGAATTCGCCGGGTATACCAATATATAGCTTCTTGGTTTGGAAGTGACCTCTGAGTAAGCAGCACTTCACACATCTCTACATACAGTACTGACAATGGACCTACTTTGCCCGCAATATTTCACTGAAGTTTCGCTAACTTTTAATGCAAAATTCCCAAATGGGTCTAAAGGGATCAATTATCTCCTTTTTTGCCATGATATGCGTTTCATTTGTTGCTTGTACAGTGTTTCTTTTCTTTTTGCAAAAATGTATAAATAATTTCAGGTTTATGTGTGTTTATTAGCCAGCTAGTAAACCTCACTCCTCTGGCCTCAAGAGGTGCACTAGCGAATGATGCTAGAGGCTACGGTCTTTAGCATCCTTGTTAGCGTGCCCACTTCCCATGCAGGTGACACTGCTTCGAATACCGCTCTGAGCGGTGCAAGTAGGACCAGTTATACTGGTGCTGTGACCCGGATGGGACTGAGGTTTAGGGGCTAGTAAGAGCTGTGAAAGTAAACCTCACTCCTCTGGCCTCAAGAGGTGCACTAGCGAATGACGCTAGAGGCTGCGGTCTTTAGCATCCTTGTTAGCATGCCCACTTCCCATGCAGGTGACACTGGTTCAAATCCTGCTCGGAGCGGTGCTAGTAGGACCAGTTATACTGGTGCTGTGACCTGGATGGGACTGAGGTTTAGGGGCTAGTAAGAGCTGTGAGAGTAAACCTCACTCCTCTGGCCTCAAGAGGCGCACTAGCGAATGACGCTAGAGGCTGCGGTCTTTAGTAGAACCAGAGGGGTTACATAGGTCAAGATTTTGTTCTCCCAGATTTAATCGCAGCACTTTAAAGCTCACTGTGTAAATGTAGTGTATGCTGAATATACTTCATGTTGTGCGAAATTTCATCTTGACGTGTTCTTGACTAAAATTTTATGGTGTTATGTGTTGTCATGTCATATTGTTCCCGTTCCACATATAAATTTTACCTTTTTTTTTTTTTTTTGTCGTAAAACTCTTTATAGCTTTTTTTTTTTTTTTTTAGGCTGATGTATATTATTTTATTTTATTTATATATATATATTTTGGTAATGCCTTTTACAAGCATAAAAAATACAAAATGGGTTTATCTTCTGTCAATATGGCTATGATGTTCAACTGATGGAATACTGCTTACATGTGAGGTGATTTTGCATGTATGAAATCAAATATCAAAGTTTAGTCTTTCCTTGTCAGCTGCTGCATGCACTGGGTGTTTTGTCTCTGTGCTTTTACCTTTTTTTCATTTAAATTTTTAATCAGTGAGATCATTACAACACTGTGGATCGTAATTAGTCAACCTGTGTTTAGATACTATCACTGCAAACGGATATGACTTCAGAACTGTGTTCTGTGAATGTTTGCCTACATGAAATTTAGTGATGTACATATGTGGTGTGAATAATAAGAATATCAATTAAAGACTAATTTTATGAATTCAAAGTCTGACCTGTGTTTATAGCTTTATTGGCAACTGCAGACATACCGCTGAATGATTTTGATGTGTGTTTGTTTCTCAGAAATGAACCATTTTGTTCTTTTCTGTTTGAAACACCCATTTTTATGTCACATTTTTTAAAATTTACAGTATATTACATTTCAGTAAATAATCTAAAATTGCTGTTTCTTTAGCTTCCAAACCAGTATTTAATCACCACAGCATTTCTATGTACAGAATTCAGAATTTATTGTTGAATACAATGTGAATAAACTCTAAAGCATCAAGAATTAAGTGCTATTGGTAACTTCACCCACCCTCTTTTGTTTAACTATGCATGATAAAACCCTCTCATCAACTCCTCTCCGCCCATCCCATTAAAATCTCCTCACTGGTCCTTCCGCTGGTGCTCTTTGTTTATGACATTTTTGAAGAGTGTGAGAAGGGGTTTCTGACTGCGCTCATCCCAGGACTTCATGAAGCCTCCGTAGCGCTTGCTAGCAGGCGGGCTGCTCCAGCGGAAATGGTTCATTTTGTAGGAGCCGTCCTTCTTCTGCTGATTTAAAGCGTTTTCCTCTTGGGGATAGTCGTCCTCGTTGGTTGCCAGCTCGCGTCTCATCTCGGCCGGGAGAGTCTCAGCGGATTCCTCCTCGACGCCGTTCGTGTACACCTTGATGGGCCGGCGCTTGCGGCCCACCGGCTTTCCCCAACGGAAATGCTCCATGGAGTAAGAGCGCTTGTGCTCGTGCGGTGGGCTGGATTCTGGGTCCATTTGCTCAGCAGCTGCGAGGGCGACTGGGGACAGGAGTGCGAGGACCTCATTTTGCTCCTGCTCGGAGGGAGGCTGCAAATGGCTTTCTCCGGGATAGACGGGGGTTTCATCTGTCAGATCAGACCTGCATAGCTGTAAGCATTCCTTAGGGAGAGCAAAAGAAGAAACTATAGAATTTTAAAATTTCCAAAGAAAATGTAAGTGGTGTTGTGTTGCTTTTAAAGGGACAGTTCACCCAAAAATGAAAATTCTGTCATTGATTACTCACCCTCATGTTGTTCCAAACCCGTAAGACCTTTGTTCATCTTCGGAACACAAATGAAAATCTTTTTTAAGAAATCTGAGAGCTTTCTGTCCCTCCATTGACAGCTATGCAACTGACACTTTGATGCTTCAAAAAGTTCATAAAGGGATCGTAAAATGAATCCATATGAATTGGGCGGTTAAGTCCAAATTTTCTGAAGAGACACAATCACTTTATCTGATGAACAGATTTAATTTAGGCTTTTATTCACATATAAACATTCATCAACTCACACATCAGTTGTGGTAAACGGAGGCTCAAGCATGTTTGCTTGACGCGTACGAGATGAGAACCAATGAGGTTCATTCTCGTGTGTTACACAGCACGTTTGAGCTTCAGCAAGAGGTTCGGTTGAGCTTCTGTTTATGTTCGCTGATTAATATTTATATGTGGATAAAAGCTAAATTAAATCTGTTCATCATATAAAGCGATCGAAGATCTTCAGAAAATTTGGAC
Organism: Mylopharyngodon piceus; assembly: GCA_039654765.1. Taxonomy (NCBI): domain Eukaryota; kingdom Metazoa; phylum Chordata; class Actinopteri; order Cypriniformes; family Xenocyprididae; genus Mylopharyngodon; species Mylopharyngodon piceus. Next base: position 6,409,440 of record CM077449.1, read on the forward strand.
TAAACCGCTCAATTCATATTGATTAGTTTTTACGATCTCTTTATGAACTTTAAGCATCAAAATTTTAGTTGCGTAGCTGTCTATGGAGGGACAGAAATCTCTCAGATTTTATCAAAAATATCTTAATTTGTGTTCTGAAGATGAACGAAAGTCTTACGGGTTTGGAACGACATGAGGGGGATAATTAATGACAGAATTTTCATTTTTGGGTGAATAATCTCTTTAAATAAAAATCCAGCTTTCAAAACAATAATTTATTACAACATTTCGGTCTTGCCTTTGTCAGCAAATGTAAAATATAAAAAGACCAATCAGAGAAGCTATTTAAACAGCACCTATTATGCTTTTTTATTTTACCAATGTCAACATAGATATAATGCTAAACACCATGTCGTATTTACCGTAATTTCGAGATGACAATCTTCTAATCTACTCAAAGTTGTTCACATCCTCAGACTGGGAATTATGTATTTCTACGGCAACACTATTAACGCCCAAATAAATCTGCAGTGGTCAGGTGGTACAAGTAGAAGCTCTTTGAAAATTCCCAGTTTACAAGCTGTAATTACGAGTTCTACTAGGACATAAATGCTTTTACAAGTTGGAATCTCGTAACTACAGTAATTACAACATGGCGTGAACGTACCTTAAAGGGATAGTTCACCCAAAAATGAAAATTCTGTCATCATTTACTCACCCTCAGATCTCGCCCCCCATTGACTACCATAGTATTTTTTTTTTTCCTAGTATGGTAGTCAATGGGAGGCGTGATCTATTTGGTTACACATATTCTTCCAAATATCTTCCTTTGTGTACAGCAGAAAAAAGAAATTTATACAGGTTTGGATCAACTTGAGGGGGAGTAAATGATGACAGAACCCCTTTAATACTATTTACAGCTTCTGGTTGACCAATCAGAGCAGACTGGGCTTTTTGATAAGGTGGGCTTTAAAGAGACAGAAACTAAAACAGAGCATTTCAGGCAGAGGTGCTGCAGCAATGTACAGTATATGAAAAAAAAAAAAGGTTGTTTGATCAAAAACATTATAATGAATACTTTTTTTCGTCTTTTATCTACATAATAATAGCTTATGTACCTGTAACCTTTCAAGTGAACGAGGTGTATTGTCCCATCTTTTGCTAGGTAAAAATCATTAGTCACACCCCTTTTCTGCAAGCTGCATGATTCAGTATTGCGGTTACAATGTGGTTATGTGCCAAAAAATAGATGTTCAAATCCATAATCCTAAGTGTTAGCAATGGTGATATTTGCTTTGGCAAGCACCACTAATAATCAATAAGAAGTTTCAACAGCAAAATTTGAATTTGTGAAATGAAAAGCAGCCGTGCAAGGAATATTGTAGCTCACCAAGATGCTCTCCTCAGTGGTGAGGTCTCGGCATCGAGTGTTTTCCCAGCACTGAGCTCTGACTTCAGAGCCGCCCGCACACAGTACAGCCAGAGCCAAGAGCCAAGCAGGACACAACATCCTCACTCCCCTCACCATATCTGATACAACAGAATATTCACAATAAAATACAAGTTATTCAAAGGATTATTTCATGTCACACCAGAATTAAAAGAACATTTTGAAAGGAATGCGTGTCTGTGAAATAATACTTCATAGTAATAAACTAAACATGAATCATCATGAATTATTAGAAGTGCAAAAACCAAAACTGAACCTCACTGCATGAATTTTTTTTACTCACCTGTTGTACAGAAAGAAGTCAGCCGACCAAAGTTCTTCTCTCTGAGATTCTCTGATCTGTCTGGTTATGTGCGCGTTTGCTTGTCTCTGATGTCTGAGACCCTCATCTAGTCGTCTTTTATAAGCTACTTGTACGTCAATTCCTCAAGGCCACCAAACTCTGTCACTTTTAATGGGTGGTGCAGGTTGGAAACCCCGGCGCATCATCCACGGTACAGATGAGTAATCCATCAAAGATTGTCAGTCAACAGTGAAAAGTCAGTTGTGAATGAGTGCAGGATTAGGACGATATCTTCATTCTGATGTTCTGATAATGGTCCTTCTCATCAAGTTTAAGGGCATATGTGTCAGTTTACATGACTTTGGTGATTAAAGGTTTAAATCCACTTCAAATCAATTATAGGGCATGTGTTTTCTGCTGTGGGCACACAGGTGCTAATCTTATGTTGAAATGAATTGGAAGGTGAGGGATTGGAAAAAGGAAGCCATCTGGGTGTGTTTACAGTTTAGCAGAAAAAAGGTTCATAATTTCACCATTAACATGTTTTGATAGGATTGAATGCCAGTAACGGAATAGGTTAAGCAGACAATTACAAAAAATAAAATCATGGTATTATATAGTCTTATTGCTGTATTTATTATGCCAAAAATTATAGTGAATAAGGGCCAAACTTTTCAGGGAGAAATAAAAAGCAATTCATATTAGCAGAAAATATTAAATAAAATAAAAATAATGTTTTAATGTTAATATAAAAATATAAAAACATATTACAAAATATTAGTAATATACAGTAATAAATAGATGACTCATGTCTTTTGAGTGGTAGAGAGACAGAAACTATTCCAGGGAGAAAATATACTTTATTTTGCTATATATATATATATATACAGTCAAACCAATTCAGACACCTTGAACATTTCATTCATTAATACAGTTTATTCACTATAGTTTAAAAAAATGGTAATAAAATATGACAAGATCTCAGAGTTAAACTGTGTCAGAAAAAATTTATCTTAATTATGTCAGATAACACTTAAGCAAAACATGGTCAGGTCAAAGTGTCTGAATAATTTTTGGTTCAAAATTTTTATCAATTTTACTGGTAGTCCACTGTATGAAGAATTTTTGGGTATAATATGTCACAGTTTACTTTATTTTGCTATCCTCACTTACATAAATGAACTATAGTGTCCTGCACCCACAAGTAAAAATATATCAAAAATATAAAAAAATGTCTTTTTGGTTTGACTGTATATATATTAAATTTAATCTTGTATTTGTAATCTTGTTATATTTATTTTATTAACATATATTATAAATACAATAAATGGTATTTTTGTATTAGTTGCATTTGACTATGCAACGTATATTTTACAGTAAAAAAAGTTTTGTTCTTTTAAATAAAGTATTTTACAATCACAATTAATATAATAATTCTGCTTTAATAATACTTTAGTTTAGTTGTTGTATTATCAAACTGCCACCCTGCATGTTTTTTAAAATCTTCTGGAAACTATAGCTGGCAGTTTTTATTGTGCATTTTTATCTTTTCTTGAATGTCTTAAACAGCGAGATGAACATATTTTTTTCCTGCACCTAATTCGCTTTAAGACAGAAACCATTTGGTATACAAAAGACATTTTAAACTTGAGATCTTGGGAATAAAACACTGACAAATATCAAAGACCATGTCCTAAATTTCACTCTCAGCTGAGTGATTCTGTTCATTGACAATAGTGTTTCTACATTGGTAATCACCGCCTGGAGCAAAGCGATTCTGGAACAGGGTTGCCAGGTTTTCACAACAAAATCTGCCCAATTGCTACTCAAAATTAGCCCAAAACCAGCCCAATCACATTTCAGGGGGGTACCCAGTAAAAATTGCATTCCAGGGGGTAAAATCCACGTTTTTGGCAGGGTTCCCCTGGTAAAAATCACATTCCAGGGGCTAAATATCATGTTATTTGGGGTCGCTTCAACCCGCAGACTTGAAAAACAACCCACAGCAACAGTGTTAAAGTAGCCCAATTCCACGTGAAAACTGCGGACTTGGCAACACTGCTCTGGAAGGCCTTTTCCATTAAGGCCACATCATTATTGGAGTTGTGACCTTGTTGGCTTTTATTTTTATGCTATTGGTTGCTTTGTCACACACAGTCCTCAGAGACACAGAATGCCACAGATGAGTATAATGGGGCTAAATAAGGAAAAAGAGGTTCCAGATTCTAAAATAAAATAAATAAAAATAAAACAAGTGTTAAACTAAATATCTTTTTTTTTTTTTTTTTCAGATAAATGGCAATTATTGCTAATAACACATAAACAATAATTGGTGTAAAAAAAGTGGTCATTACAATGATAAAATCACACATTTAGACATTTTTAGAATGGATATTTAGATATTTAATTAAAAAAAAAATCAACATCCAAGTCAACCTAACAATAAGTAAAAATGCCAAGCGTATATGTTATAGGCTGTATATTCACCCACACTGCACAGTGAATGTAATCCTATTAGAGAAGATTTAGAGGATAAGATGTCTGTCAGCCCATAGTAACACTGTTCATTGCACAGCATTTCCTACTAACAATGAGTGAGCGAGAGAAAGGAAGATATACTTTCCTGCCACATTCCCAATGACAAGGAGATTTGCCTGTCTGGCGAAAGGTAACTTTGCTTATCTCATTTGTTAATTTGATTATTTTTTCATCTGCTGGCATTTCAAAGGCTTTTATTATAGTCTTTGGAAATTCAGGATGCATTATGCTCATGAATGGTGTGTGCATCTGTAAAGTTGGATCTGTTTTCAGTGACATGATCATGCAGTAATGTTGAAGGCTTGTTGTACCTCTAATGATCTCTAAATGCACTTTGAGGGCAAAATGCTTGATGAATCAAGACTCAGTGGACAATATGAGTCAATAAATATGCAATAGGCATTAGATAATATTCTTTCAAAATCTGCATCACACAAATCAAATAAGAATTTTGAAACAACAGAACATAACCAGTTAAACTGTACATGATGTACACACTAGACCCGGTCCTATTATCAGATATGAATGCAGAATCACTGACCTTTCATTATTAAGTGCTTTTTAGAATTGATGTTACTAGCACGCACACAACTATACTCTAAAGTCAAGATATTGCATCTACCTCATATTTGTACACAGTGCTGCAGGTAGATTACTTACAAATTGTAATCAGTTACTGATTCCAAATTACATGACACAAATTGTAGTTAGTAATGTAATCTAAATCACTCATTTTAGGTAATGTATTCTGACTACTTTCTGATTACTTTTTAGATTACTTTTGACCTAACTCGTTTACATTGATTTGAATAGGATAATCTTGTACCATACTGATATAAAAATACAAAGAGAAAGAATATATATTTCATTCTTTATCAACAACATGAAGTCCATTATATATTGCATTCCCCAGACTGAGGTTCGTGAGTTTAATGAAAAGCTATTAAGTCAAATTTTTTAAATAAAAACCATCAAAATAAAACATTTACTAAAAAAAATTGACTCACTGAATGATAATTCAAATAATAATTAATGTGTTCATTAGGAGCTGATTATGTAATGTTGAGAATGTTGAGTCTTTGGATTTGTTGTGTCATGCTGAATCCGGGGATACTGATTTTGCCAGGATTGGATGAATCATCGGGCCGCCATTTTGAAATTTGTCATAAATCGCAATATCTTTTAAACGAATTGACATATCGGCACAAAATTTGGTGGGTATCATCATTAGCATGTCCTAAAGGTACCTAAGAAGTTTGAACACAGCACCACCTAGTGTTCCAGAGATATACATTTTTTTGTTTTGTTTTTTGCAAAAACGCAAATAACTTTTTGAAAACAGTTCAAAATTTGTTTTCTTTGTGTCATGACGTTCCCTGGCTTATGCAGATTCTGACGATGTGTCATTTTCCTTCTTTTGTCTACTCCTCCGACAAATATTGTCCAATTTTGTCCAAAATCTGATCATATAATCTTTGAAAAATGACTGAACGGATTTTTGATATCTGCTACCGTTCCCAAGAAATACCTCTTCGAAGTTGACATTTGCCTCTGTTTGTTTTCTTATGCTAGGCTTATTTGCCATTCTTTATAATGTGGCACTTCAGCTATCAGGTTAACCATAAGCTACATTAACATTAAGTTAGTTTAGCATGCTAATCTGGTTAACATGCCAATTAATGCTTTTGTGTGCTCATTCTTACACTGAAAGCTCTCCTTGGCAGCCTGGTAAAGCAACGTCAACAGGTGTCTGTTATGACATCTGCCCTGAACCTTTCGAATCCTGTCCAAGAAGTTGCATCTGTTCCAGACATTGCTTCTCACTGAGGATGATCTGATCTGAACTTATTAATTATAACATACAGTGCAATTTTATACAAAAATCTTAATAGGGGTTTGCGCTTTTGAGATTCACATAGTAGAGCCTTTGATTGATCGGTGTGTTGAGCTTTGATGTGCTTGCTGTGCTTGCTGTACATGCTGAGCTTGATCTGCTTATAATGCTTGCTAGCTTGGCTCCGCATTGCTGGTTGCAGCTATATTTTTATGTATTTTTGTGTCAAAGAGTGTCATCATTCTATTATTTCTTTACGCAGAATGCTGGGTGGCAATCTGTTTAGGATCTCAATTACTTCCCATCTGCTCTGGAGAGGTCTAGTGGCAGCATTAAACCATGGGGAAATAAGCTTTACCATTCTGAGAACCCAAACAGGATTCAGGGTCTGATGAGGATTTCACTCCCCAGTCCTTACTTTTCTGGAGAACTTGAGTCTTTTGCAGAATGAGGTTGTCTGTGGTGTATGCTTTTTGGTCAGCATGGGCCCAATTTCTTGGTGTCAAATCCAGAGACGCTGTTGAAGAGTCTAAAACAGACACTTCTCAGGGTAACACACATCGAGTTAGCAGTGGCCTAATGCAGTGTGGTGAATACAGCAATGAAGTGATGCCAAATGGACAGTGTCGTTTAATAGCCACATTACCCCAGCTGGAGGAACAGCGGTGTCCTGACATGTTCCGCTGTACAGATGAGGTCTCCTACTGGCTGCGTGAGAATGAAGAACGCAAGCAGCAGATGCAGGACCTGAAAGAGACCATCTCAGAGCTTCAAGAGGAGCTGAGGAATCACAGGCATCGCATCAAAGTGCTGGAGTTGCAGGTAAGAGCTACAGGCTTTTAGCAAGTAAAGTGTGTTTCTATGAGAAGCACCTTCCTCATTGCATCATATAGGCCTATTTCTCATGACATATTTTTAAAGTTGAAATGGGTAATTTCTGAGATTTGAAACATTGCGTCCCAATGCAGATGGTCGATCGGATCTTCTGAACAGTTTGTTTCAAAGATCCTGTTGAAAAAAACTGATTCTTTGGTTCTTGTACCTCATGACACTCAGAACAATATGCTGGCATGTGTTGCTGTTTATTACGTGTTTTATAATGATTTCATAGAGTCTGTTCACTCAGCGTTCCATTTCACTGTGCTTTTTCTATGTAAACATGCGCTAGACCACATGTGGTTTAGGCCCTGTTTACACTAGTGCGTTTTTGTTTTAAAACATATCACTTTTGCTACGGTTATGCCTGTTGTTTACACTACTCCGACGTTTTTGACCCTCGAAAACAGAGACTTTTGAAAATGCTGCAGACCACATTTTAGTTTGAAATCTACGGAGTTGCAACTAAAACGGAGACTTTTGAAAAGGCGTGGCTGCCCACATTACGCTACCGGAACACAACAATAACAGACAAGGGCTGCATTTCCCAAAAGCCTCGTAAGCCTAAATTGATTGTAGATGGTCGTAGATCATTGGTGGCTATATGATCAACTTAGACTTACAATGCTTTTGCAAAATGCAGCCCAGAGCCGTCTCTCTCAACGGCTCTGTAACAGACCAGCCTCGACGACCGTGTAAACAATGACATGGAGACTGAACTGCAAGCTTTGCTGACTTTGCGGTCCTTTTTAACAGCCATTGTGCAGTTAAACTCTGCATTTTATAATCTACATTCGCAAGAGGCAACTGTTTACACTTGTACGCGCATGCCCAGTTTGCATTAACGGTCATGTGACATGCGTTTTCGGTCGAGTAGTGTAGACGGAGATTGTTTCTGAAATGCCATGGAAACGCCACTGTAGACGAGCATTGTATTCATTTTAAAATGCCGTTTTAAAACGAAAACGCACTAGTGTAAACGGCCTTAATTTTGAGCTAAACTCTGCAGGACAGTGGCCCTCCAGGAACTGAGTTTCACGAGATCATTTTGTCGAGGTAACGACAAAGTCCCTTTAAGACAAGTCATTTCACTCGGTGGCCATCTCTGAAACGCCTCTCGGGCATCCAAGTGCATCTCCTATCTTTTTGAATGGGGAAACATCAAATTCTCCAAAACTGTTCAATAAGCTTACGATTAAATTTCATTTTTTTAAAACTCCAATGAAATCTGACAACAACAGTCTCATAAAGCTTGTTTCTTATGTTCAAATAGCGTTTAAAAAGCTTGTTTTTCGTGCTAGAAAAGCCACTGCATATGCACAGTCATGAACGCGAGTCTGAGAATGCTGGCTGTATTTATAGCAACCGGAGCTACTAACAGCAGCTGCAGTGACGTTTTGACTTAACAAATCAACGATTGGCTCTTTCACTTATAAGGCGGGGCTTATTCGCCATATTGGATGTTGCATATTAATTAATAATATATCCTATATATAAAGTCTTTTGTAACGACATCCACGTGATGTGAAGTCGTGGCCTCAAGATTGTTGAGGGAACGACATCCCTTTCTCATGGCCATGAGTTTAATGCATAAACAAACCTGTGTGACCCTAGCAATCTGGAATTATCACAAATTGAGATTAAGTTTATTTTCATTGTTTATTTACTAAGCAAAGTATATCTTTATATCACACGTTACATATTAACAGCTGTGCTACACCTCTGTATTGTGCACTGCAGCTTAGCCTTTTAGTAGTGCACTGTTTCTGTACTAATGCCTCCTTAACCCTGATCAATTACTGGATTAGAGCTGGAACCTGTCCCATAGACACATGATCATAGTGAGCGCATTGCCAACAATGCTTTCCATCCATGTACACTGTTACTTATATATGAATTTATGTTTCTTATAATTGTTAGCAACACCAAACAATGTAGTTTCTTGTTGATATCAATTGAGCCTCTTAAGACAGCTATACAAACAGAAGTTTGTTTGGCCTTTATACTGAAGAGGCAATGACATACTTTTGTTCAACATTCCCAGGTTAACAATGTTGAAATACATTTTATAAAGTACTACTATGGTTGTTATTCTTCTACTATTTTCATGTATTGTGGGTAATTTGGGTCCTTTACTCAAGTATTGCTTGAATGCTTGTGCTCTTAATAACTCATCCAAACAAAAGGCATATTACATTTTACTTATTATAATTTCATTTAGACCTTAAAAGTACATTTAGACCTCACATAATTCTTAGGTCATCTTGACTTAGACATGTCATGATTCAGTGATTCGCTTTCTTCAAAAAGGCACTCAATTTAAATCCAGAGAATCTCTTCTCTCTTCTTTACCTCTACAACTAAAAAGTTTACTGTTTTGTTGGGTCACTTTCAAATTCCTAAATGAGCGGTGTTACCAGATTAAGCTAACCTGTGTTAGTTTTCCATTTGTTTTCCTGTCTGCAAACAAATATGAGCTGACAGTGCACTGTGCTTTGAATTACTGAATGTTATTTCTCTGTGCTGGCAGAGCGAGGAGAAGTATGGAGTAAACTCGTCTTTAGAGCATCGCTTTCACACGCTCCAGCAGATCTATGAAGAGGCCAATGCGCTGCTGCACATCCACGGATCACTCATCTATGAAATGCAGACACAGATTCGCAACCTCTCTATGATAGTAGACCGTGTGAGGCGCAATCCAGGCTGTATGATCAATATCATCCGCACAAGCCCACTTCTCAGCGCCCAAGATACCCTTCACCCAGGTCAGCATGACTAGGTACTGAAGAGCTTACAGGGAAGTAACATTTTGAGAAAGTCATTATTAGATAATTAAAGAGATAGTTCACCCCAAAATGAAAATTGTCATGATTTACTCATGCTCAGGTTCCAAACCTGTATGACAGAAAAGATCAAAATAAAACAACGACCCCCCCACCCCCTTCATTAGGTGCGTAAATGATGACAGAATTTTTTGGGTGAACAGTCCCTTTAAAGGCACAATATGTAAAATTTTTGCAGTAAAATATCCAAAAACCACAAGGCCAGTGTTATATATTTTGTTCAGTTGAGTACAAATGTTTCCAACTATTTGTAAACCGAGGATACGGGACGTGTCCAGGATTCATCTGTCAATGGCGTCATATTCGCATTACCCTCGGTTTCCGGTTTTATTTTGTAGAAACCATGGAAACACCAAAGACACTTTAATATATTACATGTTTTATTAGACAAGGGAACAACTGTTTGGTTACATTTATAGACAAAAAAACGAATTATGTTATATAGCTCAACACGTTTAGTCTTGTTTAAATCTAGTTTTCTGAGAGTATTAGCATGCCACGTTCGTCTCATTAGCAGTCGCTCCAGCGACCTCGTTCAGCTCCAACAGCACTCGCCCTGCTCTGCTTCATACTACAGTAACGTTAATAATCTCATCCATGAAAATGATTTCTGCCCTAGTCCCGTCCCGATTCTTTTCCACTGGCTGTGAGGTGAAGACGACTGCTGTGTCCGAAATCGAATACTTCTCTACTATAGCCTATAGTACGTGAAAAACAGTATGTGAACAGAGTAGTATGTCCAAATTCATAGTATTCGAAAAACAGTAGGCGAAAAGTACCCGGATGACTTACTACTTCCGGCGAGATTCTGAAGTGCGCATACGATGAACACTTTACTATCCCATGGGGCCACGGGAGAGGATTTGTGAATGGAGTTGAAGGGACATAACTGACGCTGGTAGGTCATGTGACAGTAATAACATGGCGGATGTAGTACGTCAGAATTCATTCATACTACACGCATTCGTACTATATAGAAAGTACTTTTTCAACGGTGAAGTAAATTTAAATTCAGATGTAGTACCCACTGAACAGTACGCGATTTTGGACGCAGCAGACATCTCCCAAAATTCCACGCTCAAACTCAGCCTCATCAAGCTACACCTTTGTTTTGACCTCTAGCGGCGAAAAATGTACATATTGTAGCTTTAACTGATGCTGATTGAAAAATATAACTCGCATAGTTAAAATTAATACTATATTTAAAGTCACTGGCATCTCAGAACTCAGTACTGAAATATTTGGACATTTGTAACAAGGCCATAACCATGTCTTGAATATTGGGGGGAACATTTATAAAAAAATTTAAAAAAAATGCATAGGCCTAAAGAAACAGAACAGTAAAGGAAATTCTAGGTCTAATTCTAGTTGGGAAATAATCAACTATTTGCAAATAATATTTGCATTAAAATATGCACACATGTAGGCTACTGTTATTTGTATGCCTACTATGTCGAAAAAGTAAGTGTCTCGTCACACTCAGGAATTACATCAATCACGTAAATGCATAGGCCTATTTACAATTCAAAACGGCCATATTTGAGAAAAAAAGTCAAGTAGTTTGCGTCACTGGATGTATACTGTCGGTCTTGTAACATTTCTAGCACAAAACATGTATTAAATATTTTGATATTTACATCTTACCTCATTCTCTTTCAACGTTAAACTGACGCTTCCCGCTGGAATTCACGCTCTGCCTTCGTGAACACTAAACCCCGCCTACTTTGATTTGATTGGCCATCTCAATCGTTTTGACATTGACGAGCAATTTGGCCTTCCTAATTATTGGGGGGGATTTGTCAATGTCTGTGGTGGTTACGGCCCTGATTTGTAACAATAGCTTGATTTGATTTAATATTATTTTGTTTCCTCAGAGGTTCAGCATGTAAGAAACTGTCCAATTGACTGTGCATCACTGTTCTACAATGGAGTCCACCGATCTGGGATTTTTACTGTTGTGCCCTCGTTGGGATCGACTCCAGTGGAAGTTTATTGTGATATGGAGACTCAAGGTTTGCATTTTTTCTAATAAAGTGTTCATAGACAGCTTGATATTTGATATTAAACAATCATTCTTTGGACTAGGAGGTGGATGGACCATGTTTCAACGTCGGCAGGATGGAAAGGTCAATTTTAACCGCAAATGGACAGAATACAGGGATGGCTTCGGAGATCTGCATGCAGAATTCTGGCTGGGAAATGACCACATACATGATATCTCCAGCCAGGGAGAGTATTCCCTTCGCATTGACCTCGAGGACTGGAATGGCAAGCACAAACACGCACTGTACCAGAACTTCTGGTAAACTTTTGGAAAGATAGTCTGATTATTTTAACTAAGAACATTTACTTATTTTTTGATTTCAGTATACTTTGATAAAATAATGTAATGATATTAAATATTATTAATACATTTAAATTAGAAAAAATACAATTAATAATAGTAATATGAAGGCTTGTTTCCGCCATGGAATAAGAAAATAAAAATTGCCACTTTTTATCCTGCAATTGCAAGTTTATATTTCACAATTCTGAGAAAAAAGTCAGTCAAAGGTCAATTGTGAGTTTATATCTTGCAATATGTTTTTCTCAGAATTGTGATATAAACTGACAATTCTGACTTTTTTTCTTGCAATTATGCTTATATTGCACAGTTCTGACTTTTTTTTATCTTGCTGTTCAGTTTACCTCACAATTCTGATGTTTTTTCTTGCTGTTGTGAGTTTATATCTCACAGTTCTGACTTTTTTCTCCCAATTGCGAGTTTATATCTTGTAGTTCAGACTTTAATTCAGTTTATATCTTGCAATTTTTTTTTTTTTTTTTTTTAAATTGGAGATATAACAATGCGATGCATTTTTATAAACCACTCAAGCAAAAATAACTTTCTTGCTTTGGCAGGATTGAGAACGAGGACAACCACTACCGTCTCCATATATCAGGATTCAGTGGTACAGTTGAGGACTCGTTTGGTTGGTACCATGACAAGCAAAGCTTCAGCACTCCAGACACAGGTGACATCTGTGCTGAGATATCTCACGGAGGCTGGTGGTACCATCAGTGCTTCTTTGCCAACCTCAATGGAGTGTATTATAAGGTCGTATTCAAATGAAGGAAAAATGAAATATAAAATATGAGCCCAAACATATTAACTGTGTCCTGTGTGTTTATCTTGACCACCAGGGGGGGCGTTACTCTGCCAAAGGGAAGAATCTTCTGGGGCCTGATGGGATTGTGTGGTACTCATGGAAGGACTCAGATTACTACTCCTTGAAGAAGGTGAGCATGATGATCCGCCCACGGACATACAAGCCCCGCCTCTCTCCATAACGCCGCTTAAGGACTCGTGTAAAACAATACTGCTGTGACATCATTGGGCCATTATTGATTCACCGTGGCGAAACAATTACTGTACATAAACTGTGGTTAAAAGGAAAGTCCCAACTGGATATTCAAAATAAAATATCCAAATTTCTCATTCTGGATAATCATGTCTCATAATCTTGGTCTTTGACTTACTAAAGTGTTCAATGTAATGAATATAAAATAAGCAAATGTGATTATAAAACAACATGTATTAGATTATCAATAATTTTTAACATGTACAAAAAATGTATCTGGATAATCATTATTAATTAGAAATAATCCAGAGCTTAATATAAGATTGGTACATACTTTGCATATGTTAATTGGTGTTACTGTACATTTAGAAATATTCAGAAGAAATGTTTTTAAGATACAAGTCTAGGGCCCAGTTGAAACAAAACCCTTAAGTTAAGAAAACCTTTTTAATTCATTAATCTATTTTTTTTTTTTTTGTCTTGTAAAAATATATATATAAAAAAATCAATCATAATAATAAAAGAAATAAAAATATTATTATATTTAAAAATATTATTTAAAACTATTTTAATTGAATAATTGTATGGGTATTCTCAATCAGGACTTTCTAATCTTAAGAGGTCTTGTTGCAACCAGCCTCAGCGGTTCATGAGACAATTTGAGAAAACTCTATTAATAGATATCCTACCACACATGGCATATGTAAATATGTTTGCTTTTTAAGCCTCAATAATTCTGTGTAATGTAGAGGTAACAGGTGTTCAAATAATCCCAAAATGTACATCCTTTTAATGCCTAAATGTATATTTCACAACATTGTTTACATTTTGTAACTACTTTGAGAATGTATAAAAATGTCTTAGTTTTTGACAAATGTCCTGCTATCTTGTATACAGCTGACATTCTGTGCTCTTCAGACTACTTTACCATGAGATAAATATATCTGCACCATCCACTCAGACTCTTTCTGCCTATCTCACACTAACAGGAAGGGTGGAACAGACCAGCAAATGAACATGGCACTAGAATAAAAGAGGATTTGAGGGGCATCACATAATTTGATGATTATTTGCATACTATTTTGTTCTTACAAAAGGCTCAGAAGAGATACAAAATGAAGACTCCTTATGGTCAAAAATGAAAAAAGTCAAAATTCCGCCCCTTGTTTAAAGGGTTAGTTCACCCAATAATGAAAATTATCCCATGATTTACTCACCATCAAGCCATTCTAGGTGTATATGACTATCTTCTTTCGGACAAAGACAATTGGAGATCTATTTAAAAATATCCTTAGTCCTCCAAGCTTGATAATGGAGATTCTGAAGCCCAAAAAAAGCATCCATCCATCAAAAAAGTAATCCACATGGCTCCAGGGGGTTAATAAAGGCCTTCTAATAGAAGCGATGGGTTTTTGTAAGAAAAATATATCCATATTTAAAACTTCCGGCAGACGACTGTCGACTTGTGCCACAAGAGTAACCCCTGACGTGACGTATGACATAGGATGTGGATTATCGTAAGCTTAGACGTCTCTCACGGTTTAAACAAATAGGGCTAGGCAACAAACTCAAGCTCCTCTTCTCTTATATCGAAATCCTCCAACATTTCTCCTTAAAATTTCTCGTTTTAGACTTCTAATTCGTGACCGGTGTTTTGTTTTGCTCTATCCTCTGTGCTTCCACATTCGTCATTACGTCAGGTCAGAGGTCACTCTTCCGCTGCAAATCAATGCGCACGGCCGTCTGCCGGAAGCTAGTTATTATAGTTTTATTATAGTTAGTTATTAAAGTTTTAAATATGGATTTTTTTCTCACAAATCCCATCGCTTCACTTCAGAAGGCCTTTATTAACCCCCTGGAGCCATATGGATTATTTTTATGATGGATGGAGGCATTTTTTGGGCTTCAAAATCTCACCCCCCATTCACTACCATTATAAAGCGTGGAAGAGCAAGGATATTTTTAAATATATCTCCGATTGTGTTTATCTGAAAGAAGATAGTCAAATACACCTAGGATGGCTTGAGGGTGAGTAAATCATGGAATAATTTTTATTTTTGGGTGAACTAACCCTTTAAAAGGAAGGAAACAGATTCGGGGCTGCATCCCAAATCGCATACTTATTTTGAATAAGTAATTACTTCGCAACTGCTAAAAAAGTATGTTCTATATATAGTATAAATGTGTATAGTAATGTAATCGGATTTACTACATTCACCATGTTTTCATTATCATGTGACCTACCAGCATCAGTTTCGTCGCTTCACTGCCATTCATAAATCCTCTCCCATGCCCTCATGGGATAGTAAAGTATCCATCGTATGCACACTTCAGAATCTTGCCGGAAGTAGTAGGTCATCCAGGTACTTTTTACCTACTCTATAATGAATACTGTGAATTTGGACATACTATTCCTGTCACATACTGATTTTCATCTGCTATATAGTAAGGAAGTATGCAATTTTCGATGTAGCCAGTGTTTCCTTTTTTTTTTTGGAGGTCACTCTCACAGAGGTCATCACGCTCATTTCCTCATTTTCCTTTCTAGGGTCTAAGATTTGTTTCCTCTTGCGAAGAGGAAAAAACTGACCCTAAGCTAGCATAAATACTAGATCATTTCTATCATCTTCTCCACAATGATATTTTTGTTCTCTTGCTTGAATTGCAAAATCAACATTGACACTAGGCCAAAAATGCAGAGCATTACCGACCATCACAACTCTCCTTGCAGACTTGGAAAGATATAAAGAAAGATTTATTACACACTGGAGGGCTAGTTAAAAACACATTTTATACACTGAGTATGACAGAGACATTTTAGTTTTGTTTTGCATAGAACATTTTACCACAGGTAAAAGACAATGTCCTTATTGCTTTTATCCAATACATACCACTTCTAAATCTCTGACATATTTCATTTCACATACTATAAGAAAATGTCAGACAAATTATTTAAGACATTAATAATCCATTTTGGTTTAGAAGGCCCAGTCTGAGCGTATGCATCCCTGAGAGACCTCATTTTACACAGAAAATTAAAAATCTTAATTTGTTAGGGAGTGTTACATTATCTTAAATGACAGTTAAGATTTAAATTTCTCTTGTTCTTGTGAACAAAATATTTGGTTAATGAATAACATTATATGATGTGCATTGTTTGTTCCCTTATAACCTACATTTTCTATGTCAAAAAGCAGTAATACAAAATTTATTTGTTAAGTTGAAACATTCTGAGCCCCTAAAGGGACATGGTGATGGAAAAATATGATATGGGAGGAAAAAAATATTTTGCAATGCTTTTGCATTGCAGAAACCTTGCATTCGCTCGCAAAACCTTTGCGTTCCTTCACAAAATCTTTGCGTTCTCCCAAATTATGGAAAAGTTAGGCGTTCCCCTGAGAAACTTTGCGTTCGCTCGCAAAGAACTAAAAAGTTTTGTGAGTGAACGCAAAGTTTCTCAAGGGAACGCAAAAGCACTGACATCGGTAATTTTTCCTCCTATCTCATTTTTTTTTTTTTTTCATTCACCATGTCCCTTTAGGGGGTCCGTAAAAACAAGATGGTTATTTGTGAATTAGCATTAAAAAAGCAAAAGCAGCTTCTTTTCTGATGTTCCAGAGTTTGAGGAGTATTGCTGTTTATAGTGTCTCCTCACATGGTGGTATACTGACCGAGTGCTTTCTTCAGCTTTTCAGCTATCTATCCAATGAGAATACAGCAGAACGTTACATATATAGTATGCTGCATTACATACGTCATGTTTAAGGTGTCCATACAAACCTGAATCCCGCCACTCACCGTTTCATAGAATTTCACCTGTTCCTCCAGGTAGAATTGCATGAGTCTGTTGTAGTCATAGATACGGTTGCTATGGAAGTGATTCATCTCCGCTAGAGACACAGATGGCAAGTCTAAGATTACATGTGTGACTAACACTACAATTAAGGACACAGGTTCACATATAAAGGACCACTGTGACAAAGGGTCTTTGATAGACAACACTTTACTAACGTACCTTGCAATGCATAAGACATGGTGCTGAGATTCTTTTCCATAGTGTGTCTATCTTGTGGGCTAATCTTATTCGTTGCCACTAAATGATCAGCCTCTTTCACTTTATCAATGGCAGCCTGAGGAAAACAAAAATGCTTTAAATAGGCTACTAATTTGCTCATGACACAAGCAGTGGCGTAAGTGTGAGACCATTATTAAAAATACTTCAATTGTGAATTATTTCTACTATTTTTCATTACAAATTATATTCTTAACAGAACAATTTGATAGAAAAGATGCACTGAAAAATAAATACTAAATTATTGAAATATAATTCATTAATGATCATTATATATTATATATTTTTATATATATATAAAAATATAAATATATTACATATGTAAAATTTGTCATTTTAAAGTCAACTTTACTCTCATAGAAATCTTTAAACATAGTTTGTGACATTATTGAACACAGATTTATAAATTCAGAAAAGAAAAAAAAAGGCATTTTAGTCATATTTAAAATACATTTAAGTTACATTATGACATACAAAATGGTATCAATTATTTAAATGAAAAACACCCCACCTAACAAAAATATATATTCTAAGAATGGTTTGCTAATGTTCCGATTAAGTTATGAAAACGTTATTTCCGAATGTTCCCAGACGTTTTTTTTTTTTTTTAAACATTATGGGAACGTTACTTATGATGTCAGGGTTCTCACTCTTTTATGAACACCAGATTCAAGGACTTTTTAAAGTACCTTTTTTTTAATTATATATATATATATATATATATATATATATATAAAACACAATAAAGACAATAAAGGTGGGTTTGTTACTGACAGTCTGGACAGTATCAAAGACCTTTCATTACTTCAGTAATGTTAAGTCATATACTGACAACTAACATCAAATATGGGCAAAATATGGATCTATAAATATAATAGGGGCATATACAATCCAATGAGGAGAGAGGCTGGTAGAGTGTACGAGAGTGGGAGAGAGTGAGTTTGAAGGAGAGATGCTGTTTGCAGCTTTCTTATTCCTGCTTTTAACATTTATTTCACATTCCATGAATATTAAAATATAGAGAGAATATTATATACATGAATTTTGCAATTAAATGCAATTATATGGATAAGGTAATTGTTAGGCATTAAAAATATTCTAAATTATTTGTTAATCACCTGTATAGGGAATCTGCAGGGTTTTTAAAACTCTATTTTAAGGCTTTCAAGACTTTTTTTAAGACCTGCACTAATAAAATGAATACCGTATTGGGGGAGATCAGTGTTTATGGAAACATCCTAAACCATAAAATGACTAAAAACGGCGACTTAAACAAGTTTACTGTTCAAATAATACAGGTTTTGAGAACCTGTTTTATAAAATTTATATAAAAATTAATTATAAAAACCTCACATTTCAGCCTTTAAACCATTTTTAAGAAAAGGGATGAGTCAAAATTATAAATTATTATACATATCAATTTAAAATATGATTATACATTATATTCTAGATACCTTATTATTCTACATTTTTTAAAAGCACATTAGCTTCTTATCAATCCACCGGTTAGCATTCACAGCACTGTGTGTTAGCTGTGTAAAATATGGGTCCATCCTCGCAAAAACGGTGTGGTGAGAAATCAAGTCCCCCCAGGAATCGGGTCTCCTTTAGGACCCCGAGTGATCCCATTGGTTCAACGGGCTTTTAATGGGTAGTATTTTTAGCGCCTGATTATATTTCCTGCAAAATGACGTTATATTGTTTAAAATACGTTATAATGACCATTAATGTCTTTTAAATTACATGGTTCATATACTAGTATATAACTGAGGCTATAGGTTGTGAATTCAAGCATTTCTCGTTCTTACTGTTTTTTAGTTAATGTACTAGCATAGCATATATCTACCCGATTAGCCTGCTAGCTTAGCTTATATTATATTAGGTATGTTTTTTCTTCCAATTTCCACTGAAATTTCAAAATGTTTCGAAACACTTATGACATAACGAAGCCTCGTTTACTGAAATTACATGACTTTGGCAGTTTGATACACGCTCTGAACCACTGATTCGAAACAAAAGATTCGTAAAGCTTTGAAGCTTCATGAAGCAGTGTTTTGAAATTGCCCATCACTAGATATTGTTGAATAAAGTCGTTATTTTGGGTTTTTTTGGCGCACAAAAAGTCGCTTCATAACATTAAGGTTGAACCACTGTAGTCACACGAACTGTTTTAAATATGTCTTTAGTAGTTCCCTGTTAGCTGGAAGCTGGGACTAAATGTATTAAAGAAAAAAGTGAAAGGTTTACCTTGTGAACTCCTATTGTGTCAGGGAAGCAGCCCAGTAGTCCCTTGTATTCATTGTTTGTTTCCAACAGGAAGTGTAGATCTTTTTTTGGCTTAAAAAAAAAAAAAAAAAAAAAAAAAAAAAAAAAAGTATCTTATTGAATCCGTAAACAATGATTTAAACTCATGGATAAAACTAAAAACAGCAATCTCGGATGTTGTTATCATTGTGTAGCCTTGATGGTTACAATTCTATCACATTGTGGAAACAGCAGCAGAGGATGTAAGGAAACATGTTCAAGGACTGAAGAGATTTTTGAAGTATTTATATTGAGGAAATGTACTTGTGATACCTGTCCTGCAACAATGTCTGCTATTTCCTCATATGTTTTCCCTGTTGCAGTTAATGCTTCTGTCAGAGTTGATTCCCCTGAAAATAAGGTACACAAAAACCCCCATCAACAAACACATGATAAGGTAATCATTAAGTATTAATATTTGAATTGTGAACATGTATATGAGAGCATTTTAATAAACAAAGTTTTAGTTTTTTACTCAGGTATCCACTGGTGTTGAAAACTGATGACAGATTTTGAAATGCTTTTCCGATCTGCCGATACTCCTTTTGCAATGCTGTTAAAAGCAGAAGGGTGTTACTATGGACTAATAGTGATGAAATAATTTTGACAGTACTTAGTAAATATAGATTTACTGTGGCATTAAGGAAATACGTGAACTCACGGCCTGTACATCTCTTCCAGTGAAGATGCCCAACAGCCAGTAGTTCTTTAACACTGTTGTCCATAGATCTACTAAACTGGCTGTACGTTTCATACTTCTGCTCCCTACAAATCACATCAAGGCAAACCATTGTTTATTATATAAATATATTAAATTATAAGAAATTATAAAAAGTGTATAATGTAATATAATTTGAGGATAGTAAGATGTTTTTGAAAGAAGTCACTTATGCTCAACAAGGCTGCATTTATTTTTATACAAAAATATTAATACAATTTAAAATAACAGTTTTCTATTTTAATATTTTGAGGTGTAATTAATTGATGGCAATTCATGAATTTTCAGTGTCACGTGATCCTTCAGGAATCATTCTAATATGCTGTAACAGTTGTGCTGCTTAATATTTTTGTTGAAACTGTGATATTTTTTGATGAACAGAAAGTTCTAAAGAACAGAATTTATTTGAAATATAACTTTTTTTTGGTAAAAAAGTCTTTACTGTCACTTTTGATCACTTTAATGCATCCTTGATAAAAGTATCAATATCTTTCAAGAAGAAAAATCTTACTCAACCCAAAATTTGAATGGTAGTATAGATTTTATATAATAATTATAATTATTATTCTTTTACAATAATTATAATTATTATTTTTTTACAATAATTATAAATCAAAATATTATACATACATAAATAATATTTTATATTTTTATATAATTCAACATTCTGAATAAAAAAATTAATGAATTAATTATAGGATAAAACAATTTAAGAAGTTAACAGTTGATGATTTTTATTTAATTCAACATTATAAATTAAAAATTAATTGAATTAATTGTAGGAAAAAAACTATTGCCTCACACTTGAGTAGGATCTAACTCTGGGAGCTCTGGATCTATGGTGGAGAAGATTTTCACTCCCATTGTTTCATCTCTCTCTGCTTTCCTCTTCCCTACTTTCCACTCCTGATAGAAACAACAAATAAAACATGTCTTACAACACTCCCTAACTATGTCATGCAGAACTTAACCAAAGTTAATATATAACACTGTAAAACACTTTTCAAGGATGTGATCTCAATATCAGCAAACAGATGGCAATAATCAACAGAAGAGCTCCTTAAAGGGATAGTTCACATAAAAATGAAAATTCTGTCATTAATCATGTCGTTCCAAACCTGTAAGACTTTCGTTCATCTTCAGAACACAAATAAAGATCTTTCATGAAGTGAAATGAAGCTCTCAGATTTCATCAAAAAGATCTTCATTTGTGTTCCAAAGATGAACGAAAGTCTTAACAACAACATGAGGTTGAGTAATTAATGACAGAATTTTCATTTTTGGGTGAACTAACCCTTTAACTGTTTGTATACGTCGTTTGACTTTAAATCAGTATATAAAACTACGTATCTATTACTTTACACATATTTAAGCAAAAGCACCTTCTCGTCTCTGTAGTTAAGGAAGAGCTGGAAAACTTCACTGTTTGAGATCACCGGATGTCGACACATGCGGGACATCCAGCCCTGCAGGCGTTCCATGCGCATTTTGATAAATTCCTCTTCAAATCGGCCTAAAGAAGAATGGAAGACAGATGCTAGACAGTCTACCAGCCAAAAACACTTTCTTTGGTAACTAAAGGCATGTTCACACCAAGAACAATAACTATGACGATAATTATAATAGTGTCCACACCAACGCAAAATATTGTTCTGTTTATTCCAAGCACATTGCAGTTTTTGTCATCTGTCTCTTTAAATGCTCAAGCTCTTTAAACCAGGATGGATTCCGATTGGCTGTCAGTGTTTTTATTGTTCATCATTTGGGAAAAATCATTCTGAAAGTGATTTCAATGATATCGTTTCTCTGTGCCATTATCTTTATAGTTGTTGTATAAACTCTGCTATTCTTTTATATTTAGAACAATTTTTAGAACTTATCGTTATTGTCCTTGGTGTTAATGGGCCTTAAAGGATTAGTTCACTTTGAAATGAAAATTAGCCCAAGCTTTACTCACCCTCAAGCCATCCTAGGTGTATATGACTTTCTTCTTTCTGATGAACATAATTGCAGAAATATTAATAAATATCCTGACACATCCGAGCTTTATAATGGCAGTGATAGGGATCAATGAGTATGAGCTGAAGAAAGTGTTTCCATCCACATCCATCCATCATAAATATGTACTTCACACGGCTCCGGGGGGTTAATAACGGCCTTCTGAAGCGAAGCGATGTGTTTGTGGAAAAAAAGTATCCATATTTAAACAAGTTATGAAGTAAAATATGTAGCTTCTGCCAGACTGCCTTCCATATTGAAGTTACGAAGAAAGTGTAAACTGGCGTCGCGTCAGTTACACTTTTTCCAGTAAGTTGAATATGGAAGGCGTAGGACATAGCATAAGCTTTGTGAAATGCAAGAGTTTTACACTTTCTGCGTTTGCTGAATACGGAAGGCGGCTCGTGTGGAAGCTAGATATTTTACTTCATAACTTGTTAAATATGGATTTTTTTTTTTACACAAACGCAACGCCTTTATTAACCCCCCGGAGCTGTGTGGAGTATGTTTATGAGGGATGGATGTGGATGGATGCACTTTCTTCAGCTCATACTCATTGATCCCGCTCACTGCCATTATAAAGCTCGGATGCGTCAGGATATTTATTAATATTTCTGCGATCAGAAAGAAGAAAGTCATACACCTAGGATGGCTTGAGGGTGAGTAAAGCTTGGGCTAACTTTCATTTCAAAGTGAACTAATCCTTTAAGAAAGTAAACAAAATGGAAGATGGGGCAAGAAGCTGGTCTAAAGTGACCAGAGAGATCACCATTACTTTTCTGCTTTGGTCACCTGTAACTTGTTTGTCAGGCAGACATGGGATGGGTAGAGCACAGGCAAACTTCTCCACAAGCCTTTCATATAACCAGTCAAAGTGTTTGTATCTGTGATTGACAGGTCTGTTTGTAGTCTGGGGAAAAAAAAAAAAAAAAGAAAAAAAGAAAAAAAAAAACACAGTTAAAAAGAAATAATCCAAGACAAATTAGCAATTACAGTAAGTCAATATTATTCAAGCGGTCCTGAGAGGAGTTTCAAAGAAACTTACATTAGGTGTGACCTGGTATTCAATGTAGCTCTTCAGGCCATACATTTTTGAACCTTTTTTGGGATCAGCCACCACACAATCTAACGGAGTTTGTGGATACAGCCATACAGGACCCACCTCTCCCGCCTGCAAAATAAACATTCATCCTTTTTATCAAAGAAATATAAACATGTTAAAGGGATAGTTCACCCAAAAATGAAAATTGAGTCATTATTTACTCATCCTCAAGTTGTTCCAAACCTGTAAGAGTTTCTTTCTTCTGTTAAACACAAAAGAAGATATTTTGAAGAATGTTGGTAACCAGACCATTGATGATAGCCATTGACTTCCATAGTATTTTTTTCCCTACTATGGAAGTCAATGGCTACCGTTAACTGTCTGGTTACCAACATTCTTTAAAATATCTTCCTCATACGAGTTTGGAACAACATAAAGGTGAAAAATGATAACAGAATTTTCATTTTTGGATGAACTAACCCTTTAATATGTTATATGTTGTTTGATCATTCTGTTATCCAGACTATCTTCTGGCATGGAATCAAATCACATGACAAAGTCAAATAACTTGCATAAATTGGCAGTCTGTCGTTTCCTTTAACTGTGTGCTTGGTAAGCAGAAACAGCTCTGGATTTGGGGTCTTGGAGAACCCTGGAAACCTATGGAAAAAGATAAGATGAGCATTTTTAAAGTTTATTTTTTTATGAAATATTCTTATGGTCAGTAATCAGAACTAAAATGTTACTTGTTGAGAGAGATTTTCATTGTAGAGTGACCCCCGCCTCGCTGCATCGTTCCGCCCTCTTCCACCTGGGAACCTCCATAACCGCCTGTTGACTTTCCATCATCGGAATCATCGTCCCATTCCTCATCAAAAGAATAGACAGAACCTACGATCACGTGACACAACAAATCGTCATCATATACAGTAATAGAATAACAAACTAAAAAACGCAGGATGGATTCTTGTTGGCTGTTTTTATCATTCATCAGCTGGAAAAGATCATTCTGAAAGTGATTCCAATGATATAGTTTCTCTGTCGTTATCATTACAGTTGTTGTGTATAAAGAGATTGCATAAATATATGCTAAAGTGTACTTATTTTTCACAAGGGTATTCATAATGGAATACATTTGGAGGGGCCAGAAAAGGATCTGCTTCCTTGTGCAAATGTGAATATATCACTCTCAGCTTATTTCAGCATATTTCAGAACAACTATTACAGGCAACAACAAAGACAACTGTAGTGATTATTATAAAATACTAATGAAGTTGCCCAGTTATTTCCACATATAATACTTGGCTTGCGTAAAGAGCTTATGACTTTATCTATGGCGTGCTAAAAGATCTTGATAAATTAGAGAAAGTTCAAAGTCCTCAAAACCAAGCAGATGTTTTTCAGAACACATGACTTAGAGCTGACAGTAAATCAGCAAAGCATCTGTTACAGAATTTACATGTGCCCAAATAAGAAACACTTTCACATAGGAGGAAGTTAAACTTGAGTTTGGTTATACCCTACCATTCAAAAGTTTGGGGTTGGTAAGATTTTAAAGGGGTCCTTGATTATGATTTCACTTTTTTAACTTTAGTTAGTGTGTAATGTTGCTGTTTGAGCATAAACAACATCTGGAAGAGTTACGACGCTCAAAGTTCAATGCAAAGGGAGATATTTTCTTTTACAGAAATCGCTTTTTAAGGTCTACAACAAACGGCTGGTAGGGACTACAACAAGCTTCTTCCCGGGTTGGTGACATCACAAACACCAAAATTTATATAAACCCTGCCCCCGGGAACACGCAACAAAGGGAGTGAGGCCATGTTGGGCTGCTTTAGAGAAGAGGAAGAGTTGTTGTAGTAGAGTGTTGTTACCATGCCGTCATTTTACACTGGACTGCTTCACAAACGAGGGTCAATTCAACACTGGATTTGCACAAAAGATTAACATGACGGCACATGCTAGTCGATGAGTTGAATCAACTCCACAGCAACTACATAAATTTATCCACTAATCATTCAGAAACGTCCAGTTTCATTCTAAAAGCTGTAACTTCTTCCTGAGTCTCTAAATCAGTGTCCGACTCCGGTTTGAACAATGTAAGGCTGAACACTGTTACTAACAATCATCATTTTGGCTGCGTGAGATTCTCCAGCTTTGTTGTTGTTGAGCAACCGAAGCGCGAGCTGTTAAAGCTCCGCCCTCTTCTGGAAAGGAGGCTGGGAGCAGCAGCTCATTTGCATTTAAAGGGACACAAAAACAGCGTGTTTTTGCTCACACCAAAATGGGGCAAATTTGACAAGCTATAATAAATGATCTGTGGGGTATTTTGAGCTGAAACTTCACAGACACATTCTGGGGACACCAGAGACTTGTATTACATCTTGTGAAAAGGGGCATAATAGATCTCCTTTAAACAGTTGTGCTGCTTAGTTTAAAAGCATAGCATTTATCCATCCATTCTCCATACTGATTATTCTTTGCAGGATAATTTATTTTTGTAACTACAAATGTTGTTACAGTCAGTTCTGATCAATTTAATGCTTCCTTGCTGAATAGAAGTTTTTTTTTTTTTTTTAATTACTGTCCCCAAACTTTTGAACGGTATTATAGATAGTTATAGACAGATAATCATAAAGATAAAGGTAATGTTTCATGGAGGTTGTACTGTATATATTTTCCTTTTACCATTATTGCCTGCTGGTTCCTGTTCAGTGTAGTTCCAGCTGTCCGCAGGGTTGTTGTTGGACCATGTCGTGGCAGTCCAAGCCTCATTTCCATTAACCCCCTAAATAAAATACAACATTAAATCATTATTTTAAACAAATCTAAATCCATGCTGACCCTCAAGACATTTTATTTGGCCTTTTCTAGGTAGTGACGTTGCCTAAACTACGTTACATTGAGCTTAAAGTGGATTCTATCAGCTCCTTCCCACAATCCACTACCAACACCTGTGCTGGAATTATTCCTCACTTGACCCATTTGAATATAAAGCATATGCTCAAATTATGAATATCCAAATTTAACTACAATTTAAGGAACATCCTTTTTCAGGCTCCATCAATCTCACAACTAGGTTTAGATTACAGCGATTAACTCTTCCTGGGTTGGCCATATAACACTTGAAGCACATCCAAAATGCAGCTGACTCATATTCAAATATTCACTCACATAATATTTGCTTGTGTATCTCCATTTGCTCCATAACACAATGTCTGACCTATAACATACAAAACAAGCTGGCCCTGTCACCTAAAACAAGCATACTCTTGACCATAAAGGTTCTTTATAGGCATTTATGGTTCCATGCAGAACTTTTAACATTCTTGGAACCTTTCCATTGCACAAAATGTTCTTTATAGTAGAAAAGAGTTCTTCAGATTATTCAAATATTCTTTACACTAAGAAAAAAAAGGGTTTTTTTTAGAACTGTACATGATTTGAATATGTAGACACTCAGTGTAAGCACATGCTCTAGAACAAATTAGAAAAACTATTTGAATTACCAGTGTAAAACAACATTAATGAGAATCTAACTGCCATTTGAGAGGTTTGGAAAGCCATTCAGCCATTTTAGACAAATGAACTGAATATAAGGTATAAAAATATAGTTCTTTCAAATTGTCCACTGAAAAAAAGACCTGGATTTGCTATAAAAACTAAAAGGCTAAAGGCTCTTGAGTTTGTCACAGTCCATTAGTCTAAGACCTAATGGCCAATTCCATCAATAGACCTGACCTTGATGCTGCTAAAGACTAACATCTAGCTAAGCAAAAACATTTTTCTTGCTTCCTGGCCTCACCAATTAAGACCGTCTATACCATTTTCCTTGAGCACAACGTTACTTATGTGTTTATCGTTATTAGTACTTTGGTGTTGTGGATCGGTCTAAAGTCATAGAAGGTTGATGGAAACATTAAGTCGTTAGATACGTCTTTTCACCACTTGTACCATTTGCTCAATTTTCCTGCAAGGGTGCTTGTACTCAAAATACACTTGACCAGCTTCATCCCATGGAGATAAATGCACTATATGAACATCCAATGTGTAAAGTCCACTGCCGGAGCCCCTTGTATATTTATAGTAAATTGAATTTAATCACAAACTTACTATTCACCCTTAAATTTTGTCTGCATCACTCAAATTATATATATATATAAAGATCAATCAATCAAGAACAACAAATTTATATATATATATATATATATATAAATTAGGGGTGTAACGGTACATGCATTCGTCCCAAACAATCACGATACGGACATCACGGTTCAATGGTTGCAGTCAGGCGACGAATACAGTCAGTCACAGCCGATCCACATTCAAATCCAGAAGGAGTGCGCGTGGTAATGCAAAGCTGTTTGCTAACCGCCACAAAAAGCGCTGAAGAAGAACAGAACGTCTATGCATAGATATGTAAACTAGTGTTTCAAATGCAGAAAGACATCAATAAAACAGCTTGAGAATAATATCTCAGTTAGCATTACATTTACCTCAGGCAAGTCATTTAATGTCCACAGCATGTTAGTTCACTAGAGAAATAAACTCTAGAGGGAAGCATTTCACTAAATATATGCACTACATTAGCTTATATGTTCATTATATTTACTTTACCTGTTAGTAATGTCTTATTTAATATGTTTAAATAAATCTGTCATGAAAACAAGTTATGACAGTAACTGTGCAAATGATTATATTTCAAAAATTAATTTGAGTTGAAAAATAATTTTATAATTAGATTTAGAAGTTAATGCAAAACCTGTGCAATTTACATGTTTTTTGAGTGTTGATTATTATATCTAAAAATAAATAGCAACTGACTTTAATAGTTTGGGCTCTGTTGTTAATTGTAATCTTTAATATTATAGTAATGTGCAAGAAAGGGCTTCCTTAATATAGTTTATAGCATTAGCTGAGATAACATTTTCTTAAGGATAAAAAAATCTAATTATAATTTAATTTATTTAGAGGCACAATTTGTTCAATAAACCACTGTTTAATAAAAAAGAAGTTTAGTTTTTTGTCCCCCCGCTGTACCGAACCGTGACTTCAATACCGAGCCAAACTGTCATGTTTGTGTACCGTTATACCCCTAATATACAGTATATATAAATATATACAGTGTATATATATATATATAGCAAAAAATTTGGAGTCCATGGGAATTATGTGGCAATGAAAAAAATTTTAAACAAGTTAAACCAATTTTCTACTATAACTACTTTTCCTTTACGATCCAACTCATCCTTAAGTAAATATAAATAAAACATCAGAAAAACATTTTCATACATTTATCTACAAGACTAATATAAAGCATTTAAGCATAAATCTTAAAATTAAAAGGTTATTAAGCTCATGAGGGACTTAAAATTGATCAAATGTGTCCAAATTTTAACTTATAGGCCCGGTTTCACAGACAGGGCTTAGATTAAGCCAGGATTAGGCCTTACTTCAATTATGATATTTAAGTAGCTGTTATAAACATGCCTTAGAAAAAACATTACTGATGTGCATCTTGAGACAAAACAATGGCACTGACATATTTTAAGATATGTCAGTGTAAGTTGCTTTTAGGTAAGACAGCTCAAACATGCATTTTAGTCTGGGACTAACTTAAGCCTTGTCTGTGAAACAAGAGGATATGGTGTATAATTCACTGGTAAAAAGTTAATTTGTTAGGCATTGTCTGCATTTTATCCTGCCAAATTTCTACAGATGGTGAACCTGGACCAAGAATAATGCTGAGATAGATTTCACTTTCATCTATCTGCAGACTTCCAAACACTTAAACACTATTACATGCACACTGATGCTGTGCGCAACACAAAGTGAGTACATCTGACAACCTACTAAGACAAAGAGAGGGGGAGAGAGCAAGAGAGAGACGGGGAAAGATGCTACAATGAATGAGGCCCATTTACTCTCATTCTCCTGCTTCCACAGCAAATGGATTTCAACTGCAGATGACACATAGGGCCTTTGTGCATGCTATGCTCACCAGAACTCTCATTAAATGAGTGGGGATTTCTAGTAAAAGGTGGCTGTGAAAAGGAGGAAGAAAAACCTCTATTTGAATAGAGTGTTTGTGGCTAGTTAGTGAGAGCTGCTTTACATTTCTTTTGAGGAACTGTGGAACATCATGCAGATACTATTACTCATATAGTAGCATTTTAAATATTTGAGCTAAAATTTCATATAGTACATGCTCACAACTTACAAATGGTTTAGTTGATATGGTACCTTAGTGTTTGCTGAGCTGTTGTTGTAACCTTGATCGTGAGCATCAATGCGCTGCGTCGCTGATGCTTCTGTGGAACCATGGTTGACCTGCAAACATTATAATATACTCATGAATATATATTTATAAAAAAGTAACCTGGTATATGTAAAAAAGGTAAATATGAATTAATGTATATTTTTGTCATATCCAGTCCATGCCTTTTGCTTATGCATGTATAACTCTCAATTTTTCAGTCAAATGTCATTACATTTGAGGCATGCTGACTGTGTATCTACAGGAAGGCCACACTGGGACTAAGTATCTTGGTAATTATAGTATGAAGATAGACCTACTGCACAGAATGTGTGGGAATATTCTCCATATGGAGTAAAAGTATGTCAAAAACATAATTAAACCTTTAATCAGTTACATTTTAGATCTTCTAATTAGGCTACAGCTCAGGAAACACACATACATTAATTGTTTTCCTTGATTCTATGGAAGGAAAAAAACGCAAAGTAATCTGAATCATTTCCCTAGAAATACCCTGGAAAGCTTTTTATTATTAAATCAGCTCAGTGATGAGGTCGAGATAGCAGAGTTTGCTTTCACTTTCCCCTTCCCCTCTCCTGAGTTCTAAAAATAATCTCACACACTTTTCTCATTTCATCTAATGCTCTGTATAAGAACAAAAAAGGCTGATAGTAGGGTGTTTTTTTACCTCAATATAGTCCTCTGGCACCAGGCCTACATTTCCTCTGGAATTCCGAGCCTCTACCCAGCCACCGCCTACATTCTACACAACATAAAAAAAATATATATACAGTAAAAACAGTAACAGTGTGAGATATTACTACAATTTTAAATATCTGTTTTGTATTAATACATTTTAAAATGCAATTTATTCCATTTGAAATACATTTATTTTCTGTTAAGTATACTACAAATACATTTAAATATTTATGTGCTAAATAAAAATACCCTGCAATTGTACTTTTGGTATATTAAACTGGTATACTTCAAGTCTGCTAAATTGGAACAACTAATTTTGTACTTAATGCACTTTAATTGTGCAGAAGTAGTGCTGAGGTCCAACTAAAGATATACTTAAGTATATTTGATTGTACTAAAGTGGAACTATTGCAAGTATACTTTAGGTACACTTTAAATACACTGCCCGGCCCCAAAAAAAAAAAAAAGACGCTGTTTGGATTTTAATAGGCAAATACTTAAGAATCTATGAATGGATCATTATTACAGTGATTATTATGTTTCTAGCATGTTTTATGTTTGGCAACAATTCTTTTAACGCTTAGAGATGGAGTGTGTAGCTTTTCATTTCTTAAACAACCATGTAGGAAGACACATCATGGCCATATTCCAGGATGACAATGTCAAGATTCACCAGGGTTAAAATTGTGAAAGAATGGCTCAGAGAGCATGAAGAATCATTTTCACACATGAATTGGGACCTCTGAGTCCAGACCTTAATTTCATTGAAAGTCTTTTGCACTGTCAATACAAGATCTTGATGATGATGGAAATAACATCACAACATTTATTTCCATCGAGAGGTGCATCATTTTTTGGTTAAGATCTTGTATTGACAATGCAAGAGGTGAGCACTCTGTAAAGTCTACTCCAGCACATCCCAAAACTTACACTGAGGTTAAGGTCAGTGCCAATTCATGTGTGTAAATGATTCTTCATGCTTCCTCCCAACAATTCTTTCACAGTTTGAGCCTGATGAATCTTGACATTGTCATCCTGGAATATGGCCATGATACATCTTAATACATGGTTGTTTAAGAAATAAAAAGCTACACACTCCATCTTTTAGGGTTAAAAGAACCGTTGCCAAACATATAACATGCTAGAAAAATAATAATCACTTTAATAATGATCCAATCATAGACTCTTAAGTATTTGCCTATTAAAATCCAAACAGCAACTTTTTTTTGGGCCGGGCAGTGTATCTTGCATTTAAAGATCATACAATCCTTATTAATAGTGATATTAAAGCACTTTTTAGGCATAATATTAAGAAATGTGCAATAACAAAGTACTCTAAATAAAGTTTAATTATAATTTTATATAAGTAAGTCTTAAGTGATATGTCAATAAATACGTTAATGGATTTGAAGTATACTTAGTATGAAATAAATGTATTTTAAATAGATTCTGGTACTCCAGTCTTCAGTGTCACATGATCCTTCAAAAATCATTCTAATATGCTGATTTGGAAACATTGATTATTTTTATCAATGTTGAAAACGTACAAGACATTAACCGTTAAGGACATTTCCTTTAACCCTAAACAAAGCACAATGCAATGCAAATACAGGGAAAACACCTTTCCTTCATATTAACACAGTACACTGGGCATTATTTTAAGTGTACTGACCTCAGCTTTTGAACAGCACTATATACATACATATATATACACACACACACACACACACATACACAGCCAAGTGCCTATCTTGAAACATTAGTGCTGATCCTCACCTGGTTAGTGATCGTGAGTATTTCACCTTCTTGAACAGTCAGCTCATTGTTGCCAGGCTCAGCGGTGAAGTCATATAATACCTGAGCCTGAACACAAAGCCCACAGCAAACATATGTGTAACACAGAACAGTAATGGCATTAATATTTCAGTATGGCACGGCTAAAACTTTCACTTCTGTGTTTTTGATACTGAAAAACATTCCTAAGACTTCAGTTTAATTCTCTATGTTGGCTAAATGTGTAATGTTATATCAAATTATTAATATACAAACATTCAGCAAAACTCTACAGTGCTGCTGTAGGTGATTCTTCATCACCTCCAAGAATAATATAAACACATGTCCATTTTTGATAATGCATCTACACTGTTCCCAAATGAGAATATTATGATGAAACACATTTGTTCACAGCAATGTCACCTAATCTTCCAAATTCAAATCCATCTTACTACATGCTGGAAGATTTTATACCCTCATTTCTGCATATGAGGGCTCTTCCACATGACCAGCCACCACACAACACAGCCAACATGTAACCAAAACAATAAAACTGGTTTTCTGGGTCAAACCACCTCTAACCAAGTTCATCTTTCATATTTAGTGTGCCAAGTGTTAATCTATACCAAAAGGACACGTTTACTTGAATGCTAATGCTGACAAATCATTGTACACTGAATGACATATTCCCTTGGGTTCTGTTCCTGCAGGATGCACCATGTTCCTGTTCACAGCAATAAGGTCAGCTAACTGTTGGTGTACATTTGACTCAGAACTTGCATATATTGTCCATAAATGCTATTTAAGCAGAGACAGAGTTTTGCTATTATGTTATTTTTTTCAAGTTGAGTTTGGTTCCATTTTAAGAGATGAATTTTCAAAACTCTTAGTACTAATTCCCCAACAGATCATTCAAAGAGAGAGAGAACTTGCAATGACAACACAGAGCAGGAACCAATCAATTGACTTTGTGTACGAGAAATGCTAAAGAGGTGGACATGGGCCCCATTGAAAGGATGGAGACTGATGTATCAAATAAAGTCTGCCCCTCGTTTTACAGCATACAATGCGATAAACACAGACCAAATTACTCTAACTCACCCCAGTCTGAAAAGGTCAAATACAGTATCAATTCAGTCATACTGTAAGACCATTTTGTAAAGAAAACTAGCAAGTCTGTAGGCTACACTGCAAAAAGTTGTAAATGAATCAAAAGATTATTTAAGTATGTTTTACGAGACAAGTAAATCATACACCAATTTGTTTTCTGTGTATACAGTATTAAAAATAAATGGCATTGCTCAATACAATAGTGCAAGCACTTACTTGCTTCAAAATGCTTACAATATAATTTATAGTCCCTGCACATGACACAATAATCTTGTGTTTTGACACTGTGGATACATACACAACTCTAATGAAAGCAGAAAAACAGGTTTTGAATCAAATCCAAGCTGTGTAATCAGTTTGGAATCTTGTATTACTGTATATGAGTTCCCCTCTAATATTTCACTATGTTGAAAACTTTTAGAAAAGAAAAGAAAAAACACCTTCAGCAATTCCTGTACATCATGACATAATTATCACGTATTCCCTGACACCCCATGCTCCAAATAGAGTTACAAAAAGCACATACTCTATTTGTTTATATTCTAGTTTCATGTGTTCTAGTTCAGTTTGTTGCAGCAAAGATTCAGCGCATAAATCCAAGTCATTTAACCTAAATATAATTTGAATTTACATTAAATAATACTAAAATCCAGTTTCTGTTGGCTGAAACTTTTTGCACATTTTGATAAAACACTATTTTGTGATCATAAAACTGCCACATAATTATATTCTACGTTACATATTTCCATTACGTCGTTAGTATTTCTAATATTGTGCGCTGTTATAGTAACTTTCAGCCCCATTAACACGGATTCAGTCTGATTCGTGAATGAAATGTCCAAACCGGTTATGTGTACCAGTTCAAACGATTCATTGAAAAGATCCGACTCAATTCATTCGTTCGTTTAGCAAACAGTGCAGTACTTTACAGTTCATATAAGTCTCAAGACCAGCAAAATGACCTATTAACTAATTTACCACAGGTTTCTCTTGCTAACTAATAAACCCATTTCATAAGAATTCGTTTCATGGAAATACAACTCTTTAGGCTATTGACTTTATGCTAATAATTTTAGTGTAAAATGCAGTGTATTATATAAAGTACACCGATGAACTATGTCTAAAACGAAAAATATGTATAAATGCAACATGAATTATCGATTACTCCCTACAATGTCCCTACAAATGCGCCACAGTCATTTCATTAGTAGTGTTCATCCCAGTGTTATGCCAAAACTTACCTTCACTGCCATCGTGGTATCAATAATTTAATCACCATTAACATGCGATATGAGCTCTTAAAATAAACAAAACGTGGTAAAAACAAACCTTTCTGACCCTAAATAAATCGAAAATTACGCGTTTGTTTTTGTGTTATGTAGCAGTGGACGCTCTCGATTAGCAAAACATAGCTCGATAAAATCCAGTTATCTGACCCATAAAACGAGCCTTGGGCGTTGAAAATGTAGATGCTTCGTCCTCTTTCCCTAACTCAGACCCGGAAAACTTCAGCACATTGGCCTCAAAATGTATGACTTTATTGAGCTGTCAGAGGAGCTCTTCCTCCAACTCACACACACCGCCCAGTAAAGCTCAAGTAAACAACAGGGACATTATGCAATGAAACATTGGATTTCAGCATTTATTCAAATTTTGTAAAAATGTATCAGATATTTAAATTATTATTGTTTTTAATATTATTATTAGTTAAGATTTCAAACGCAGTTAGGTTTAATTTGAATCCATGTTTTGGTGCAATGAAACATTGTTTGTGACAGTGCTGAGGCGAGTCAGAGCAGGTTTGCTGAAGGAAGGAAGGACTTCTTCAGAAACAGGACTTCACTATCACTGCCCCTCTATAGAGATAAAGAAGGAATGGTGAAGAGAAAAAATAGAAAATATAAGTAAAGAACTGCACCAAATATGTGTACATCCATGGTGAGGTACGATTGCCACCTACTGGTCTTAAAAGGCTTTATCACTATGCCATTGATTTCCTTTTAGATTTTTGGACTGTTGTTTATATATGTTGCATGTATACCGTATAGCCTATACACAACACACACACACACACACACACACACACCCACCCACCCACCCACCCACATTATATATATATATATATATATATATATATATGTATATATATATATAATAAATAATTTCTTATATTATAAATCTCTTTATAGGAGCTATAGCTTTATAGCCCCTATAGCTCCTATAAAGAGATTTATCATATAAGAAATTGATATTTTTAGCCAAAATGCTGTATTCTTCATCATTGCACGGCTGCTCTTAAAGGGATAGTTCACCCAAAAATGAAAATGTTGTCATCATTTACTCACCCTCAAGTTGTTCCAAACCTGTACGAGTTTCTTTCTTCTGTTGAACACAAAAGAAAATATTTTAAAGATTGTTGATGGTAGCCATTGACTTCCATAGTATTTTTTTCATAGTATATTTTACATAGTAAGTCAATGGCCACTGTCAACTGTTTGATTACCAACATTCTTTAAAATATCTTCTTTTGTGTTCAACAGAAGAAAGAAACTCGTACAGGTCTAGAACAACATGAGGGTGAGTAAGGCCCTGTTTACACTAGTGCGTTTTCGTTTTAAAACGCATAACTTTTGCTATAGTTACGCGTGTCGTTTACACTACTCCGGCGTTTTTGACCCTCGAAAATGGAGACTTTCGAAAACACTGCAGAGCCCGTTTTAGTTTGAAAACACCGGGGATGCGTTTCAATGTAAATGGACCAAAATGGAGACTTTTGAAAACGATGGCGTGGCACTTTTGATGTCAGTTATCACCAAAGCTCGCGCTATTTTGCTGTAGAGCATTGAACTGTTACGCTGCCTCGGAAGTCTGTCCGAAATCAGTTTCGTGAGGTGCCTTCATGCACAAATGCTGCCTTACAAGTCATTACCTGATAAGGCAGCGAGGCAACAAGGCAGCGAGGCAACAAGTCAGCTCGGATGCAGCCAATGACATGGAGACTGAACTGCAATCTTTGCTGGATTTGTTGTCATTTTTAGCAGCCATTGTGCAGTTAAACTGCATTCTTTTAATACCACAGCTACCTACATATGCAAGAGGCAACTGTTTACACTCGTACGCGCATGCCCAGTGTGCATGAACGGTCATGTGACATGCGTTTTCAGTTGTGTAGTGTAGACAGAGATCGTTTCTGAAACGCTGTGGAAATGCTAGTGTAGATAAGGGTCGTTTTCATTAAAACGCCGTTTTAAAACAAAAACGCACTAGTGTAAACAGGGCCTAAATTACAGAATTTTCAATTTTGGGTGAATTATCCCTTTAAATCAGCTCTTAAAACATACTATTATTCTTTAGCATTTGATAGTGTCTGGGGTCCTGAATTTTATCATTGATTGATGTTGTGTGGATTTGTTGGTTTATTGAGTCTGTATATTAGAACAACATCTGGCACGGAAAGGCATGTCTAAAAAGAAGTTGAATTTATTTGAAAAATTTCAGATGATACTGTGTTTGGCATGTACTTTTCGATTAAGCCATCACTTGACTTCAGCTCGACTTTCTGTGCTAGTTAAGTTCAGTTTGTTTTCTTCTTTCAAGCAGTAAAAAGCAAAACAAAACAAGCAACAACAACAACAACAAATTGAACTTTTTAAAGACTTTCGAACTTTAGAAGTGTTCAGTACTAGAAAATCTATCTATGTAAAGTTGAGAGCAGAGACTGTGAGCACATTTGAAAGACTTGAAGTAGGTGAATGTGTGTGCATGTAAGCTCATGACACCGATGATTTACTGGAATACAGTCCCACCGGAGCAGAACTCCCTCAGTTGCCTAGGGAGATTCCCAGTTTGGTGAAGGTTATGTGGTCATTTTCAAGGCTTTGTGTGTGTGTGTCTGAGTGAGGGAGTGGGAGACAGAGGGGTTGGGGGTCAGGATGCCAGCAGCTGCTCAGTACTGATTGTGCTCCACTTTTGTTCGCTGTCCTCCACATCAGCCTGAGGAGAGACAGAAGGGAGAACACCCAAACAGAGATGCTCTCTTGTGTGGGAATACTGATGAGTGAGGGGAGAGTCAATGAGAGATAGATGCAGGTGCAGGAAGATCTTCCAGGACGTCTGGGGTGCTGCTAATTTAATACACCCTTTACATTCTGTGATCTTTATTTGTTCCTCTCCAGGTTAATGTGCATATCCTTGCCCAAAAGTAAAAGATGATGAAATATCACTCACCTTGGCAACTATATTTAACTGAATCGCATGATAACTTTCAACTTCTACACAAACTAGCTTCTGACAAATTTAAGGCTTACATCAAACTAACATCAGACTTTGTTTTTATTTTTATTTTCTATCAGTTCTATCAATTATGGCTTCACTTTTGGTTGATGCATTTTTAATAATAATGTTGATTATATCCAGTGTCACAGTCCAAATGTAAGAAAATCTTGGGTTATTTCTTCTACCCAAGTCCTTGGTTGAGCCTTTTGGGTTATTTTTCCAGTGTTTGGGTAGTTCTTGTGTTACCCAGATCCTGGGTCAGGCATAACAACCCAGGGGTTGAGTAATTTATCGCGGGCTTTTTGCGACCTCTTCAGGTGAGAGTAGTGCAGCTCCGTCAAATTGGTGCATGTCTTCAGTAAAACGGGTTTGTGTACATTTTACTTTATCTATGAATTTGTTATTGTTCTGTATATCGTTTAATTTTATGCAGAAACATACATAAAATGTGAGCCACCTAAACAATTGTTGCGTCGGTCTTTTCGCGTGATGGAAACGCCCATAGACTAAGAAAAAAAAAAAAAAAAGATGGACGACGCAACGCCGCTTTCGTTTGTTGTAACTGAACGTAAAACGTACAACGATGGGCGCTGACATGTTACGCAAAAACGTCAGGAAACGCCTGATGCTTGCGTAAGATTTTATGATTTTATTAAAAAATATGCAGGATTACAATGTTAAAGTATGTTCTCAGATCTGTACACCGTTTATGGTCAGTCACAACATATTTCGGCTACGAGTGAAACGCAGAGCGGCGGTCTGAAGTTAGCAGTTCCTCCGACGAACGCAAGCCATCTCCGGCACAAGATCCAGCGCCGTTACGGTGGAAACAGGACAACCGAGACTGGTCGATTACATTTGAATTACTTCTAAATGTTTAATTTTTACTTAAAAAAAATTGTTAAATAAGCTTAAATGTAGGCAATATGTATTAAAAAATGATATAAAATATGCTATACTGTAAAATATAATAGAAATAAAGGAATTATCTTGCAAACCAGTGGTTGTGTGGAGTATTTTTAAAAACAGTTGAGGGGATTTAAGTTAATTAATTTCAATCACACATAACAATTTTGTAATAAAGTAAAGCTAAAATCATAGTGTTTTTCCAAAGATAATGTAGGCTACTTGTTTATAAAGGAGACAACAGTGTCAGTGAAGAACTTAAAAATATGAGCATGTGAAAATTAATTTAAATGTATGAGGAAAATAAAGAGAATCACAGCATGCTATTAAACACAATGCATCATTTGAGGTGAAAATTATACTGTGGTGGGAATTTTCATGATGTTCAAAAAAGAGAGAGGAAAAAACAATTCTCCTGAGATGCATGTAAATAAACTATTTACATGCATGTAAGTGAAAGTGTTTGAAGATAGTTTATTTACTTAAAGTCCACTCAAAGCTACATTATAAAATCATTGTTTGGCAATCCATATTTTTTGTTGTCATGTAATATTTCACTCAGCAAGTGAAAACCAACCTCAGGTGAAATGAAAATGCTTTTACAAGCATAGAACAGTAGAGGTCTCTATAACACAGTCTTTTTCAGTCTCTGTGGTTGTAAGCATGAGTTGCATGTACTATGTATTATTTATGAGGTGTTAATAGCTTACAAAAACAGATGAAGTATGCACTTTAATTTGATTTAATGAACTGCTTCTAGTTTTTAATGTGTCGGTAACTATCTGCATATTGTTGATTAATAAAACATTGAGTGTGTCGCTTAACCTCTGTTATCACAATAAATTATCCCAAATAAAGGGTGGACAGTCAGTTTATTAAAGTGTTCTTCAGTTAAAATGGCTTTATATATATTTATATATAACCTGAATTAATTGACTCAGAAATGTTGCTCTTTGATTATTTCCCCCCTGCTCATTCAGAGGTATTGTATCCTGAAAGGGCTAAGAATAAATCAAGATCTGCACCTGCAAATTACCCCGGCTGTATTAATTATCAATGCTCTCGT
Organism: Mylopharyngodon piceus; assembly: GCA_039654765.1. Lineage (NCBI taxonomy): Eukaryota > Metazoa > Chordata > Actinopteri > Cypriniformes > Xenocyprididae > Mylopharyngodon > Mylopharyngodon piceus. Next base: position 6,448,803 of record CM077449.1, read on the forward strand.
GTTGCCAAAGAAAATTGTGTCCTGAGGTCATGAATTACTTGGTGAAATGAGTGTGCCAAAAAGTTCATTGTGCTCAGTTTCAGTGTCTCTGAGAGCATCACAGGTGTATACACTTCCTTTAGCGTTAAAAAGGCTAAAGCACATCAAATAAATCAACACTCATTTAGGGTATAAAAGATTTTCATTAAATAGCTAATGGATGCAGTTTGCTGGTGCAAAATTGTAATTAGGCTGCGGTAGGCTCCTTTTCTATGTATTGATCCGTCTAAATATCGCATGTCCAGATAAACACTATTTTACACTATTCATTCTTTATTCATACTTGAATTTTTTGCTTACACACTCTGACAGACTTAAGTAAAATATAATGTGTCTAAATGGGGGTTATGCGCAACAAACTTCCATATTCTGTAAACAGGTCGCATCACTTCCGGTTTAGCTTCGTTAAATATAGAGCCGTTTTACTCTTCAAAGGATATCTTCAAAGGAGCGAGCAACGATGAGCATAACCGATGACTATCGCTTAGGCAGATTAATATCTAAAGGTTTTTGTTATTTTACTAACATTTACATATTTAAATCGAATAAAATGCTAACGATAAAGAACTAGCTAGGTTAGCTTATTACATAGATATCACCGTCAGTTCGTGCTGCCGTTAACACTTTCTCCGACAAGCGGACCAGTTTTCCTGTTTGTTCATGTGACGTTCGTCATAAAGCATATTAAAACAGACTTGATTTTACACATTATATGTTATAGAGTTGCATTTTGCAACTTTAGCTTGTTTGCGAGGTGAACCAGACAGAAGAAAAGAAAAAAAAACAACAACAACAACAACAAAAAAAACGATGCAATATTGTGTCCCCTATTACCCTTTAACTTCCAGGTACATTCAGAATTTTAGTAAATACATCAAATCTCACCCAGCTGTATGTTTAAGTGGTTTTAATGTTGTGAAAATGCCATTAAAGTCCCACAATTACAAAAAAAAATTCTACTTGCAGGAAAAAAAGCTCTTCCACCCATGTCGTTTAAAAGCAAAGTTTTCATATTGATCATAAATTTCAATAAACAAACCCCTCCTTTCTTCCATTGAATTCCCTCACGGCTTTTGAATACTGCAGTAATGATGTAGACTAATTATGGTTTCATTTACTTTAGTTTTTGCTTCATGAGAGATGTTTATTGTGCAGGAACGCAGCATTGATCAGCAATCCTGGTGACTGATCAATACGTTCAGAATAATGCTGGCGTGAATGTAAATTTATACACATATTCACAGCCAGCCATACAGAAACCCTTGCAAGTGAGACAATATTGTTATACATTTAGAAAGTTTTGTTTTGAGGACACATACAATTTCCTGGAGAATGACAGCAGGGCAGTAAATTTGTCTGTACTTGTGTGTGCAGATGTGCTTTTGTGCTTGCATGTATATTTTTTTTTTCTTGCATGTTTTATGGCAGCTGTGATCTGTTGTTAAGCCCTTGTATTATTGCAAATCTCCCTCTGCATTAATCTCTGGTGATATGGAGAACCTGATCCAGTAGCACTGTTACAGTATAGTATAATAAACTCATTTGATTACATTTTATTTTATTGCGCAAGAATTTCATTTTATTTTTTAGTACTCCTGTACAAGAATGAAATGCATTTAAATGATTTCTCTTTATCAGTGCGAGAATAAATCATTGCGTTTTGATATTTTAAAGACAACTGTGTCATCAAATCACAGATGTGATAACATGCTAAACTATAGTTTTAATTATAAAACTGCACCTCTCGGTTCACAGAGCATCATAATCAAAACAAAGTGCTTTCAAATATAATTCATCAATGTCTTCAGTAAATATTATGCAGTTATATGTTGAACATTCAGTTATGCTAATGTTGTGCAAAGTTAATTTTCTAATGTGTACCAGAAAAGTGTGCTAATTATAAATGCCTTGTGTTGCTTTTGCATTGTAAATTTTAAAAATACCACGTGTATTTTAATAAAAATCTCTACACTGCACATCTCCATTATACAACAGAACAGAGGAGTCCATTAATATATAAAGGCCCTCCCTCGAGGTCGACCTCCTCTTTAATTGGCTAACACATGTAGGTTGTGTTTCATTAATTTGCCCGTGACCTCAGTATTTAGGTATTTGATGCAGAACGGATCATTAATTGACAGGCATCAGAGTTTATTATATCAGTAAAGTACATAGCTCAACAACGTTACTTCATATTTGTCATAATTTGTGGTTCCTGATGTGTAGACATCAGTCCAGTTGAGAATATATGTACATTTGAAACCCATTTTAAAGCAAAATCATTCGGAAACAGACTATTCCTTTTTAAATAATAATAAAAAAGGTTTATAGAGTTACCACTAATTATTTTATATATAATTTATCTGTATAGATTTCATTTTAGATGCAGGTTTGTGACTGGTTTGCTCATTAAATACATTTTTAAAATTAATTTTAAATTTTTTGCTTAATTTAAGAGGTCGAGTCAGCACACTAATTATAGTGAAATGAATATAATCTTATTAGTTAAATGGCAGGGATAACATAACAATTTATAAAATCCAACTAGTTTTATATTGTGCCAGCATTTCTTTCTTATTTTTCTAAACATTAATTTATTGCAGGGCAGAGAAATGAAGGCTGTATTTACTATAGAAACCATTACAAAACAACATGCGCATTATGAATGATTAAAATTATATTAAATAATATTAAATATTGAATAATTCAAAGGGAAGACGAGATGATTTAAAAGAGAATTATAGCACATATCATATTCATGTCAAATTTAAAATGTTCTCAAAGGTTAGATCAGAATCACTCTCCTAATTGTTTCTGAAGCAGATACGTCCCGTATCATTTGTACGGATGAAAATAGGACAATGGCCTGAAAATGATGCTTTAGGAAACTTAAAACACACAAATAAGGCGATGTCCTTCCAACAAGCTCATTACATGAACCTCAAGCTGTCTAACACTGATCCAAGCTCCCAGTTGTAGGTGAGAAATGACAGAATTGATTATGTATTTGCAGCCACCTGTAGTTGGAGATGAGGCACCTGGCATCAGACTGCTCCCTGCTGTCCTATTGGCTGATGGTGAGACTCCTGCCCAATAGAAGTGGCCTCCCCCTGTCTCGCCCCCAGCTCTGGAGCCATGCTGTGCGGCAGGGGCAGCAGGAGCTGCTTTTTACCCCAGGAGGGGCTCACTCCTGCTGGTCCGCTGGCTCGCTCGGCTCCTGTCCTGCTGACCGGGTGAAAAGGAGCCACTCGCCAGGGACCTGCCCGCCTCAGATTCCTGCACACATTGAATGCGTCTCACACCTGGAGATGTGAATTTGTACTCTGTCTGAACTCTATTATTTGTGCGATATGAGAAACAGTTGGTATTTTTGATACAGATACAGTCTGAGGTTTTCATGAACACTGTTTAATAATGCAGGCAGCACTTTAGATAACTTGAATCAAGCTATTGAGGTTTTGATATTACAGTAAGTACAGCTTGTGGAGTTATATTATATTACATTATATTATATATACACTACTGTTCAAAAGATTTTTTTGCTAACACTTTACTTAAAGCCTTCATGTATATACATTATAAAAGTATTTTTAGTTAAAGTATAATGCATTAGACACATGACAAACAACCAATTTCGGATATAACAAGGAATCTGCGAATATAATGCATTTTAACTTTGGTTACAATTATTTATGAAAAGATACAATGCATTATAACATACATTATATAATTACTTTTATAATGCTTTATACATAAATGCTTTTAAGGGTTAATTCGCCCTAAAAATGAAAATTCTGCCATAATTTACTCACCCTCATGTCGTTCCATTCATCTTGAATGCAGGTAAAGTGGGCCGTTTAAGTTTGATTGCACTGTGCTTAATAGGTTTACACTTTCAGAGCATGACGATGGTTTTTAATTAAAGAGACACTATTTCTTTAAATGATAAAATAGTTTTGGTTGATGCACAATGACACTGGTGAGTGTGGCCACACCTCAAAGGAGGACACCCTCATGGTTAAAGGTAAAAGAATATCTTACATAACATTTCTAAATTATAAGGTTGCTCACTAAATGTAAACAAATATTATTGTGACAGTTCCTATTTTGTTTGTTACTACAGTTAACAGGAAATAAAATGCAAAGAATGAAATGTATAAAAAATGTTTAGTTTTCTTGTAAGGTATTTAAATATTGCTGGCCCACTTTGGCTGAATGTGTTAGATAAAGTGGGCCAATGGGATTCAGGTAAAGTGGGCAACCTTTAACCTTCAGTAATTATATTCAAATTAAAATAAACTGACATTCATTGATTATTTTATAGTTGACATGTATAATCTACTTTTTAGAAAATTAGGAAATTAGGAAATTCAAGTCAAGAGATGGAAGAAAGCAAAGAAAGAGCATAAAAATAAGACAAGGCATTAAGTTCAATCTGTGGAGTGAAGAAAGGATGAGAGGAGCAAAATGTAGATGCAGAATATAACATTTTAAAATATGGACACAATTTAAGTTCATTTAAAGTGTTTAGAGAAAACAGACAGAAAAAAAAAGTTTTACAATATGGTTACCATATTAAATGTTCCTCGTATTCAATTTTTGTTAACTTATTTGTTGTTGCATGTGTTATGTTGTAGAATTCATTTTCATCCATATTCTCATTTCTGAATATTCTGATATTCAGATCTCATCAAATTTAATGTCAACACAACATTTTCTGTCAGTAGTTTTGAATTTTACACATGCATTGAGTAAACTGATGAATTTTACTCTTAGCCTTGGCTATATGCTTTTAGGTTTGTTAAATATGTTGTTGAATATGTTTGTTTGATAATATGTGTTAATAAATCATGTGTTTTTAATTAATATACAGGATAATTTTTGATAAATCATGGATGGCCCACTTTACCTGAAAATAAATTTTTCGGGAGAGCATGACCTCAAAATGTTTATTGGTATATACCTCGCAAATAACGCATTATATCAACTGTATTCAAATTGAAATATTATAGCAGGACCCTAAAATTAACATAATAAAGAAAAGAAAAGAAAAAAAACATCTAGGTATCTAAATTACACATTGAACAAAAAGTGGCCCACTTTACCTGCATTCACCCTATTCATCAAATAATCCTGGAAAAAATGTATTATGGTTTCCACAAAAATATTAAGAAGCAGAAATGTTTTTAATCTGAAGTAATGGAGTAATGGCTACTGAAAAATCAGCTTGTCCATCACTGGAATACATACATTACATTTAATATTAATATTGCTGTTTTTACTGTATTTTGAGCAAATAAATACCGTTTCTGTGAGCATACGAGATGTCTTGAACAGTAATCTGTTACACATAATATAAAAATGTTTAAGTTCAGAAATCTCTGTTGTCTTTGTTCCTTTCTTTTTAAAAAAGTATTATAAATATTATTTTTGGATATTACTATTAAAATGATTACAATGAATGTCCATTACTCTGGCGATAAAAACTCAAAAATGTTTAAAAACCTTCCGTATTGTTTGTGTCTTCCACAACAAAAAGAACTGATGGGTGGCCAGACTGACCACAGAGCACAGGTTTGGAGATGGCCACTCTGTATTTTCTGCTCAGCGAACCATCAAGGTGGAGGTGGCGAACACATTTGAGCGCACACACTCCATGAATAAGTGCTTCCATGTGACGCCAGGCATTATCAAACAAGTAATCATTTCAGAGGGGTGGAAGGTGTGTGTGGGAAGAGAGTAACTGAGAGAGAGAAATGTGTTATAATTACAACCAGTGAAGCATAGTCTTCATATAAAATGCATTAGTTTGACTTGACACATTAATTATCTGTTTTTGCAGATGTTTTGCAGCATTGTTGTGCAAACAATTTTAGGGGGAGGAATTATGGGAAAGTGAGCTGAAAATAAAATAAGTGGGAGGTTTCTTGCAGATTTACCTTCATTCATGCAGAGAGAGCGAATCGATGCAGCTGGAGAAAATGGAACCGAAGCGAAAGGATCATCCCAACAAGGTTATCATTACACCCTGCTCCTCGCCCTAACCCCTTCAATTTTTCTACCCACGTGGATTTCAATGCACTCTCCGTTTTTTGGCGGTTTGTTGTAGTGGCGAGTAAGGGGGAGGTTGCAAGGCTTCCCATTCAAGCATCACAAAGTACCATAATCAGGAAGATAAAGAAATTACACATTATAGATTTCAAAAGGAGATAATGGACTATTTGTTTGTTTTTATGCTTATTTGTGCAAATCGTAGGTGCTCAGTGAAGCCTCACAGTTGAAGGATTGCTGCTTTTCTTTTAAAAGATCTTAATTGCAATGCAGGAAAAGCGCGTTTTGTTTTTCCCATGGCGAAGTGGATGGCGGACGCAGCTTTGTTTTAACACCGTTCTTAACAAAGGGAAACAGATTGTGCCTTTTAGCCTTCTAGACGTCCTCGTGGAGGATGGGAGCATGCATTTTGTCTGAATGTGAATGTTGTTGTTAAAACAGCATGAAAGGATAGAAAAAACATTATCAGATTCACTGTTATAAGAAAGAGAACAGGTGCCTTTCTTGCATAAACAGCTCTAAAATGTCATGATTTATTGTCAGTGTATCAGAAATCTTTTTAACCAGATAGCAAATACTTAATATACAACTACATTGATATTGCTAATATTGATACCAACATTTTTACTTATATATTTTGATAAATTTTTTGTTTCCCTTTCATTATTAACACTTACAGAACATGATCAGTTATTTCAAGTCACCATGAAATCAAAATGGGTAATTCTTTCTTATTTTTTTTAATGGAATATTGCAGTATTCTCTTCAAATGATTTATCCGTGCACATTATTATTTTATTTTTTAAATTCTTGTGCCTTCGTAATCGTTAATCAAAAAAGTCCCCCTCCCTCTTCCAGCGACATCTCTTCTCTGATGATGTGTTTACTGGCACGAGGGCGGGTCAACCTGTCAATTATATGAGATCACAGCAATAGCAAACCACAATCATCCAATCAATTCCTGATGGACAAAATCAAGTCCCGGCCAACATTTTTTCGAGAAACTGCTTCACTCGGTTATATATGTCACAATAGGGAAGAAAAAGACTATCGCAACTTCAAGTTTCAAGTTGTATCAAGAATCACATTAGCAAATGAGAAATGTTAGCTAACATTCAGCTTTGTCATTATTTTGTGAAGTGAAATAACTCTGTTTGAATGTGTGCAGTGAATGGCCGCTGTCTGTGACTTTTATACACATTAATTTGCTAAATAATTATGCTAAATATGTATTAAAGTCATTAGTATATAAGAAATCTCTAAGGTTTGATATTTTCATGTGAAGATTGATCAATATTACAAGGTTATGATATACAAAACAGAGAATGCAAAATCATATAAAAAAATGTGCGGTCACATTTACCGAAATTTTGCGAGTGCAATTCAGTCATCTGCGCAATCAGGAGTTTTGTGAGTATAACCCCTCCTGTTCGAACTGCCCGCTCTAAGCGGGACTCGAACCTTGCATGGGAGCATGGGAGTCGGGGGCTCTAACAAGGAAGCTAAAGACTGCAGTCTCTAGCATCAGTCACTAGAGCACCTTTTGAGATCAGGGGAGTGAGGTTTACTCGCACAGCTCTTACTGGCCTACGACAGTTACACTCACCCCCCTAAACCTCACTCCCATCCGGGTCATGGCACCAACGTAACCCCTCCTGTTCGAACCCCCCGCTCTAAGCGGGACTCGAACCCTGGTCGGCCGGCATGGGAGTCGGGCGCTCTAAGAAGGAGGCTAAAGACCACAGTCTCTTGTGTCGGTCGCTAGAGAGCCTTTTGAGATCAGGGGAGTGAGGTTTACATGCACAGCTCTTACTGGCTTACGACAGTTAACACTCACCCCGTTAAACCTCACTCCCATCTGGATCATGGCACCATTGTAACCCCTCCTGTTCGAACCGCCCGCTCTAAGCGGGACTTGAACCCGGGTCCGCCGGCACGGGAGTCGGGTGCTCTAACAAGGAAGCTAAAGACCGCAGTTTGTAGCGTCTGTCGCTAGAGCGCCTTTTGAGATCAGGGGAGTGAGGTTTACACACACAGCTCTTACTGGCCTACGACAGTTACATGAGGGCGAATAGGTTTCCACACATTTCGCTCATGTTCAAGATGGTCACATGGATTCACCACGCTGCCTGGTTTGTGTGAGTAGTGCTTCATACAGTGGTAAGCTATTCACAATGGATCTTTTTTTTTTTTGCAAATTTTTACTAATGTGAATACACTTTAAGCTGTTGATATTGAAAAATACACACACACACGCACTCATCTGATGTTCATCTGTCTGTAATAGAATGCTAATATTGCTACTCTTTCATGCCCATTCTGAATGGCAATCATGTTGGCTGAGGTACCAGGCAGCCAGAGGAATGAGGAGGAAAGATACTGTTGGCACTGCTTGGATTTTACATTTCAGGGTTATGGATATGTAGTCCTTTCAGCAAATTTACAATTTGGAAGTAGTGAGTACTGTACATTATTTAAAAGACATTATCTATGTTTTATACCTACAGGTTGCTACCAGTGGCAGCTGGTGGATTTTAAAATAGAGGAGGAACACTAAGTTTTAGCAGTCTGGGGATCCCCTCCTGAGTATTTTTTCTTATTTATTTATTTATTTATTGGCTTAAAGTGTTAGTTCACCCTAAAAATGAAATTTCTGTCATTAATTACTCACCCTTCATGTCGTTCCAAACCCGTAAGACCCTCGTTCATCTTCGGAACACAAATTAAGATATATTTTTGATGAAATCTGTGAGCTTTCTGGCCTCCGATAGACTGCAACGCTATTACCAGTGCTTCCGTGTTTATGTCCGAACGCCGGCTCAGTAATTTATTTATTTATTGGCTTAAAGTGTTAGTTCACCCTAAAAATGAAATTTCTGTCATTAATTACTCACCCTTCATGTCGTTCCAAACCTGTAAGACCCTCGTTCATCTTCGGAACACAAATTAAGATATTTTTGATGACATCTGTGAGCTTTCTGGCCTCCGATAGACTGCAACGTTATTACCAGTGCTTCTGTGTTTACGTCCTAACGCCGGCTCAGTATTGGCCGTTGCTATACACGTGAGCAGCACGCCGCATGCCTGTGATGCTGACGCAGGAGCCGGTGAATAATGAGTCGCCGTTCTGACGTAGAACCCGGAAGCACTGCACTGTGTTTACAATGTCAACAGCGCACAAAAAGTATTCTCGTTGCTTCATAACATTATGGTTGAACCACTGTAGTTACATGGACTATTTTAACGATGTCTTTACTACCTTTCTGGGCCTTGAAAGGTGCAATGACGTTGCTGCCTATGTGTGGTTCAGAAACCTCTCAGATTTCATCAAAAATATCTTAATTTGTGTTCTGAAGATGAACGAAGGTCTTACAGGTTTGGAACAACATGAGGGTGAGTAATTAATGACAGAAATTCCATTTTTGGATGAACTAACACTTTAACTGCTCTCTACGATGATTGGTTTATATACCAATGGAGGCTAACCGCTGAAAGGGCTCGATGATGATTGGCTAATTTTTTACCAATGGAGGCAAAAGTCTCCAGCTACGGATTTTGCCTCCCCCTCCCCTTCTTTATCCACTCAGACCCACCTTTTTTCAAACAATTGTAATTACATTGACAGATTTAGCACTTCGAGGAAAAGCAGCAGGGGTTCCGACTTCAGTAATATTGTATGGTGTTACAAAGTACATCCACACAGCTGACATATTGTCTGCATTAAATAGACACTGACACATTGGAGAATTGCTAATTAAACCTCATTGTTTAGGCCAAAAACTAAAATTCTTTTTTGGCTGAATATTTTTGGTTGCCAAAATTTCGGTACATCACTGTATATTTTTCCGTCATAGTGCTGATTTTTTTGTAATGAGTTAATTATATTTTCTGTGTCCTAAATGTATCCCTAAACCTAACCCTTTTTGTAGTTTCAGATTTTAATTAAGACATTATTTAATATGTTTATGAGGCCGTTTTCCTCGTATAGGCCAAACCTGACCCACAAAAACACACACTGACGACAATTGATATGTCACAATTAATGAAGAAGATTCAATTTCAGCATGTAAAATTATTCTCTTCTCTCATTGGCTGGAAGTTTGGGCATGGTATCAGAAGAGCAGCTTTATCTCTGCATCACAAGAGAGATACTGAAAAAGAGGCCTGATCGTAATATCTGTTTTCCCTCTCCCTGCCTGCTGTGTTTCACTAAGCTTTATCAAACAGCCGTGTGTTTGTTTGCAAATGCAGGATTTCACGGGTCATCCTTTATCAGCTCGCTCTCCCGTCACCTCCAGACTTCCCAGCATATTGTGCCATGTTTTCTCCGTTGGCTCCAAAAAAGCCGCTCTTTCTGGCCAGTGCAGGCTGGCTGGTGTGTCAGTGTGTGTGGCGGTGCGATGGGAGCCATCTCCTCTCGCAAACACATGGCCCGCTCACTTGCCCGCCCTCCACCCTCCTTCACTAAATCATGAGCTGCTTTTGAGGAGCAATGCTGAGAGCATTCGAGCGATCTGCAAATTTGGAGCAATGGTTTTATTGACACATTCAGAATGGCTAACAATGTTATCACGGCAGCAGCAGACTACGTAGAAGATTTGCTCTCAGGCTCTCTCAGATAGACCCTCCGACACCCCTGAAGGTGTTAGCAATCGGCTAATCAGTGTATTTCTGTGGTGATCCTCCTGCACCCTCCAAAGGATTGTGGGGAGGTGCAGCGACCGGCCAAGCAGATCGTTCGGGCCTTCCGGTTTAAATAGGACACAAGGCTGCGGAAACAAAAGAAGCCATATTAATGGGATAGTGCTGTCAGATAAAACATTCTCCGCTACGAGCTTCCAAGTCAGGTAAAAAGGTACATTGCTAATCCATAATGCCAGATCTGCGCTTTGTTCACTTGCCTAAATGTGAAAAAAGGAAGTAAGCAGGGCGGCCCAGAAGGCTGGAGTGGAATAGCGCAGAGGATCATAATCAGACGCTTCTGATCCTTTAGCTTTCCAAACGCTCGGACAGACTCCTTTAGCCGCTGCTTGGGGACAACTTTCAGATAAACTAGGCCATCACAAAAGACTGAGAGGATTGCCTTTTCAGAACAGAACAGTTGCCTGTTTTCTCTGGAAGATGTAATCCATGTTTAGAATCACTTATTGACTGATTTTCTTTCTTGTTTATTTTCTTTCATTTTTATGTGACGAATGGTTGTTGTTTTGTTCTTCTGTAAACAAAATACAAGTCTGCAATTCAAATAACGATGTCTTTTCCTTTTTAATTAATTAAAAGATTAAATATTTCAATTGAACTCATCTGTAAAATTAAAAAAAAAAAAGATAATAATAATAATAATATCTTTGTATTTGTCCTTTTTACAGTTAAGGAAATTTTCCATAACAGCGCTAAAACAACTTCCTTTGTTTATCAATTTAAATTATACCAAATACAATTATTTATATAAAATAATATTTTAATTATATTATAAATAACAATAGGAAATAAACACAAATGTAAAATTCAGTCAAACGTACAAAAGTAGTGCTTTACAGGATGTAAATATAGCCTTAATATTAAATTATTAAATTTAACATAGCCCAATTTGATTTTCTCAGGACTAAGTAACAGATTAATAAGACCAATGATTGCCCATTTTATGTTCCCAAAATGAATTATATCTCATGTTTAACCACTATAAGAGACAGCAGCAAATCCCCGAAGCACTGGCCGAGATGAAGCTGTTCTCGGCGGGTACACGAGCACTGAACGGCTGCTGACGGCCTGGAGCTCGCATCTCTGAAAACATCTAAACAAATTGTAAAATAGGCGCTATGATTAAATATGAGTTACATATTTCAGGTCTAAACAACTACATTCTCGCCTAAAAAACTCTTAAAACTACAGTTCGTGGTACAACAAGTGTAGTATTTGTAAAAAATATGGTGGATTTGCTCGGCCACCATGACGGTCGCTTCAAGCGGAGTGATACAAACAGCAAAAAGATAGTGTTGTTATCACTAGAATATCGCACGGCTCTCAGCCAATCAGGTTCGAGAACCAGAAAGAACTGTTGTATAAATATATATATACACATACATGTGTATATATATATATATATATATATATATATACACACATACACACACACACACACACAATAAATTGAGCCTCTTGACACCTATGTAAATAACATGGAATTGTAATGGTATAAGATGTGACTTGACAGCCAAAAACGTCCATCTGCATATGTATAACCACCAATGAAAAAAAAATAATGCAGATGGAATATAAGAACTCATGCTGTGCAAAATGGACAGACCGCCAGTGACATTTTGTAATGTGTATTTGTGCTTTCTTCTGTCACATGAATGTTGTTGAATTATCATGTATGTTATGGTTTTTCTCAGTAAATATTGATATATGCGATTAATCCTGATTAATTGGCATATCCTGTAAATAATTTGATTTTAATCTATCTTGTAAATCATTTATTCAAAATCATGTAGTATAGGAAACTGTTGATTATATTGCACATACTCAGCTGTTCAAAAGGTTTGGGCTCAGTAACATTTTTAATATCTTTGGAAGAAGTCTCTTTTATTTGACTGAAAATACAGTATTGTGAAATATTACTACAGTTTCTAATTTAATATATTTTAAAATGTAATTTATTCCTGTGATGCAAAACTGTATTCTCAACAGCCATTACTCCAGTCTTCGGTGTCACATAATCCTTCAGAAATTCAGAATTTTTTGAATAGAAAGTATTTATTTGAACAGTATTTATTTTAAATAGCAATCTTTAACATTATAAATGTCTCTCTTTTGATCAATTTAATGTGTCCTTGCTGAATAAAAGTGAAATTAATCTCTTTCCAAAAATCTTATTGACTCAAAACTTTTGAAGTTTGAAATGAAATGTACATTTCCTTGGTATGTTAAATAATTAATAATTAACATTTGACATAATGCAAGCATTAAAGGTGCTGTATGTAATTTTTTGACTGTACTAAAGCATAAAAATACCATAATATGTTTGCAGATATTTAGGAAACATGCTAAGTTCACATACTCGTTTCTCTGAAAAACAAAGCGACAGCCAGTTATTTACTTTGAAATGTGTGTTCCGTGTCGGAATGTCTGTTGTTGTTTTGGTCTGTTGATCCCGCCCACTACCAATTTAACCGATAGTATTTCGACACCCCGGGTTGTCAGTTGATGGAAAACACAGTGTATTGCAGCCATGGAAGTCAGCAAACAAATTGGGTCAGAAATTGCAGATTCTACCCAACCTAAAAAGCCTCGGCATCCATCGAAAAATGTCTATGAATGGGAGCTTATTAAAACATGGATAAATCAGCCTGTGTGCACTCGCTCCTGTTGCGTGTCCTCAATCTGGCAACCCGCGTGAGCGTCAACTCTCTCAAATATTTTGAATTTGGACTGCAGTACCCATTTCAACCGCTAGCTGTCAATATTACATACTGCACCTTCAAGCTGACCTGAATGACTGTTTTAACAAGTGATTTTTCTAATGCATTATGACACTGACTTGGGTGTTTCAAAAGAAGAACGCCTCCTCTCTCTTGGATTCCCGGTGAGTTTTCTGGCGTCATATTTTCTGGTGTGGCCTTTTCTCCAGTTCTGTTGCGCATCCTTCAAGTGGCTCCCATTGATGTTTCATCTTTGATATCCTTTACAGGGCCCCCGGGTGCCACAGGGCTTAGGGGGCCCCCTGAGGCAGACGGAGGGGCCCCCAGCGTGGAGCTGAAGGTCTTCAGGGTCCTGACAGCGTTGATAGAGTTGATTCTTGAGTGGCCTCTCGCGGCGTTCAGTGGTGGCCGCAGTGAGCCGCGGCTTTTGAAGTGATAGATCTTAAGGATATGAAACAAAAGTAGGGATGGATTGAACTTCATCTGCCTACAGGGGAGGGAAGGGAGTGAAGTCAAATGGGAGATATGTAGGGTGCGGAGGGGCGGAGGTGCTGGGTCACCGGTGAGCTAGAAGAAAAGAGCCTTTAATCCGAGCATGTCTTGTAAGGTCAGGAAAAGTTCGCAGGATGAAAAAAGGTCAAGCCAAAGGTTGTGCTGATTTATTTAGTGCCACATAGGGCAAGCGTTTCACCTGTACCCCTCTGGCACTCTACAAAAAAAAGAAAAAAAGAAAAGTCACTGTTTGCAAGGATGGTGCTACAGAATGGAAAGGTTTGACAGTATATGTGATGAAGATGATTTGACGTTCAAAAAATACTTAAGACTACATTAATATACAAACCTACATATTGGCTGAATTTATTTTAACTGATTATACGTTGTGGGCATATTTAGACTGTAATAATGTACAATACTTTAATAAAATATTCAACTAGTTCCTGTGATTAATGAAAGCAGTTAAACACAGGCAGTTGTTAGTTGATCTGCACTTTACAAGTAAAAGTTGATTAAATTATGTAAAAAAATATTAAATAAAAATTATATATATATAATAATAAAATAAAATATTCAAGTGCAAGAAGACTCGAAAGGGAACTCAATTTGTTTCTCGCGTGCTTTGGGAAGTTTTCTGTGCGCAAACATCTGAAGTGCGCACCCAGAAAACCACGTCTCGACAGCGTGCGAACACTGAATTGAGCTCTCTTTCATGTCTTCTTGCACTTGAAAAGACAAATTAACACTAGGTATCCTAGTGAACATAGTCAGTTATGTCTTAAGTGAACTTAAACAGTTGAGAAAGTAAACATATGAGAACAGTATCAGTACCCTATATTGGATCCATGCAGCTTTTAAAGTGACAGCAGCTTAATAATCCTGCTGCTGTCTGTGTCATTAATGTTAATCTAACAACAAAAGACAAAGAGAAAATCACTCACTGCTTTTGTCGAAATAACTTATTTTTAGCTTTTAATCTATGTTTAATTTATTCAGTGAAGACTATGCAGTGATTATTTTACATTTTCAATTCACATTTATTTGTATAGCGCTTTTTTTTTTTTTTTTCACAATACATCCCGAGATAAAACAGAAAAGCAAATGGAGAATAATTAATAGGTAACCAGTGTAGAGATGATAAAATTGGTGTTATATGATCATATTTTCTTGACCTGGTAAGAACTCTAGCAGCTGCATTTTGGACTAATTGTAGCTTGTTTATCGAGGATGTATGGCAACCAGCTAGTAATGCATTCCAGTAATCTAGTCTAGACATCGTGAATGCATGAACTAACTTTTCTGCATCAGAAACAGATAACATGTTCTGTAGCTTAGCGATGTTTCTGAGGTGGAAGAAGGCTGTTTTTGTAACATATGAAATATGATTTTCGAAGGACTTTTATAACACCCAGGTTTTTTACTGTAGACGACGAAGTAACAGTACATCCTTTTAAATGCAAATTGTATTCTAAGAGATTCTGTGTACAGGTTTTTGGTCTAATACGTAATACCTCAGTCTTATCTGAATTTAATAAAAGAAAATTACTGGTCATCCAATATTTTATATCTTTAACACACTCTGTCAACTAATTTAGAGATTTCATCTGGTCGTGATGAAATATATAACTGAGTATCATCGGCATAGCAGTGAAAACTAATTCCATGTTTTCTTATAATATTACCAAGTGGCAGCATATATATTGAAAATAGCAGAGGGCCTAACACAGATCCTTGCAGCACTCCATAATTTACTGATGTTATCTTAGATTTTTCCCCGTTTAAATAAACAAAATGGTAATGGTCTGATAGGTACAATCTAAACCACCTTAATGCCTGTCCCTGAATACCCATTTAATTACTTTATTAAATATCTGTACCAGAAAATTGTGAATTTTCACTGGTACCTAAAATTTTGGTGTCATAATTGCCTGTTTTTGCATCACTGTTTTGTTTCATGGCCAATAAAAAATATTTATGGCCTGTAAATTTTCTTAAGTCACCAGCCATTGGCAGGTGTGGCAAAAAGTTAGTTATAGGCCCTGTATAGATATATATATTAGCTATAATAAATAAAGAAGTAAATAAATGATATATCATTGACTCATACAAATTCACACATTTATTGGCCAAACAAACGTTTTACCTTGTTAGCAGTAAAATTATAAAATATGTTTATTTTATTTTTTTATTATTTCTTTTTATATCTTTGCATAAAGCCTGTAGTTGTGAATGCTTTGGCATAATTAATGTAATAAACATAAATAAAATCATGGCAGCAGTAAAATGGACTGTTTCAATATACACAACCTATGATACTCTGTTTCATTGTGATCCACGATGATGAGTATTTTCATATTTGATTATTGTCTTTTTGTTTGTTTATTTAGTATTATCAGCTGTCACACTGATTTAGCCTATAACTTAATCTTGACTGCTGAACCTGTAATACTAGCACAAACTTGACACATAAGCATGGGCGAGTGAGCACTGAAAACACTAATTAAAAAGCAGGTGGATCAGCCCTGTGGACTGGCTATTAACCCTTAAGTCAGGAAGGACTGCCCACGGCCCTGCCACCCACAAACCCCCATCTGTCTCTGAAGAGACACTCCAATACCATTTTACCCTCTCCAAAGACAGAGAAAATCTGTCAGGATATATGACACATTGAAACTGTGGTGTTTTATAGTAGTATATACTGTGATCTACAATATAAGTTTTTTTCCACAAATACACTTGAATGTGTACAGGAATGTTGTTTTAGATAAGCCATGTTTTATTGAGTCAGTAAAGTGAACTCAAGAATTGTAGTGCCTAAGTCGTAATTCATTGATCATAGTGCCTAAGTTGATCGCAATGGTTTCAAAGATCTACTCATGCTCACGATGCTTTTGGGAAAGTCAACTGGTTCCTAGAGAAGATCCGACTCAAAAGAAAGATTTGTTTGCAGATCTGGTTCTCGGGTTCAACTCACTGACTCAGTAATCCAGTTAACAGTGTACTATGGCAAGACCTTATCAGTGAATAAAAGCCATATGTACAGTACATTATATATCGCATATGTGACCCTGGACCACAAAAGTCATAAGGGTCAAGTTTTTGAAATTTTTTTGAAAACAATATTTGGCCAAGATGCAACTATTTAAAAATCTGGAATCTGAGGGTGCAAAAAATTGAAAATATTGAGAAAATTGCCTTTAAAGTTGTCGAAATGAAGTCCTTAGCAATGCATATCCACTCACAAAAATACATTTTTGATATATTTACGGTAGGAAATTTACAAAATATCTTCATGGAACATGATCTTTACTTAATATCCTAATGATTTTTGGCATAAAAGAAAAATCGATAATTTTGACGCATATAATGTATTGTTGGCTATTGATACAAATATACCCGTGCGACTTATTTAATTATTATTAACTTGATTTTCACCAAACACATTTATATTTTTAATATATTAATATTAATTATAATCTGTTTTAATTTGTTGGCATGTTTTTGACCACAACAAAATGAAATACATTTTTGATGTGTATGATAACTAAAAACACAAAAATAAATAATATAATATAATATAATATAATATATTTTTTTATCTAAAAGTTTAATAGGCAGTTTAATTGTTAAATTGATTTTTTGTTAATAGATTTTTCTATTATTTCATATGTCAGGCTTTATAGGGAGAATTTTAGTCTGTTCCTCACATAAATCTATTTTAGAATACTTGGAATATAGTTCACAAGTTGAATGGAACACTTTTGGGGGGCTTTTTTTGGTCCTTTTTGGAGTTTGACAGACATTGTCACTATATATTTATAGCAAATAGCTGTGTGAAGATTTGTCAAAATTCACCTGTACCACAATAAATAAATAAATGGCAGCATACAGGTTTGGAACGACATGATGGTGAGTAAATAATTCAAATGTTTGGGTGAACTATCCCTTTAACAACAAATAACAGAATCCCTTTGTAATTAAAACAAATGGGCCCACTGCTGTCATGGCATGCCCAGTACCTCCTCCGACATTCTGTTAGCAGGAGAAAGAGAAAGAGAGATAAAAGAGTTGCAGTGTTTTTCCCCTCTGTGAGCTTTTTGTTAAGGAGAACGCCTGAGGCCCTGACAGACACAGAGAGGGACAGAGCGAGAGCAAGAGAACAGTCACTGCCAAGCTCTCTTCCTCCTTTGCTGGCAGGCCCTCACCGGCATGCTGTCCTTCTGACCTTGGTGCAGGTCTTACTGGAGAAAAGAGATGGCAAAGATGGCCGTCAGCTCCTCTTCTGCTGAGCCGCCTGGTTTCGGTCCTCAGCCCTGGGGCGGGACTTCTGCTGGCTTTCTGCGGGACTCCTTCAGTCCACTCACCCAGGGCTTTGATGCATATGTTCTGAAGGTGGCCGCCGCCGCGACTCAGGCATGGTGGCAGATGGCAGACCTTCAGGCCTCCGCTGGTCAGACTGGTGTTCATTTCCCAACTTTTTTCTGCCTGAGTGTTTCAGAGGAAGACTCAGCAGTGCAGAAGAGCTTCTTCTGGTGCGAGAAAGAGAGAGAGACAAAAAGAAACAGAGGGTGAAACATATTGAAATAGATATAGAAAATGCCTTCAGAAGATCAAAGTGCTGTTTTGTAGAAAAAAAAAAAAAAAAACATGTGGTGGTTTGTATATAAATCATCTTTAATGCAATTATATGCAACACAATAAAATGTCCTGATTAAATATATATATATATATACCTGCTTAGATCTTAACTGGATTTATGCAGGTCTGATACACACTGAATTGCAGCAATGTTAAAAACAGTGTTGGGGGTAACGCATTACATGTAACACAAATTACGTAATCAGATTACTTTTTTCAAGTAACTAGTAAAGTAACGCATTACTTTTAGATTTACAACAAAATATCTGAGTTACCTTTTCAAAAAAGCAAGTTACTTTGTTTCCCATTTATAGACTGACCTCTCTTGTCGCTATGTTGAGAGAAACCAGGAGTAAGGTTGCACTGAGAACTTTTGCTGAAAAAAAATACATAAATCTTAAACCAGCCTAGCTAATGCCTGGCAACAAACAAGCTAATGCCTGTTATCCAAAACCTCACATAAAGTGGTAAACTAGACCAGCCTGGGAGGCCAGCTACCAAATTAATATTAAAGTATTAAGGCCCGTTCACAGCAAGAAATGATAATTATAAAGATAACTATAACGATAGGCTAACTATATTTGCGTCCACACTAACGAACGATAACGGTCTGTTTATTCTAAGCTCACGCGCAGCGGTTTCAAAGTGTGTAGCCTACGTTACATGTTTTTGCTGTTCTTGTTGCATTTACACGGCTAACCAGCAGGTGTCCTCAGCATGCTATGTTTCGAGAATAGTTATGCCTTGTTCAGACTGTCAGTCCAAATCCGATTTTTGTGCATATCCGATTGAAATACGATCAGATTTAGCAAGTCTGAACGGCCAAAAAAACACATGAAATGCGATTTTTACAAATCCGTTTCGAGCTATACGTGTCCTATTCAAATCGCATTTCTGGAAATCTGCTTCAGTCTGACCGCTCTGATCGGATTTCACGTGGTTTATGTGACTTTCTTGCGCAACGTAAAACGTTGTTATAGGAAACATAATGAAAGTCGCTGCAGAAACAAGGCTGTGTTGTTGCAAAGTGAAAATTAGCAGAAATTAGCAATAGGCTATAACTGAGACATGTTTTGAGACCGGGGGAGACGACAGCACGGAATAAAGCCGCCCATACATGCCTCCTGCCGTTGCCTCATCATAACGCAGTAGTCCAGTGCCGGCGGCTACACATTGTCATGATGTAAATAAGACAACATCCGTATTGCAAACCCCTCCATGTTGCGGTTGTTGTTGTTGTTTCTGGCGTATACCTACGAACGCAACGTCATTGCCATAGAAACCAATGCAGATATTCCGGAAAACGAAAAAGCGCCATGGACACACAAATCGGATCTGAACACTTGCAATACACAGTGTGGACATTAAAATTTTTAGATTAGATTCCAATCGGATACACAAATAATCGGATTTGGACTGACAGTCTGAACGAGGCTTTAGTGTAGTCAGTCTTTAGCTGACGAAGTGAGCAAAACGATAGTAGAACAAAAACAACGCCTAGTCTTTCCCACTGCAACTTCAAAATAAGCAAGACAATGTTGTTGAAACCAGCGATGGATACCTGAGGTAATTTTACGTTTGCTAGGCTGGGATAATGATCTCATCTCCGTTAATAATTCTCACCATTTATTCCGAGGGTATAACCGATTATTTTCAATATGTCCATTTCCTATAAAATATTTTTGTAAAGGGGGTTCGACTTGTCAAACAATTGTGGCTTTTTCTAAACCTAGACCATTTAACTTCTCCGCAATGTCGTCTGCCATTTTAAATGCGCGAGGCCTTGAATTAGAATGGATTCTGATTGGCTGTAAGTGTTTTATCGTTCGGCAGCTGGAAAAAAATCGTTCTGAAAGTGATCCCAATGATATCATTATCGTTATAGCTGTGGTGTGGACAGTGCTATTCTTTTATATATAGAACGATTTTTAGAACTATATCTTTATCGTTATCTTTATAGTTATCATTCTTGGTGTGAAAGGGCCTTTATGCTGGTCTTTTGCTGAACCAGTCTAGGCTTTTATTTTCAGTTTTCAGACTTGTGTTATCAATGGCCTGTTTTTATTGCCCTTATCCAAACAATTAAGCAAGAATTGAAATTGGCTTGATGGGTTTGAATTATATTCCCTCATGTTGTGAAAGTGACTTACGAAGCCAAGCACTTTTGGGAAACTGGGCCCAAAATAAGTTTTTGACAGAGCGTAATTTAATGCAGGCAAGGTGAGGTTGAGATGAGGGAGGAAAGCGAGGGATAAACGGAGGGTGAGCTAGAGAGATGAGCGCTGTGTGTCCTTGAGACAGATCTCCTCCTCATCCCTTAGGAACCTGCCATCTCCTTGCCCATCCTCTGGAAACGCACTGCTCACACACACATGCATACACTCACGAACACACTCTTCCAGACAATTACCGTCCTTTCTCAAGATGCTCGCAGGTATAGGCCAGCTGCCACGTCTCACAAATCGAGCGTGCTGTTCAATGCCTTGGCAGAGGGCGACAGGGGACGGGCGCTCATCTTTTTTTTCCATCCCTTCATCCGTTTTTCCTTAAAGTTGCATGGCGGAGGACAAAATGGACAGATGGGGAGGCCTCACTGTCCTGATGTTTGGGTTCTAATTATATTAGCCCAGGCCCTGCATGGATCCACGATGAATGTTTACTCAGCCACCAATTTATAATCATTTAGCGAACACCTGTTTAGAAGAGTCAAAAAAAGAGAGACAGAGAGGGTCAGGGGCCAGATGCAGAGAGTGGAGAAAGTCGCATATGTTGTAAGCAGCCCGACGGGCTGGGTGAAAGACTGGGACAGGCCAAGGATGAAGACAGTTAGGTGGTATATGGTCATATCTTCAGAAAGACTGAAGGAAGACTTTGATTATGCTGCAACAGCCCAGCACATAGATGAAGTTAAATCCTAAGAAAATTAATGCTTAAAGGGTTAGTTCACCCAAAAATGAAAATTCTGTCTTTAATTACTCACCCTCATGTCGTTTCACACCCGTAAGACCTTCATTCATCTTCGGAACACAAATTAAGATATTTTTGATAAAATCCGATGGCTTGTGAGGCCTCCATTGACAGCAAGATAATTAACACTTTTAAATGCCCAGAAAGGTACATATTTGTGTGACTACAGTGGTTCAACCTTAATGTTATGAAGCGACGAGAATTCTTTTTGTGCGCCAAAAAAACAAAATAACTTTATTCAACAATATCTAGTGAAGGGCGATTTCAAAACACTGCTTCATGAAGCTTCGAAGCTTTACAAATTTTGTTTCAAATCAGTGGTTCGGAGCACTGCCAAAGTCACATGAACCATTGAAATTTCAAAACACTTATGACATAACAAAGCTTCGTTTGCCGAAATCACGTGACTTTGGCAGTTTGATACAAGCTCCGAACCACTGATTCGAAACAAAAGATTCGTAAAGCTTCGAAGCTTCATGAAGCAGTGTTTTGAAATCGCCCATCACTAGATATTGTTGAATAAAGCAGTTATTTTGTTTTTTTGGCGCACAAAAAAGTATTCTCGTCGCTTCATAACATTAAAGTTGAACCACTGTAGTCACATGAACTGTTTTCAATACGTCTTTAGTACCTTTATGGGCATTTGAAAGTCTAAATTATCTTGCTGTCAATGCAGGCATCGGATTTTATCAAAAATATCTTATTTGTGTTCCGAAGATGAACGAAGGTCTTACGGGTGTGAAACGACATGAGGGTGAGTAATTAATGACAGAATTTTCATTTTTGAGTAAACTAACCCTTTAAATGCTCAATTTAAAAAAAAAAAAAAAATGAAGTCAAATAATACTGTTTAAAAGTTTGGACACATTATTATTTTTAATGTTTTTGAAAGAAGTCTCTTATGCTCATCAAGCCTGCATTTATTTGACCAAAAAATACAGAAAAAACAGTAATATTATGAAAAATTATTACAATTTAAAATAATGACTTTCTATTTTAATATACTTTAAAATGTAATTTATTTCTGTGATGCAAAAGCTTGGATTCTTACATGGACAGGAAAATCATCAGTGTCAGGTACACTTTTCTAATGCATCTAATCCTGAAAAAAAGAGCTACACTGATAAAGAAAGAGGCCTGATGCTATGAAAACAACTCTGAGATGAGTTTTGAACAGAACTATCCAGGAATGGATCAAATCATCAACATTAAAATGTACAATAAAACTCACATATGGTGCCCAGATAAAGATATCATCGTAGTAGGGAGGATGTTATGCAAACATTTGATCGGACATGCCTTCCTACATCCTATACTCCCTGCAAAGGTTTTTTCAGCTTTCGGACAAAATATGTCTGGCAGTGGTGAGTCTGTGGATCAGACTCTTCTAAATGCATTTTCTTTTGAAATTGCCATTATCAGTGCCTCAGGGAAGAATGTAGAGTTATCATGTTGAGCTATTGACAAATTTTGTCACTGCTGCGAAATCTCATATGGTGTTAACCTCCTTTTCCCACTTTCGTCCATCCTCTCTCCCTCTCTTCACATATCAGCCCATCTTTCACAACTTCCTGTGCTCCCTTTTTGCTCTCGCTCACTCGCTCTCAAAGGTCAGGGCTCTGAGTGGGTCTGTTTGAAGCATGGCCTTCTGCAGAGCACAGGAGGGGTGATCTCCACAGGGAAAGGGAACGCTCCTGCACCCCCGGCTGTTGGCCCTGATGACTTTGGAAGACCCAAAGAGGGACATTTATTTTACATCCTTGACCTCATCCCGCTACTCTCCATTTTGGGTGTCCAGTTCAAGCCACCCAAGATCTCAGCAAGAAACGGTTTCATGTTATTCCTAGTTTAGCTAGAACTAAAGTGTATGATTTTGGGAAGAAATACCACTGTCAATCTGTAAGCCAACTCGGAAGGCTAATTCAACGGGTGTCTTCAGGAATTTCAAATGCATTGTTTTTTGATTTATGAGTAAAATAAGGTGCTTTATTTCTTGGAGACATACACATTTTGACATTTTAACACAATCATGACTCAGATTTCTGAAGAATCTGTTTGAAAAACACAAACTTGCTAACCAGTTAGCATAAGAAATACAAAAGTCGTCCAAAAACACACAGCAGCTTCAAACTTCACAAGACTTATGTTGTAGAACAAAATGCAAAAGTCTCTTCAATTAATGCAAACCACAGACCTTATTTTTTACTCAAAAACTGAAAGCCGCTAATTTTAACAAAAATGCTAATTCTTTCCCAGACTATAAACTGAACAGCTCTACAAAGGGCTGAAAGGAAACTAATAACAGAACAATTATATCACATTGGTGTGGAAGAACATGTCTAGTTGATCTTTTTGTGGATTGTGCTTTATGGGTACGCACATAAGAGAAGAATAATTGCGGTTTGAATCCAGGCGCTGGTAGCAGTCCTGCTCAACAGAAGTACTTCAGGGACAAGAACATGAGAGAGACAGACCACAATAGTCCATGAGTGTTCTTTTGGTCAAAACGCCTCTTTGGATTCACACCTACCAGGGATGTATGTGTGTGTGCTTCTGTGAATGTGTCTAGAACAATAGGAAGGTGATCGCAAACCCTCTTGAAACTCTACGGCGAGTAATTGGCTTTCAACATCCGTATGTGAAAAAGAAGAAAAAAATAGTTGTTGCTATAATAACAGTAAAACATTTAATTCAAGGCCCTGCTGCTCTACTAACACGTTGTGTGCGGCTTATTTAATGGTGTTTGATGTACCATATTGTACCTGAAGGTGGAGGTTAAAAACAACAACAGTTGTTTACATGTGCAGAATATCATCTACCAGTGCGCAAGGGCAGCAAAAGGGATAAACATATTCCTTTATCCTCAAGGAGGGATGACATCTTTAAGACATAAGCTCTAGCCCAGACATGGTAATGACATCGGCACGCACTGCTTCATAGTCACAACAACACATAGATGACAACAAAGGAAAAAATAATGCCACAACCTTCGATGGCCTCAGATCCTCCTCCTGCCTTCACTTTAGCAAGTATTTAGCGGTGGGTACAGAAAGGTCATGGGGTGAGGAGGGGCTTTGCGTTGGGGGAAACAGCAGTCGCGTTGCCATCCTGATGACTTAGTTTGAGTAGAAATCCTCTAATAAAAACATTGACCCATGTAATTGATTTTAATGGCAGCTCCGTGCCATCTTTCCCGCGCTGGCTGGACGCCGGCCAGATGCCATCAGCGCCGCCCCTGGGGGACCGGTGGAGGCTGGGGCGGAGGGAGGGCGCAGATGAGTGCCTGCCTCTGAAGTGGAGAGTAACAAGAATAGATTAGCGTGCTTGATAAACACGGCGCGCAGCGTGCTCCAAAGGCAGCCGAGGGTACAACTGACCTTTTTGTTCTCTGTCAGGGGCAGAGGAAGCAGCAGAGAGGGGGTGGCGGGGACAAAAAAGACCATCCTCCCCAACCGCGAGACCCGACAACGCTTAGCCGCCGCACGGCGACATCGTCTCCGAGGAACTAACGATACGGCACGGCGGTTTAACCGTACTAAACAGCCTCTGTTTTTGCGCTTCTACACGGCTTGTTTGTTCACAAAGCACTTTACATGGCATCATGGTCTCGGCTGCTGTTGGGTTTCCACCTCTATTATACTTGGAGAGAGCTGACACAGTATGATCCAAGCTGCAGGCTTCAGGGGGTGGCTTTTATTTACACCACTTTCTCCTGGTACTTCCAGTGTCCTGGCAGCTTTTAGCCAAAGGGGAAGTAGTGCACGCCTGGAAAGGAGCGCTTGTTTTAAGTGCTTCACACTGTTTGTGTCTTTTGTTGACTGCTATCGCTTTCCATAGCTCTTGGCGGGGTGAAAAAGACACACTTAAATACACACTGAGCAAATGAAGGTTAAGGCTAGCATGAGCCTGACTGTGGGATAGTTTACATCTGCTAAGTACCCAGGGAGTGGCGGCCAACGATATCGACTCGATCGGGGGAAAAAAGGCTCAGGTGCTGTCATTCCTCATTGATCGGGTTGTGCGTCTTACAAAGCGCTGTAGACAAAGTTCCCATAGCCAGATTTACACGCCGATAACGCGCCCTCGACTGTCATGTAGCTCGGCAAATGACTCCAAACGTGGTGCGAGAAGGTCAAGGTGAAAATTCTTTCCGTAACGACGGCTCATTCGGCTCACCGGTGGACAATTTTGCATGAGGCGAAGCGTGAGCGTTTTGCTAAGTTTGCGAGTGCAACTTTGTGCTGTTTAATTTACCTTGCTTGATGTCTGCCAGATGTACCCGAACGTAGATAAATTAGTGAGCACTTAATGCTCATCTTACAAATGAACGCATCTGTGTCACATTGAAAATGAACGGCTGGCCTCCTCAGCTAACCTTACCCCCCATTCTCTCTTACTCCCTCTCTTCTTGTTACACATGAGCATGGGGGATTGAGGTTTCAGTGAGCACACACTCAGAACAATACCCACGTGGGCCTGGAGAAAAACTGTGCTTAATTGTATTAATTTACTGCATGGACTAACGAGGAGGCAACAAGGGGAATGGCACATCAATGGCAGCGCTATCTGACAGAAGGGGTTCTTGCCCAGGCCTGCAAACGGCTACGAGGGGACCCTCTTTCTCCTTATTCCGCTCTGTTGCTCTCTTCTCCCAGCGCCTTGGGCTCCGCCAGATGTTGTCAAGAGAAGGCATTGTGACACAGGACTACTGCTCCCTACAGCAGGTGGCGCCGCAGGTCGTTATTAGCACATGCGCGCAAACACGCGGCAATCTCACTTACATGCACGTGGGCCTTGTTGAGCGTTTCTGCTTGGTGAGCAAGCGCAGATGAGCTGTCTAATTGGATGGCGAGTAACAGCCTGACAAGATTTCTTGCAAGAATACCTACATCAGTGGATGAGATAATGAGTGAGCTGAAGATGCTTGCTGGGCAGCACAAGCAAAGCGCAGCGGACTGGTGGGACTCACTGGGACTGTAGCTGCCTTTAGGGCATCTGCCACAGCGTAACCAGTCCACTGTAGATCAACAGCCAAAACGGGCCCTCACTGCAGGCCTTGAATGAAAATAGAACCCTCTGTATTTCACTCGCACTGGCGCAGTTACTATGAAAGAGATGTGAAGGAATTTACAATTGACTAGGAGCAAATTATGGATGCGTAACTCTTTAAGCAGGGCCAAAAAGTACCAAAAGTACTTTTTGGTATAGCCTGCTAATTGGGTCCCATAGATGCGAATCTTTAAAATAAAGGTATTTTAAAGATTTTGAAGTATCAAAAGGTCATTCGGTTTAACCATCCAAAGGCCAATACAGCCATTTCATTTGTGATTAAAATATCTTAAAATGTAATACATGCATATATTTTTTATTCTGCCATGATTTATAACATCATGTATCAACAGTGCAAAATGGTATTAAAATTATGTGTTGAAGTCGTTGCTTTGTTATGAGAAAGAATGCCTGGAAAAATGAATTTCATTGATGTCATTCGGAGTAACCAATATAAAGGGACCATTTTGGATCAAGTCATGTGGTCAATTTCATGTGACAGGATGTGACATCATTCAGACACCTGCAAAGGACCACATGGTCGTGAAGCAAAGTAACTAACTCTCTTTTAACTATTTGACAAATTCATGTTTTCACTTGCTCATACGCATGTCCCGAAACATCAGGTCATTCTGTACAACCGCTATAAAACATGGAAAATGTAATATTTTTAAAAAATGTACTAAATATAAAATTTTTGATTGTCCTTTTGCTAGCTAGCTAGCAAGCTAATCAGCTAGCTATCTAGATATAAGCCTGTTAGCATTGTTTGAAAATATCGTCCGTGTCATTCGGTAAAACCGAAATTTTGGTTAAACTGAATGACTTTTTTGGTGACAAATTTTGTCCATCTTGTAAAAAATTACAAAAGCAGTGTTAATTGATAAAAACCACATAATCCCATTGTTAACACTTAATAAAACTTCAAAATTAATTATATCTCCATTATGTTTTTTTTTTTTTTTACACTTTTAAAAACCTTATTCGTCAATGACCCATTAAAGTATATTCACCTAGTGGCACCAAACAAAATTGCACAAACAATTTCGAAAGTTTCAAAAATCTGTCTGCCACTGTCTGTAAAAAAGGTAATCCAATCTCACACCATTGATTGAGCCAATGTTGTTGTGTTGAGCTATTTATTATTAATCACATGAATAAATTACAATATAAATTATATTAAAATGGAAAAAAGTTATTTTAAATTGTAGTAACATTTCACCATATTCATGTTTTTACTATTTTTTTTATCAAATAAATGCAGCCTTGGTGAACATAAGACTTCTTTCCATTCCAAAAATATATTTATTTATTTAGAATAAAATTAACTGTAACACTTTACAATAAAGTTCCATTTGTTCATATTAGTTAACTACATTAGTTGAACATGAACTAACCATTTCAACTTACCGAGAGTTTAAACAAACTCGAGGAAGAAAAGAAAAGAAAAATAAGTGTTTTGTTACATTTAATTGCAAAGCAAATGCAACAGGGAATGGAGTTTGTAGCAAAGGGAGCTGGAATCAAACTCTATGCAAGTAAATGAACTAAGTAAGTGCTGGACCGACCCAGGGTGACATTTGGAATGCAGCATTCCCTAACTTATTAGACTACCGTGCAGTCATTATCATAGCAGTGCTGGGCCAATTCATTTTCAAAGTGCACCAGATGTGCTCCCGCAATTATTCCAGCAAGGACTGAGGTTCAGATGTGTGCTCACACTCCCGGTCTTGTTGGAACTGCAAATGTCTTCCATTTGAATTCCTGGCTGACCTTCTCTCATTTTGTTTTTTTACATTCCATTTCACATGCCATGTTTTGCATCGTTCTGGGGCGAGTTTGGAACGGTGCTAACTATTTTTATTTATTGCGGATTTCTTGCTCGCAAAATTGCCTTTTGAAGCGTTGAATAAGAGAGACTGATATGATTATGATGTGTTATTCTGATAACCCTCTATCACAAGGGGCTGAACAATTATTTTGTCTTAATTTTGAGCAGTACATCTATAGATTTCTACAGTGACTTTAAATATGGGGCATTACATTAACTGTAATCTTTGAGGCTGTCGACTGTAAGGACATTCTTGAGTATTTGACAGAGGCAAAAAATAAAGTCTAAGTAGAACACTGATGCCCTCTGGCAGGTGTCACCGCTGGACACCTCTCTTGAGTGACACAGAAGAAGAGAGGAGGCATAGCAGGTGAGGTTAGGAGTTCTTCATCTTGGGCAGTGACAATTGCTTGAAGCGTCTGACACCTTAAAGAGGCTGGGACACAGATGGGATTGAAGACCTGTCATTGGTTTTTGGAGATATGCTCACAGGAACAGGTCCTCCTGGATGGCAAAAATATGCACAGATAAAATACAGACATAATCCCTGAGTCCTTTATAGTGCAGAGCTTGTCTAGTAATGTAATTTTTTTTTTAAAAAAAAAAGAAAGAAAGAAAAGAAAAAAAAAAGAAATTATAAATTAAACTTTATAAAGTTTCTTGTGCGAAAGCTACATGTATACTAACAAAAATAATTCTGGAAGTATGTCTGCTGGATTGTGAATAGAAGCCAGACCGAGTTGCTGAAATAATACCTATAGCTATTGGCTATTGGTTAACATTGTCCAATATCATGTTGCAGCCTAAAGTTACAGAGAAGTTGTTTCAGACATAATATAACACCAATTAACCATTCAAAATAAGACCACGTGCCTTAAAGGGATAGTTCACCCAAAAATGAAAACTATCCCATGATTTACTCACTCTCAAGCCATCCTAGGTGTATATGACTATCTTCTTTCAGATGAACACAATCAGAGTTATATTAAAAATATCCTGGCTCTTCCAAGCTTTATAATGGGAGTGAATGGGGCATAGCATTTTGAAGCCCAAAAAAGTGCATCCATCCAAGTAATCCACACAGCGCCAGGGGGTTAATAAAGGCCTTCTGAAGTGAAGTGATGGGTTTTTGTAAAAGAAAAAAAAAAAGAAGCATATTGAAAACTTCCGGGAGATGGCTGTACGCATCGATTTACAGCGAAAGAGTAACCCCTGACCCGACGCATGATGTATTGACGAATGCAGAAGTGCAGAGGATAGAGCAAACCAAAACCCTGGTCACGAATTAGAAGTCTAAAACGAGAATTTTTAAAGAGAAATGTTGGAGGATTTTGATTTAAGATAAGAGAAGAGGAGCTTGAGTTTGTTGCCCAGCCCTATTTGTTTGAACTGCGAGAGGTGTGTAAGCTTACACTACTCCTATGTCACGTCACAGGTTACTCTTTTGGCATAAATCGATGCGTACGGCCGTCTGCCGGAAGCTAGTTATTATAGTTTATAAAGTTTTAAATATGGATATTTTTCTCACAAAAACCGCTTCACTTCAGAAGGCCTTTATTAACCCCCTGGAGTCATATGGATTACTTTTATGATGGATGGATGCAATTTTTGGGCTTCAAAATACAACATTATAAAGCTTGGAAGAGCCAGGATATATTTTATTATAACTCGAACTGTGTCCATCTGAAAGATAGTCACACCTAGAATGGCTTGACGTTGAGTAAATCATCTGATAATTTTAATTTTTGGGTGAACTGTCCCTTTAAGACAGTATATAAAGTCAGTTTTGAATTTATATCCCAATGACATATAATGACAAAATGGCAACTACTGAGGGATTCTTTACCTTGTGTTCTGTAACTGATAAATAAGACACAAATTGAGAACAGCATATTGTTCAGTGCCATTTTAAAAGCATAACATGAGGTCGTCACCATGTGATGCTGCTGAATCACGGACTGTGAACTGTACTGTACCATTACTCCATGCTGGAAAAGGTCAAGAACTGATCTTGTACAGTTTTTTTTTCCTTTCTGTGCAAATGCTTTTCTTTTCACTTTGCTCTTTGCTTCCAATTAACTGAGTAGGTGTTTTATCCCATAATTAGTATCTTCATTTCCTGTCTGAAGCCTCATTATCAATGCAGCAAATTCACCCACAGTAATAGCTTCTAGTACTTAATGATGCCATTATTCTTAATGATACTGTTTTTAGCTACAAAGGAATAATTACAGTTCACTTCTACTGGATATGCATGGAGAAAACGGTGTATATTTTTCCTGTGTGTGCGTGTGCGTGTGTGTTTTGTTTTGTTTTAAGATGGACACTTGCCTGTGATCACATTTTGGTACTGTAACAGGAAGTGTCTATTGGAGAAAAACATGGTGAGATGGAGAGGCAGAAAGTGAGAAATCAAAAGCTCCTCACAGTTTTTCCCCATCACAGTTGGGCACATTAAGCATTCACAAACATTTGTTATATGATGCCACCTAGGTTTTTATTCAATGACTGCAGACTAAATATTTAAATGTACATTATGTGAGAGAGCTTGTTTACCACTTGCTTTTACTCATCCAAAATATCCCTATTTAAACACAGGGTACGAACAAATTCAGTGACTCACAAATGCAGGTGGATACCCACGATTTAAATTTGTTTCATTATATGCTTTATAATACATCTAAGAGCTCTGAAATGAAACAGGACATTTCTAGTTCAGCAGCAAATGTATCACTTTAAAATTTCCAATGTTTTTATCTAAAATCTAAAAACGATAGACAATATTGTTTTTGTGTACTTTGACCATAAATGGAGTGCTGTGATGAACTGTGACATTTGACACCCTCATTTCCCTCTAAACTAATGCTCGTCAACCAATGATGACATCCAAATCAATACTGCACTCTAAAAAATGCTGGGTTAAAAACAACCCAAGTTGGGTTGAAAATAGACAAACCCAGCGACTGGGTCATTTTAACCCAGTGGTTGGGTTAAATGTTTGCCCAACGTGCTGGGCAGTTTTATTTAACCCAACTATTGTTTAAAAATTACTATATGGCTGGCTTAAAATGAACCCAAAATAGGTTGGAAATTAAAAATCAGACACATAATTACTAGAGGAAACAGTAATTATCAAAAGGTGAACATTTATTAATAAGCAATTTGATAAATGTTTATTGTTTAATTATTATTCATTAAACTTATTAATAAATGTTCATTCATTAAACATATTAATACATGTTCATTTCCAACATATTTTGGGTTCATTTTAAGCAAGCAATACAGTAATTTTTAAACAATAGTTGAGTTAAATAAAACTACCCAGCAGGTTGGGCAAACATTTGACCCAACCGCTGGGTTAAAACAACCCATTCGCTGGGTTTGTCCATTTTCAACCCAACTTGGGTTGTTTTTAACCCAGCATTTTTTAGAGTGTGATAATAATAGGCATCTTCTAAATAATAATTGCATATATATAATGCAATAAACTAAAGAAAAACCTAAACTGTAATTAATATTAAATATTACAATTGTATAATGTTGGTCTAAATAAATTACAAACTAAATTCTAAAAATGCAAATCAGTCATTTTAAATGCTAATGCAAATTTAGGCATTGCAACATTATAATGTACAGTGTGAAAAATGGATATTCATTTGAAAATTTGCTAAATATTACATTATATTAAATTATTATAATTATTAATATTTAAATAAATGTTGTTAGCATTAGATGGTGAAAAAGGTCAAA
This sequence comes from Mylopharyngodon piceus, assembly GCA_039654765.1. Classification (NCBI taxonomy): domain Eukaryota; kingdom Metazoa; phylum Chordata; class Actinopteri; order Cypriniformes; family Xenocyprididae; genus Mylopharyngodon; species Mylopharyngodon piceus. The sequence goes on from CM077449.1 coordinate 6,481,044, forward strand.
TAAATGTAAAAATAGTGGAAATAAATATACATAATTAAATATCAAATATCGACACAACTGATAAAATGAAAAAATCTCTCATATTGACCAATATATATTGTGCCTCACTATTATGGAGTCTTTTGTTTAAATAACACACACACAAAAGATAAAATTGAAATTACACACTGTGTGAAACAGATAAAACATTTTTGGGCCACAAAAGAACTGATTAAAATTGCTGCATACAAAGCCTTGTTCCTTTGCCAGTTCAATTTCCTCTAATGTCACAAACTTCCTACTCTCGGTACTTGACAAAGCAGGCCATATTTGAGTGAAGTCAGCCATTTTAACCCTCCTATTAAGCCTCTCTGAGTACTCATTTGACTTTGGACAGAAGTCTAGGTGTCCTGCTTCTGTGGTCCAGCCTCGCTCTCAAATGTCCCACTGACCAGATGTCCAAGTGTACGGCACAGAACGGCGCGACATCCAGTCCATCTTTCTGCTGTTCGAGTTTTCAATGGCTCATTCTACTGCAACAGAAAGGGCTTCAGAAGCTATTAAAACGGAGGACGTACCCTACGCCACAGGCAATTTTAATGGGGCTTTGAGAGCCAGCATGTTACAATTGCTAATTGGTAGTGTGAAATAGCTTGTTGTGTTTTGCCATGTACACTGGGCCTGCCTTTACATTGCACAACCCTGGAGGCAAGAAGATTGTTTCAGAGTAAAAAGCGCAACATCGTTCTTCTGATATGACTCCGTATTCGCACGCGCTTACAAGCGGCGCATTCAAATGTTCATATTAGCCAGAACGGCTGATGTGCGTGCTTGTGTGCAAGAGCTGTTCAGACATCAGGCACGAGAGCGAAGCACTTTTGTCGGGTGTTTAATTGAAAAGATGCTCGAGACTGCCTAAGGTAGTCCTCCTCTTTACTCGCAACATGAAACAGCATTTTAAAAATGTAATGCTAATCTGGACAGGACCAGAAGTTTGCATGCAAATGAGCGAATGAATATGCATAGCCGTCATCTTATGGTTTGCGAAAAACATGGGATTCTAAAGCAACTAGACAAAGGTCTTTGTTGCAGCTTCTCTCTGATACCTTGCCAGGGTAATTTCCATCTGTCTGCTCATGCTGAACTCCCCTCTCGCTCTCCATCTATCTCTTTTACTCCCTCTCTCTCTCTCGCACTCCTGCACCCCACTCAGTTCTGGCATTAGAACCACAGGAAACAGTGTCCGTTCCTTTACACGATGCGACAGTCTGTTCACCTACCCAGTGCTAACGCGGCGTGATGTGCTTGTTGGCTGATCAGAGAGCCGCTGAGCTGAAACTCCTGACTCGCACCTGAGACACTCACCCCTCCACCCGCATCTCTCCTCCTGTCCTGTGAACACACTCGCTCCTCCAGCCCGCGAACTCCTTCTGTCCCACTAAATAATGCACCTCTCCGACCTCACAGCCGCCTGGCTCCTGCTGAACTCGGGTTCTGTTCTCTGCATTCTGGTTTCCAGAGGAAAGTGGGGTTGCTTTTTCACAGTCACGTTTAATAGAAGTATATCAACTTTGCTGCAGATGTTTCTGCTGAAATTCCTAGGGAGGAATGAAAATAGACACAAATGAAACAACTGATGACATGCAGTCAGAATGTAGAACAATAAAATTATTAAAATGTGGATTTTTGTAAGAATTTAATGAGAAATGTTTGAGTTCACAATGAAATCTCTGACTTTTGATTGTGAGATAAAGTTTATTTTAAAGATATAGTCATGAGTTCTAAAAGTAGCAATTAAAGATTTGAAGTCATACTGCGACTTATAAAGTCGTAATTTTGAATTATAAAGTCGCAATTTTGAGAAACAAAGTTACAATTGCAAGATTTAAAGTAATACTGTAAGATATTTTGAGTTATAAAGTCGCAATTGTTTGTTATAATGTCGTTATTATGAGAAACAAACTTGCAGTTTTGAGATTTAAAGTCACATTGCAAGATATAAAGTAATATTGTAAGTCACAAGTAAAGCCATAATTGTGAGATATAACATTGCAGTAAACTTTTTTTTTTAATTACAAAGTCGCAATTGTGGGTTATAAAGTAGCAATTATGAGAAACAAAGTTGCAGTTTTGAGATTTAAAGTCACATTACAAGATATAAAGTAATATTGTAAGTTATAAAGTCAATAGTAAAGCCATAATTATGAGATATAACATTGCAGTAAAGTTTTTATTTTATTTATTTTTTTAATTATAAAGTCGCAATTATGGGCTATAAAGTAGCAATTATGAGAAACAAAGTTGCAGTTGTGAAATTTAAAGTCACATTGCGAGATATAAATATTGTAAGATATTGTGAATTATAGTCACAATTATGAGAAACAAAGTTGCAGTTGTGAGATTGTCACATTGCAAGATATAGTAACATTGTAAGATATTGTGAATTATAAAGTCACAACTGTGAGTTATAAAATCGCAATTATGAGAAACAAAGTTGCAGTTTTGAGATTTAAAGTCACATTGCAAGATATAAAGTAATATTGTAACCTATAAAGTCACAAGTAAAGCCATAATTATGAGATATAACATTGCAGTAAACTTTTTATTTTAATTTTTTTTTAATTATAAAGTAACAATTATGGGCTATAAAGTAGCAATTATGAGAAACAAAGTTGCAGTTGTGTGATTTAGTCACATTGCAAGATATAAAGTAACATTGTAAGATATTGTGAATTACAAAGTCGCAATTGTGAGTTATAAAATCGCAATTATAAGAAACAAAGTTGCAGTTTTGAGATTTAAAGTCACATTGCAAGATATAAAGTAATATCGTAAGTTATAAAGTCACAAGTAAAGCCATAATTATGAGATATAACATTGCAGAAAACTTTTTTTTCTAATTATAAAGTCGCAATTATGGGTTATAAAGTAGCAATTATGAGAAACAAAGTTGCTGTTGTGAGATTTAAAGTCGCACTGCGAGATATAAAGTAATATTGTAAGATATTGTGAATTATAGAGTCGCAATTCTGAGAATCAAAGTTGCAATTCTGAGATTTAAAGTCACATTGCAAGATATAAAGTAATATTGTAAGTTATAAAGTTACAAGTAAAGCCAAAATTGTGAGATATAATACTGCAGTTAACTTTTTATTTATTTTCTTACTCTGAGGTGCAGCAGGCTTCCAAACATATAAGATTACCAGTGTCTTTTTCTCAGGTGAACAATCTGTGATGAAGCAGACTTTATTTTCTAATATTTCTAAGTAAATCTCACTTGTGATTTTTCGTTCCTGCTTTTTCACTTCCTCTCACACTTCTGCTTTAAACTTCCTCAAACCTGCATTACACACTTTCCCCAGTGGTTTTCCAGTTGGTCTCTTTTGGTTAAGATGCTTGTCCTGATTCCAACACAGATTACACATTGAGTACTTTATCTAAATCGAGCAAGGTATTCGCCGATCATCTCGGCAAATGAATATTGTCACTCAGATTTTTCAAATCCTCCGCCTGTGCTTTTTCTTTGATCAAATTTCTCAGTAAAATGAAGAAGAATCTTAGCATGAGGGCAAGTCTACATTGTCCCAATTTCACTAAAACTAGTTTAATCATGAGACATGGAGACAATGGATTTTCCAATCATCTAAAAGAAGCACTTTTGGGATTGCTTGCAGTGATGAAATGACTTTGTTTCGGTGGTCAGAGAGACGCTTACAAAAATCTTCAAGTCGAGCTAAGGAGATTGCCGTGACGGCTGAACGTATGTCATTTTATTAAGTTGAAAGCACGATTTAAAAAATATGACTGGCCTTAAGCTGTAAAGCATGTTGAAATTGTGTGAGCATTTAATAAAGACACTCAGACATATGGCAGAGTCTTACTAAGACATCCGAGGTCAAGGGGGAAAAGTACTACAAGGCTGAAACAGCAGTTAGAGCACTAATCTCCTGCATAACCCAGGAAATGGCAGGCTATTGCATCTCGAATGATGAGAATTCAATCATTCACTGCATTATAGAGAAATTTCTAACAAATACATGCAGTATTAATACTGTCGCATGATGCCAGCATTATTACATCGAACACTGATTTCTTCCTTTTTAATTCCATGTGAATTGTTGTGTAAAGCTTTGATTGTGGACCTCTATGATATTTTAAAAGCTTAATTTCAGTACCTTTATTTTGGGTCACACCTAGACAAGATATAGGACGAATCTGAGCAAACTGGTAGTTTAAATGAGATATAAAATACTTAAGGTCAAATGCATCTGGCATGGGATTAGAATATGACATAGAATAAATCTAGAGACTGAGGGTACATGTACACGACAACGATGTACTAAAAATGGAAAGTTTTTCCTTTGCATATTTCACGTACAGACGACGTACAGCATTTCCACTAAAACGGCTAAAAATACTGTATTATTCATGCCAGGCCAGTAGATGGCGATGTCACTTTGTAAAGCAACACTACGAGCCTATACACTGAACATGTAATACGCATGCGCATGACATCACTGTTTTGACAAATTCACGTTTTTGTAGTTTAAACCGAGATGATAACGGTATCGTTTTCAAAAACTGGCACTTTGAAACACGTTTTCAAAAGTTTGTGTTTTTAGGCCCCCCAGAACGCTGTTGTCGTGTAAATGAACGGCCAAAACGCATAAAAAGATTTCCATTTTTAGTTGAAAACAGAGTCATGTAAACAGCCCCTGAATCCCCCGATCAACCAAGGTTCCTCACGCAAAGGGGGCAAACTAACAAATTGCTTTACATACAATGCCCTGCCAAAAAAAAGTCGCTGTTTGGAATGGATATAAATAGGCAAATACTTAAGAGTCTTTGATTGGATCATTATTGTTGTGATTATTATATTTCTAGCATGTTATATGTTTGGCAACAGTTCTTCTAACCCTAATTTATGGAGTGTGTAGCTTTTCATTTCTTAAACAATGTAGGAAGACACATTATGTCCATATTCCAGGATGACAATGTCAAGATTCATCAGACTCAAATTGTGAAAGAATGGTTGTGAGGGAACATGAAGAATCATTTTCACACATGAATTGGCACCTCTGAGTCCAGACCTTAAATTCATTGAAATGTTATTTCCATCAAGATGTGCACCAATTTTTGGTCAAGATCTTGTATTGACAGTACAAGAGGTGAGCACTCTGTAAAGTCTACTCCAGCACATCCCAAAGACTTTCAATTAATTTAAGGTGCCAATTCATGTGTGAAAATGATTCGGTAACACTTTACAATAAGGTTTCATTAGTTAACATTAGTTAACTACTTTAGTTAACATGAACTAGGAATTAACAATACTTCTACAGCATTTATTAATCTTACACTCTAAAAAATGCTGGGTCAAAAACAACCCAAGTTGGGTTAAAAATGGACAAACCCAGCGGTTGGGTTAAATGTTTGCCCAATGTGCTGGGTAGTTTTATTTAACTCAACTATTGTTTAAATTACAAAATTACTGTATTGCTTGCTTAAAATGAACCCAAAGTATGTTGGAAATTAACATTTATTAATATGTTTAATAAATGAACATTAATTAATAAGTTTAAAGAATAATAATTAAACAATAATCATTTATTAAATTTCTTATTAATAAATGCTTAACTTTTGATTATTATTGTTGCCTCTAGTAATTATGTGTCTGATTTTTAATTTCCAACCTATTTTGGGTTCATTCAAGCCAGCCATATAGTTGTTTTTTTGTTTTTTTTTAAATAGTTGGATTAAATAAAACTGCCCAGCATGTTAAGCAAACATTTAACCCAACCGCTGGGTTAAAACAACCCAATCACTGGGTTTGTCCATTTTCAACCCAACTTGGGTTGTTTTTAACCCAGCATTTTTTAATGTTAATTTCAACATTTACTAATACATTATTAAAATCACACACCTCATCAATTACAGTTAAAAGAACTGTTGCCAAACATAACATGCTAGAAACATAATAATCACAGTAATAATGATCCAGTCATAGACTCTTAAGTATTTGCCTATGTAAATCCAAACAACAACTTTTTTTGTGGTCAGGCATTGTATATATTGTCTGGCAGGAGGAAACGTGATATTAGGGACAAAAAGCACCCTTAAAATAGTTTGAATAGATTTATTATATTCATTTAAAAAACATTCTTTGACACTAGACATTGGTATCCACCTTATTTCTCAATGCAAAAATAAGCTATTTTCTGTCAACATGTGAGACTTCCGATTCATTAGCCACTATAGAATATATAAGAATAACAAAGTTTGCGTTACAAACAACTGTGGTTATGATTACGATAATAAATTAAAATAATATGATATCAAATACTAGTTTGAAGTATCAAGACTGTTTTTGTACAGCTAAAATAACTAAAGCGGAAGACACTGAAAGCCTCGCACATTAAAGTTACTAAAGCCCACACCCGCTTTTACTTTAAAAATGAGGTGGATATTAAACTTTACATATAATTTTAAATACTGTGGTTGCTTTAAATCAGTTTAGAGTTCTTGAAAGCCTCTCTCCTCAATGGCGTGCCTTCACCAGCAGGGGGAGACATGTGCTGTGTGTGCTGAACCGAACACCCACACACCATAATCTATTCTCACCTCTCCCCCCTTCTGCTCTCCTCTCTCATCCCCTCTTTTCTTTTAGAAATAAAGGCCTGTGGAGAGAGAAGGATACCACCCTCATAAACCGTTTGTGCCGTGCGTAAGGGAAAGGGTGGGGTGGAATGTCACATCAGATAGGTCAAGTGCTAATTTTGCTCCTATCTGTCAAAACAAGACACAGTTTAGAAGCTCCATTAAATGCCAAAGTCAGACAGAGATCACGGGTTACTACCTGCCTTCACCTTCAACTTTTTCACCTGCCCTACCACTAATACAGACCAGCAGAAGAATGTCAATGTAATTCCTAAGAAACAGATCATTGGGTTTCACTCGACGGTAAGGGTCGCAAAACTTTGACTGTTTTAGACAGACTTTGCAGTTTGGCAGTGTGGAGTGATGGTTCTGACTGTGTGTGTACATGTCTGATTATCTCTCTGTGTTTGAAGTGCTGATTCACACACACTGATCCACTCTATCGAATAAGCAAACAGTGGCGTAGGGGGGCATTATCACTCCCAGCAGCAGGACACATTTTGGCAAGAAGACAACAAGATGGGTTATGATGTTTCTAAATGTAAAACAAAGTCTTTAAAAATACATTTGATGATGCTGATTAAAAATTGAATTTGGGTTGTTAACCTGCAGTGTGACATGCTACACTTCATTTAAAACTATTTTTAAAATACTTGTATAATTATACATGCCGTTTTTACAACCTCATATTAACTGAGTGGTTACATGGAATATTAGGACTATTAAAATTCATTTGTCACACAGTGAACTACAAAAAGCTTAAAGGTGATTTAGAAAAGTAAAAAAGCACCTAAATGACACACTTGATGTCAGTTGCCTTTTATTTTAAACTTTATTCATCAACTACCATTTTCTCGCCGGACATTAACAGTTTAGCAACACTCTTTACACAGTTCACTGTTAAATATTATTATTATTAACAACAACAACAACAACAACAATATATTATACACACACACACACACAAAATCATTAAAGGGATAGTTCACCCAAAAAAGAAAATTCTGTCATCATTTACTCACCTTCATGTTGTTCCAAACCTGTATAAATTTCTTTGTTCTGCTGAAAACAATACTTTGATATTTGGAAGAATGCCAGTAACCAAACAGATCTCGCCCCACTATTGCCTCCCATAGTATTTATTTTTTCCTACTATGGTAGTAAATGGGGGATGAGATCTGTTTGGTTACTGACATTCTTCCAAATATCTTCTTTTACGTTCAGGAGAATAAAGAAATTCATACAGGTTTGGAACTACTTGAGGGTGAGTAAATGATGACAAAATTTTTTGGGTGAACTATCCCTTTAAGTCAAGAAACACTCTTTAAGGCACAGTTCACTGCTCACTTTATATATTTATTTACTTCTTAAAACTCTTCTAGTATCTCACTGATAAATTTCCTGACAATAATAATAAAAAAAAACCCTACCATTCAAAAGTTTGGGGTCAGCCAGAATTTTTGAAAGAAGGTTCTTATGCTCACCAATGCTGCATTTATTTTATCAAAAATAACAGTAATTTTGTGAAATATTATTACAATTTTTTAAATATTATTTTTTGTCTTTATTATGATAGGATAGTATAATGTGGACTAGAAGGGAGGTGGGAGAGATAGAGGGGGACGGAATCGGGAAAGGTCCGTGAGCCGGGACTCAAACTTGGGTCGCCTGAAGCGCAACGGTGCTATATGTCGCTGCACTGCCCACGAGGCTATCGGGGCAGATGAAATATTATTACAATTTAAAATAATTTTTTATTGTAATATATTTTGAAATGTAATTTATTCCTGTGATGGCAAAGCTGTATTTTCAGCATCATTACTCCAGTCTTCAGTGTCACATGATCCTTCAGAAATCATTCTAAAATGCTGATTTGGTGCTCAAAAAACATTTCTTATTATTATCAATATTAAAAACAGTTGTGCTGCTTAATATTCTTGTTGAAATTGTGAATTTTTTGGAATTCTTTGATGAATAGAAAGTTCAAAAGAACAGCATTTATTTGAAATCGAAATATTTTGTACAATTATAAATGTCTTTACTGTCACTTTTGATCAATTTAATCCAAAAATAAATAAATAAATAAAAATAAAAACGTTACTGACTCCAAACTTTTGAACTGTAGTATGAACGTATATATTATACATTATATTATATATAAATCTGTTTATTTTCTTGTTTAACACTTAACCAAAGTGACATACTAGAAAAATATTGCTGGTTTAACTTAAAAAAGTAAGTTACCTGTTTTTCTTGAGTTCACTGAAATTAAAAATTTGAGTTAATACAATGAAGGAAATTGGTTTAACAAATAGAAACTCAAAATGTTATGTTATCTGAACCACATTAATTATCTAAGTTGATTTGACAAAAGAAAAAAAAGTTGTGATAAATCATGAAAATAATTTTTTATTTTAAAAGTACACATAAGGAAAAGTATGTCTGCTGACAGCATGTGCAGAGTGTGTGGGCACACACATATATGTGTGTGTGTGTGTGTGTGTGTGCGGGAGGTGGATAATGTAAATACAATATATGTGTATCACTCCCTAGAGGATGCAAGTGATTATAAAAGGAAGCTGCTTTCAGTGTCTCATTAAGAAGCAGATTTTGCATTAATTAAATCTTCATTTAATTTCCAGGTTTTTGATTTCCATTATAGGCTCTGGTTTGTATTCTGATCTCCTGCCCTTTAGCCAGGGGTTATGGGGTCATCAGCCTTTATTTCATCAGACTGACCCCTCCCCGGCCCAGCCCAACCCTCAGGGGTGCATTTAGCAGATTTACCCCCACCTGCCTGCCCCCCAACTGGGGCTCTTATCACCTCATCAAACTGTTCCTTATTTTGGACATTCTCTGATGTTTTTCTGAACACGAGGAAGAAAAAAAGGTTCCACCATAGCTTCATTTGTGCCAAAACAAGCCCCCTCTTTTTATCTTAAATCCTTAAATAACCAGTGACAACAACATGTTTCAATCTAAAAAAAAACAAACAACTTTTGAGCGACACGAGAGACCCCAGGACCACCGGGTTGCTATCTTTCTCTTGCTCCGATGTGCTCTTTTGTGTTTCCACGAGGGACGACTGTGTGACGAGTGTGTGTCTCGCAACCGTGACTTGTCTTTTGTGTGAATATGTATTCAAAATGCATGTCGCTTTTTGTTTGACTGACTGTCCACTTATCTGCACGTGGCGACCTGGGAGAGGGGTTGCAAACCAGAGCAATCATGAAAAAGGTGCTATTGTGAGCGAATGCATCATGGGGACTTAATTTATGGTGGTTTATGCTTTAAACAAGTGTGTGTGTAACACTCACATGACTTGCATATCTGAGTATAATGTCGGAAACGGAAAAACGTGCGAGCAGAGATGAATTGGCCTCAAGTTTCAAAGAGAGTGTGTAATGAAGGCTGCATGCGTGCATGAGGAAGCAGCAGTGCTGGGCATATTTGGCCACACCTGAGCCCCTGTTGAAGGATGCAGTGACATCCCCCAATCGCTCTCTCTCTAACAAGACATAGAGGTTACTTGTGTTCACTTCCTGATCCTTTACATCAGAAGTGTCATGCCAGTTCAAACATGCCCCTCGTTGGTTTTCAATTAAACTTCCAAAAATATAACTTGTATCTAGTTTATTAAAAACAACTTTATGTCGGCAACCTTTCATGCTAATAAAAAAAAGGCTATTAAATGGCTGTGACCCTATAGAGGATAAATCGGTTAAGAAGAATGGATGGATTTATGGACTATTAAAGGGATAGTTCACCCCAAAATGAAATTCTGTCATTATTTACTCCTCCTCATGTTGTTCCAAACCTGTATGCATTTCTTTCTTCTACAAAAAACAAAATTAGATATTTTGAAGAATGTCAGTAACTAAAAAGTTCCTGTGGACAAAAAATACAATGGAATGGGAACCAAAACTTCAAAATATCTTCTTTTGTGTTTAGTATAAGAAATAAAATGCATTCAGGTTTGGAATGACATGAGGGTGAGTAAATGATGACCGCATTTTCATTTTTGGAGGGAAAAAAATGCAGTTGTGAGTTTATATCTCACAATTCTGACTTTTTTCTCAGAATTGCGAGATATAAACTCACAATTGCAAGTTATAAAGTCAGAATTGCATGATATAAACCTGCAACTGCATGTTTTAAAGTCAGAATTGCGAGATATAAACAATTTTGAGAAAAAAAGATGCAATTGTGAGTTTATATCTCGCAATTCTGAGAAAAAAAGTCAGAATTGTGAGTTATAAAGTCAGAATTGTGATATAAAAAGTCGCAATTACCTTTTTCTTATTTAGTGGCGGAAACAAGCTTTCATAGTTTAAAGTCCCAAATACAGGAAAATAAATAAAATCACAATTAAGAAATATAAACAGACAATTATAAGAAATAAAGTCATATTTATGTTATAATTAAAATGTATAGTCAAAATGAGATATAAAGTCACACTGTGAGATACTGAGTCTCAATTATGAGAAATAAATTCACAATTACAAGATAAATTCTGAGAAATAAAGTAGTGATTATGATAGTCACAATTACAAAAAAATATATTTGCAAGATATAAAGTAAAATTGTGAGATACAAAAGTGTAAGGTCATACTGTAAGAGATTAATTTTGAGAAACAAATTTGCAATTACAAAGTATAAAGTCTGAGAGATGTACATTTAGTCATTTAGGAGACGCTTTGATGTAGATGTAGATATAATTATGAGAAATTACCAAAAAAATCATAATTGCAGGATATTTTAAGTCACAACTGAGGTCACAATTATGAGAAATAAAGAGATATATAAATTGAGAGATATAAAATTGCAATTTTAAGACATGGGTAGAAATACGTACAGGGCAAAAAGTGAGCAATGTGAGCCCCTAAAAAAATAATTAAAAAGGCTCATGACACCCCTGCTCCACATTGTAAAGTTTAAAGTAATTTTTTTTTTTTTTTTTGGTCTGCATTGTCTAACGTCATATCCATGCATTTGAGACTCTTTAAATGGGGGCAACATATTGTACTTCTGTACAATGCAATTGTGCAGTTCCAGATGTGGCACTCGGGCAGACGAGAATTTGTAAAAGTGTGTACATATGTGATCAATCTCATGAGAGACATGATCTGTCTCTTTGAGTGTAAAATGACCATCTCTTTTATGATGGCAGCCCCCTTGTGATTGTCACGCACTGCTGTGCGTCTAATTGTTGAGTGACGTTAATCCCCAGAGAAACGTTCACAATGCCATCAATGGAAAAATGACAGTATCATTTGCTTCATTAACATTAATATGCTCAATAGCAACACCAGTTTCATATTTCATTAGTTTATGACCTGTGACAAGATATCTGTTTTTTCTGCATTTTCCTCAACACACTTAAAGAGAAAGTTCACCCAAAAATGAAAATTCTGTCATTTTCTTCTCACCTTTTGTTCATTACAAAAACCTGTGGAACACAAAAGAAAATATTTTGAAGAATGTTTAAACTGTTTTTGTCTATTGAATGAAAGTCAGTGGGGTCTAAAAACACACTGAAACCTGCACCGACTTTCATTTTTGTATATTTGTATGTGTAATATTTTACACAAACATCAGAACATTTAAAAAAATAACAAATAGATGAGATGTTTCGTACTCTGCATTCTGTGTTCTCATCAGAAAAAATACATCCTACCTAATGGCACACTAATGCGAGCAGTTTGAGGTTATGTTAAGCAGTAGCTCAAGGGTCATTTTTGGAGAAGCGTATATCAAACCGATAATACTTCTGGAGAAGTTTGCCTGTTCTTATTCCTCTCCGCAGTCTTAAAAGAGAACTCTTTCATGCGTGAAAGAAGAAGAACTGAACAATCATCACAAAAGCACTTCACAGACACTTCTCAAATTTCCTTTCTTTCAATTACCCAGAACTTCCTTTAAAATGCAACGTCACAGTGTGTTGTTCCTGACAAAGGGAAACGACTTTCTCCATGTCCTGAGCGTAATTGCCTGGGGGTCTGAGGCATGTTCAAAGCTCCAGTGATGTCTTACTTCAGTTTAATGGCCTCTTATCATCTTCAAAATAAAAACACACACTTCAAACCTGACAGAGACACTTTTGTGTCAGCACATAAACAACAGGTTTAAATGTGCCCCAGGCTGTATTATTTGTAGACGCTGTTATATTCAATGTTTGTTATTTTATGGTTTAACAGCATCAGCAGATGTCACTTTGGGAGAAAGACACACCCAGCAGTTTCCTGGGAAGTGACTGCACCTGTCTTCTGCTATCAGATAGTGTAAAAACTACTCACAACTATTATAAATAAGTATTATGTGCAATGCATATATTTAAAAAAAAAAAAAAAAGTGAATAAAAACTCTATAAAAAGGCCATGAATAAAAGAAAAAAATCATAAAGCACTTTTCAATATGATTTCACAACAATGAGGAATTTTAAAGCTCGAAAAAGCAGATGTTAAAGGAATAGTTTACAGAAAAATGAAAATTTATCATCATCATCATTCACTTATATAATAATCTCTCAGTTCTCTGTGTTTCAGTTAATCTCCCAGGTTACAAATGGTTTGATTAAGTTGTCACAGGTGTTTCAGGTATCTTTGATTGGTTTGTTCTGTATGTTTAAAGTTAAAGTTCTGTCATTAATTAGTCACCCTCATGTTTTTCCAAGCCCGTAAGACTTTCACAAATTAAGATCTTTTTGAAGAAATCTGAGAGCTTTCTGTCCCTCCATTGACAGCTACGGAACTACCAGTTTGACGATTCAAAAAGTTCATAAAGAGACCGTAAAACTAATCCATATGAATTGAGTGGTTTAGTCCAAATTTTCTGAAGAGACACAATCGTTTTATGTGATGAACAGATTGAATTTAGGCTTTTATTCACATATAAACACTGATCAACGAACATAAACAGAAGCTCAACTGAACCTGCTTCACACGTGAGAACAAACCTCTTGCAGAAGCTCAAACGTGCTACGTAACATGAGAACGAACCTCACTGGTTCTCGCACGTCAAGCAAACATGCTTGAGCTTCTGTTTACCACAACTAATGTGTGAATTGATGAATGTTTATGTGTGAATAAAAGCCTAAATTTAAACTGTTCATCATATAAAGTGATTGTGTCTCTTCAGAAAATTTGGACTAAACCACTCAATTCATATAGATTAGTTTTACGATCTCTTTATGAACTTTTTGAAGCGTCAAAGTGTCAGTCGCGTAGCTGTCTATGGAGGAAGAGAAAGCTCTCAAATTTCATCAAAAAGATCTACATTTGTGTTCTGAAGAACACAAGAAGTCCTACGGGTTAATGACAGAATTTTCATTTTTGGGTGAACTATCCCTTTAAGCCCCGTGTTTCTTTCAGTTCACTGTCAGTTCTACTTCGCGTTTTACTTTGGTCATTCAGTTTCTGAGTTCTCGTGTTAAATAAATGATGACTGCTGCAAGTAAATCCATTTTTCTCCTTGTTTTTGCAACCAATTTGTGACAACCCAAATGTCATTTCAAACCTGTATAACTTACTTTCTTCTGTGGAACACACAAAAAAAGTGTAAGTCAATGGGGTCCAATGTTGTTGCTTTGGACCCTATTAACTTTCACTGTATCGACAAAAGTGATCAAATATTCTTCAAAATATCCTCTCGTGTTCCACATAAAAAAGTCATACAGGTTTGGAACGACATGAGGATGATTAAGACAGAATATTCTATCCATTTCACTCTATCGACAAAAGTGATCAAAACATTCTTCATAATATCTTCTTTTGTGTTCCACATAAAAGAAAAGAAAGTCGTACAGGTTTGGAACGACATGAGAATAGATAGATGATGACTGAATAAGCATTTTACGGTGAACTATCCCTTAAATATATAATTAAAATAGCGAGTTAAGGACAAGATACCCTTGAATGTTGCATGGTACGCCAGGTCGTTACTTTCTCTTTGGGTTAAACAGTGCAATGGCTGGATGGGTCTTTAGTAACCTTGGCTGGAAAAGAGCTGTTAGTCCCTCCCTGAGGTAAAGGGGATTTAGACCCAACATCCAGAGCTCTGCGCTGGCCTTCTCCCTGCCAGGAGCTCTAACTCACTCACTCCAGGCCATTGTGTTCTCAGCACATTCCCCTGGAAAAAAGGAAAAACAATGATGGACAAAAAAGCCCACACCGAGGGCCATCTGCTCTCCCCGGAAGCCGTGAAGCTGACCTCCTTGTCACTCTCACTGTCCGTCCCATCTCCCTAAACGGTTCTGCGAGATGGGAGAACCCACCGGCACCGGGCCAGGGGAGGCATGTCCTCTCACCTTGAGAGAGTCGGACGAGACCTGACAGACTCCAGGACTCAATTTCACCTCTGCGAAATAAAATGCAGGGAGAAGAGGTGAGGAAAAGAGAGACTGAGAAAAACAGAGAGAGACACAAAAGAGGGTGGCGGTGCGGAGGAGTGGAGTGAGGGGGCAGGGTAGCGGGAAAAAAAGCCTTGTGTTGTTTTGCTTTGTAATAGGAAGGCTACTTCTGTTTTGCCACATTAGCGCAGATCATTTATAACAAAGAAGAAGAGGAACTTATTAAGAATTCTTTAGAGACGCCGTTTCTTTTCTTTTCACCAGTCAGTTGTGTGGGAATTAATTTGCAGTACAATAGGTCACGCAGATGGTGGCAACAAATCTATCACCATTATGATTGACACTTGAAAAAAATGCTAAATTTGAGCAAATTAAATATACTATAGATAATTAACCCTCATGTTCTGTTGAACGTTATTTATGCTGCATGTATATAAAAAACAATTCTTTTAAAATGTTTCTCTGTTCAATTCAAAGCTCATGAATTCATGGTAGTTTTATACCTGGGGTGTAAATGTAAGTGATATAAGAGTTATCAAAAAGGCTTTTAATACAGAACATGGGGGTAAGAACCAAAACAAAACAAATTAAAAGAAAAAACACCAAACTATACAGAAGAAAAAACCAAATGAAACTAAAACAAATTAAAAGAAAAAACACCAAACTATACAAAACAAAAAACAAACGAAACTAAAACAAAACAAATTAAAAGAAAAAACACCAAACTATACAAAACAAAAAACAAACGAAACTAAAACAAAAAACACCAAACTATACAAAACAAAAACCAAATGAAACAAAAACAAAACAAATTAAAAGAAAAAACACCATACAAAACAAAAAACAAACGAAACTAAAACAAAACAAATTAAAAGAAAAAACACCAAACTATACAAAACAAAAAACAAACGAAACAAAAACAAAAAACACAAAACTATACAAAACAAAAACCAACTGAAACAAAAACAAAACAAATTAAAAGAAAAAACACCAAACTATACAAAACAAAAAACAAATGAAACAAAAACAAAAAACACAAAACTATACAAAACAAAAACCAACTGAAACTAAAAAACAAATTAAAAGAAAAACAAAACTATACAAAACAAAAACCAAATGAAACTAAACTACAACAAACCAATTTTAAAGAAAAAAACCCCCATAAAACTATATAAAACAAAAACCAAATGAAACTAAAACAAAAACCAAAGGAAACTAAAACAAAACGAAAACAAAACAAAAAAAAACGTTATTGCTCTTGCTTCTGAACTCTTAAAAAGTCCAGTAAAATGTCTTGCCGCAACATAATGAGCCCAGGTATAGCGGCAGATAAAGATAAAGAGATAAAGAGAATGTGTGAGCTGAATTCACATCAATCTGCTTTGTCTGTGTTTATTTGAAAGGAAAAACCAGGCTACAACAACACACTGTGTCATTACAGTGTTTCCTCTTGCCTCATGGAACGATATGAAGCGCTCTAGCAAACACATCTGTTCTCTCACTAAGCAGATAACAGCACTACAGATCTTGTTTTCAGGTGCTGGAAGAACATTGGAGGGTGGGAAAACTGTATTTCATGAGAACCAGTTGTAATATTGTTCATATCGGTCTTCAGTATATCTGAGGGCTGTTTGTTTCAGTTGTATTTGGTCCTCATGTTTCCCATAGTATAGTTCCAGTCAATATTATTATAACAGTTTTTTCTCCTTTTCTTTCCTATGTTTTCATTATTATCATTATTTTAAATATGTGTGTTATCTGAGAATTTGAACTGGAAAAAATATATCTGAATCACGAGGGAATTTAATCATGTTGCTATCTATTAGTGTTGTCACGATACTGGAATTATTTCAGGTTTGATACGATACCTTGAAAAATATCGATATTCGATACCATTTTCGATACCACAGGGAAAACTTCCATATATGCCGCCATACAGATAATTTGTTATTATCTCATAATTTTTTTGATAATTTGTGTAATTTTGTTATAATAGCTTACAAACAGCACAGGGAGGCTTTATTTGAATCGTTGAAATACATTTATAAAAAAGACAAGTAAACAGTCAGTAATAAAATAATAACAAATAAACAAATTGCCAACTATAGCACAAATAAATACAATAGAATAAAGAGACAAATGAAATAAACATGGCTTTAATTTTTCAGGTGGGTCTAACAGTAGTATTCAGGCATACTATAGAAAGAATACAGAAATTAAAGTAATCACATGTAAAATAACTGGATAGTCTTCATTGTAAAAATGAAATTAATGCTTACAATTAAGGTTACGAAAGTTATTCAGTCAAGAGCAGCGAGTGATTTTCTCTTTGTCTTTTGTTCTTTGATTAACATGAAAGAGAGCAGCAGGTTTATTAGGCTGCTGTCACTTTAAGAGCTTATGCACGGATCCAATATACGGTTACAAAACATGCGTTTTCTCTCAACTATTTACGTTTCAAAACTGACTGTATTTACCTGAATACTCGGAAAGACCAGCATTTTGATATAATTTTGTATGTATTTGACCGTTTAAGTGCAATAAGCCACAGAAGAGAAGTCAATTTGTTATTCGTGAGCTGTTTGAGAGGTGGCTTTTTGTGCGCGCCACTTATATAGATCAGTGGTGCGCACGCTTTTGGTGTGAGCCCGAAACCTGCGGGAATGACTTAAACAGAGTACTGGAACTGTTTCAGTATCGATACATATCAAAATATTGATATTTTTGACAACACTACAACCTATGATTCAATCAATCATGCAAAACTCAAAATAATTAATTAATAGTTTTTAGATGTGTGTACATTTATAATGATTTCCAGTTTTGACACTATAAAGGCATTGGATATTAAATTAATCCTTGTTTATCTAAAGGAAAACCCATCTTCCTTCCCAAAAGTAACATTATTATTACTGTAAACTAATGAACTGCCTTGACAAGATGTACTATTACTTATATAGCTTATTGCAAATTGATGTATTACATGAATATCATCCAAAAATTAACCAGCTCATTACTCCAATTATGCATTACATACTTGTGCATGTGTTAAAAAGCTTCACCAATATTTGTTTTTTCAATATCCACCGTCATCCATCTTACTCTTAACTTTGATGGCCATTTATCCAATTATTGTGTCCATAATGGCTTTTCATCAGCTCATCTCTCCTTCCCAGCGATGTGCCTTAGCCATTTACCTTTCCTGGAAATGTCAGGTTGTGTCAGAGTTGTTGGCAAATGTTGCTGCAATTATCTTGACTACTCGGATTCCTTAGGGAGGGGAGCTGATTGCTGCTAATTTGCCCGTGTGAGTGCGGTAGGCCTTACCCTAGACCGGTAAGGAGGAGATGGGACGGAAAAGAGCGAAGGATAATCCTTTTAATCTCGGCTCTAAAAGAATGCTGCTGTTTTATTTAGTAACAATTATTTCATTTAAACCCTACAGATTTTGTTTACCCCACAACAAAGCTTCAAAAAAGTACATTTCAGTCCAACTGAAAAGCATATAAACAAATAAAAACACTTGAGTTTCTTCAGAAACCTTCAGAGAAACTTCACTGAAAGCTCGCCATCGACTGGCCCCCCTTAGCGCTGTCTTTACTTGGCCTTCTGCATTTAACGCTTGGACCCAATCTAACGATTTAGATTGAAGTTTGGGCACCATTTCGCCGTCTGAACGCTTCTCAGAGAAGGTGGACGTACTGTAGTGGAGGTAAGGTGTATGAAACAATACCTCTTTCCAAGTTGCTGCTTTCCACTTAGCTACTGCTTGAAGGCAGCACCAGGTGTCTCTGCTTCCCACTGGCACTCCTTCTCTTGAACTGAACCAAAAGAGAAAAAAAAAAAAAAATGAAGGAAAAACCCGACAGCCACTCAACCTTCACAACCCCCTCCTCCAGAACCACCCCCCAACCCCAGGCAAAATGTATCCATCTGATTCTCGCCGCTTCTTCCTTCACATGAGGAAGAAGTGCCAAGTGCAGCTAATGTGCTGCTGGAAGCGTGGAGCGTTTGTGACACTCCTCAGCGCAAACGTACAGCTGGCATGCGCACAGACAGGTGGCCTGGCAAGAAGCTCCTTCCAAAGGAGCCGGCACGGCCTGAAAAAAAAAAGGGGGGGGAAAAAAAAAAACTCTCTTCTGTCTGTCGTTCCCTTTCTTTCTTTCTTTCTTGTGGCGCTAGTTTTGTTATAAAGTGGAGCTGCGTTTCAGAGGGAGTTGCGATTGGTGAGCATATGTGTTACATATGTTCAAAAATAGTGGAAGCATTGAAAAACAATAATGAGTCAACTGAGACATGTTAATTAGTTAATTGGGCACTGTGAGTGCTTTTCACATGACATACAGTACACACATTTAACCAAATGTCTTAATGATCATTTGACATCCACAATGTAAAAATGTGATGAAATAGTTCATAAGCATCTACTTTAAAAGAAATATTCTGGGTTCAGTACAAGTTTAGCATAATCAACAGCATTTATGGCATAATGATGATTTTCACATGAAAATAATTTAGACTCGTCCTTCATTTTCTTAAAAAAGAAGAAGAAGCAAAATTTGAGGTTACGGCAAGGTAGTGAATGGGGCCGATATTTGGATGATTTAATAGCAGAAATGTGAAGCTTATATTTTATAAAATTAATTTTTCCACAGGCATTGTGGTGGTCTGTAAAATTTAATATAACTTTATACAGAAAAGGTTTTCAGACTATAATCTCGCATTGTTTATGTCTTGTGGCTGTACTTTTGAAACAGTGAGTAGGCCTATTTTAACATTTGCGGATTGGCCCCATTCACTTCCATTTTAAGTGCCTAACACAGTCTTTGTCCTAACTAGCCGCGACGATTCTATTTTAGAAACGGTTTCTATTTTTCTGCGACGTCGCGGACTCGCGGCTGAAACAACAACATAAAGTATGGCAATGATAATCTCAGGTAATGTTTATGTGCTTTATTTAATGTTAAAAGCGTCTAATGTGAGTTTGAATGTCATTTTGTGTGTCTTTTATAGCCATACTGAAAGCAACAATGGAGAATTCACCTCAGATTTTCAAAGTAAATAAAATGAAACAAGAACGTTCAAACTGTCAACTCATTGTGAACAAACAAGTGTATTCTGTGACAAAGATTGTTTCAGTAACTCAGTATGTATTTTTTAATAATGTTAAAATGGTATAATATTCATGAATTTGATTATCTATTTATCCATTTCCTTGCGAGTGCCGTGAGCTTGCCGAGTTAGTCCGCCCACGCGCTCTTCTGATTGGCTGTGATTTTTGATTGACTTTATGGCATCTCATAGTCGCGTCGCGTCTGGAGTGTGGACAGACAAACTGTTTGTCGCTGGAATCCTGTCGCATCGCGGTTAGGACACGGTGTTACAGTAAACCAGATCTTTGCTTTTTTTATAGAAAAAAAAAATAAAAAAAAAATGTAGTAAGTGTTGTCGATTGAGCTTAACTGGTAGGCTACTGAACCCATTAATGCAAATATTAAAGGGTTAGTTCACCCAAAAATGAAATTTCTGTCATTAATTACTTACCTTCATGTCGTTCTACACCCGTAAGACCTTCGATCATATTTGGAACACAAATTAAGATATTTTTGATAAAATCCAATGGCTCAGTGAGGCCTCCATTGACAGCAAGATAATTATGACAGCAAGATAATTAACACTTTCAATGCCCAGAAAGGTACTAAAGACATATTTAAAACAGTTCATGTGACTACAGTGGTTCAACCTTACGCTGCATTCACACGGGGCGTCGGCGTTAACGCTTCTCATTTACTTTGAATGGGTGACGTCATGCGTTGCCGAACAGAATTGTGGGTTCCGTTGCGTCGCTTCACTTGCATTGCACGCGGCAGAAGTTGAAGATTTCTCAACTTTTCAAGCGCCAACACAGGCGTCAGCCAATCAGATCACAGATGCTAGCCAATCGCGTTCATGCAACACCGGAAAGTAATGTGATTGGCTGTTGTACTATGACGGTCGCGTCAGCTCAAGCTTCAGACACGCCCTCCGTCAAGCGTTGACGCTGACGCCCGGTGTGCATGCAGCGTTAATGTTATGAAGTGACAAAAATACTTTTTGTGCACCAAAAAACAAAATAATGACTTTATTCAACAATATCTAGTGATGGGCGATTTCAAAACACTGCTTCATGAAGCTTCGAAGCTTTACGAATCTTTTGTTTTGAATCAGTCGTTCGGAGCATGTATCAAACTGCCAAAGTCACGTGATTTCAGTAAACGAGGCTTCGTTACGTCATAATTGTTTCGAAACGTTTCGGAATTTCAATGGTTCACGTGACTTTGGCAGTTTGATACACGCTTTGAACCACTGATTCAAAACAAAAGATTTGTAAAGCTTTGAAGCTTCATGAAGCAGTGTTTTGAAATCGCCCCTCACTAGATATTGTTGAATAAAGTCGGTATTTTGTTTTTTGGCGCACAAAGTATTAATTTGAAAGTGTTAATTATCTTGCAATGGAGGCATCACTGAGCCATCAGATTTTATCAAAAATATCTTAATTTGTGTTCCGAAGATGAACGAAGGTCTTACAGGTGTAGAACGACATGAGGGTGAGTAATTAATGACAGAATTTTCATTTTTGGGTGAACTAACCCTTTAATAGCTGTATTACTTGATCATTTTAGCTTCCTGCTATAATTATTCTTCATGGTTTTAGTTTAAATAGTATATTAAAGGAAAAACAACAACAGAAAATCTTCTGTCAGGGATTTAATTTGGCCCAAACATTTTTATCTTTAACAAAAAACCAATAACAGGAGAGAAAATACAGTTGCCCATTGGGTGTGGGGAGACTGTGTTTATGAAGACAGACAAAGGATACACATCTTGGCTTTCTGCTTTGCTTTGGCACTTTTTCAGTGGTGCCAAAATGGGCAGTGCCAGCACTTTGTGCCCGCTCTGCCTTCTCCTCCATCTGCTGGGGCAAGAGGCCTGAGAGGGTCAGTGCCCGTTACTCTGTTCTCCTCTTGTCTCAGCCTGGAGCTACTGTGGACACACTTAATGCAGCCTGCAAAAGGCTAACGCTCATGTTCCATATGTTCTCCATTTATCTCCTAACCAATCCCCAAGTAGTTACACATTTAAAATGGCATTTATAGCAATAAAATGTTTGTGTTTGATTTGCTGTAATGACTTCAAGGAGCTTCCATCTCCCCCCAGACACAGACAGTCGAACAAACATTTACAGAGTCGTGTTTCTATCTCCTTAAGATGAGCCTAAAATTGCCTAAAGCGATCTTAACTACCTCTGGGAATCACTCAATACCCGCAGCACAGCGGGTGTAACAGCCTAGAAAATCACTTAGGAGATTTCCCCACTCCTCAGCACTGATTTTGTAGTTTTTTTTCTCCCCTTCATTCAGCTCTGAGGGTCTTTGTTTTAGGCTCTAGTCCTTGATTCTAATCGTATATTGGTAATAGCTACCAATGATTGAATAATTGCGAATTCAGAAAGCTTCTTACAATCTTTGGAGAAAGATCTCATATTAAAGGAATAGTTCAACCAAAAATTAAAAATCTGTCATTATTTACTCATCATCATGCTGTTTCAAACGCATATGAATTCTGATGAATACAAAAAATTAAAATGTTGAATAATCTACTGGTTGCTCTTTTCCATACAATTACAGTTAAAATGGTGGTAGCAATTAAAAATCGTAATCATCGTAAATCGTAAATATATATATTTTTGAAAGCATCCTTGGATGCTTGGATTTCTTGGAGACGTTGCCACAGTTCTTCTGGATTTAGTCTGTCTCAGTTTTTTCTGTTTCTTCATGTAATTGCAGACAGACTCGATGATGGTGAGATCAGATCTCCGTGTGGAGCATACCAGCTGTTGTCAGACTCCTTGCGCATACAAAAAACTCACTGGATTATTACAATTAATGGCAAAAGGAATGTTTGGAAATGTAAACTGATATTTCCTACTGACACACTATAGCAAAAGATATAAATAACTGGCTTAAAAACATTTTTGGGGGGATGAAAATACTAATGTGCCTAAGACTTTTGCACAGTACTGTATGTATGTGTGTGTGTATATATATATATATATATATATATATATATATATATATATATATATATAAATTTTACAAGTTTGTAGTAAATCATGACTCCACTTTCTTTGGTTTTACAGTAGTAACACTGAGAAATAACAAAAGGAGGTGATACATGTTTTGATGCGAGTGTCCTTTCCTGGGGCATAAGTCATATTGTTATTTAACACATTCTCTTAGTGAATGTGGCTGTGGTGTAGCAGCAGTGGGTTTCTTACACAGAACAAGAGGTCTCAGAGGTGCCACGGGCTACAAGAGTAACGAGCAGGGCAGATTAGAGTCTTTCTCCAGCTCCGCTCCAGGCTGCCCAGTCAACTGTCACAACGCTAACACGACCTGTCGCTGCTCTCAGCGTCTCTGCACACTTCCTTTCCTGTCAGACACTGTTTAATACAAACAATTAGCATCAGGAGCTAACGGCTAGGAGTAATTTTCCAGCCAGTGCCTGGAGTCACTGCACTACTTGTCAGAGGATCTTACCACAAGCTAGTGCTACTCCTGGCTGAGCATGATATGTCTGTTGTGTTGTAATTGTTAGCATTTGAGCACACGCAAAAGATTAAATTTGTTAAAGGGGTCCTTGATTATGATTTCACTTCTTTAACTTTAGTTAGTGTGTAATGTTGTTGTCTGAGCATAAACAACATCTGCAAAGTTACGATGCTCAAAGTTCAAATGCAAAGGGAGATATTTTCTTTTACAGAAATCGCTTTTTAAGACTACAACAAACGGCTGGTAGGGACTACAACGAGCTCCTTCCTGGGTTGGTGACATCACAAACCCCAAAATTTACATAAACCCTGCCCCTGAGAACATGCAACAAAGGGGGTGAGGCCATGTTGGGCTGCTTTAGAGAAGAGGAAGAGTTGTTGTAGTAGAGTGTTGTTACCATGCGGTCATTTTACACCGGACTGCTTTACAAACGAGGGTCAATTCAATGCTGGATTTGCACAAAAGATTAACATGACGGCACATGCTAGTCGATGAGTTGAATCAACTCCACAGCAACTACATAAATTTATCCACTAACCATTCAGAAGTGTCCAGTTTCATTTTAAAAGGTGTAACTTCTTCCTGAGTCTCTCCATCAGTGTCCGACTCCAGTTTGAACAATGTAAGGCTGAACACTGTTACTGAGAATCATCATTTTGGCTGCGTGAGATTCTCCAGCTTTGTTGTTGTTGAGCAACTGAAGCGCGAGCTGTTAAAGCTCCGCCCTCTTCTGGAAAGCAGGCCGGGAGCAGCAGCTCATTTGCATTTAAAGGGACACACACAAAAATGGCGTGTTTTTGCTCACACCCAAATAGGGGCAAATTTGACAAGCTATAATCAATGATCTGTGGTGTATTTTGAGCTGTAACATCACGGACACATTCTGGGGACACCAGAGATTTATATTACATGTATTGTAATAAGCTGTAAAAGGAGCATTATAGGTCCCCTTTTAAATTAAGATTAAATTAAGATGGAAACAAAAGAGTATGAGATATAATCCTGCATGCACAATATGATTCAGTATATGCTGGTTTTTGATATTTTTACTATGAATTTGAATATGCTCTATAGAAACATAAAAGACACTTTTTCAAAGACAGCATGCGGTCTAATTTTAAGTGTGCTGTCTTCATGTATATACATATTTAACCACTAAGCACAGCCTTGAAAAGCTACTCTCTCAAATTAATTTTTGAGAAGTTGAATTCCTCAAAAACTGCAAGAATGAAGACAAAACAAATGAAGCCTGGCAGAGAATATTCCAAGCATGCTTCTCAAAGCAGTCAAAATTATGAACGGCCTCTTGGTAATTAAAATCTTGCGTCCCCCAAGGAGCAGGCATTTAACTAATGAAAGCTGTGTTCAAATGAAAGTTGGACTCTCTCATTAACAAGCATTAGAATGCTCTCAAAAGAGTCTCGTGTAGGGTGAAAGCACGTCATCAAAACAGTCTTTGCTTGAAAGACTCTGGAAAAATATTGTAATAAAGCCAAGATCCTTGCCTAAACAAGTTTCAAGGCCAGTAAAACACAATTAAAATGATTGCTTGGAGGGGGAGTCATCTTAATGCATCAAATCTTAATTAAAAGGCTTCTCTCTCTCTCTCTCTCTCTCTCTCTCTGTGTGTGCGTGTGCGTGTGCTCGTTTCTGTAATAAGAGGGGGTAAAACAAAAGTTATTTTTTCTTCTCCCCCTCCCAAATATTTTAAACTTCACTGCAGGGTGTCATGCTGATATCCATTTGAAAGACTGACATTTTGTGGATGTGTGGAAAACGCCTTTCAAC
The DNA here is from genome assembly GCA_039654765.1 of Mylopharyngodon piceus. Classification (NCBI taxonomy): domain Eukaryota; kingdom Metazoa; phylum Chordata; class Actinopteri; order Cypriniformes; family Xenocyprididae; genus Mylopharyngodon; species Mylopharyngodon piceus. The sequence continues at coordinate 6,506,403 of CM077449.1, forward strand.
GTAGCCTAGAATGACACTTATTTTAATACGCACTTAAGCAGGCAACTCCATGGGGCAACCATGCCTGCCCAGTTGCCCAACTGATTTGTGAATGTGACTACAAGGTGAATGAGAGAAAAACGGGATAAGGTATTTGATGTCATCATTTACATATATTCAACTCTTTATGAAATGGCATATTAAATATATTACAGTCTATGAATGCAAACCATTTCAGACTCACCCGCCTCTTAATTACTTCAATATTTGTAGCTTATTTAATCATTTAAAATTCCATTCGAATTATTGCATAGTAGTATTGTATTGCATTTAAATTTAAAATTATATTGCAAGTTGTTTTTTATTCACTCACTATTTAAATTATGTGTAAAAGGCTATATTGCAAATAAAATCTTTTGTTTGACATGATACACAGCGTGATACACAATTGATCCTGGAGTGAGAGAAAACACTGATATTATTAATATTTTAATAATATTGTTTCGATAAGTAATTCTATTTTAATTAATTAATATTTTTAATTATTAACAGTCTGTTTCTATTTTTATTATTACTATTTTAATAAATTACTATTTTTAATTATTAACATTATTATTTTATTAAGCAAATTCATTAAATGTCAGATCCAGCAAAGCTTTCTCTGCTGCCGCCTCAAAATAAATAACGTTTATCTAATCAGAAATTATTCTTTGACAGTTACAAGCAAAACAGAATCTAATCTAAAAACAGATGGTCAGGTTCATCCGCCAATGAAATTGTACTATTTGTACCAGGTGGGTGTTTAGTCTGAGGCCTTCAAGCGAAAGTAAACATCGCGTGGTTATGCGTTTTTGGGATTTATTTACAGGTATACCAGGGCTCAATTTTATCCCAATCAATCACTGGTAAGTGCTTATCTACGAGTTTTCTAACTAGTCGATTGCTTACAATGGGTTTACAGAAGTTTAAACAAGGCTAGCTTAAGCATTTGGTGTTGTGACGCGTTGTTGGTGGCTTTTGTGTGTATTTGTGTTTTTGACGTGTCAGTTTCCTCTTTAGTATCTGCTATTTACTGTAACATAAGGAACTGTGACGTGAGATTCCTAAAGTGTGTCCTATTTATTATGAATCGCTGTTTTTAGCGAAAGGATGAACAGTTTCGCGTCATAGTGGTAAATGCAGTAAGCAACAGTTCAGGAAACTAGAAATTAATATTAATTGACTTACCTTTTAGACAAAATATTGCCATATACATTCTGGTCTATATTTGGTCCGCCAAAATATATCAAATCACAGTCAACTGTGTGTCAACGCAACTGGCATTGCAAAATGAATCTGAAAGTTGAATGAATGATTCAATAACTCACTCATGAGGTGCATCCAGTCCTACGGCAGCTTGGCTGTGGAGCGAGGAATATGACAAAAAGTTTTGAATTTGAATTATAGTGAATTATAGTCATTAAACAGAATTGAATATTAAAGGATTAGTTCACTTTTAAATGAAAATTACCCCAAGCTTTACTCACCCTCAAGCCATCCTAGGTGTATATGACTTTCTTCTTTCTGATGAACACAATCGGAGATATATTAATAAATATCCTGACGTATCCAAGCTTTATATCTAGCTTCCGCCAGACCGCCTTCCGTATTCAACTTACGAAGAAAGTGTAAACTGGCGTCGCGTCAGTTAAGCCTTTTCCATAAGTTGAATAGGGAAGGCGTAGGACGTAGAGTAAGCTTTTTGAACTGCAAGAGTTTTACACTTTCTTCGTAAGTTGAATACGGAAGGTGGTCTGGCGGAAGCTAGATATTTTACTTCATAACTTGTTAAATATGGATTTTTTTTTTTTTTTTACACAAACGCATCGCTTCGCTTCAGAAGGACTTTATTAACCCCCCGGAGCCATGTGAAGTATGTTTATGATGGATGGATGTGGATGGAGACACTTTCTTCAGCTCATACTCGTTGGTATCGCTCACTGCCATTATAAAGCTCTGATGCGTCAGGATATTTATTAATATTTCTACGATTGTGTTCGTCAGAAAGAACAAAGTCATATACACCCAGGGTGGCTTGAGGGTGAGTAAAGCTTGGGGTAATTTTCATTTGAAAGTGAACTAATCCTTTGAGTGCCATTTTATATAGTTTTACTCGATTCCTGGACATTTAATGAAATTGAAACATTTTATGGCATAATTTTCCACATATGTATTTACAAACAGTATATTTTTTTGTTCGCATCATTTTTGTATGTATTATTTAGATGCAGGAGCCACATTAGGAGTCAGTTTTCTCTTAGGTTCAAGCAGTCTTCTCCTATCTGATCAAGGAAATTGTTCATCATATCTATATTTCTTAAACCTGTATGGGTGCTGTTGTGTTTTGACAGGTTTGTTGAACCAGCTGTAGGGATGATGTTTCAGTGTGTCAGCTTTAATTAAGCTGATGCCTGTGACCTTAGGGAGAGGCTGAGGGATAACAATGGCCTTGCAGCCTTGAGTAAATACCCAATGACTGTCTTACTGTCATGTCACCCAACACATGAGAAAACAAACTCTCCTGTTCTTTATGAGCAGTGTTGACATCTGCTTGGTATCATATGAGATGTGTTGAGTGTAAACCGATCAGGTTACAGGGCACATTAAGATTGTGTTTTAAGTTTTAAAGTCTGTCTTGTAGAGTAAAGGTGTAGGACAGACAATTTCAGTGGATTAGGTCAGTTTAGCACGCGTATTTGCTCTTTGATAAGTTCACATTTGTTACGATTAACACTATACTTTTTGGTTCGGGTTTTGGTGAGTCTAATTTTTGGCTTCGATCATGGCCACTAGGGTGCTCCGTCCTTTCAACAAGAGCACTTGAATAGTATCATCTCCTCTTGGTTCGCTGTGGTTGAGCAGAGCACTTGGCTTAGGCAGATGTTGTTGCCACAAGCAAGCCAATCTTCAACACATTTTCTCTCTAGTGCCCCTAATGGTTGACTTCATCAGCCCTGTGACATGAGCCTCAGTAATGGGTCATTTATGGTGACCCTGAGTGTGTTTTTGGATGTTTGCTTCTTTTTACAATTGAGTCCCTCTTAGATTTACACAGAGAGATCATTTATTTGAGTGCACCCTGACGGAATTTTAGACTTTTGTATATTGGCTCATTTGCGACTGCCATAGCCAATGGAACAGAAAAGCAAACCAGTGAACAAACAACTAAATATTGCAAAATCAGTCCCCAAGTTTCACAGACAAAGCTTAAAGGGATAGTTCACCCAAAAATGAAAATTCTGTCATTAATTATTCACCGCAAGACTTTCGTACCACTTCAGAACACAAATGAAGATCTTTTTAATGAAATCTGAGAGATTTCTGTACCTCCATTGACAACTATGCAACTACCACTTTGACGCTTTAAAAAATTCATGAAGAAATTGTAAAACTAATCCATATAAATTGAGTGGTTTAGTCCAGATTAGTCCAGAGACACGATTGTTTTATATGACGAACAGATTTAATTTAGGCTTTTATTCACATAAACATTCATCAGCTTACACATCAGTTGAGGTAAACGGAAGCTCAAGCAAGCTTGCTTGACGTGCGAGAACCAATGAGGTTCACTCTTGTGTGTTACGCAGCACGTTTGAGCTTCTGCAAGAACCAATGAGGTTTGTTCTCACGTGTCAAGCAGGTTCAGTTGAGCTTCTGTTTATGTTTGCTGATCAATGTTTTTATATGTGAATAAAAGCCTAAATTCATTCTCTTCAGCATATAAAGCGATCGTGTCTCTTTAAGAAAATTTAGACTAAACAACTCAATTCATATGGATTAGTTTTACGATCTCTATACTTTTAGAGCGTCAAAGTGTTAGTTGCGTAGCTCTCAACGGAGGTACAGAAATCTCTCAGATTTAATTTAAAATATCTTCATTTGTGTTCTGAAGATGAACGAAAGTTTTACGGGTTTGGAACAATTTGAGGGGGAGTATTTAATCTATTTTTTTTTATATAATTTACTTTATTATATAATTACTGAATAAAGGTGAAGTGTTTTTTGACACTAGTACCACCTTACAGGATGCAAAAATAACAACTGTATTCAAACAGGTTTTCCAAACAATTCCCCTGTCTGTCATTGTTTGGGCAAACTGATTGTCCCTCCACAAATTCACACCATTGGTGGTTGAACAATTTTTGAATTTACTTAAAGGGTTAGTTCACCCAAAAATTATGTCATTAATTACTCACCCTCATGTTGTTCCACACCCGTAAGACCTTCGTTCATCTTCGGAACACAAATTAAGATATTTTTGATAAAATCCGATGGCTCAGTGAGGCCTCTATTGCCAGCAATAACACTCCCTTTTTCAATGCCCAGATAGCTACTAAAAACATATTTAAAACAGTTCATGTGACTACAGTGTTTCAACCTTAATATTATAAAGCGACGAGAATACTTTTTTTTGCACCAAAAATAACAAAATAGCGACTTTATTCCACAATATCGAGTGATGGGCGATTTCAAAAAACTGCTTCATGAAGCTTCAAAGCTTTACAAATCATTTGTTTCGAATCAGTGGTTCAGAGCGCCAAAATCACATGATTTCAGTAAACGAGGCTTCGTTATGTCATAAGCGTTTAGAAATTTCAATAGTTCACGGGACTTTGGCAGTTTGATACGTAAACCTATTAGCTGACAACATTTGCGGCCCAAATGGAAACCACACATCTTCACTGTTTCTGAACTCATAGCTTTGCTAATCAATAACACACTTGTCAGATACTCTTTCACAATCTGAATCTCAATCTTTCTAAAATGCAGTGCCCATTTAAATAGATTGGATTTTATACCTTTACTGGTCAAATCAGCTCATGATTTAAGACGTCACCCACCAAAGTGAAATTCCTCATTCCACTTTAGGCACTCTTTTAGAAAACTGGATTCATCCCAGAGGTCACATATCTCCAGCCCATCCTATTTTAGATATCTTAATGGTCTCTTGAATAGCTTTGAGTTCTGGAGGCAAAATGAGATTTGGACAGTAATGTCAGATTTTAAGATACCTTCAGAAAAGTAAAAAGAGCGAGAAAAGGGTCATATATCTCTTGAGGGGTTCGGGGTCGACACATTATAAGTGTATCGGCAACATACACAAAATAAAAATCCATATTTAGACACATTTGTGCAACATTGAAAAATAGGATCATAAAATCTTTTGTAGCGCACCCATTCCTTTATTTCCGATGCTATCAGAAAACAGGTGAGACGGTTAAGTAACTTGGTGCTGTACGCGTTGGGTGGAGGTCACACTTGAGCACGCACGCACACATATTAAAGCCGGACCGGCTCTCACAAAACACCTGCACTAAAGGAGCACCTGTCAAGGGGAGGGGAGAGAGAGGGGTCGGGGCCGTACCTCGTCTTGTCTCCACGTATTGTCCTGCAGCGGAGCACGAGAGGGGAAAAAAAGAGCGAAGAGGGGCCACCTGTCTCCCTTCATCGCTCCCACTCCTTCATCTTCCCTCGGAGCGATTACACCAGGTCTCCGACACTAATCTAATTATACTGCTAAAAAGAAAGAGAGACACCGAAGAAGAGCCTTAGTGTGTTCTAATTAAGGCATTGCCAGAGGTTGGAGACAATGCGAGCCGTGTTTTTTTCACATGCGATTGCGAGAGTCATAAAGAGTTTTGCTCTCACTTAAGGCAAGGCTATTGTGATATGTAGGACATCCGAGGGGCGGAGGGAAAGTATAACTATCAGCAATCTGATGTAAAGGTCATGCAATGAGAGAAAGAGAGTGAGAAAGAGAGAAATGGATGGAGGGAAAGAGTGCACTAGGGCTATATGAATCATAAGTTTTGTCAAAGAGGTAGTGGCAGGGACCGGTCTATACGAGCAAGGTCGCAGTTCAGCGTCGCGCCTCAGGACCTGCTGCTCTTAAGCAGCCGCAGCTGCATTGTTCTCGCTCCGCCAGTGGAGACTCGCTGTGTCCATCCGATTAGCCACTCCGTGACCGTCCTTCACTACAGTATCACATACTGTTTACTGCGAGGGAGACCTTTAGTGAGGAGACAGATTGTTCACTTTGAAAGAGTCCTCTAGCCGGCCTGAAGCGCCGTTTGTGCATGAGAGTCCTCCAGTCCTTCAGGAAACTCCCACACACGCTACTCTCCACCATTATGCAGCGACAAGAGGCTTTAGCCAAACAATATAACATGCCGTTATTTTGCCGGCCATTGTTCTGTAGCTGTAATTGATGAAGAGATGGAACAAGTGCGTTGTTTCATCTTTGTCTTAAAATGTTAAGCTTTTCTAGCATGACGGGAAATGCTTTTTTGGAAAATATTAAGGTTCTCTTTATGTTTAAGGGACCCGTTAAACGTACACTGCGGTTTTCTCACAGTTAATTAAAAAAAAAAAAGTTGATCTATGTACTTATAGGTCAGTTGCGTCTCATCTCGCTGTTTTTTCTGCATCTCACGTCTTGAGTTGCTGATTTTTAAGATGCAATGTCAAATAGCTAAATTTTCCATCTCATTGTTTGAAATGTGTGATAGGCTGCTCACATTTAACACTAAAAGTGACTACAGTACAGACTGTGTAAAATACTTTTAAGTTTAGAAAAAAATAAAAGCAGACTTGCCTTAAAGGATTAGTTCACCTCAGAATTCAAATTTCCTGATAATTTACTCACCCCCATGTCATCCAAGATGTTTGTCTTTCTTTCTTCAGTCGAAAAGAAATGAAGGTTTTTGAGGAAAACATTCCAGGATATTTTTCCATACAGTGGACTTCAACAGTTACCAACGGGTTGAAGGTCCAAATTGCAGTTTCAGTGCAGCTTCAAAGAGCTCTACACGATCCCAGACGAGGAATAAGGGTCTTATCTAGCAAAACGATCTGTCGTTTTTAAAAATGCGCCACGCATTACGTAATCACGTTGGAAAGGTCACGCGTGACGTAGGCGGAAGTTTAAGTCAAACGGCCTTTACAAAAAAAGGTAAAACAATGATGTCGGACAATTTTGAAGTTGGAGGAGAAAATGAGATGGAGTTTTTCGCCCTACTGCAGTACTTCCGCCTACGTCATCTTTCCAACGTGATTACATAATGCGTGGTGCATCGCAGAGCAGTGCAAGATGAGCATTTGTGGTTAAAATACATTTTTATTTATTTATTTTTTAGAAAATGATAGTTTCACTAGACAAGACCCTTATTCCTCGGCTGGAATCGTGTAGAGTGCTTTGAAGCTGCACTGAAACTGCAATTTGGACCTTCAACTCATTGTACCCCAGTGAAGTCCACTATATGGAGAAAAATCCTGGAATGTTTTCCTCAAAAACCTTCATTTCTTTTCGACTGAAGAAAGACAGACATAAACATTTTGGATGACATGGGGGTGAGTAAATTATCAGGAAATTTTAACTAATCCTTTAAGATGGCAAATAATGGGTTGATTTGTTAGTTTCAGTGCCAACCTGGATGAGAAAACTTGATCCTGATTGTTACACGTCAACAACTTTTGCCACCCGGGTGATTCCACACAGCTTCATTTGTGTTGAGGTCACGACTGTGATGTGATCTGCAGACTTCTGCTCCAGTAGGCCTCAGTAGGGTTTGAAGTCATTTGAAGAATGTATAGCCTGATGAATCAAAAACTGTTAATGCTTTTCAGAATTATTTTTGTGACCTCCTCCATTGATTGACTTGAAGCCCCACTGCTTTACAAAAGGCTAAAGATAAGAATCATTGAGTATGTTTACATGTGCACCAACAATGTGATTATTTCCAACAATCAGAGTACGGACTTAATCTCAGTGAGATGTTTACATGACAAGAGCATACCTCTTCTCTCCCGTTTACATGCAATTTTCATTATTCTGATTATTCCCTAAGAACTGTGGTTATTATATAATGGGGTATTATTCACATACCCCAATGCACAGCACATGATGAACTCTCATACACTAGGTGCGTTACTGGCCACTGTTTTAATTTACTTGTGCCAAATGCAAAACACGTTTCTATGGATGTATTGGATCTTCATTTTGATGTTTTCGGCTATTAATATACTGCATTATATTGATGCCGTGCAACATTGTCAACCCCAAAAATGTGATGCCTTTTTTACTGCTATGTTTAGGAATCTATGCAAGACAACGTCATCACTGGTGTACATCACAAGCATATGCGCACTTTGGTCAGAGTGATAGATTAGATTAGTGTTTACATGCCTGTTTATTGCGATTAAAATAAGCATAAGACACATATTTTACTAGGATTATGGTTACTATGATTATGAGCTTAACCGCATCACTTTGATCAAAGTTTTGTGTTTACATGAGGTAAAGTTTAGTCACAATATTGCCTAAATCTCATTATAATCGCATTATGAGGGTGCATGTAAACGTAGTCAGTGTTGTTCTTATGAACTTTTCTTCAGATATTCTGATATTCTTCTGATTGTGAGTCATAAAAATTGTATTTACTGCTTGACAGGACTCACTACCACTTGTTGTCGCTTCTAGCCTTTCCATAGTGGTTTCTTTTTTAGCTTCTGCAGTATTCCTTAGAGTTGAAGACTACTGTATATCCTGGAAATGGAAGACATACTAAATGCTGTGCAAGCACTTCACTGGATTTCCTCCTGCCCCTTAAGGATGTGACCTTTATACTCTGATTATCAGATTCAAACTCCTTGCTGGGTCTTTTCACTGGATCCACCATTTTCAAACTCATTTCTTTATGACGGTTAAAAAAAAAAAAATCAGATTGGAGTCTGTTACTACCGTGATTCCCAACCCTGGTCCTGGAGTACCCCCAACTCTGCACATTTTGTTCATCTCCCTAATCAAACACACCTAATTCAACTCATAAGCTCGTTAGCAGAGACTTCAAGACCTGAAATGGTTGGGACAGATTAGAGAGACATACAAAATGTGTACTGTTAGGGGTACTCCAGGACCAGGGTGGGAACCACTGTGTTCCTATACTACTTTACCTAATTTCGACATGTATTCTTAACACTTAAATAATAGACAAGCTGGTATACCAGCCTGCCCAACACTCTCACATTTAGTGACATGGCTGGTAAGTCCAGGGGAGTAGCAGTCTTCACATATTATTGCATGTTTAAAGGCGGTATGTTTTATTTTAGGGATGCTAACGATTAATCAGTGATCAATTAATTATCAATAATAATTTAATCAATAAAACTTATTGATGGTCAATTAAGCAAGGTCATCATAGAGTGCATAGTTTTGAGGTGCGAGCAGCTCATGCACAAAACACATGCAGCAGACAGCCAGACACACAAGGAAAAATTAAGTGACATATTCTAACTGTATTGATGTCTTCAAGCCATGAAATGGATTAGGTAGGCTAGAAGTTTATTTAATTAACCAAGGGTCCAAAAAAACCTTCCAAACAAGTGATTTTACTAAACATAAGAACTACTTACTTGTGTAAACACTACAATAAAAATACATCAATTAAACAAGTAATAAGATGCTGGTGGATGAGTAATGATCTGAATCTGAATAATCAAACCAATCCAAGTGTGCACCAGCTGCAAAACAGTGTCTGGTTGTTCTCTACACATCGTCCCTAGTCACTATATCCACCCACCACATCCGAGAACCAGTTTCCATTGGTTGAACTTTCAAATGTTGGAAAACATTGCGATGCGATCGGATGCCGGAAGTTCTATAGCTTTAGCCAAGCAGCATGTCATGTCACTCCGTGATCTACGCATTGTCTTATGTTGTGTTTGGGCTTGTTCAAAACCACCTTTCCTAAATAAAGATATGCGATCTACTATGGTTTACTACTAATGTTTTGCAAAGTTACAAACCAAAATGTGTTTACACGTGCATCGGCAGCACTTTTTCATAGAGATGCTTGGTACAGTTTGGTCTCTAATTGAAACAAATATGATTGTTGTATGCTAGTTCAGACTTTTATATTTTTTCCACTGAGCAGAGTCTATTGAACTTGACATGCTTGTAAAATTTTACTGGTTTGTCTCCATATTAAAGGGTTAGTTCACCCATAAATGAAAATTCTGTCATTAATTACTCACCCTCATGTCGTTCCAAACTCATAAAACTTTCGTTCATCTTGAGAGATTTCTGTCCCTCCATAGACAGCTACGCGACTACCACTTTGACGCTTCAAAAAGTTCATAAAGAGTTGATAAAACTAATCTGTATGAATTGAGTGGTTTAGTCCAAATTAGAGACTAGAGAAGAGACTTGATGAATGTTTAATGTGAATAAAAGCCTAAATTAAATGTTCATCATATAAAGCGTTCAAGTCTCATCATAAAATTTGATGACTAAACAGCTCTATTCATATGGATTAGTTTTACAATCTCTTTATGAACTTTTTGAAGTGTCAAAGTGGTAGTTGCATAGCTGTCAATGGAGGGACAGAAAGCTCTCAGATTTCATCAAAAAGGTCTTTATTTGTGTTCAGAAGATGAATGAAAGTCTTACGGGTTTGGAACGACATGAGGGGGAGTAATTAAAGAAAGAATTTAAATTTTTGGGTGAACTAACCCTTTAAGCGATGACCTTGAGCTTATTGTTTCTGATGATTATTATCATACAATGTATTTAGTAAACTAACTAAATGTATAACTAAATGTATCATGCGCATTGATATTTGACTTTTCTGTTGGGAAACAAACGGTCATTGATGAAGGTTAATCATTTTAACTATTGCAGTCATCAAGGTGAATCTTGACTCCATGTTCCAAGTCAGCATCAAAATATGTCATGCTTTTACTATCAAAGTTGCAATTAATGCTTGTGAGTTATAAAGCAGCATGATCTATCTCCTTCCATGTGCTGCAATAAATGCTTCCCTTCTAAAAGCTTGTGCTTGTTCCACGATTGTCCAAACCGGCTCACGGACGCAGCCAAGATATCAGCAGTCAGGAATCATTTTTTCTCCAACCCCTCCAAACCTCCCTCAGTGTCACATGCTGGGTTTGACTTTGAGGCACAGTCCTTCGTTCCAGCGCCATTATATCACATCTTCTTCTGTTGCCCAAGCCTGAGGTGCCTCGGGCGTCTAATGCCTTTTAAGAGCCATCACTGAAAAATGCAGGATCCATCAGTGTCCTTTGAGGCTGGCTGTTTTGGCATGGAGGCAGCATGGTAACAGCTTGCTGGAGTAAGGTGACATTTCTGGGTATGCAAAGTAATAGGAAGGGAGGGAGGGGAGGTGGGGGCGCCAGAGAGGGAATCCTTGCGGGAGAGGGGGTTGCTCCTCAAAGCCCTGCACCTTTTGACTTTGCTTGGAGTAAAACAGATGCTAACAGCCTTAGTTATGGTGTAGATACCACAGCGCACTCCAAAACAGGCCTAATGAAAGGAGGGGCAGGGGGTGCAGGCGGAGAGAGAGACTAAAAGGTGTTCGGGAGGTACGCCGTCCTTTCTGAGGCTGTCAGGGTGGGTTATTTTTAATGGAGGCTGATGTGGGGGGCACGTTAATGAGTGATGTGTGGACAGCTCTTGTTTGTGCCGCCGTGGCGGAGAGGGGGACCGCAGAGGCTCGCGTTCGTTTGTCAGGGAAAGATACGGGGGAAATGGTCTGTGTGGACGCAGCTCAAGGTGAGACGAGAATAGTTAGAAAGGGGTGGGTTTGTAGCATCTTGCTGCTTGTTTTTCCTTTTCAAAGTCACTTTTTTTTTTCTTCTTGGCCTGAGCATAAAGAAAATAAAAACATGAAAATATTAACCTTCCTACAAAGATTCGGGGGGCGCATTTAAACCTTTGCGAGCTGCACAGGCTACAAAAAACACACCATTTATTCTGCTTCCAACAGCTCACCCTTTACAAATATTTATAAAGATTCCATGGAGTCTGTACATGGTTGCTGTTGTGTGCTCGTTCTTTCAGGATAATTTATTTACTCACTCCTTGCATTTTTCTGATGCTTGACAACATCTCGAACATAGGCCACATATTATAGTAAATTAGAGCTAATTTACTCGTGCTTTCAAGATTTTTGATCCTTTATCCACACACACATGACCAACCAAGTGGGAAAGGCTCTGGAATATATAGTGACATTACTTAGTGAGATTTTTTTTTCTTTTTTTTATGCAATGAACAATTTTGGGTCATTTTCTATTAATTTCATCCTATCTCCTATTTGATACAGGTGTGCTTCTTCACATTTGGTACTAAACTACAAAAAGATTCCTTTTTTTTTTTTTATCTAAACTCTTTCTTTCTTTCTCTCTATTTTTTTGTATTATGTAATTTATAGTCAAGCTGTAATTTTGCAAAATGTGTAAAAATATGATTTAATTGTGTGTATTTTCTGTAGCATACATAATCAAGGAGTCTGGAATTTTATTTCATAAAATGTTTCATTCCTGTCCATATAATCCTTATGTGATGTGAGTAAACAGATTTGGCTTACTGTCTGTAACGTAGAGGCTTGAGCACAAGATTCAGGCTCTAAGCTTCTCCTGGACCATTTAATTAATGAATAAGTACTTAATGGATATTAGAATAACGGTGAATATGGGGTGGAGGAGGGAATCCGGAAGAGAGGTTAGGGGGATGAGGCTAGCGGCTGCTCATATACCCTTGTGATATGATTGACAGGATTAGATGAACAAGCTCCTCATGAACATTTGTTTAGGAGTTCGTTTAAAAATGTCACTTCCACTACAGAAAAAATGGTCATTTTAGATGTGAATGATTTTTTGAGTCGCATTTAATGAGTCTTACTTATAACTCTCCATGTGTAGTACTCTTTTTAAACTGTAAAGGAATAATCTGAATTGATTTCAACAGCTTTTGTGGCATAATTTTGATTACCACAAAAATTTTGGCCTGCCCCTTGTTTTCTTTTCTTTGTGTCTTTCTTTTTTTTTTATAAAAAGAAGCAAAAACCAAGGTTACGTTGAAGCATTTACAATAGAAGCAAATGGGTCAATCTTGGAGGTTTTAATAGAATAAATGTGATGCTTATAATTTGATTTCATAAAAGCATAATTTAGCAACTTGTGTATTATTTATAGTTTAATCAACATGTGTACCGTTAGGGTTAGGCAGTTGATTTAGGCAATATGTTGTAATGACAGGGAAGTTGTAAAATTAGATAAAACTTGACAGAAATGATTAGTAAGTTAGTAAGTGATTTTTTTTCACGCAAAAATCATGTTAACACGCATATTATTTATCTAAGTGAGTTAGTGTTGTCAAAAGTACCGACTTTGGTACCAAGTCATTACTGAAATTGTGACGCTGAAATTGTGAAAAAAATGTGACGCTTTGAGCGCTGTTGATCGGTTTCGTAAACACCTCTGATTGGCCATTGTGTTTACTCGCTCAATAGATATGTCTGTGATTGGCTACAATGATCAACGCTTGGGAGCGTTTGAAAGCACACGGAAGTGTTTGAATGCGGCTGCTTTCAAACTCTCCCGTGTGTATCTGTGTAAGAGCTCTGTGAAGTGTTGATCATTGTAGCCAATCACAGACATATTTGATGAGCGTGTGAACACAATGGCCAATCAGAGGTGTTTAAGAATCCGCTCAACAGCGCTCAAAGCATCACATTTTTAAAATTTCTGTACCGACTTGCTTAGCTTAGCAGTTTGATACGCGATCCAAATCACTGATTCGAAACAAAAGATTCGTAGAGCTTCGAAATAGTGTTTTGAAATCGGCCATCACTAGATATTGTTGAAAAGTCGTTATTTTGTTTTTTGCCGCACAAAAAGTATTCTCGTCGCTTTATAATATTAAGGTTGAACCACTATAGTCACATGAACTGTTTTAAATATGTTTTTAGTACCTTTCTGGATCTTGAGAGGTTCGGTGATATTGCTGGCAATAGAGGCCTCACTGAGCCATCGGATTTCATCAAAAATATCTTAATTTGTGTTCTGAAGATGAACGAAGGTCTTACGGGTGTGGAACGACATGAGGGTGAGTAATAAATGACATTATTTTCATTTTTGGGTGAACTAACCCTTTAAACAGTGCGGATTGGCCCTATTTTTTTCCATTGTGTGCTTCAATTTTTTAAAGAAAAGGAAAGACAAGGAAATTATTTTTTGAGGTAATACTATGACAACACTGTTCCACACATACTGTCTCCTGAGTCTAACTTGTATTGAACACAGAATATTCCTTTACAAGTTCTTTAATCATGTACTAGGACACCATGAGATGATTTAACATCTATACACTATAGCTACATTCCCTGTCCATTTAATCTGAGATAGAGATGTAACAAACTGTGGCACCCTGTTGTCTTGCCTCCCTTGGCCTGCTGAACTGAGAAGGTCTCGTTGTAGGTTCTGCTGAGCTCAGGAATGAAGGATTCCTGCTGAGAGCGGGCTGTGGGGGTAGTGTAGGGCAGACGTGCCAGCATAGGGAGGTGAGGTTTGAGAGACACGAGATGCGGAGGTCAGTGAACACTGCGACCTGTTTGTAATAATATCTGCAAATGCATGCATTCATGCACAAGCACACTACTAAGGCAGGGTTGCAATATGATGTCTGTATCAGTCTACCCCACTCTCGATGTGCCCATGGCAGCCCTGTGCATTGAGATCACAGACCTCGAGCTGATGGGCCTGTGTCCCACTCCTGCTGTAAGAAAACCTGCTACAGTGGCCCCTCGCTCCCCTCACTTGTGCTGGAGAAAAAAGGATCGGATGAGGATAAACCAGAGCTGCTTAATTGGATTCCTGTCTAGGGACGGTCCAGTGTGGACACAGAGAGGCGAACTGTTTTAGCCTAAGCTGGTTGTGTGTGAAGGAGAGTGTCTGTGTGTGCATATGTAAAGGAAGTACTGGATGTATGTATCTTTTCATAGTATCTACTAGCTGTACATACATATACTTTAATATATAGCTTCAAAACTAATGTGAACATAGAGCTTATAGCTCAACAAAGATCCATCATTTCTAAAAAGCATTATGTTTAAGAAAGAGTCAAAAATGCAAGCATTTAATCATTTTCCATTCCATTGGAGCTCACAAACTGAAATTTGAGCTTGTTCAATTAAAAAATGGTGCCTTTAGTTCAGTAGCATCACATTTGTATCCATTTACTGAAAACAACATTTGGTTCTTGTGTGCAGAGTTGTTAATTAACCCTTAAACAGGCAAGACTGGAAAATGATCAGCAAAAAGTCATTTCATGTCACTTTTTATATCATCTGGACTTAAGTAAAACATATCCAAAGAATTTTTGAAATATTTGATGTCGTTATGAGTTGTATCTCCCAGGATACGTTGCCTGTTTAGGGTATAAAAAAAAAAGGATTATCCACAGTATTGACAATGAATGGTGTTTCAAGGTAAACTGGGCTCCCTGTACTGGTCATTGCATTATTCCGGGGTGATGAGTGAGAGGGTAGTGGGAGGGCCAGTAGAAATCTCATTCCAGGACCGGGGCCCGTAGGGAAGACCCTTATAGGCCCTCCAGGCCTCTGGGCCCCCTCTACACAGTCCTCCTTCTCAATCTATGTATTGTGAGTTTAAAAAATGTGCAAATCTTAATATTCACTTGTAAAACTGATATTATTATGTTTAGTTGACTACATCTTTGCATTTTTAACTAGATATTTTCTTGCAGAGTTTCACACAGCTCATTTTATGGTAGAACAGGGGTGTCCAACCCTGCTCCTGGTGGCCCACTGTCCTGCAGGGTTTAGCTCCAACCCTGAACAAACACACCCTGAACAAACACACAAATAAATCTTATCAAAGTCTTTTCTAAGTTATCCTGAAGACTTTGGTAAGATTTGTTTGTGTTTCAGGTGTGTTTGATGTTAAATGATAAATGAAAAAAAGGATTTAATGAAAAAATCTTTCTTATGCCCCAAACAAGACACTAAAGAGTATGTATCTCGTGGTACACGTTGCCTGTTTTAGGGTTAACTAAAAAAAAACTATTAAAATAATTTTTGTTATTTTAAATAAAACTGAAATCAAATAAAATATGATTAGATGAAAACCTTAAACTTAAAAAAAACAACAACTTGGAAATAGTGAAATAGATTGTTTAAAGGGTTAACTCACCCTCATGCCATCCTAGGTGTATATGACTATCTTTTTTCAGATGAACACAATCAGAGATATATTTAAAATATCCTGGCTTTTCCAAGCTTTATAATGGTAGTGAATGGGGGCCTGATATTGAAGCCAAAAAAATAAAAATAAAAATGCATCCATCCATCCATCCATCATAACAGTAATCCATATGGCTACAGGGGGTTAATAAAGGCCTTCTGAAGTGATGTTTTTTATATATAAAGAAAAATATCCATATTTAAAACTTTATTAACTATACTAACTTGCTTCCGGCAGACTCCCTTATGCATTGATTTGCGGCGGAAGAGTGACCTTTGACCCGACGCATGACGTAATGACGAACGCGAAAGCGCAGAGAATAGAGCAAAACAAAACACCGGTCATAAAACTGAAATAAAAATATTAAAAAAAAATGACAATTACATAACAAAATTACAAACTTTAACTAAATTTAAAATCTAATTCAAAGTGTGAATAAATACTATAATAGTGTATAAATAATTGTAAAATAACACAGTTTGCATGTTACATGACCAATCCATTTTAAATATAGCTATGACAGATGGGAAGAATATTGTTAGAAGTTTAAAGGATTAGTTCACTTTAAAATGAAAATTACCCCAAGATTTACTCACCCTCAAGTCATGTGTATATGACTTTCTTCTTTCTGATGAACACAGTCGGAGTTATATTAATAAATATCCTGACGCTTCCAAGCTTTATAATGGCAGGAAATGGGACCAACGAGTATGAGCTGAAGAAAGTGCATCCATCATAAACATACTCCACACGGCTCCGGGGTTTAATAAAGGCCTTCTGAAACAAAGCCATGTGTTTGTGTCAATTACGTTTTTTTCGTAAGTTGAATACGGAAGGCGTAGGGCATAGCGTAAGCGTTTTGAACTGTGAGAGGTGTTACATTTTCTTCGTAAGCTGAATACGGAAGGCGGTCTGGTGGAAGCTAATTATTTTACTTTTACCCCCGGAGCTGTGTGGAGATGGATAGATGCACTTTCTTCAGCCTCATACTTGTTGGTCCCGTTCACTGCCATTATAAAGCCTGGATGCATCAGGATATTTATAAATATAACTCCGATTGTGTTCTTTAGAAAGAAGAAAGTCATATACACATAGGATGGCTTGAGGGCGAGAATATCTTTGGGTAATTTTCATTTTAAAGTGAACTAGTCCTTTAAGTCTGAGTTTAAATCCCCATCTTTCATTGCAAAAGAGCAGTTCAGACATCTTGCTTAAAATTCTTTTGGGTTTAATGAGTAGATGATTTTTGGATGAACCGATTTTTTTTTTTTTAGCTTTTCCTTTTAAACAATTAATAAAAAGCACACTCGTTACATTAAAATGTGTTTGTTCAATATTATTTGATTTACTGTTTTTCAAAATTTCTGCAGTTTGGATGATGTCACAATTTAACCACTTTCAGCCTGATGGGTTCAATGGCTGCGTTTTGTCTTGTTCCAGACCCGAACTTATGCTATGTAGAATGTCATCAACAATAAGGGATAATTACGAGATACAATCGGCAGGACAGAGTGGGTTGTTTTTGACAAAGAGACGGAGAGATTCAGTGAAAATATAGCAGATAAAATGATGCAACGAAGACATTTCACCCCTCCATGTGCTTCCATTAGTGCTCCAGAAATTAACTGGGGCCAGTAATTATACACAGTGTTTTTTTCCCATCTAATTCTTTATTTAACCTTCACCTGGTACACGTCTTTTCATGTCATTATATGTGTGTGAAAAGGACACACAAAGGACAGGTTTTTAAAATACACGTTTAGTTATTGTAAGCCATCTTGTGTGAAACAATTCTGGGTATGTCACATCTAAAGCTTGATCTGTTCATGCTAATAATGAACAGGATTTCAAATGAATCAATATACTGTGTGCGTCGCCGAGAACAAATTAAAAGTTGCAAAAGTGTTTTTTAATAACAAAATTACACCTTCAACTAAATGACTGACAGTCTATTCATTCAGAATTAATTAAATGCAAATTGTATTACAGTTGTCTTAGCCTATAGTTTCTCTAAATATCAAAACATTATTTGTTATAAGTTATATAGTAATTTTGAGGACATTTTTATTCATTTAAAGACACATACTGTACGTCTGGGACAGGTTATACCTGTCACACAACAAATGCTGGTCTGCTTGTGATCCCTAACTGATTAAATAATACACACTCATAGGCCCTGTTTACACCTGGTATTAAGATACGTTTTGGTCGATCGGATCACAAGTAGACGAGGGAGACACATTCCTTTTTACACCTGGTGTTTTAATCAGTCTCTTTTGTCCACTTTCAACCACTTCTGTCCTGATTTCTTTGAGGGGAGGGTCTTTGGGTGGGTAAATGTATGGGTTTGTTCAGATCTTTCGATCTAATGGACAAAATAAGCTCATGCAATTTACGTTTGAACATGCCCGGAGATGACGGAAAAACATACGGAGAGCATCATCTTTCGTTTCTGTTTTGATATCCGCAATTCCACGCTGAACACTGTGAGTGTGTGTTAGAAATCAGGAATGGTGAGAGAACATTGTGCTTGGTATGTTTTATGTCTTCAAACCAAACTTGGGTCTCCAGTCAACAAAGTTTAAATCCTGTCTTGCTAGCGGGCTTCCCATAATGTTTACGCGCTAAATCATTAGGTGGAGAGTAGGGCTGGACAATTAATCGAAAAGTAATCGAAACCGAAATTCAGATACTCTAACCGACGTAATTTTCCCATGTCGGTTATTTCAGTTTTTTAATCCTGTTAATACTTCCCCCTTAAAAACATTCTACCGCGTGTGTAGCCACGTGACTCCGCCCCATCCAGTCAACACGCAGGTGAACGCCGAGTCAACACAGAGATGGCACGCGAGCGGTGAGCCTTGCTCCTTCACTAAACTTTGTCGGTTGTATGTCAGTTTGCCAGTTTGGACATTCAAGCAATTAGACGATCAGATGTGTATTATTATATTGAGCTACCGTGCTCGCGCAGCTGCATTGTGGCACGAACACTCATACAAACAGTAGCTGCACAAAACGTGAAGATCGCGCACAAAGAGAGGAATGCAGAACCTAATTGTCAGCGCTGTCCTGTGATTTATCACTAAAGTCGCTTAGAAACTCAAACGTTATTATAGCATATATTTTTCTACTTTTGAAGTAACTATTTACAACCCACAGCTTCACAATTAATAGAGAGACGGTTTGACTAATTCACACACGCAATCGCTCTCATTACGTACTGGTAGCCTTCAGTGCTAATTATCTTTATCTGATTTACAACGAGCAGAAATCTGTAAGAAATGTTACGAACCATAGATAAAATAACTGCTGAAAGTGAGCTGTTATATCCCACCTTTTAATAGTCAAGCATATTTACAGTACAAACATTTTAAGTGAACTATGAGGGCAAAAAAAAACTAAACAGAAACAAAATAATCGTTCATTAATCGTAATCGAGGTAAAATGTTCAATTAATCGAGGTTTTGATTTTAGGCCATAATCGTCCAGCCCTAGTGGAGAGTGTGGGCGGTCTTTTGTGGCTGTTCGAACACATCCAACCACATGAGCGTTTACACTAGGAAAGCAATCCGGTTGAATGTGTTTTCGACTACATCTGGAAGTGATAGAAAATGGACAAGCTCAAAACGTTTTAGACCCCATTTACACCTTTATTTAGTGTCGTCCACTTGTGATCTGATCAACCAAAACGCATCTTAATACCAGGTGTAAACAGGCCTTAGAAAAAGAGCAGAGCTTGGAGAAACTGAAGTTTTATTTTATATTTGAATTGTTTATTGCACCTACTTTCACTTGTTAGTCATTATAGCTTGAGATTCAATGCCCTCCAATTTGTCATGCCTATTTTTCTCTTTTTATTAGGAGTATTTGGAAGTAGCCACGTTTCCATTACAGATTTGCGCAAAACTTTTGCGATGTTTTCTAAATATCGATAAAAAACTATTGTGAAATGACGGCGTTTCCATTAACCGATGTTATGGGACTAAAACGTCTTTTTTTCCTCTCGCGATAAGTCATTCCAAAAATCATGGTAACGGGTGTTGGTAGGTTTACATATCTATCCCAGCCACTGCGCTAGCCATTATTTTTCATCAAAGGAGACGTAGGCATGTTATCCAAGCATTTATGGCAAGGAAAGCCCCTTATACTTGGGATCGGCCATGTATGAGGTGTTTCTCCCTCCTATCTGCTTCGAGGTCTTGATAAATTCAAATTGTGGCATTTCTTTGTTGTTTAGAATCAAGCAGTCCTGTAATACTTTTGTCTTTTATGAGTTTAATGAAGAACTCTTGTCTTCTGTCCAAACATACCATGCCATCTTTAAAGAATGATCGACTTTTACATACGGCAGGTGACCTGTAAATGCAAAAAAACGTTTCTATTGCAGTTTTGAGAAATATTCCTTTTTCGAATTGCCTGAAAAACCACCTCATGGGAGCGTAAAAACGTTTTTTGCGATATATGGGAGTTTTTACGGAATTGACATGTTTCCATTGGGCGTATTTTCAATTTCAATTTGCGCAATTTAAAGGGTAATGGAAACGCGGCTATATCATAATGTTGAGCACAGTTCTTCAAGAATATATCTTTGATACAAGCAGATAATTTGTTAGAGTTATGGTTTAGTATTGTTATCGAATGTTAGCTCTTAAAAATGAGAAGAAAAAAACCCTGAATGGTTTAACATAACCAAACATAATGGATATATAATAAATTTTGAAGTTTTATTAAGTGTTATCAATGAGATTATGTGGTTTTTATAATCAATTAACACTGCTTTTGTCAATTTTTTACAAGATGGACAAAATCTGTCACCAAAAAAGTCATTTGGTTTACCAAAATTTTGGTTTTACCAAATGACACTTTTGGTTATACCGAATGATGATATTTTCAAACAATGCTAACAGGCTGATATCCTAGTTAGCTTGCTAGCTAGCTATCAAAAGGACAATCAAACATTTTATATTCAGTGCAAGTTTTTAAAATATTACAACATATTCCATGTTTTATAGCGGTTTACCGAATGACCTGATGTTTCGGACATGCGTATGAGCAAGTGACAACGTGATTTTTTTTTTTTAATATTTAAGAGAGAGTTAGTTACTTTGTTTCATGACCATGTGGTCCTTTTCAGGTGTCTGAATGATGTCACATCCTGTCACATTGTCATATTGACTGCATGACTTGATCCAAAATGGTTCCTTTATATTGGTTACATCAATGAAATTCATTTTTCCGGACATTCTTTCTCATAACAAATCAACGACTTCTACACATAATTTTAATACCATTTTGCACTATGTTGATATATGATGTTATAAAATCATGCCAGAATAAAAAATATATACATTTATTACATTTTAAGATTCAAATGAAATGGCTGTATTGGCCTTTGGACGGTTAAACCGAATGACGTTTTGACACTTCAAAATCTTTAAAACACCTTTATATGTAGCAAAATATAATTAAAACCTTTTGGATTCAATAAAAGAGATCTAGTTGTACTAGCCTACATACTTTGGATGTCATATCTTTTTTTATTATTATTGGACAAAAAAATGACCCGTCACGTCATTGACCCATTTACTGTCTCTTCGCTAAATACCAGAATAATCTTGATGAACTCATAACATGTTCTAAAACACTACAAGAATCCTTTCTTTACAAATACAATTGTTCCAATGAGTAGACTATCACGGTGCATGATAAAAAGACCAAGAAAAAGAGGTCACATTTGAAACAATGCACAACTGATTTTACTGTGGTCATCATGTCAAAATGGTGTCTTGACAATTAAAGGAAGAAAACATGAGAAAATCTAATTTCTTCCCAAACACACTTCTGAAACTAGACAGCTCGTCTCTGCCAACAGACAAAAGATCAGCCTGAAGTTCTTCTAGATCGCCTTGTTTTTGCTTGGCAGGGGTTGACAGTGCTGTAGCGTCTCATTACCATGGTAATATAGGGTTTGAAGTAATTACCCACCGCAGATGAATAGGAGACATCTCGGAGCACACTTTGCAGTGGCCTCTTCCTGACAGGGTAGAATACTCGCCTCCTGTCCCTTTTGTCATCAGCAGCTAACTGGCTATGAACACCTTAATGTGCAGGCTACCGCACATCCTGTTATTTAAGAGTAGAGATCCATTCTTTCAGTCTCATCAATTATCTCCCTTCACGAGTCGCTTCTGAGGAGCAGTCGGAGAGGTCTCTGGTTAACTCTCACTCCTCTGCCATTTACCTCATCCTTGTTTTTTAAGCTACGGGAAAAAAACGTGCAAATGCGACTGAAAATCATTGTTTATGGTCCTCTCTCTCTTTCAGGATGATGCTTTAATTTATAGCTGTCATACTGTGATTTGAAAGAGGCAGAGCAAAACTTGGGATCACTGTCTTGTCTTTTATGTGTGCTGAAGCAAAATACATGTAAGAAATGACATTAGCGTGACCCGCAGGATCGTGGGAAGTTTAATTGGGAGATATATGACATTGGTGTGGCGCTAATCAAAACGCTTAGATTGTTAATTACACTGAGATGGTTTATCCAGTTGTATAATTCCTGTTCATTGTTTCATGATAAGATATCAATTTCACTTAATAGCTGTAGTTTTTATGTCATCCTCCATTGAATGTCTGGCTGTGTTGGAGTGACATGTTTAATAATTGGAATGCAAATGCGAACATGAATGTTCGAAAAACTTTGATTTGGTTTTTATTTGCTGTTTCTTTTTAAAGGGACAGTTAATCCAAAACTGAAAATTATTGTCATTTATTCATTCACAAGTCTTTTCAAACCCGTGTGACTTTCTTTCTGCTGCGGAAAATGAGAAAAAGACTTTTTGAGCCCATAAAAATGACAAAAATAACACAAAATAATTAGTTTGTTGTCCTTTTTTTAATTGTACATTAAAAAAACATCAACATGCTCAATCTAAACTGTAAAAATATCCTGTTAAAGTTTAATATTTATTTATTTATTTTTTTTTTAATGGCAGCTGTGTTTGCCAGAAATTCAGTGTGACTGTATATTTCATCAAGTGATATTCCTGGAGGAAAATTAATATATCAATACATTTGAACTACCAAAATCTGCTTTGTACCTTAAAATGTAATGATAAGCACCATAATAATACAGGTGGTAAAAAAGAAAGTCATTATGAATCATAGTTGCCTGTCCATAAAACATGGCCTGTTTTGTATACAGGGTCATGCTCATATCATGGTATATTACAGAAAACACAAAACCTCCTAATGTACATTACGAGTAACATAAATGATAAAAAATTACACTATTTAAATAAAATATAATCATATGTGACACCCAGGATCTTCTGGAAATGTTATTTAAAAAATTTTTGACAGTATTTTACAGTAAAATTACATAAATGTGATATTAAACCAAGTATTTTAATTGTAATTTTTCACAGTATATGGTAAGGTAACTTACAGTTTACCAATTAATAGGTTTTTACTGTTGCATTTTTGAAGTCTTAAAAAAATGAAAGTGTGGTTATACTTTCCAGACATTGTTTTTAAAATAAGTCTAAATGTCATCTGTTTTCCTCCATTTCTTTGGTTTTGCTTACAGTATATAGTTTCAAACTAATAGCAGTGTGGTTACTTCTCTTCTGAAAGTGAATAAAAACCCCATCAAATTGCCTTGAAACACATAGATTAGAGCTGTGAGTAAGAATCTTATTACGTGTGATTTGTGCCTGAAAGTTTCTTACATGCATAACCTCAATTTGCTTGTTCTGACCTCTTTTCTCCATACTGCCATATGTTTAATACTCACACTGTCTGTCTCTCTCTCTCTGTCTCTCTACCACCCTCTCCCTCTCTTAGTGCATAGCCACACAATTGAACTATCCAGAGAATGTGTTGACGGCTTTAATGACATCCAATTTTAGAGTCCTTCACATCCATTAGTGGCAATTACCTTACCTGAGTTTGCATTAGTGTTAATACCACATTCTTGCAGGCAGGAATAATGAAAAATAATATGACAGTTATGATATGAAATGTTGGATCAATTTTCATCATCCTGAGGAAAATGGGCAGCTTCCATGTTTTACGCTCCACCTTCCTTAACCTCAAATTACGCTGCCTTGGAGGTGCAAGAGGAGACGTGAGACTCAAAGAGAACACACTCTCCCATGGTACTTTTAACTGTGAGAATGCTTAGGAACTTTTAAGCATTTTTTTTTTTTTTTTTCTAGAGAGCTCTCTGACTTTTTGTTTATAATACCTTGTAAGAAGGCTGGCAAATGATTGCTACAGGAAAGAAAGCTGTATGCAACAAAGATTCTTCACATTTTTTTTTTTTTTGTAAAGGATATATATTTTTTATAACACCAGAGGGAAGGCATATCTCTTAAAAACCATCATAAGGGACAACAAATGATCATTTTGTGTTTTTAAAATTATTTTTATGGATCTTTTATATTGCAGAACCAAGGGCTGCTCGATTATGGCAAACATCATAATCACGATTATTTTGGTCAATTTTGAAATCACGTGATATGATCAAATTATACGAGTAATTTTAAATATTAGTGAAATTTTACAATTATCGATACTTAAGCAAAAACTAATACTAGGTTAACTAATGTAAGTAAAAGGTCCTCAAAACAGTTACTGAAGATAAACATACAGAAATACAGTAAGAACAAAGAAACTGATTACAAACAAAACTGACAAATAAATACAACAGAACAAAAATAGAAATTAAATAAACAGTGCTTTAGGTTTTTCAGGAAGATGTACTAACAGTGGTATTCAAATGTGTACAACAGAAACTGAATAAAGTAAGCAAATGTAAAATAACACTAGTACATATATTAAATATAGACTAATCCTTATTAAAACTACAAATTTAAAGGGTTAGTTCACCCAAAAATGAAAATTCTGTCATTAATTTCTCACCCTCACACCCGTAAGACCTTCGTTCATCTTCTGAACACAAATTAAGATATTTTTCATAAAATCCGATGGCTCAGTGAGGCCTCCATTGCCAGCAAGATAATTAACACTTTCAGATGCCCAGAAAGCTACTAAAAGCATATAATAATAATAATAATAATAATAATAATAATAATAATAATAATTTGTTACATTTATATAGCGCTTTTCTGGGTACTCAAAGCGCTTTACATATGGAAGGGGAATCTCCTCAACCACCACCAATGTGCAGCATCCACCTGGATGATGCGACGGCAGCCATATTGCGCCAGAACGCCCACCACACACCAGCTTATTGGTGTAGAGGAGACAGAGTAATGAAGCCAATCAGTATATGGGGATGATTGGGAGGCCATGATTGACAGAGGCCAATGGGCAGATGTCGGGGTTACACCCTTACTCTTTTCGAAGGACATCCTGGGATTTTTAACGACCACAGAGAGTCAGTACCTCAGTTTAATGTCTCATCCGAAGGACGGTGCTTTTTGACAGTAGAGTATCCCCATCACTATACTGGGGTGTTAGGACCCACACAGACCACAGGGTGATCACCCCCTGCTGGCCTCACTAACACCTCTTCCAGCAGCAACCTAGTTTTTCCCAGGAGGTCTCCCATCCAGGTACTAACCAGGCTCAGCCCTGCTTAGCTTCAGTGGGCGAACCAGTCTTGGGCTACAGGGTGATATGGCTGCTGGCATATTTAAAACAGTTCATGTGACTACAGTGGTTCAACCTTAATGTTATGAAGTGACGAGAATACTTTTTGTGCGGCAAAAAAACAAACTAACGACTTTATTCAACAATATCTAGTGATGGGCGATTTCAAAACACTGCTTCATGAAGCTTCGAAGCTTTACGAATCTTTTGTTTTGAATCAGTGGTTCGGAGCGTGTATCAAACTGCCAAAGTCACGCCCCCCAGTGGTGAACCACTGAAATTTCAAAACACTTATGACATAACGAAGCCCCGTTTACTGAAATCACACGACTTTCACGCTCCGAACCACTGATTCAAAACAAAAGATTCATAAAGTTTCGAAGCTTCGAAGGATTTTATCAAAAGTATCTGAATTTGTGTTCTGAAGATGAACGAAGGTCTTACAGGTGTGGAACGACATGAGGCTGAGTAATTAATGACATAATTTTCATTTTTTGGGTGAACTAACCCTTTAAGAGCAGTGAGTGATTTTATCTTGGTCTTTTGTTGTTTAATTAACAATAATGACTGCAGCAGATTTATTAGGCTGCTGTCACTTTAAGAGTTGCACGGATCCAATATACTGATACACATGCGTTTTCTTTCTCAACTGTTTGCAGTCATTTAAGACATAACCGACTGTGTTTACGAGGATACTCGACAAAACGGCATTTCGACATTTCTGTAGGCTATTTGATTGTTTAGGCTCGTATCTGAAGCCTACAGTATACTGTACTTTGCTAATGCGCTTATTCCGCTCTGTCTCGGAGAGTGCGCACAGACAGCCGCCTAGCGAACAATATCTTAATGCACTTTTAATAACACTGTTTAATTTCAAGCACATCCCGCAGTTTAGCAACAGTAGACTGCATTTTACAACACTCACTTATTCTGATGATTTGGATGTTAAGTTTGGCTTAGGAAGGAACGAAAGTGCACCGCTATGAAGGAAAGGAAGGTGCTCTGGGCGGAATGTGGCAGCGGCACAATAATCGTTTTACCTCGATTATCTTGTTTTCATAATCGTTGGAAGCTAAAATCAAAATCGAAAAATTAATTACGATTAATCGCACAGCCCTAGCAGAACCTATAGAATCCCATTCCTGCCACATGATAAAAAAAAATAAAAATTCAATTCAAAAATTGTAATTATGACATAAAGCAAAATTAATACATAAAATTTGGTAAAAGTTATGAGATATTAAGTCATAATTTTGACATAAAAGCAATTATGAGAAGTTGAAATCATGACAAAAGTCAAAATTATAAGATTACACAGTACACAAAAAAATTGGACTGTTTATGTAAATTTCAACTGACTTCTTTTTTGTCATAATGATTTACCAAAGCATTTCATTTTCATTTTTCTTGTGGCGGAAATGCACTTTTATTCAAAACAGTAACTGTAGGACAACAGTTGTAAATAAAATAAAGATCACTGAAGTATGTTTTACAATAAAATGCTATTTCAGTTTTTTTTTACTTCAAAATTCAAAAATTTAGGTCAGTGTTACTTGCTGTTTCCTTGTAATTGTTTAAAACAGCAAAAACAGCCAAAAGGCTGTAGAACGTCTGTGCCAAATACTAAAAAAGTTGATAGATGACGATGTGAATCGAAAACGCTTTGTCTTTGCATTTGGCCTCTAAAAAAGTATTTATTGTAAGAAATCTTCTACTATTATGTGTGTGAGTGAAAATTGTTTCTACAACAAATTTATTTCCTGGTTATTCTTGTCAGAGAGTTGTGCGTTACTCATCGGGCCATATCTCTAACGTTATTGTTTTGTTGTTCTTGCTTTTTAATACAAATTTCAATGCACCAAATTAAATGACCACATAATGTTGTGGATCAAGCATTTGAGAAAACATTATTGTGCATCAGTCTGATCTGTCCAGGTGGTTTTCTGTATCAATTAGTGTGACTGTAATGATGAGCTCATCGCTTCAATACCTATCCATTCACTCCATCATAGCCCATGTACCCGCTTTTGCTCCAGATATAGTCATTGTTGTATCTGAGGGTTAGCCGCATGTTGTGTGAGCTGCTTGAGCAGGGATAATATAAAGAACACTTAAAAGCTGAAGTCAATGGAGAACAGGCCTTGGGAAATGCATTTGCTCTGAGTACTGCTAAGGCCTTGCATGCTGGCTTTGTGCATCAAGGATACCCAAAATGAACTCTGGCGTTTTGACCAACAGTTTAGCATGCTATTAACTGGAAACATGTATTCTTTGCATGTAAATCTCTGGATGTATTCATGTTTTAGATGTCATTCCATGGTTTATTTTATGATTTCATTAGACTGCAACTGCAAACATACTTACTGTGTGATGTACCTTTTTAATCGTTTGAGGTCAGTAAGATTTTTTTTTTTTTTAATGAAATTAATACTTTTATTCAGCAAGGATGCATTAAATTTATCTAAACTGACAGTAAAGACATTAATAATAATAAAAAAAAATGATAAAAGATTTCTATTTCAACAAAATATCTGAGTTACTTTTTCAAAAAAGTAACACAAGTTACATTTTCCCATTTATAGACTCTCTTGTCCCCATTTTGAGAGAAATTAGGAATCCTTCAGCCTGAGGCTTAATCATTTCACTTTTGGTGTGAAAGGGCCTTTACATTTGCCAAAAATAGAAATTTTATTTATTTTTGTGTTAAAAATCAAGCAAGCAAGACCAGCCCAGGTGAGAAAAAGTAAGGCAAAAGTAACGTAATGCATTACTTTCTATAAAAAGTAACTAAGTAACGCAATTAGTTACTTTCTCAGGGAGTAATGCAATACTTTTAACACTTTCTCCAACACTGTTAGTGTTATTTTTTATTTATTTTTTTTTTTATCAAATAAATGCTGGTGAGCATAAGCAACTTTCAAAAAAAAAATTTGAAATATTTTGACCCCAAACTCCTGAACAGTGTTAACTGTTTTATATATATATATATATATATATATATATATATATATATATATATATATATATATACTTTTTGTGCATCAAAAAAACAAAATAAAGACTTTATTCAACAATATCTAGTAATGGGCGATTTCAAAACACTGCTTCATGAAGCTTCGAAGCTTTACGAATCTTTTGTTTCGAATCAATAGTTCAGAGCGCCAAAATCACGTGATTTCAGTAAACGAGGCTTCGTTGCGTCATAAGTGTTTCGAAATTTCTATAGTTTACCTGACTTTGGCAGTTTGATACGCGCTCTGAACCACTGATTCAAAGCAAAAGATTTGTAAAGCTTCAAAGCTTCATGAAGCAGTGTTTTGAAATCGCCCATCGCAAGATATTGTTGAATAAAATCACTATTTTTTTTTTTTTTTTTGGCGCACAAAAACTATTCTCGTCGCTTTATAATATTAAGGTTGAACCACTGTACTTGCATTAACTGTTTTAAATATGTCTTTAGTATCTTTTTGGGCATTGAAAAAGGAAATGATCTTGCTGGCAATGCAGGCCTCACTGAGCCATTGGATTTTATCAGAAATATCTTAATTTGTGTCATGAAGATGAACGAAGGTCTTACTGGTGTGGAACGACATGAGGGTGAGTAATTTTCATTTCTGGGTGAACTAACCCTTTAAAGGGCTTCAAATAGTCATGTCATGCAAAACCTTTACATTCTCCTTACATTCTCAAGTGTGTGTGATAATCCATCAATCAAGGAATCCATTCTAATTAATTTAAATTATGAAGAACCTCATTCAGACCTTTTTTTCAAACTCATATAACAGCACTCCTTGATGACTTCATAGACTCTGCAAGTTTGAAAAGGGGATTTTTGTTTCAGGGAAAATTGATACATTATCAAATACCCTATTTGAATTTGTCATAACTAATTAAAGGGGTCACACTTGTACTTTGTAGTAAGATTTTTAATGGCAAGGGTAATTATCACAATTGTCTAAATTACAGCTCAAACTTCATTTCACTTTTTTTCCCCCTCACAGAGTGAACTGAAACACTAGCACAGCTACTGTATGTGTGTCAGTATATTTCAATGAAATGTACTTTTTAAGTGCCAATCTCATATAAAGGAGTGAAAATTTTAAACAATGGTTATTAGTTCGAAGCATGTTTTTCTAGCAAAAGCTCAGTCTCTTGACGGTAAAGCGAGTCACATGGAGAAACGAGTACAGTGGAGCACGAGTAATCAAATAAAGCGCATTTCACGGACTGCAACTGCAACAAGACCTTTTCATGAGAGGAACAAGGAGCGGTATGCGCTCGGTTAGCGCTGCGGGCCCTCTGAGAGTACGCTATGGCACGCTGTGTTTTTGAAGTTGTAAAAAAAAAAACATGCATAACAATCTATTGAACAGTTAATAAGCTTAGTTATAAAAGGAACGGCATTCAGGGATGCGAGTGTGTGTGTGTGTCCTCCAGTGGGCCGGATAATTATTGTCTTTACCAAGTGTTCAGGTGCCCCTGGAGTGCGTCGGATGGCTAAATGCCGGCAGTAAACAAATTAACTGGCTGACGTAGCTGCAGACTTAGTGCTCCTCGCTACCCCTGCGCCTCTGCACTTCTGAGGGCCGCCAGTCCTCGGGGACAGAGCAGTGGCAGTGTGTGGATCTTAGGATGCACGTCCATTCAACCATGATGAACTGTTATGTGCTGCAGTATATTCAAGATAGTTTTAATTACATCTTCAAATATAAAGTTAAATCCTTTAATTTTGCATAATGGTCAATGATGTTTAAGAGAGTCCATGATAGAAAAAAGAAGAAAAAATCTAGTTCTACCATTTTCAAAAATGTCATGTGGTGTAACCATCAAGTAAAAAGTAATGGCCTACACTCTAAAAAATAAAGTGTTGGCTCAACAAAAACAAAACAAAACAAAAAATGCAACAGTTTGCATCATTTTTTTTTTGAGTCATGACAACTTTGAGTGAATTTACATTCAACCAACAAGCTACATTGAGTTAGAGGAACTTAATAATTTGAAGCATAAACACAAATTTTTAAGTTGATTACTCAAAGAAATTAAGTCGCTCCAACTACCAGAGTTGTAGCCCTGAAACCAATTAATCTAATCTATTTTAGTTCAAATCAACAGTTATCATAGCACATGCTAACATAACTTATTTAACATGTATATTTAATGAACAAGTAAGATATTACTTGTCACTGGCATTAGTGCAGTCATTGCTTATAGTGTTTACCTTCATGTATCTACTCTTCAGCACAATGGTAACCACAAAAACTTCAACATTACAGAAACTCTTTTAAATGTCAAACATAACAGCATTAAACGCTAACAGGTCTTTTCCTTCACTGAAAACAAATAAATGAACACTTAATTTCAACATTTATTCTCCTTATCCAGTCCTATGTAAAGCATGCCGGGAACTAGAAATCCCCTGCCTAATTTCTGCAGTTATCAAGACAATTTCATTAAGTTACTACAACTTAATTTTTAAAAAAACTAATTAACGCAGAAATTTGAGTTTAAATTACAGACAATATTAAGTTAATGTAATGATCAACATTGTCAACTGAACTCAACAAAATAATGTTTGCAACTTAAAATGTTTAATTAAAACAATAAATTAGAATGTTTAACTTGCAACCATGCATTTATCTAGGTCCCCTGAATTAATTTTAGAGTGAATTTTCTCATTATTATTAAATATATATTAATATATATTTATATGTTAATTATATCTTTCAAAAACAGGTAAGGTACATTTTTTTTGACACATCATGAATTATTAATTTATATTTACATTTTTCGCACCACATGACATTTTACATCCCGAGCCAACCTTCGTGAAATCACTTCCTGTTTTTTTTTTTAC
Organism: Mylopharyngodon piceus; assembly: GCA_039654765.1. NCBI lineage: Eukaryota > Metazoa > Chordata > Actinopteri > Cypriniformes > Xenocyprididae > Mylopharyngodon > Mylopharyngodon piceus. The sequence goes on from CM077449.1 coordinate 6,537,955, forward strand.
ATGTGTTCTGCACCGTGTGACTTTGTTTCTTGGTTTCTTTTTCTTTTTTTTACAAAGCAGTGAAACTGTTTTTTTTTCTTTATTATGATAATATCATGGCAGTTGTATTACTGATTTTTTATTTTTTTTATTATTTTTTTTTTTACTTTGTCTCTCCAAAAAAAAAAAAAAAAAAATATTAAGTTGATATTAATATTTAAGTGAATTTTAATTGGAAAAACAAGCTTATCATAAAAGAGGTATATACAAGTCATCAAATTGATCAAAAGTGACAATAAAGACATTTATGATTTTATCAAAGATTTCTATTTAAAAAAAATAGTATTCTTCAAACTTTCTCTTCATCAAAGACTCATGAAAAAAGACACTAGTGTGGTTTCCACACTTTTAGCAACGCAATCATTTGAATGATATTACTGTATATAAAGTAAGTGTGTGTGTGTGTGTGTGTGTGTGTGTGTGTGAGAGAGAGAGAATGTATGCATGTGTAGAGGAGCTGAGGTTGGTCAGTTGAGCTCCCTCTGCTGTCTCCTGCAGTACACGCCGTCACACATTCTGCTGCTGTCAGATCTCCAGAGTCCAGTATAACCCACATGCTGGGAGAGGATGGAACGTTTGGATCTGATGATTAAAAACAAAGATGAACTGACCGCACTGAAGTTGATGAGTTAATTATTTTAGCATGTCAGGCCTTCTGAGCCTTTTATCATGTTCTAAGTGACAGAAAAGACAAATGAGGTATTTAATGCCTCCAATCATTTCACCTAGAAACACATGAGATGAAATAGAAAACAACTTGAGCCTCCTGCTTCTCAGATGTTTGTCCTGAGAAAAAGACATGAGTAATCTCCAATTCTCAAATCTGAGAAGAGTAATGTCTCAAACTATGCTAAGATATGTGCATTATTAATAAAAATATTATCTGAGCCAAGGTATCTACACTCATTTTATACTATGTTATTCACCTTATATCTCAGATAATGTTGATACCTAAATGATGCAAAACTCCTGAGCAACCTCTAAACAATTAAAATGTTTTGGATATGTTGTATATTTAGATTATTTGAGTTAATGTTAAATCATCAGTTTAATATCACATTTGCAATATTTGCTTATGTGCTGATATTTTGGGAGAAAAACAACAGTCGCCGAGGCTCTACTTAATGACGCAAATGACATTAGGTGTCTACATCCACCCCTGCCAGATGAAGACATACAGCCTTAACACCCTGATTCCAAAATCTGGCACTCGGCGTAATCTCTAATCTGGAGATTTATCCCCCATATCTGTAAATGGAGCGATCTGTGAGAATTAGGAAATGAAAAAAAAAAAAAAAAAATCATCTAAAATGTGTCATCAAGGTGCCTATGAAGACAACAGCAAATGATGATTTTTTTTGTTTGCCTCATTTTCAGCACACCTTATGCAGCTTTTAGAAGCTCTGGGATGCATTAGGCTTCGCCGCCCCTGCCAGAGATGCTAAAAAAGGAGCCAAATGCATATCCACACAAGCAAGAAGTGAGGAGGTTACCTGCGTGTTTGTCAACAAGAGCAAAACAAATATGATTTTTTAAAACTCGCCCTGAAACGCACTAGTCGGAGGCAATCCAATTTGTGTTCAATTAATGGGAAACGTTAAAAAAAGGAGAACGCGCAACAAAAGCAAGCACAACAAAAAGTACTTCCATGTAGAATCAATAAACGTTTTCCCCCTCCCCTTCCCTACATAAATTTTGAACAAGACAGATCTGAATCTTGCATGATGAAGACATTATGTGTCATAATAATTAGGAGCACAGACAAAAGAACAACTAATCAGCATGCAAATGTATGCGGGCTCCAGTGTTTCAGATGAGGCAGATTTTCTACCTTTTTTTTCTTTTTCTTTTTCTTTTTTTCCCCCTCTCAATTCATCTTCATTGCTAATCATTTGAGGGCTGCCAAATGTTCACTGACACTAATGTATTACAGGTCAAGAGAGGCAGGTCTTCACCTATTACCCCCAAAACAATGTGCTTCCATCCTGCTCCCACTTCAGCTTTTGCAGCAATTACTGCCAGATGCAATCACGAGCCTTGAATAGGAGCAACTGGGGCTTGTTTGTGGCTTGGATTCATTAAAAAGGAGGGCGAAGAAAGGAATAAATTACTTAATTGTAACAGGGGGAAAAAAAATGCCAGCCAAGAGATGGGCAGTATATGGCCCACTGCGTGAATAGGAGGCTAGTGCACTCCTGGAATGGAATTGTGGGATAGCTAAGTATGGCCCATACACAAGATTTTGGGTGTCCTCCAAAACAGATGGCTCCACATACCATTCGCTCTTGTCTTTGTCAGACGGCTGGCCGCTTTTGTTCGTCAGGGCTTTGATGCGAAGTTCACAAAGGAGACTTTTGGAGAAACACAGACAAACAGAAGACTTTGCTATATTCCTGTTGTGGGTTTTGAATTTTAAAATGTGGATTTGTGCTCTTCTACACTGCTGGGAGAGACGGTCGAAGAGGGACATGTAGTTTGTGTACCGCCTGAGAAAGTAATGACACGGATTTCGAGCTGTAATTGGAAAGTTCATGGCCCTGCCCACTTAGGAGGGAGGGTTCAGGGCGGTGACACTGGGTCTGTCTCACCCATTCATGGGCCATGAGATCACGTGTAGCCCCGAAGCTCGGAGGTCCACCCACTTAAAAAAAGATACATGTTGGATTTTGCGTTCATTGTTCAGGTCCATAATGAATACGTTTGATTCTGCGTTATGGATCCCAGTGCGACTGGGGACGCGACAATATAATCGAAAAATCTCCACAACAAACGTATGTATTTCTTTAAAAAAAAAAAAAAAAATCACATCATGTCCAATGTTGTCTTACAAACAATGTTCTTATTGAAGGCTATAAAAACAAAAAAGTGTATGTAGCCATGTAGGTTATGCTATATATTAGATATATTAGCCTATATGCAAAAAGGGTTAAAATCACATTACATTCTAACATTGTAACTAGTGTTGTCAAAAGTAACGACTTAAAATTTTAAAAATGTGACGATACCAGAATTTCCCCCATAGCATTTTGAGCACTGTTGAGCACGTTCTTAAACATCTGATTGGCCATTGTGTTCACATGCTCAACAGATATGACTGTGGTTGGCTACAGTGACCAAGGCTTCATAAACATGTTGTAAACAGATATCTTTGATGCTCTTCACCAAGTGCTTACACAGATACACACAGGAGCATTTGAAAGCAGGCGTCTATCAGTCGATCCCGAATATATCTGCTGATAGATGGATCTGCTAAATAGACGCCTGCTTTCAAACGCTCCCGTGTGTAATTGTGCTCTGTGAAGAGCATCCAAGATGTCTATTTACAAGAAGTTTTTGAAACGTTGATTATTGTAGCCAATCACAGACATATCTGTTGAGCGCGTGAACACAATGGCCAATCAGATGTTTAAGAATCCACTCAACAGCACTCAAAAAAGCTAGGAGGTAATGCTGGTACCATCACATTTTTAAAATTTCAGTTCCGACTTGGTACCGAAGTTAAACTAAAAATGAAAATAAATAAAAACAAAAGCACAGACTAATTATATTAGGCGATTTGATTACCCCATTAAAATAGTCACTTTACAGTTACTGCTATCATAAAAATACACTTAGTTGTAGGTTTAAAATTCTACATATGCTACAATCATTGTCCAACAACAAATATTTTAGCAAAATGTATATTTTAGTCAGAATTATTACACTCCTGTCCTATGACGCTCAGTCTGTTTGGCCGGTGGCGCTTGTTCGCTGAAGTCTGTGAAGTTTCGTGGAGATTTGCTTTCAGAAGGCTTGTCCACTCCTGACAGCAAAATGGAAATATTTGCATGACCTTCTAATATTTACAGATGGAGAATATACCTGTTAAATGTAAATTATGCACTGAGGAAAACATCACATCTCAAACACTGTTTGTTTTTCTTTCACAAGGGTTATCGCATCATCTCATAAGACTTTCAGTTTAAAAGTCATATCATAGACTAATTTTATGCTGCTTTTTTGTCACCTAACACAGTCACATGACATGTCTTAACTATTTTATGCTTTGGCAAATTGGTAGCAAATTCTTATGAATCCATACAATCTCATTGTTACATTTGCTGGGATTAATATGTTTTAATAATATGAATCGCGTTGTAATGAAATTGCAACAGATTTTTACAGATTTTCAGTATCTGACTTAAATGTTGATCTTTTCCTCACATAGGCTTATATGACTTCGAAAGGTTTGAAATATAGTGAAAGAATCTTACATGTGTATATATATTTCAAGTCTTTTATGTGATGATATGGTGGGATTTTTTTTTTTTTTTTTTTTTTGGACCTTGACAGCCCATGGTCACCATTTTTATTGTATGGAAAAGAGCAACATGAACATTGTGCCAAATGTCTCATTTTGTGTTGTACAGAAGAAATCATGATTTTGTAATGGTTTTCATTCTGGGAGAATTCCTCTTTTGAAATATCCCCCCAAAGTTAGATCGAATAGCATGATTACTAGATAGGTTCATGCAAATGAAAGGGAACTGAGAAGGATAAAACTGTCTTGAAAAGTACACGATAAGTTTCTATCAAATAACCCTTCACCGCTCCAAACAAATAATGTCTTGGATTTGTAGATGAGGGCCCTGGAGTATGAACACTGTGTGAGGGATAATCAATTCAATCTATTAAGATCTCCGTCTGAAAATGAAAGCATAAACAGCACTCGAATCCCATAATGATGGGCGAGGATGTGAGAAAGCTCTTGGAAAGGGAATAATGGGTATAACAACAGAGTGCTCCACACAAGAAAGCAAATGAGGGGGTATTATAAAATCAACAGAGAGCAGCTTACTAAGATGGGCGGCCCTGTGTACACAAAGTACCTGCATATGTGAAGTATGCGTGCATCCACAGTACTTGTCTGCTCATTGTTGCCAGTTTTTTTTCTTGTCAGACTCATTTTCTCCACAACGTCTCCTTGAACAACCCCACCCACCACCACCTACCCCCTCCAGTACCCAGAACCACTTGTCCGCCACTCCTGGTAAACAGAGGACGGGCACTTAGATAAGCAAATGATGGGAATACTGGAGAATGGGACTGTCTTATGGGGAAGCTTTCAGAGCTTTCTGTCTGGGGAGGGAGAAGAGCTTCACACAATGAGAGAGGATTGGGAACGGGGGGAAGACGCAAGGAGAACCAACACAGAGGGAGGGATGGGACGCGCTTGGGAAGATGCTCTTGGCCCAGCTCCTTAATGGTTCCTCCTATAGTGACAGTCATTCAAGGGCTTCCATCACTCATTTACATTTGTTAGCCATGTCACTCACACCTTCAGGCCTTTGTGTGAGAGTGTCCGACACCAGAGCTTTCAGGATCACTCCGAGTGCACAATGACGCTGGAGATGAAGTTGTCTGAGCTGCTCAATGGTGCTTCAGAAGGGACATTGTTGTAAATATAGAAACAGATTTCTTTCAAGGTGTGAATAATTCAAGCTATAATGACGTTCAAACAGGATAGTGCGGTTTCCAATGCTCAGTTTTTGTTCTTCATAGCATGGAACATCTTTCCCAAAGGGACCATTAAAAAATGGAAACGGGAAAAAATACTGGAACGTATCAATAAGATGAAGAACAAAGAGGCGAAAAATCTTGGAGCCTCCTTATCTTGGCAACCACTCAGCTTCAGATCAGACAAAGGAACCAAGACCATCCAGAGCCACATGTGCTTTGAATACAACATAGCCGTCCACATATTCTTTGTGCTTCCTGCCTGTTTATACGCAGACGCACAATGCGTGGCTTTCTTGGCACGGTGGCACATGGGCTGGGTCAGTGCAGACGTGACAGTAGCGAATCACACCTGATAGTCAGCCGCAGATATGCCCTTTGAGACCAATTATTTTCTAGCTGTAAGTAATTTTCAAGCGAAGGGGCTTCCGTGTGTGTGGAGAGCCGAAGGATTATGAGTTTCCTCTTCGATAAGTTTGCAAGCAAAGTCTGAGGGGATTTGGTGAGTGGTGTACCACGTTGCGTGGCAGGCTCTTGAATCATGCAGTAGTCGTTGGTAGACGGGTATAGGGAGGGGGGATACTGACCTTCTGGAGTCATGTGACGCCTCAGGCAGGGTCTTAGGGACACGATGCCACTGTGCCAAGATGTTCAGTGCTGTTCAATCTGTTCTATTATCAATGAGCAATGGGCATTGATACCTGACTGAGACAATAATCATTAATGCATCTGCATTTGGTATGAAAAGAAAGGTTATTGTTAAACCACCATAGGCCTTGTGGCCTTTTTTGTTGATGCATTTTATTTCTGTCCAGTGATATGAAGTGCATTAATACGAAAAACACAGGAGAAGAGGGTCAGAAAGGGAATCTGCCAAATGGATCCGCTTCTAAATATATAAAGAACTGGTTCTTTATTTATTTAGCCACTTTTTTTATCATTTATGTTCACTATGAAGGACTTGTTTTTGTAACCTCCAACTAGGCCGGTTTGGCATCATCAGTCAGTACTGCTGCAGCTACTTCATTTGTCTTGACGATTGTGTATTTTATTTAAAAATCCTCCCTGCTTATATTCTAGAATTTCAATAGAAGACATTTCTGAGGAAGAATGAAGAAAAAAAAAAAAAAAACACGAATCACAAGGGCACTGCTTTTTAATTTAATGTTTTTCCTTTTCAATATTTTCCTTTTTTTCTGCCCTCAGTTTTCACCAATTATGTACAATTATATCGTCCTACCCCATGAGTTTCTGAACATCGCTTTCCAATTTACAGTTGAATGGAAGGAGAAACAACAGGCACAGCAGAATGCTCAGTTACCCGAGCTGCACTTACGACGGGAGGAGCTTTTGTGATGGCCATCTTTTCAATTCGCAGTTGAGGTCATTAATTAATTTAGAACCTCACATCTATCACAAGAAGCAGAAAGAATGCAAATAATACCGTTTCCTAATGTGAACGGACAAAAGATACCAAGTAACTTCTTTAATTAAGCAAGTTCTATAAATATGGCCCTTAATTTTGCGTTTCTTTTCTGCTGTTATCGTCTTTTGCAGATGTCATTACAGGTAGATGTAAAGGACAAAAAAATGCTCTAGTCATTAAGAGCACATAATAAAAAAAATCAACATAATAAAACAAATTAATAATCATTAAGACAATAAGGACGTCCCTCTGTTTTTGTTGACCTTATATGCCTTAACTGATGAGGTAACTAACTAAGGGTTTTAAGCAAGTCACTGCTATTCTTGTTCATAAAGACACAGTAATTGTAATCAAATACATAATTTTAAACTCTTATAATATTGCTACCAAATCATTGTTTCTGTCTGTATGAATGTAACTAAATCAGCTGAAATATTAATATTTATGCACTTAAAAAGTGTCTCTTTATGATTTAATTATATTCGCTTGGGTCGCTTGCTGTGTGTTTACATTATATGTATTATATGTTTCTAATGACTAATAATATTATAATACACTACCATTTAAAAGTTTAGGGTCGTAAGATTTTGTTACGTCAAATGTTTTTGAAAGAAGTCTCACCAAAGCTGCATTTGTGATCAAAAAGACAGCAAAACAGTAACATTGTGAAATATTTAATACTTCAATTTACAATAATACTCTTCTCTATTTTAATATATTTTAAAATGTAACATTCATATGATAACAAAGCTGAATTTTCAGCATCATTACTCCAGTCGTCTGTGTCACATGAACCTTCAGAAATCATTCTAATATGCTGATTTGGTGCTCAAAAAATATTTTTTATTCATCACTGTTGATAAATAATATAATACATTTCATTTAATGCTACATTTATCATGAACCACCATTTCAATTATACAGCATGGGTGTTATGAATGTAACATCAGTCTTTGTGTACTTCTAACTTAATTTGTATCTGAAGTTATAAATGTAACTAACACGTCAAAAATGTTTGAGGCAAAATTTCAAAGCTTTGGTCCAAATAGAAAAGCCCATGAAAACCAATGATCCCTGCTCTCCCCTATAAAACAAAGACACTCTTTAGACATTCAGACTATTTGACTGACAGCAAATGGGATTTGTCAGAACAAATGTCATGTTTGATATGGGCTTTCATTGATTAGCAGTGCTTTGAATGTTAGCAGGACAGTTATATTTTTTATCATGATGTTGTATAACCCAGACTGAATAGAGGATTGTACAGTCGTTAACTTCAGGTGAGACCCCAGCCACTCGTTAAGACCTGCTAGTCGATCATGTTGTCATAATCCAGGGCTTCACGCTTTCATTAGTGACATTAGCAGTCAATGCAGGATAGCCTGCAGCGAGCTCTACAAGGTGAGACAGAGACGAGGGTCGCTAGAAGCCCCCCTACAGCTAATTACACCGCCTGCCCTCTCGCTGCAGGAGGGGCTAAAGACAACGGGGAGGGGCGAAATGTGAAATACCATCCATTGGTCGTTTTACAAAAGGTCGTTTTTAACAGCATGTGTGTCTTTAGAAGACTCCTTGAAATCAAAATTTGAGTTTTGTGTCTTTTAGTCCTTATCTGAGGTCATCTGTGTGCTAGCATTGACTTTTAGCTGATAAGTTGGCAAAACTCCAAAAATTTGAGGTATTAATCAGTTACATCAAATAACTTGAAATTTTTGAGCAAGTTAACTTAAAATTCTCATGTAATCTCAACTTATATTTTTAGTAGTGGAAATTTAGCTAGCTATAACTAGCTAATTCAGCAAATGCTAACTGATAACACAATGCTTTGATAACATTAGCATAGTATAGCAATTGCTGAAAGAGTACGGCAATATAGAACATTTATCATATACCTGTTCTCAAACTAAACTCATGCTCCACTTGTCACCATGATGGTAACCCCCCAAGAAACCCAACATAACAGACACTCTTCTAAATTGGGATAGCAAAGCATTAAAGACTACTAAATCCCCCACTTAACATTAATCTTGCACAAAAAAACCATTATATAACATTTACGCTGCGTCTGAAATCGAATACTAATCTACTATATAGTAGTGGAAAACAGTATGCGAACAGTCCGAATTCATAGAATCGAAAAAACAGTAGGCGAAAAGTACCCGGATGACTTACTACTTCCGGTGAGATTCTGAAGTGTGCACACGATGGACATTTTACTATCCCATGAGGCCACGGGAGAGGATTTGTGAATGAGTTGAAGGGACGTAACTGACACTGGTAGGTCATGTGACAGTAAAAACATAGCGGATGTAGTACGTCCGAATTCATTCATACTACACACATTCATACTATATAGAACATACTTTTTCAACGGTCGTGCAGTAAATTTAAATTCAAATGTACCTACTCAACAGTACGCGATTTCGGACGCAGCCTTAATTTTAGCATTTATTCTTCCTTTTCATGTGTCATGGCAAAGCATGTTGGGAAATAGAAATCCCAGCCCAGTTTCAGGTAAAATTAAGTTTGTCTAAATTAAAAAAAACAAGTTCATAAAATTCAAAACAATGAAACCATTCAGATTACTTAAAATGTGTCAGTTTTGTGAACTCAAAAGAAAAAGAAAGTTCTAAATACTCATAAAAGTTCATTTGATTGAACTAATTTGTTTAATTTAAGTTTGACCTACTCTAACCAATTAATTATTATGAGCGTTAGGGTTTACAGTGTAGCTTATTCCAGCCATGAACATGGTTTTCTACTTGCTATTGCTAGTTAGGGTCATTTGATTGGACAAAAAAGAAAAACTGGACACGCCTATGAGTGCAAGATGATGTCATCAATATTTTTGGTCTTTTTTTTGGTCAAATTTTCTGTAATATCAGTCTATTAAAGTGCTAAATTCAACAGCTTTTTACTTTTAATATATAATTACATAAGAAAGTACAAGTCTTTTTTTTTTTTTAATTTGGCACTTGGATTGTTTTCAAAATCTTCATTGTGCTCTCATTTCTGTAAAGAAAGAAGTAACAGGTCTCTCTATTGTGGAATCACACAAGAGGAGTTAAGTTATTGTGAGAGAATAAACAGAAAAATCAATAGCAACAAACCAGGCACTTACGAGCTGTCTGGACGAGAATTTTTTTTTCTTCCCCCGATTCATGGACATGAAGTGTCCCTATGCTTCACAACCACATTTCGCCAAAGGGGGCAATAGTGTTTATTGATTTTCTGCCTGGGCTGAAGTACGATCCGAACATGAGTAGACTGACCTCAGGTTGTTTTGTGAATGAAAAGGCAGTAAACAGCAGGAACATGGGGGATACACAGAATACTACTGTGTCATATCATGAGTAAGCACCCCTCGCCTTTGATGTCAAATGGATTCTTCAGTTACAGTATGTCACTTTTTTTAAATTAATTTTTGTTTTTTTTAATTCTAGCCTGTGTTCCAATGAAGTATAGAAACATTATAAATATTTTATTTAATGATACAGCATATGCAAGGATATAGGCTACTGTGAATACATCAATATTACCATGAGTGATTATTTCACCCAAACAAAAGACGCCTGTTCTTATTGACAGCATGCTTCTCTCTCTGATGGCAAAATATTGACTGTGATCTTTATCAAAGCGACACACATATTAATGAAAAAATAAAACATGACCGTGGAACACAAAACCAAGTTCGTCTTTTTTTTATAAGCCTCTATTATATCTGTAACAGAGCCTTTGTATTTCATAATGAGAGCTCCTTTTACCCGCCAGGGAGGAATATGTCCCATTTTGCCGTCCCGCCAGACGAGATTACACGAATAATTGTTCTTTAGGTAGCACTCGACGTCGGGAATAAAACACACATATGTTTCCAAGTGTGAATGTTGACATTTGCATGGCGAGGAGCCACTCAGGGTCATTGTTTGGTAACAATATTTGAGTATGCCCTCAGGGGTTTTTCTCTTTTGTGTCGAACCATTTTCCACGAAGGCCATTTGGCCACATAATGACACCTCCAATGCACTTTCTCCCTCTAATAACTTTTTTTTACACTTGAAGTCTCAACTACACCCCTTTTGTGTCTGAGAGCCTGTTAATTTTTTATGATAAAAAGCAAGTAAGGTTCACTAATGCTAGGACGAGTGGCATTTACTGTATTACATACCCCTTGTTGAACACAAGGATATTAACACTGCGAGGTGTCAATCACTCCACAAATGAACTAATTCACAAAATTTTGCATCATGCGGTATAATCTGTCCACTGAAAGGATGATCTGAGGAAATGTGACTCTGTATATGCGCGACTGGGGATGGTCATGCTCTAATGAATATTTTTCAGGGTGTAGTTTATTTTTTTTTATAAACTATATGTTTTCTGTATAGGCAATACAATATATGTATTGAGAGACAATAGTGGGGCATATTAAATGGGGTAAGTTGTCACAGTGGGAACCTGCCATTAAACAGCATATGCTTTTCAGCAAAATGTAAATGGTAAAAAAATATAAAACACAAAACAGTAGCATACAAAAATATTAATTATAATGAATATATTGTTACATTACAACATATAAATCACAACTTCCCCTGGCCTGATATTTATTAAAAATATATACATGCTAGTGTGATTCTGTATTATAGAATATAGATTTCTTACAATTTAATCTAATTTTGAACATAATCTATGTGTTCCATTCACCAGGAAGAGAGTTGAGCCATGGATCTATCTAGCAGTTTTTAATTTCTAGACAATCCAAGGAAAAAGTAACTATAACGAATCAGCTTAGTCAAACTAAGACAATAACTGGCTGAGAACTGAAGACACCAGGGAGTAGATATATATAGGATAATGATAAACTAAACAAGACACAGGTGAGGAACATAATCAGTAACCAAGGAAACAAATGAGAACATACAAAGGAAACATGAACTAAGGGTGCGTCTCAGGAGCCGCATTTTTAACTAAAAATGGAAGACTTTTTATGCGTTTTGGCGTTCATTTACACAACAACGTGTTTTGGGGACCTGAAAATGCAAACTTTTGTAAACAGGTTTCAAAGTGCATGTTTTTTAAAATGATACAGTCTCCTACAAAACTAAAAAAAAAAAAAGTGAATTTGTGAAAATGTTGATGTCATGCGCATCTATAGTGTTTCTTTACAAAGTGACATCGCCATCTACTGGCCTGGCATGAATAATACAGCTTTTTAGTCGTTTTCGTGGATCCGTGTGAACTGGATTTTTTTTTTTTTTTGACAGTTGTCATCTGTACGTGAAAAACAAAGGAAAAACATTTCCATTTTAGTACATTGTTGTTGTGTAAATGTACCCTCAATCAGCTCCCTAGGTTGTGAATCAGATATCGTGTACACAAATTCGGGCACTAGTAAGGACAGTAAGGACCCTGGCTCACTACACATTGGGACTCTGATGGTGACATGACAACATCCTTATTTTGCAACGTCACTACTGGTATTTATGAACAACAGCAGAAACGCCATTACTTTTTTTTGCTATTGAGACAGCCCTTAAAATGGCCGACTCCCTGATCAGTGCCCTGACTACTGAACTAGGGAGCTGATTGAGATGCACCCTAAGAAGACAGAAACCATTAACTGAAATGAAAATCAAAGTAAGAGTCCTTGAAAAGAATAAACAAAACTGGTAAACTAACACTATGAACATATAATTTTGAACATAATCAGTAAGTTTTTTTTTGTTTGTTTTTTTTTTTTTCAGTAAGGATGCAATAAATTGATTAAAAATGACAGTAAAGACATTTTAAATGTTACAACAGATTTCTATTTCAAATAATTCTATTCATTAAAAATGTACAGTATCACAGTTTCTACAAAATATTAAGCAGCACAACTGTTTTCAGCACTGAAAATAATAAGAAATGGTTCTTGAGCACCAAATCAGCATATTAGAATGATTTAATGATGCTGAAAATTCAGCTTTACCATCACAGGAATAAATAACATTTTTAAAATAGAATTTTTTTTTCACAATATTACTGTTTAACTGTACTTTCAAGAATTTATTTCATATAAAGATCTTGCCACCTCTAAATGTTTGAACGATATTGAACAAAACCCCTGCTAAAGCCTTAGAGTTACTGAGATAAAACCCTTACAGTTAAGTTATTTGCTACGTAATTTAAAGTCTTTTTTTCCCCTAGTTAACTGTGTGATGGCTTTAGCTAATATTTGTAAATATCTTGTCCTTTGTTCTGTATCTTGTCATGTACCATATTAGTATATGCTAGAATAACCTCAGCCCTCACTATCCAGTGTGACAGGTGGTACAGGGTACTAACTGCTCTCAGCAATGACCATACAATCAACTATTTCTCTAATAGCTGTTAAGAGCATTCTCTGCTGTCCAGATCCAGATGCCACAGTCTCTGTATCATCACAGACACATCCACGTTCCAAAACTATTCAATATCTGCAAACATTCAAAAACATATACAGTCAATTATTTTCCTGCCCTCATTTCACTTAATGCAGATACCTCCATGAATCAGTTTTTACTCCACTCTAAAATACCCGTAAAGGTGAATTACATTGATTTCAAGTGATGAAAAGTATGAATAACAAATGCAGATCAGTTTCACAAAATCATCTCGCTCGACTGAAATGGACAAACTGCGAAACAATTTCAGCAACTGGAGAAAAACAACATAAAAACCGCAGCTTTTTAGCTCTTTGCATTCATATGCTGTTTTTTGAAAGCTGTCACCGAGCATCAACAGGAGGGGAATTGAAGAGAATAGAGCAAATAGTCAGACAAAGTGAACAATGGCAGCAATGAGGGCTCTTCAGAAATATGGCGAGAAAGAGTTGGCCGCAGTGGCGTGCGTGAGTGGACAGATGTGCTCTAATGTGTTTTGGCTGGAGATCAAGCGCATGGCTACACCCAGAGACGAGCTAAAACAAAGATAAAGATGTGGTAATTCTTCTGCAAGCATCATTCAGAGACACTAATAACTCCTGCTACAACAGGGTTATGAGAATATTTTGGACATGAAAGCGCCACATGTGTTAGCAGCATATTGTATGAGTGACTGGAGATTTTGAGGTTTTTACATACTTGTCACATTCTGTTTTTGAAGTGTGTGTTTGAGCTCGTCTGATACTGTGAAATGATATAGAAAAATCCGATGTTTGTTTTTTTTTACTCGCCTAACTTTTTTTTTTTTCTTGATCAAAAGCAAAGAGTGAACTCTTCAACTGTCCAAAACAACAAGCACTGCAATGTGTTTGACAAAAGAACACAATTATTACAATTACAGTGTCTCTCTCATTAGCTCCAGTGTATTCCAGTGTAATTGATGTTGTAGCTGACACATCAGACATGAATATCCTCTGCCTCCTTTTGTTTGGGAGTGGGGGCCTGATTTGCATTCTGTGTGCTTTTCGGGTGATGAAGACTTCACTCTATTAGTCCATTAGAGAGAAAGGGAGGGAGAGAGAGAGTTGGAGAGGGAAAGAGAAAGTAAGACCGAGAGAGAGGAGCGCCGCAATCTGCAACTCACCGCTTGTTTGAGACTCTGACCCCCTTAGAAATGCCACTTTGCTTCACACATTAGCTGCTTACAAAGAAAGAAAGCTAATGTATCATCTAATTGGGTGAGCCACTGCATCTGATTCCTCTCAATCAGAGTATTAGTTCGGTAATTACCCATCTGCCTCGGGTGGAAAATGGCAAGGCGAACACCAAGCTAATAACATGCTCAAGGGCTCTCCAGAGCTGACAAGATGAGGCTGATGTTGTGCGATGCAGTCTCAAACTATTTCAGCACCAGGGTGAAAACATTACCTAGACCCAGTTTGCCAACTTTCCCAAATTGAGTTTATTCAATTATTTACTTAAACACAGATTGTTCCATTTTTCTATTCTTTTTTTTCTCCTTTCCATCATTTTTTTCCCCCTCACTGCTATAAACCATGGCCGCGCTTATAAGTGTGTTCTGTTGAAAAAAAGAATGGTTTTTCAAGTGCTTTTAGGATGGAAGAGAGCGAAATTATCTAATATTTCAACATTTGGCACCTTGTTTTTGCATCTCCCTTTCTTTTTTACAATGCCAAAAAGTGATTGAGGTAGTTAGTATCTTCAAATACAGAGGATAAAGAAAAACTGCGTTAAATTTAACAAAAGATTAATTCAATTATTGAATTAGTAAAAGTACTTCAGCATTCTTTTCTGATGTTCATGTTTTTGTGTTTGCAGTTAAAGGGATGGTTCACCAAAAAATCAAAACACAATTGATGATCTTAGTCAGGATGTTCTTGCCTCTCTATTCCATATCAATAAAGTGAATGGTGACAAAAATGACAATAACAGTACTCCATGTGACTTGTGCAGAATATTTGAAGTTATATAACTTTGCATGAGGTAAAAACTAACATTTAAAGGGTTAGTTCACCCAAAAATGAAAATTATTAATCATTAATTACTCACCCTCATGTCATTCCAAACCCGTAAGACCTTCGTTCATCTTTAGAACACAAATGAAGATCTTTTTAATTAAATTTGAGATATTTCTGAGCCTCCATTGACAGTCCATGCTAGAGACCCGCTCCTGCAGGATTCTGTCCCGCTTCCACACGCTCCCGCAAAAAAAAAAAAAAAAGTTATATAAGCCCGCAACATTCACGTTTTGTCCCACTCCCGCCCGCAAAATAATGCATAAAAGTAGCTTATATACATTTCTGTCCGTACATCCATGAAATATTAAGTTATGTGTCGCCACAACATCCCAGCATAAATGCCGATAAAATATTTGTTATTAAAGCATCAACATTTATAAACCACAGTTAGTTTTAACCGAAAAGCAAGCTGCTGCGTGCATGGTTTGGTATGGCAGAATGCGCGCTCCCTTTATAATGACTAAAAAGGTGACATCTCAGTTCATCGCAATCTCACAAAGCTCTGTTATAACACAATGAATATATGAGCAATGAATCGTTCATAATGTTTACAGTTCGTGTGTTATAACAATAGGATTTGTGAGCGCACAAATTTCAGCACTGCATAAAAACTCGGGCGTTTTGAGTGGTGAGAGGTTTCTAACATAAACACCTGATTGTGTTGTGTCTCCATTGCGTCTCAAAAATCAACAGATATGTCTGTGATTGGCTACATTGCTCAACACTGCAAACACAAGTTATAAATAGAATCTCGCATATGCTTGCGACTGTAAATCGTTTTTATTTTATATTAGTTGTTCTTGTTGCTTTTTTGCAATATATGAATAACAATTTATTAGTTTTTAGATATTTTATGTTTAGATATCTATTTTGCGGGAATCCCATGAATTATTTGATTCTCCCGCAACCCACACACGAGTAGTGTCTCACCGCCCGCGCCCATCAAATCTTGTTCCGCGCCGCACTCTGTTGCATTGGGTCCCGGTCTCTAGTGCAGGTCTCTAGTCCACGCAACTACCACTTTGACGCTTCAAAAAGTTCATAAAGAGATTGTAAAATTAATCCATATGAATTGAGCGGTTTAGTCCAAATTTTCTGAAGAGACACGATCGCTTTATATGATTAACAGATTGAATTTATGCTTTTATTCACATATAAACATTGATCAGTGAACAAAAACAGAAGTTTACAAATCTCATTGGTTCTTGTGGAAGCTCAAACTGCTGAGTAACACACGACACGAGAATGAACCTCATTGGTTCTTACGGAAGCTCAAACTTGCTGAGTAACACACGAGAATGAACGTCATTGGTTCTCACACATCAAGCAGGTTCAGTTGAGCTTCTGTTTATGTTCGCTGATCAATGTTTATATATGAATAAAAGCCTAAATTAAATCTGTTTATCATATAAAGTGATCGAGTCTCTTCAGAAAATTTGGACTAAACCACTCAATTCATATGGATTAGTTTTACGATCTCTTTAAGAAATTTGTGAAGCGTTCTGTGGAACATGAAAAAAGATATTTTAAGAAGGTGGTTTATTTGTCCATAAAATGGAAGCCAATGGTAACCAAAACTCACCAAAGACTAACCAAAGACTGTAGCACACACGTCATGTGGACTACTTTCATGATACTTCATTACTTACATGAGCTTTAGTCCCTGGTCACACTTTCATTGTATGTAAAAGTCTATTGTTCAAAAAAAAAAAAAAAAAAAAAAAAAAAAATTTCCACAGAAAAAAAATTATATGGTTTGGAACAACACAAGGCTTAACTTAATTTTCATTTTTGAGTGAAAGCGTTAACAATATCTGATTTGAGGCAAATTCTAATTCAGTCTAATTTGTTACATCCAGCAGTAATTAACAGGTTTGATTTACAGTTAATGTTACCTGTTGAAAAAATGCTTACACAGACCCCTTTTAAATCCCAATGGTCATCATAAAGATGACAATTGTGTAAACCAAAATCAGTCTCAGTATTAATTATTTTCAATTAACTGCTTGACAAATGTGCAATTAATGTAATAATAGATTATCATCATCATCATCATCATCATCATCATCATCATTAACAGGGCATTCCATTTTTCACGATGGTCAATGGTTTGATCGTACTGAAACAGGAGGCTTCCAGTTGCATAACGTGAATACATAATTCACAAGTGCTTATTCTACTTTATGAATGCATGGACCATAATTGTGTCTTTTTACATGGCTTGATGAGGCAACCATAACATCCACTCATAGATAAATTGCAGTCCAAGTTGGCCAGCAGACGTCATTGTAGATCAATATCCGCAAATTACTCAAACAAAGGCCAATAACAAGACCTTTTTGTTACTTCATAACATGCCTATGTCTTTCTGTTCTACTTGCCCATAATTAACAACAGTGAATTTCAAACGATTAGATCACTCAGATGCAATCTCTTATCGAGGGACACACAATGTCATTTAGTTGTCAATGAAGATCTTATCTACTTCCCTCCCTCTCCAAAACAAGTATAGATTTTCTTAAGAATGTCCATGGGAGAGTGAAGTGAAGGAGATGAGAAGCTGCGCTGAGATCTGAATTAGGTCTCTGCAGTGTCTGTCATCACAGTTTAATATAAGTGATGAAGACACTTGGTTTAAATACATACAAAATGCTCTCAGCTGTGAAAGGAACATCCTTTTGAAGAGTGACAAGCCAAACATTCACTTACAGTACAGTACACTTTATCTCTCACTAGAAATATTAACTCAATCCTGAAAATATAAGACTAATTGTAATCTCTTTCATAGCCACACAACCAGATATGACAAGTACACAGAAAACTGCTAACTGATCTTGAATTCAACTCTGTATTTTCCTTTTTTGTTAAATTTTTTATCTTATAAACGTAACATCAGAAACTCCTGTCATCAGCCATATTTCGAACTGTTTTTGTCCATACAATAAAACAACACTGGACCTTTCAAAAAACATCTTTTTTTGGAACGACAATTGTATTGAATGTGCACTTGTTGTATACTTTAAATCTTAGTATATATATATTTTAAAACTTTACTTGCATATAATGTAATATTAATGAAATAAAAGGCTACTTGAGTGTACTGTTAGAGACTGTTTCTTAAAAAGTGCACTTTTTAATAATGTTACATTAAAAGTTTCACTTTAAAGTGCATTATCATTATTATGTATCATTATTAGTATCATTATGATTTAATAATTTGTTATGCTTTAAAGAAGTACACTTCTTATTTTGATGTGTTGACTACATACTAAAGCACTTGTACTTGTAGCACTTGTAAAGTACTTGGTTATAATTCTAACTGTAGTGTGTTATTCAATATTACATTTCAAGTTATTATATTTTAAATGTACTAAATTACAGGTTCATCATTAAAAATGTGTAATTACAAATATATTTAAATACAGAACATGTAACTTCGCTGATTGTATCGTTAAAATGTTGGTAGTATATGTAAATGAACAATTTTAGCCTACTCGTTCATGTTTGTTTGTCAGCAAAAGTCCACCAGATGATGCGGGGCTTCCGCATTTTTGTATCCCCGCCCACAGACAGTCGGATCGACAGAGGGTTAATAACAAAACAGTTATTGTAAGGTTAGGTTTATCACTGAAAACTGCCTACTCTTTAAACAGCATTATAGTAAAAATGGTGCACTATGGCAACAGCTTTCTTACTTTTTACTTACTCGATGCCATTCTTGAGATGAATTCTTGCACCCGGGAACAGTAGCTACAAGTCGACACCATTATGACTCAAGTCAAGTCAATCAAGTCATCTTTTTTTATATAGCGCTTTTTACAATGCAGATTGTGTCAAAGCAGATTTACAGTGAAAAAGTTTGCTAAGAAGTATTTCCTACTAAAGCAAGGCTGTATTTTACTCTGGTCAAGCGTATCCATACAGACTGGTGGGAGTGGCCTTGGACGGCAACATGCCCAGTGCATTATGGGTGTTGAAATTTTCCTACCTATTTGG
The DNA here is from genome assembly GCA_039654765.1 of Mylopharyngodon piceus. Classification (NCBI taxonomy): domain Eukaryota; kingdom Metazoa; phylum Chordata; class Actinopteri; order Cypriniformes; family Xenocyprididae; genus Mylopharyngodon; species Mylopharyngodon piceus. The sequence goes on from CM077449.1 coordinate 6,557,349, forward strand.
CGAAAGGGAAGACAACAGCCTTTTTTCTCTATTTTCTCTAGTCAGGTAGCACCGATTTAAAAAATGTTTTTGCCTTTCTACTGTATAGGCCACTTTTTATTAAAAGCCATTTTGCAAGCGGTCAAGTACCCCTTTAAGTTCAGTATTGAATATAAAATGCTGCTTCTTATCTATAAAGCCCTAAACAATCTATCTCCTTTTTATTTAACCGATCTTTTGTCATGCTACAATAATCATGCTCTTTAAGGTCACAAAACTCTGGACTTTTGATGGTACCAATGATATCAAAGTCTACTAAAGGAGGTACAGTTTTTAAGGATTTGGCTCAACTCTGGAATAGCCTTCCCGATAATGTCCAGGGCTCAGACACTCTCTGTTTAAACCTAGATTAAAGACACATGTCTTTAGCCAAGCATTCACAAAATCCTTCTCATAAACGTTATGCTATGAACAGCAGCTACTCTAATTCTTCTCCTTTTGCTACCTTGTTTCTACCTTGGGATACCCTTCCTGGAGTAACTACAGATTGCGCTAACTCCATTTTGGATCCAGATTTCAGCTGACAATTGCAAAGAATTCAGATGTAAACTTTGGATTGACAGAGAAAACATTACATTCAGTTCACATTAAACCACCATATTCTTTGTTATTTCTTTAAACATAGTCTTTATAAAGTATATTTCCATAATAAGTGCTCTTATTAAATGTATAATAAAGTGTAAATCTTTTTCAAAAGGGGTCCCTTTAAGTGTGACTCCAAGTCCAAGTACTTTTCGAGGCCTCTGTATACTGTCCTAAAGTATTGCACCTTGTGATGTACTGTATTGATTAAAAGAGGGCAATATATAAATCTCCTCTGACAGGCATTGGGACATTTTGCATCATTTAAGGTCAAAACTAATGCAAATGCTTGTGAACGGCCTCCTTGAGCAGTGCCTTCTTATTGAGTACAGCTTCATTTCTTTTTGTCTCCATCCTGTGGGGGAGCACAGTCCTTGGCTCCATTATCTGTTAAAATACACGCTAAACACTAATATGTACATTAAGAGAGGGTACTAAGGCCCTGGATAGACAGATAATCTGTTATTGGAAGGTATCTTCGGCTATTTAGCATGCTTAAACTATGGGAGGTCTCAGTGCATTATATTGTGTCAATCTGACTGATCTGCTGGTGGAAAAGAAGGTAGAAACGGATTAGACAAATCTGAATTAATCTGCTGAAAGCTCAAAAGCTTGAGATGTCTAGAGTTTTTTTTTTTTTTTTTTTTGATAATTTATTAATTTTTAGGATTTTGGCAGCACAGATAAAAGCGATAGACACTTGATGGACATCTGGGATTGACAAATTGGACTGACAGAACGACGGTAGCACAGAAGGGTTACGTTTTACTGATCTGTACATAGACCACATGATTTGACCTCTACAGGTCATGTTGATCACAGCTGTTTGGACTCCATCATTGTCCTTGTTTACTCGGTCATGCCTGTGTCTACAGAACAGTTTCTTGGTTCAGTCACACAATGATTTGGGTGAATGTGAAGAATTGTCACAGTTCAGAAATTTGATAGAAAATAAAGACAAGAAGTTTTTAAGAAAAGCCTGTGTTGAGTTGCATATCAGTGTCAAGGTAAGCATGCAATGTCAGATGCGCTCTTGCAGGCTAAGAAGCCTGTACGTGGCCTTCAAAATATATGACCAAAAATCCATAACTAAAAACAAAGATTTCATTTTCAACAGCATTCCTCTCAAAGTCACCCTGAATGCTTGTCATTCGGAGTCTTCCTAAATTCGAGAGAATCTCTCGCATACTTTGAATGTTACGATTTGGCAGGAAACATTAGACACAAGTTTGTTTACAGTCTGAAGGACTGTGGTTACATGCTGTTAGTCAGAGAGAACAGTGGACAATTAATCTGAAAAAAAATGAATGCACAACATAGAGTAATTACAATGCAGGTAGACTGTCTTTATATAAATTAGGAGATGCATTTAATTAGGGTTTCCAACCATTCTGATTTTTGGATATTGTATACAAATGCTATGGAAGCTTGTTTACACCACGGAATAAAGCAATTTAAAAGATAATTGTGACTTTGTTCTCGCATTTACAAGTTTACATATTGCAATTCTGACTTTTTTCTCAGAATTAAAAGATATAAACTCACAATTCTGACTTTTTTCTCACAATTGCGAGTTATAAAGTCCAATTCCGAGGGAAGAAAAATCTCACAACTCGGATTTTATAACTCATTTGTAACTCAAGCAATTGCGTGTTATAAAGACAGAATTGCGCGACGTAAAATCACAATTGCGAGAAAAAAAGTCGCAATTACCTTTTTTTATTTTTCATTTAGTGACTGAAACAAGCTTTTTCTTTTGAACAGATGGAAATGCTATGGAAGCTTGTTTCCGCCATGGAATAAAAAAAATAAAGGATAATTGAGCCTTTTTATCCCACAACTGCAAGTTTACATCTCACAATTGTGACTCTTTTTCTCAGAATAGCGTGATATAAAGTCGCAATTGCGAGTTATAAAGTCAGAATTGTGATATAAAGTCGCAATTGCGTGTAAGTCCAATTCTGAGGGAAAAAAAAGTCTGACTTTAAAAAAGTCTGAGTTTATTCTGACCTTATATCACGCAATTCTGACTTTGTAACTCGCAATTTTGACTTTATATCACACAATTCTGACTTTATAACTTGCAATTGTGAGTTTATATCTCACAATTCTGACTTTATAACTTGCAATTGTGAGTTTATATCTCGCAATTCTGACTTTATAACTTGCAATTGTGACTTTATATCTCACAATTCTGACTTTATAACTTGCAATTGTGACTTTATATCACACAATTCTGACTTTATAACTTGCAATTGTGACTTTATATCTCACAATTCAGACTTTATAACTCACAATTGCGACTTTATATCACGCAGTTCGGACTTTTTTTTTCTCGCAATTGTGAGTTTATATCTCGCAATTCTGACTTTGTAACTCGCAATTTTGACTTAACTCGCAATAGAGTGTTTATACCTCGCAATTCTGACTTTATAACTCACAATTGCGACTTTATATCACACAGTTCTGACTTTTTTTCTCGCAATTGTGAGTTTATATCTCGCAATTCTGACTTTATAACTCGCAATTGTGAATTATATCTCACAATTCTGACTCTATAACTTGCAATTTTGAGTTTATATCTCGCAATTCTGACTTTATATCTCACAATTCTGACACTATAACTTGCAGTTTTGAGTTTATATCTCGCGACTTTATATCACACAGTTCAGACTTTTTTTTTCTCGCAATTGTGAGTTTATATCTCGCAATTCTGACTTTATAACTCGCAATTGTGACTATATCATGCAATTCTGAGAAAAAAAGTCAGAATTGCGAGATGTAAACTCGCAATTGCGAGAAAAAAAGTCAGAATTGTCAGATAAAAAGTCGCAATTACCTTTTTTATTTTTTATTCAGTGGTGGAAACAAGCTTCCATACAATACTGTTTTGTTTGCAGTTGGATTTTTTTTTTCCAGCTTCAGATTATGAAGTAAATAAAGTATATAAATAAAAATATCTTTTGGAAATGATTGTATATACAGTATTAGAATGTGTTCTGGAATGTTTTCATAAAGCTTAATAGAAAATAAATAAATCCCAAACTTTATGAATACAAGTTAAGTTGTGTTTTGAAGTTGTTTTAAGACTGTAAAAAACAAACCCAGTGCACTCAGAAGGACACAAGAACAATCAAAACTTGTAATTCCTACAAAGGAAATGAGGAAATACCAGCGTGGAATGTGAGAATACTTATGAGATTACAGTTTGGATTAGTAAATGACACTTGATTCACATAAGGATCTTATTCAAAGCCCTGGAGCTAAGCTGTCTGTTGCTTAAGATTTTCCAGCTAAAAGCCCCTTCGAGATGGCATATAATGAGACTTTTAATGTCATTAGGGGATTGCTAAGGACAGACAATTACTTGCAGAAAGCATTTGAAGCGTTTGAATGGAGGAGAGCATCTTGCTGCGGGCTGGGAGAGGATCCTCCTTAGCATGTCTTAGAGATGCTTACTGAAGAAGCCATTGTAATTAGTTAAAATGGTCACCAGAGAGAATTGGGGCTGAAGAGCTGCAACCCAAGGTCTTGGGAGAGAGGGAAGGTTAATAATTATAACAGAAGGCCCCTCCATGAATGTAAACAGTGCACTCTTTCGTAATAAGCTTGATCAAATGGTTATTATTTTCATATTTGCGGTCTTATTCCTGTTTCAGCCCAAGAACCCCCAACCTGCACAGAGGAGCAGATCAGTGACCCAGACACAATTAAATTTGCTTTGTCACTCTGTTATTGATTTTATGTTCACTGATGCAAAACAGACTAATTATGTCATTTAAGGTAAAAGAAGCATAACTTAATTTGGTAGACATGCAAAGATGTCAAGACAGTAAGTATAATTTGACCCTTTTCGAGTAGTCTATACTACTGTAGGTTAGACTATATTTTATTTCCAAAATGCAAATATGCATGTGCAGGGTCCCCAAGAAGTTTTAAGACACTTAAAGGGTTAGTTCACCCTAAAATGAAAATTGTCATTAATTACTCACCCTAATTTAGTTCCAAACCCGTAAGACTTTCATTCATCTTTGGAACACAAATGAAGATCTTTTTAATGAAATCTGAGAGCTTTCTGTCCCTCCATTGACAGCTACTCAACTACCACTTTCAAGCCCCAGAAAGGTAGGAAAGACATCATTAAAGTAATCCATGTGACTCCAGTGGTTTAACCTCAGTTTTCTGAAGTGACGAAAGTGCTTTGGTTGAGCAAAAAAAACATAATTTACCACTTTATTTACAAAATATTATTCTCCAACGCGCGTTCATGAGAGCACCACGACGCGTGCGCGAGAGCAGATGTTGTTGCGTGAACTCCCGCTGGAGATTAATATTTTGTAAAGAAAATGGTACATTTATACAGTATATTTTTAAGTGTGGATGTCCAAAGTGTTTAAATACTTTCTAGTGCCAAATAAAAGGTTTTGTGTGAACACACATGGACATCTTTTGTTTCAATCAGAATGAATTAATTTCGATTGATGAATCTGAACGTAGTGTTTACTTGAACGCTAAATAAAGTGATCGGGTTGATGTGCATGTTTATATGTCACAAGCTTCAAATCGGAATTGATTTTTTTTGACATTCGCACACTGCACGAATATAGTTTGCCTCTGTTTGTGCATATTAACCATTCTCCTATATTGTTTAATTTCTTTGTTTTAAAGAGTAGACTTAATATTTATATATTTCGGGTGCTAATATGGAGACGATGAACACATGAACCGTTGTGCCGTGCTGCTTATATATCAAGCAGTAAAAATGCCCATTCCTGCGTCCAAAACAAGTCATCTTTGGATGAGAGTAAGAAACAAGGACTAGTGGGACGTTGTCCTGCTCCACTTCACAGAAGGAGAATTTTAGAATGACACGACAGTCATTTATGACACTTAATTCAACAACAACAACAGCTCGTTCCGCGCATCATACATCATTACGTCATCTCTACTTCATTGCACATGCGTAGGACTTTCCAGTTTCAGGTTTCAATCCGAATGAAATTTTAATTAATTTGGCCAATTCATTTTGATTGATGTGGTTAAATGTGATATTCTGATTGTGCTAGTAGTCAGATTACAATCAGATTATTAGGGCCCATGTAAATGCAGTTAATGACAGGTTCTTGATTTAACCAAAAAACAAAAACAAACAAACAAAAAAAACCATTTTTTTTTTTCCCCCACAAGAAACGATTTTTCACAGAAATTTTCTTAAAGGATTAGTTCACTTCTGAATGAAAATTTCCTGATAATTTACTCACCCCCATGTCATCCGATATGTTCATGTCTTTCTTTCTTCAGTCGAAAAGAAATTAAGGTTTTTGATGAAAACATTCCAGGATTATTCTCCTTATAGTGGACTTCAATGGACTCCACTGTTGAAGGTCAAAATTACAGTTTCAGTGCAGCTTCAACGAGCTTTAAACGATACCAGACGAGGAATAAGGGTCTTATCTAGTGAAACGATCGGTCATTTTCTAAAAAATTCAAATGTATATGCTTTATAAACACAAATGATCGCCTTGCGAGTGCTTCCGCCTTCCGTATTCTTCAAAAAGCTTACGCTGTATGTCCTACGCCTTTCCTATTCTACTTACGGAAAAAACGGAACTGACGCCGCGTTCGTTCCGTAAGTTGAATAGGGAAAGCGTAGGACATACAGCGTAAGCTTTTTGAAGAATACGCAAGACGGAAGCACTCGCAAGGCGATCATTTGTGTTTGTAATTTAGAATTTTTTAGAAAATGAGCGATCTTTTCGCTAGATGAGACCCATATTCCTCGTCTGGTATCGTTTAAAGCCCTTTGCTAAAGCTGCACTGAAACTGTAATTTTGACCTTCAACAGTGGAGTCCATTGAAGTCCACTATAAGGAGAATAATCCTGGAATGTTTTCATCAAAAACCTTAATTTCTTTTCGACTGAAGAAAGAAAGACATGAACATCTTGGATGACATGGGGGTGAGTAAATTATCAGGAAAATTTTATTTTAAAGTGGACTAATCCTTTAAGCTGAAACTGTAACGAATGGGTCAGGTAGTATCGAAATTTTAAGTACATTCTCTTAATCTAAGTCTGACTCTCATTGGTTGATGGGTAAATTTGTTTTTTAACAAATTATGCAAACAAAAATATAATATAATTTATTTGTATTATTTAATACTGTGAAGTTATGTAGGACTTCAGGTAGTTGTTTTGCAACTAATTTTCTATTGTGAAAAACACATTCAGACATGACCAAGCATTCTGTTAATGGATTTTATTGCATGAAGATTGACTCTGTAAGGTTCTGGACACTGAAACAACATACTAGAGTGACACTGAGAAGGATCCCAGTCTAAGTTCTGGGTGCAGGAAACCTCCCTGTGGTGAAAGAAGGAACTTTATTCCATGCTTTTCATGGATTGTAATGCAAAGAAATGTTGGGAATTGAATGCTTTACATGCTGAATGCACTTTATATAATTTTAGTCCAATTTTCTATATCTGGCAGACCAAGAAAGGTATGTTCTTGGCTGGTATATGACTAAATAAATGTTATACAAATTATACAAAAATTTCAGTTTTTTTTATTATTGTAGAAAAAATAGATGTTTCACCAATATTTAGAGGGCTCTTAAAAGCTTTAAATTGACTTAAAGGGTTAGTTCACCCAAAAATGAAATTTCTGTCATTAATTATTCGCCCTCGTGTCGTTCCAAACCCGTAAGACCTTAGTTCATCTTCGAAACACAAATTAAGATATTTTTGATGAAATCCGAGAGTTTCGGACTTCCCTATACACAGCAATGTCAAAACCAATTTCAAGGCCCAGAAAGGTAGTAAAGACATCATTAAAACCATTAAACCTTAATTTTATGAAGCGACATGAATACTTTTTGTGCGCAAAAACAAAACAAAAATAATGACTTTATTCAGCAGTTTCTTCTCTTCCATGTCAGTCTCCTATGCTGTTGATGTAGTAAGCACAGTGCAGTGCTTCTGAGTTCTACGTCAGAACTCCGGCTCATTATTGGCCGGCTTCTGCGTCAACATCACACACATGCGTCGTGTTGCTCACGTGTACAGCGTCGGCCAATACTGAGCCGCCGTTCTGACGTAGAACCCGGAAGTGCTGCACTCTGTTTACAACGTCAACAGCTATTGTCGCTATTTTGCGACAAGTAGGATTTAGTTTATGGCACTACTCATTCATTTCTATGGTATCTGCAAACAGTGATTGAATGTCGCTCTGACAGAAATTCAATAACCTTAAGGCTGTAATGTGATTGGTTATCAAGTGACAGGTGATCCAATTTGGCCATTAAGCTTTCTCCAATGGTAGAGCCATGGACATTGGTATCTCTCAATAATAAGACCATCTCTGGTATACTTTAGGCTTTACAGAGGGTGCGTCTCAATCAGCTCCCTAGCTCAGTAGTCAGGGCACTGATTAGGGAGTCGGCCATTTTAAGGGCTGTCTCAATCAGTGCACTGAAACGTTTGCTCCCTAAAAAGTCCCACAATGCACCGTGAAAACCAGGGAGCATCGATGCTCCCAATTCAGAGGCTGCATCCTTCGAAGGCTGTATTCGAAAGCTGATTGCGTCAACGCAGCACGAAAAAGGCTGTCCCAATTCAAAGGCTCCTTCAAATGTGTCCTTCATTTCCTGTGAAGTGAAGGATACAACAGATGGATCCTTCGCAGTCTTGCCTACCCCAGAATTTATTGCGCACCGGTGACAAGGATTTTTTTGAGAGAAATTGCCGAATTACACTTTTAAACATAAGTATTGGGTTTCAACTTACTCAAATATCTAATGATACAAATGTAAAAAAAACAAACAACAAAAAAAAAACATTTAAATCAGTTCAAATGTTGACTTATATTTTACTAAGATGCGATTATATATAGTATACACTCTTTATTATATGCAAAAAATGGACCATGGTGAACATATTTAGACAGTTTGTCAAACCCTGTTTTGTTTTCAGAAAGTTTAATATAACTTTTTTTTAAAAAATGTCCAGTACAAATGTTAAACTCATCAACGGCAGCTGTCACAGTTGCTAAAACAAACAAACCTTATTTAATTATATTTCAGCATAAACATACTGTATATCTCTAGACAGGTATTGAAAATAATCAGACTTTTATAATGAATTTACAACTAAAATGTTGCAGGTATATATAAAAATCAAAGTATTTATCATAATATACTTTTAATACAATTAGAAAAGATAAATGTCAGAAAGTTATCAGTTCTGCTGTTGTTGTACAAAGTGGACGTTCAGTTACCATCAGTGTCCCAATGTGTAGTGAGCCAGGGTCCTTACTGTCCTTACCAGTGCCCGAATTCGTGTACACGATATACTGATTAATGACGTCGGGAGCTGATTGCGATGCACCTAGTTTCTTCCTGCAGTTTAGTTCTAACACACCTGCTTGTAATTTTCAAGTGAACCCAAAGATTTTTGATTAGTTCATTCAGGTGTTTTATTAGAGCTGAAACAAAATTTAGCAGTTTGATTTCCAGGAGCAGGACTGACACACCTTTCACATGATTTGTTCCATCAAATGCCTTGTCTTGGCTTGCCAACAGCGTTACACTGCTTTACTGCCCCTATAAAAATGATTTACAGGGAAATTGAGATAATTAGAACCGAATTGAGGTGACAGAAGCTCTTACGGGGCATCTGGTTATTATGCTGGGAAAGAAATGAGTTTGTTAATTTGTAAAGGACAAGAGTAATTAAGGCGCTAGGACTGACGCAGTTACTTTACTGAAGTTAATGGGGGAGGGACCAAGTAAATGCAAAACCTCACGCCTCGCTCCTCTGCAGTGTAGATCAGAGATGATAGGGCACGATTGAGCATATGCTAAGTTGTTTTTAAACACTAAGGCATGGCTAAGAACGTGACCACTGCCCTTAGTCACTTTGAGAATGATCTTGGTATGACAAACTAAAGGCTGTTATTATGAGTCTTTGAAATACCTGATTCTGATTGGTCAGTCGTGGTACCTTTTTTTTTCTATAATTACCCCTAACTGGATTTCTCTCCTATTGCTTTCATTGACACTGTTTTGCAACTCAAAACTGGAGATTACCAACATCAACACCAACATCGTTTATTCCCTTATTCCCATAATTCCCTTATTATGATTAGATTATTGATTAATAAAGACTTATTTTTACACGTTTCCTGGCACAATACTATTTTATGACCTCAAAACACTTTTATCATAGTGCATGATTTGTAAACTGAAACATTTCAACATTTGCATCACATAACCAGCTCCATATGTATGGCTATTCTGGTGTAGTAAACTTGCTTGTTAGCTCACCTGGTACGGTTCTGCACTTGCCATGCAGAGTGCTTGGGTACAAGTCCCATTAACACAAGTCACACTAAAACAGCTCAAAGGCTTGTAGAAGTGAGCTAAAATGGCATGGTTGCTTCAGAAAATGCATTTTTATCTCACATTTGCTTTTGTTGACACTATTGTTTCAATTCATTAGCATTTAACTTTTACTGCCACTTGCAGTACATTTCACTTCCGAACTGCCGCAATATGTATGGCAAATTGTGATGGCTAGATGACTACGTCAGAGCATCTCCAAAACTGCAGTTCTTGTGGGGTGTTCACGGTCTGAAGTGGTCAGTATCTCTCAAAAGTGGTCCAAGGAAGGAACAGTGGTGAACCGGCGACAGGGTCATGGGTGGTCCGATCTAACAGACGAGTTACTGTAGCTCAAATTGCTCAAGAAGTTAATGCTGGTTCTGATAGAAAGGTGTCAGAATACACAGTGCATCGCAGTTTGTTGCGTATGGGGCTGCACAGCCACAAGACCAGTCAAGGTGCCCATGCTGACCCCTGTCCACTGCCGAAAGCGCCAACAGTGGGCACGTGAGCATCAGAACTGGACCATGGAGCAATGGAAGAAGGTGACCTGGTCTGATGAATCACGTTTTCTTTTACATCACATGGATGGCCGGGTGTGTGTGCGTCGCTTACCTGGGGAACACATGGCACCAGGATGCACTATGGGAAGAAGGCAAGCTGGTGGAGGTAGTGTGATGCTTTGGGCAATGTTCTGCTGGGAAACCTTGGGTCCTGCCATCCATGTGGATGTTACTTTGACACGTACCACCTACCTAAGCATTGTTGCAGATCATGTACATCCTTTCATGGAAACGGTATTCCCTGGTGGCTGTGGCCTCTTTCAGCAGGATAATGCGCCCTGACACAAAGCAAAAATGGTTCAGGAATGGTTTGAGGAGCACAACAACGAGTTTGAGGTGTTGACTTGGCCTCCAAATTCTCCAGATCTCAATCCAATCGAGCATCTGTGGGATTTGCTGAACAAACAAGTCCAATCCATGGAGGCCCCACCTCGCAACTTACAGGACTTACATCTGCTGCTAACATCTTGGTGCCAGATACCACAGCACATCTTCAGGGGTCTAGTGGAGTCCATGCCTTGACGGGTCAGGGCTGTTTTGGCAGCAAAAGGGGGACCAACACAATATTAGGAAGGTGGTCACAATGTTATGCCTGATCAGTGTATATATAAATTAATATTATAATGTATAGTTTTTCTGTGGAATTGGAAGCTGTAAAATAATACAATTTCGCCATTTCGGGATCTTGAGGACTCTTTTGGATTTTTAAATGGCTGACTATACATTATCCCTCATTTAACCAAATAACTTGCAGTTTTTAGCACACATTCAGCTGGCTGGTAAGATCAGTTTGATATGCTTTTTATCATAATTAATGATAAATATGTGATGTTTTATGCCTGAATGTTAGCCAGTATCACAGATGCGGCTGTAAACCAGCATTGTACTTGATGGGCGAGAAGAAAAAAGGCAAAGAGTTGTTGGTTTGTGTCGTAGATGCTTGTATTGTCTCAGCCTCCTACCCGATGGCCATGGCCTTTGTGGCTCTGACATCCCTCATATCTTTTATTTACTTGTTGTTCATTGAGGACCTCCTTCAGGCGTTCACCGCCCTCAGGCTAGCTGCAGGCGATCAGCACAGACAGGTCACTACAGCTGCGGCACGCACCTTCTCCTCCCCCAGCTGCTCCAAGAGCAATTATTCACATTGTAAGTAAATACGGTCTCATTTAACAAGATGTATTATCCCACATTAAATCACATCATAGCCGATCACAGTGAAATACAAGTACCACTTTTCCACTGTAATGAGGTTGGTGCTGGAGCTGTTGCTCTGCTGGAATGTCTGTGAAACTCTTTCAGACTTGACAGCCGTACGATGATGTTAACTGGCTGTTACTACAGGAATCTGGCCACAAATCAAACAACATAGCTGTCTTTGTTGACTAGTCTTAGTTTTGAGAGCATGCTTTAACGTCAACAGTTAATATATACCGTTTATATATCACATGCTGCTTTAGGATAATGGTAGCCTGTAACAATAAAAAAGGTCTAAGAAATGGTATATAAGTAGCTATATAAATGATTTAATAATTTAAATGAACAGTAATCAATTCACATATTAAATTTGTGAATAAAATCATTTTATTTTGGATAAAATAAAGGATAAATAAAGGTTGTGTCAATGCAACAAGGTCGATCGGATCACAAAAAGTTGAGGGGGACACATTTACGTTTACACCTGGTGTTTTCATTCATCTCTTTTGTCCACTTTCAACCACTTCTGTCCTGATTTCTTTGAGGGGAGGGTCTTTGAGGGCTGGTAAATGTATGGGTTTGTTCAGATCTTTCGATTTAATGGACAAAATAAGCTTGCACAATTTACCTATGAACACGCCCGGAGACGACGGAAAAATATACGGAGAGCATCAGCTTTCATTTCTGCTCTGACAGCCGCAAAATCATGCTGAACGCTGTAATTGTGTGTTAGAAATCAGTAATGATGAGAGAACATTGTGCTTGGTACATTTTTACAGTTGAATGTGTTTACGACTACCTCTGGAAGTGGTTGAAAGTGGACAAGCTCAAAACATTTTAGAGCCCGTTTACACCTGTATTTGGCGTCATTCACAATATACAATATATAAAAAATAATTATAATAATTATCATAATTTATTACATTTCAAAACCAGTCATGTTTTTTATATTGCTTGCCAACTTTTGTTTTGCCAGAATACACAACTACTTTTAAATGACCGTCAACGGAGAAAGATGGTTTACTCCATAGTTTGGTTTACAAAATGGATGCTACATTTGATAGTATGCATGAACACAGGCGTTCGTCACATGCGCTCTAGAAAGTTTCATCCTCGTCCAGTGTCTGCGCTATTTCTCTTCAGAATGTATGGCCAATAAAATCTGTACCCTTTCACACAGGCACTCGTCAAGGCGGTTGTTGGTGTGATCTCCAGTAGTTTGTTGTTGTTGTTGGCCTAAGCAGCCAAATTTTGACCTTGCTGTACTTTGTTAGGTCATTGTGACGTTAGTATATTCCCATCTGGGACCAGTTTAAGGGGTCCATGTCACGTTTTCTTCAGTGGAAACATTCGGAAGAGCTCTAGATTAAGCAGTATTTTTTTCTATGGAAATGGGTATGGTTGAGAACCTTGGTGATAAATACAGACCACTCCCTTCTGTTTGTCCAATCCCTTCAGCTCATTCATCTTTGAGTCAGTGTTGGACCATCATTTCTAGTTGGTAGAGTGTGCACTACTACTTCTGGTGAAGCTCTGTTTGTCCTGGGCTTGACAGATTTCCTGTGAAATACTGGTTGGGTTGTGTTTAGTGAAGCCTGCAATTCCTTCACAAGCAGCTGCATCCTTTCTTGAGATGTGGCTGCTGTTTCAGGGTGTGTGCTGTCAGGTCATTGACAATGAGGACAAAACTCCCCTGTGATTAAAAAACAGCAGTTAGGCTTGGAATGCTGCCAGCATGGAAGTTCAGTCCAACTGCTGAAAACTATTTCCATGAGACCTTTCTGTTATCCGTTTGCTTTAGCAGGCTGTCGTGCCATCAGCTTAGCCCAGCTATGCTATTACAGCAAACAAATAAATAATGGATTCTTGTAGATTTTTTGTTGGATGATAAACACTTTTGCTTTTGTCACATACTGAGTCATTTCATCTTAAACATTTACTGTCTTGGAGAGCAACACTGAAAAGTTATGACCTTGATGACTGGGAGAAAAGGAAAATGGCTCTTTCCTACCTGAGGTTCTTCCTGTTTTCTCAGAAAGAGTGATTCTGCTCTGGGTCTGAGTAGTGTATGTGTACAAAGCAACTATAATGCTGTGAAATAACGGTTAAACAATTTACAAACTTTTCAGTGGCATGGCTAAGTCATAACGTGACCAAAAAATATTGTATGAAAATAGTTTTACAGTCTTTGGAAGTGTTTTAACTTCAAGATCCAGTGAAGTTGCTAAAGACGAGCAACTTTAGTCTTTAGTTTACCATGATTTGCTATGTGCTATTGCTAGGGGGGGTCAAGGTTTTTTTGGTTAGCATGGGCCAGTTAGCCCCTGCTGGTGTACACTGTAACTACACCTTAATGCCATTCTTGAACTTTCTATTCATCAAAGAATCTTGAAAAAAATGTATCACCGTTTCCATAAAAATATTAAGCAGCACAGCTGTTTTCAACATTGATATTTATAAGAAAAGTTTCTTTAGCAGCAAATCAGCATATTAAGATGATTTCTGAAGGATCATGTGACAAACTTTTTGAATGGTTGTGTTTCATACTTTTTGAATGGTTTTTCCATAGAGAGCAAATGATTGGCTCATAGGATCTTATTTTACACACAGACCTCTGACACTCATCAAAAAACAAAAAGGGAAATCATAACTAGGACAAAGGCCCATGCTATCAGCACTAAGCGATTCATGCCAAGCCAATTATTTTAAGTGGAGACTTCATTAAGACATTAATTAAAGAGTGCCCTGATATGTCATGTTGCTATTGAATGTTTTGTTAGAACAGAACATTTAGTAGAATTCTATTCTACAATTTAATTATTCCAGTCGGAGCACACCGTTATATAGTCAGGTCGCTCTTCAGGAAACAGCTGCAAATGGGCATCAGTTTAGATTTTGAGCAGGCAATATTCCTTCGTACACTGCACCGAACAAAATGTGATGTCACACTTTAAAAATATATATTTTTATACATACAATCTTCTCTGTTTTCCTGCAACGCTGCAAACCTACAGCTTTAAAGTTTGTGTTCTTTTGATTTGGCTTTGTATCATTCATCTATTGATCACACATCTTTTTCATGATACCAATTCACAGCTCAGAGTTCATCATGGTGAAGTCTTGATCACTGAAATGCAGAAAGATGCAGAACTTCTTCACATGAGCTTCCATTTCTGGTCTCCTGCATTTGCATGCGTATGAATGGAAGTCAGTGGAACAAAACTGTAGTGTGACCAACCTTTATGTAGGGGCAGTCGTGGCCTAATGGTTAAAGAGTTAGACTGGTAACTCGAAGGTTGTGGGTTCGAGTCTCAATACCGGCAGGAAACGACTGAGATGCCCTTGAGCCAAGACACCTAACCCTCAATCGCTCCCTGGGTGCCGCAGCAAAAATGGCTGCCCCACTGCTCCGGGTGTGTGTGTGTTCACTACTCACAACTCCTAATGTGTGTGCACTAACTGGATGGGTTAAGTGCAGAGGACAAATTCCAATTATGTATTACCATACTTGGCCTTCACATGTCACTTTCATTTTCATATAGTTGTATCAGGGAAAGTGTTTGTTTTTAGATGCTATAACTGGTTTCTTGCAGTTAATTTTTAAATGGTTCTGTGGAATGACAAATATGTAATTTTTCAGCTAAAGTTATAAAAATTGCATGCAAAATAATTATAATACAAAATGAAAAATTTTGTTCAAAGTCATTTTTAAAGTTAAGCATGTCACACCGCAGAACAGTTTAAACTGAGTGTCCTTTTTATATTTTAAATGCTAACAGTTAGCATTTGACCTTGAATTCCTTTGATGTAATTTGTATTATCTGCATAAGTTCAAAACACTAATGGAAACAGCTGTTAGAATGAGTACAGGACAGATTTATAACAAATTATACCTCAAAGGCCAAGTTAAAGTTGTAAAGATGTTGGATAATTTGGGAACAATTATAAATTATAAATATAATTATTAATTTAGACAAGTGTCATCTTTTAATACAGTAAACCCAGTTATACTATGGGGCTGTTGAGTGCTTGAATCTGATTGGTTGATGAATGTTCTAAGGTGTGCAGTTATTTTCAGGGAAATGCACGGCGAAGTAGTTCCAGGCAGGTTTTGACCGCATTACAGTTCCATATGATTTCTTCGCCAAATGATTTCAGTTATTTCAAAGGTCCTTACAGCCTGCAACAGCAAAAGAACCAAAACCCACAACGACACTGACTAAGCAAATAAATATAGTAAACAGTAGGATAAAAACTTACAACGAGTAATTATTTCCAAGGTTTTTTTTTTGTTGTTGCAACAATATCATGTTTTATTATGTACGGAAAGCACATACTCTCTTTCTCCCACTCTCTCTCCCACTCAAACACACACACACACACATTCAGTACAGACGCATACTCGCTGCTCTGACGATTTTATCAGTAAAATATTTTAACAACTTAAAAGCTACCATGACATTTCTCACTAGCAAGGTAATAACGCCGCTGTTCTTGGAGTAGATAAACTTACAGTTTTGCTATTAGTAGAGAAGCTGCTGCCGAAAACTGTTGAACAATGCACAGTAATTCACATATGCTTAATCTCTCTCTCTCTCTCTCTCTCTCTCTCTCTCTCTCTCTCTCTCTCTCTAATAACTGCATTAATAACTGTATTATTCTACTATCAAGGCTGAAGCCACCGTTACTAGCTCTAAAATGACATTTTGGAATTAGCAACGGAGGCTTGCGATTAGATGCGTAAGAAATTAGTCCTACACACAAGAGCATTTTAAAGACAAAAATCTGACAAATGTCTTGAAATACAACATCTGAACAATGTTTTGAAGTGTGGGAACCAGAGATGGGCACTCGAGTTAGTGACTCAGACTCGAGTCGCACTCAAGTCGCATTTTAATAGACTTCAGACTTGACTCGGACTCGACCTGAAATGACTTCAGACTTGACTCGACACAAAAGACTCGTGAATATTTTAAAAACAACTCAAATCTTTTACCCTTAACTACTGATATAATAAATAAAGAATTTGTGTTGTGTTTAAATGGTTTTATAATATCTGCGTCACATATATTTCCTTACGTGTCGTGGTAGATCAGACTCTTGTCATAGAGTTTGATTACGTATGTTCGTGTATTGCGCGTAAACTCCGAAATGTCACAATAGTCCCATGAAGCATGACGGGAGCCGCGGTGCCATATGTTCTTACGTTTGGGTGTATTAACATGTCAGATCGGCTAGATGCACAGAATGCGGGAAAACAATTAAAGACACCGGAACGACAACATCAAATTTTATGAGACATCGCATCCAGGTTAGTCACATTAACTCACACAGCTAGCTATTATACTGTGGTGTAGCTGCATGGCTCGTTTGGATTGCCAGCCTGTTAAAATATGAACAATCTTTAAATCTAGCACTACGTTTTATCAATCTTTTCGTAGTATATGCAGCTTTTCTCTTTCTTAATGTGTGTCCATAAGAGAGAGAGAGATAGAAAGAGATGTTAAAGGTGCAATATGTAGGATTTTCTGTCCGCTAGAGGTCGCTAGAGGCCTATTCAAAACAAAGGTGTAGTTTGATGACGCCAAGTTTGAGCGTGGAATCTTGGGACATGTGGTCTTCACCTCAACGGCCGGTGGAAAAGAATTGGGATAGGACTCGGGAAGAAATCATGTTCATGGATGCGATTATTAACGTTACTGTAGTATGAAGCAAAGCAGGACCGAGTGTTGTGGGAGCTGAACGAGGCCGCTGGAGCGATTGCGCAACACACGCCGCGAGCAGCGGAACTTTTACTATGCCACAGTCGCCGGCACCACTTCCGCTTTTCCGGTCATGAGTATGAGGTAACGCAGCTCTGTTTATCATATTAGATACATTTGACTGTGTTGAAAATGATGTTATAACGTTACTCTGTGTGTTCGCTCGGTGGCTGCTGTGAGACACTTGTTGCACACTGCAGTAAGCTAGATTGATATTAGAATATCATATTAAATGCTGGATGGCTTGTGTTGATAAATGGCATGCAATTCATTTTAAAACGTATTGTATGATGGAGAAAATGCTGTATTACTGTTACTAAAAATAAAGGTGCATCTGATTATGCTATGTTAGCTACTTCACAAAATAGTGTTTTTCTCTGAGGCATGGTAAAGCATGGTACTCGCAAAAAATCAAGAAAATTAGATTTAAACAATAAGACTAAACGTGTTGAGCTATATAACATTAATTAGTTATCTGTCTATAAATATATCAAAACAGTTGTTCCTTTTCTATTAAAACATGTAAATATTAAAGCGTCTTTGGTGTTTCCATGGTTTCTACAAAATAAAACCGGAAACCGAGGGTAACGCGGGTATGACGCAATTGACAGGTGACTCTTCACACGTCCCGGAGCCTTGGTTAAAATTGCTATTTTCTCACGATTTACAAATAGTTGCAAACATTTGGGATATTGTAAGCACTCAAGTGAACAAAATATATAACACTGGCCTAGTGGTTTTTGGATATTTCACTGCAAAATTCTTACATATTGCACCTTTAATCCATTTATTACCTAAAGCTCATATTTTAACGTATCGCAATCAGCATGTGTACAGTTTTATATTGACATTCCGAGGTTTGATATTTTCTGATAATGACTGTCGTCAATAACAACGATGCTGTATAACAAACTGCTGTATAACAAACCGTGACTCACTGACGCCATCTTGCGTCTGGTTAGCGATTTGTATTGAAAATGACTACTCGTGTTGCCAGGACGATTGTTTTGTACATTGTAATGGATTATAAAGTAACAAGCTGGATGTACATTATCCCTTACACCATAGGACCTTAATTTAAAACAAAACAGATGATAGAAAGATCATATTATTTTGTCTATATAATACAACTAGGATAAAAAAAATTTTTTTTTTTTTTTTTAATGACTCGAGACTCGACTCGGACTCGTGACAAAAGACTCCAGACTTGACTCAGACTCCAGTGATAAAGACTTCAGACTTGACTCGGACTCCAGATAAAAGACTCGTGAACATCTCTGGTGGGAACCGTAGTATAAGCAGAATAATTGACTCCAGGCGTTGAATTATTGAAAAATAACAACATTGGCAACATTGCCATGTTTCTTTCAAAATTCTATGATGAAATCGAGACAAAGTGGATAATTTATAATAAAGACTAATATTTTTTACATATATTAGTATATATATGTATGTTTTTATATGAAGATACACTGAAATCCTGTCACATAACTGTAAATCATGCCCCAGATTTTTTTTGCAAGTAGTGTTTAAAGATAGTAATTAGATATTTGTTTAGTCATGATTAAACCATATAAAACTGAAAATCATGAGTTTTGTTTCATTTACAAGATCAAATAAATCTAAAGAAAAAAAAAATGGCTCCGGCTACAGTATAGATGCCCCCCAAACTCTACCTACAATCTGTGAAGTGATTCCATGGCCTACAGTTAGTTGAATCAAAACTGTTGGATAATTGTGCCTAAAAGTATATGAAGGTCAGCCTACTCCCAAACACAAATAGCCTGTCAAAGACTGTCAAACCACAACTACATCTGACCAGGCAGTTAACCTTTTCCTTCAAGAGTAATTCAACTCTGTAAAACTCTCCCTTAAAACCACCTCACTTTCCTTTGAACAATGTTCCTTAGACCATGTACAACCTCAGAATGTAAATAGACAAATAAGCGCCGTCCAATATCACAGGGTTTGTCAGCACCCTAGTATAAATATGATGTACGATCCAAGCAATAGATGTGACCTTGTCAAAGGCGGCACCTAAAATGTTGATGAATGAAAGGAGAGGGGGATAAGGTAAAGTAGGCAGGTGATGGGAGGGTGACAGTGATGGAGAACGCTCTCAGAAAATGCTGCTGTTTGGGGTGACAGGTGTTCGAGAGATCCCTCAGACTCAGGTTCCAGCGTGGAGAGAAGCTATCGGAGGCATTTAGCGGGGAAGGAGCCAGATTAAATGGGAGGGAGGCGGTCGGAGCGCAAGGTATCTGTGAGGTATGTAAGGCCTGATAGGACATTTCCAAGTCTTTAGATAGCTCTGATAGTTGGGAGCCATCCAACCTAAAGTTAATAACTAGTTCTAAGATATTTTTATTTTACATCTATGTCTATCACATAACTGTGACATGGTGACATCTTGTCATGGTATGTTGTCACATACATCAGGTGAAAACTGTGCTGAGTTCTCTCTAGGGATGTATGTATTACTATATTACCCTCATAAGGTTTGCTATCTCCACCAAGATGCAACCTCATACAAGGACTCTGGAAATATCCGTCACATGGAATGAGCAGTCTGGCATGCGCTGGAAATAAATCATTTAGCTTGTATAAACTATCAGCGGGTTGGGAAGTTTATGAACTTTGAGGTGCATTGGGTCATTAATCATAACTGAGGCTGAGGACTTAAGAGGAGATTCCCCCACCCACGCTCATCCTCTCTCGCTCACTCTTTCTTCTTCTTCTACTCCTCATCCTCCCCGTATTGTACAGCCCACACTTCTTTGACAGCAGATTTTAAAAAATGATGTCAAAAGGTGATAATTCAGGGAGAGAATGAGGTTGGAATAGATGGATTAGCCTGGTATCTAGAGGTTGGATGTCAACCCCCAGCGTTCTGCTTTTCTTTACCCTCTCTACACCTGTAATAGAGTGGGCGTAAGTTTGAAAAGCTCTTACCCCATGGCAGAAAACTTTCACTTCCTTTCCACTAGAGGAACAACGGAGCTAATAGAAACCAGAGTTATGTGTTTGGTCGTCAGTCGTGGTGCAGTAAACAAAACGGGTTCGTTTGAAACAGGTTTAGCAGGTTTACTATTGCTAGCAGGTAATGTGCAACCTAACACCAGTTAGGACAGGTGAAAGTTGTGGTATTTTTAATTTTTGCTCAGGGATGTTTTATTTTAAGTTTCTATCAATTTCTTTCAGATGAATAAAAGAATAAATATGAAATAGCAAGCAGCAATTAGTTAGATGCAAATCTTTAATGCATTGGATCATTTAGACCAAACTTAAATATATTAACATTTAAATATGTACATTTAAATACATATATATATATGTACATTTAGGGCCTGTTTACACCTGGTCATGCATTTTCTCTGATCGGATAGCTATCTGATCGTGAAAAGAGCAGGTTTAAATGCCCTCCAAAATGCTTTCGAGATGAATTTAAGGGGGACCTATTATGCCCCTTTTAACAAGATGTAATATAAGGTGTCCCCAGAATGTGTCTGTGAAGTTTCACCTCAAAATACCTTACAGATAAGTTATTATAGCACATTGTAAATGCCCATTTTTGAGTGGAAGGAAAACAAGCTGTTTCCGTGCATGTATCTTTAAATGCAAATGAGCTGTGGCTCCCACCCCGTTTTTTCCAGAAGAGGGCGGAGCCTGTGCAACTTGTGCCTTGGATATCTTTTCCAAAAACTAACAAATCATCTGTTTGGTTTTGATTATCATCTCTATCGCGGCCTCGCTCACGTGATATTGCAGTTCTTTATCATCATGAAAGGTAATTATCTGCATGCGTTTTAAAGCCATCTCAGTTTAAACTTCGGATATATGGTTTTCTGAGCGCACACATCCAAGGCACACGCACAGAAAGCTGTCTGTCAGACAGCGCGTCCTGTGAGTATTAAACTGATTTCTCTTTGACGTCTTATTGCCCTTAAACTGTCAAATACACACAAGGTTATGTCAAAAACACGAAAGTTCACAAACACAGTATGTTATGTCTGTAAACGTAAACGGCGAGAAAGAAATCGCATGTGTATATTAGTTCTGTGTATTAAAGTGACATCAGCGTAATATACAGTACCTACTGCTGTATATGCTGTGAACATGAATCAGACAACAAAAGAAAAACTGAAAATCACTCTCTGCTCTTGACTGAATAACTTCAGTAGCTTTAATAAGAATACATTTCTTACTTGAATGCTGCTGTTAAATGTTCTGGCGAGGAGATAAACATGGCGGACTGTGTACAGCTCACTCAGGGGAGGAGCTAAGCTAATGAGGCAGATTCTGTCGGCAGTCATAGGCGGGGTCTGTTCCAATGTGACGTCACATTGGAGTACATTCCTGAACGGCTCATTTTGAGACACTGTTTCAAATTTATGGGGAAAATAACAAACAAAGTGGATGGATTTTTACAACAATAGGGTGGTTGTTTACACACACTTTGGACACATTCAAAAACAATATAAAAGTGAATTTTCATAATAGGTCCCCTTTAAATCCGATCGCTCAAACCACTTCAGGAGGTGATCAAAGCATGCCAAAGGTTTTTTTTTTTTTTTTTTTTTTAACCAGCCTAAGCTGGTTTGCTGGTCTGTTGGCTGGTTTTAGATTTAGGCATTTTTTTCCCCAGCTGGTCAGGCTGGGCAAGCAGCTATCTGTTCAACTAAACTAGTGAAAAAACAGCTTGGCCAGGCCTAGAGACATTTAAGACCATCTTATACCAGTGCATCAGTTAAGGTTTGTTTAACAAGAGACATTTTAACAGGGACTGTCTCTTATCACTCCAATTAACAGTCAATGTTTGAAATCTTTAACCCTTAGACACTGAAATATACACAGCTTGTGAACGTGTTTTCTTTCTTTTTTTTTTTTTTATTATACACATTTGGCACTGCAGTTCGGGGTTAGCACCTCAAAAAGTAATGCTAACCTGCTTTCAATGCATATTGAGTTACCCATGGTTAAATGGCCCTTAACCCAGGGTTAAAAGACTGCATGTGCATATGCAGGACTTTGATGCATACAGTAGGCCTGTTTTATTTGCATGTCAGTTTTTTATTCAAAATATTTGAATATTTTGTTAAATATTTGTCACATTCAGAGAAGTCAACACCTCTGAGCTCATACTGAAACTTGAGAAAGACAATGAGGTCAGTGTTCACATAAAAATCTTTGGAGAGCTTTAATTAAATATGCTCCATAGTCTGGGTTCAAAGATCCCTGGCTCCTTGGTGAAGGCAGTCCATCTGTCCAGCAATCCCTCCAATTCCCACCCACCACCTTTAATTAGCGGTGGATACCCGCGCCTCTTGCTAGCTGATCCCCTCGCACGCGCAGAGAAAAGTGAAAGAGTGAAGGAATCCATCTGTCTTCTGCCTATGGTGAAGAATCACAGATTAACACACTTCTGTCCATTGAATGCTGGGAATTCCTCTCCTCGGGTGAGAGCCAGAGGATCCGCAGCTGTTTCGACTATTAATAAATGTGGCGTGTGCACGCGCGTGTCTGTGTGTGTATGTTTGGATAGTGTAACTGCCAACGCGTGGCCTTGAGTGTAAGTCCAATCATTAGAGAGCAGAGTCTGCCTTGAGAAATTGAGTTGAGAGCAGAAGAGTGTAAACTGCTCTTTGAGCCGTAATCCTTCTTCTACACTGGGTCTGTGATCTCCAGTAATCACTCCTTCTGTTCGTCCTCATCTCACTTGATCATGATGTTCTAAATGTCCAAAAGAAATAAGGAAGAATGAACTCACACCTACACGACTCACAAACGCTGTCAAGCTTTTGGCCATGAAGAGAAATTCAGATAACTGTGCCTGATGAGGATGTTGAATCAGAGTACTTCAGCCTGATTACATTCAGTATGTTTGCCAATGATTGGTTTAACCCTCTGGTGCTGTTCGTGTGTCGGTCAAAAATGACAGATTTTTTTTATTATTATTATTTCAAAGAAATGATTGCACTATATTTCAGCTTGATAATGTTTTTTATTTAAATATTTTGTATTTTTAGGGGATTTTATGGTATTAAATTATATTTATGCAGTAGTTATAATCCATTTATTCCCTTTTTGAGCATGGACCTGAAAATGAAATTTTCAACTTAAACTGTCATAAATCTTGAATGCTTTGGAGCATAGACTTAAGTTTGGTCTTTTTTTAAAGACAATGCTTGGCAGATGATTGCTGAAGTGAAAAAAGTGAAGTTTAAAAAGTAAACTTTTACATTTATTGTTACAATTTTTAAATTTTTATATGAAATATATATTTTCCAAAACACATTTTACTCTAAAACTGTGAGAAAATCAAAGCCATAAATCTAAATAAGCTGTGCTCCAAATTTGAGGTTGATATCTTAAAAAATGAGCTTTCAGTAAGAATTTGTTTGTGCGCAGTACCAGTCATTTCCAGTAGATGAAATTTGTCTCCCATTTAATGTTGAAATGCTTTCTCCTATCCAAGCTTAAGATTTAGAGACCTAAAAGTAAAAATATTTAGGTTGATTAGCATTGATCCTTTTAAAACTCAGGGGCGGTATCAAAACATTGCTCTGTTTTTTTGAATATCCTGACCAGCCTGACATAGCAACAGTGGCACAACCAATGGCTTGAGTTTAGGGCATGGCTATCTGTTTCTCTGACCAATGAAGGACAGAGGGTTTGGAAATCTGTATGATCACAGTCATTATTTTTCCCATAAATGATATACTTAAGCTTCAATAATGTCAGGGTGGTAATGACTAAACACATTTAATGTTTTAGTCTCTTGCTACTGCATGTGTTTTTCTTTGAGGAGCAAGTAGAGATTTTGCAACTGAAAAGATGCTGAAGTGGTTTTTGTGCAGATTTTCACAAGGACAGTACTAACAGTGTTGTGTTCTTGAGACCTGTTTTGTTGCCTGCCTTTCTGAGAAGGCACCACATCCCAGGCATGTTGTTAATAAGCAGGCTCTTTAGCAGCTTGTAAATGTGGAATGTCACATTCAAAAGAAGATTTGAAACTTTTCTCTCGCCATAGCATTTCTTTCAAACTTTCACTCAAACCTTCTTTCAGCTTTGTTCAATACATTGAAGGGTCCATAGTTCATTTGCAAGTGTGCCGTTTTTCAGATTTGACATTTCTTCAATGAAAATGGTTCAAATTAAAAAATTAATCCACATAGAATTTTCTTTGGTGTGCATGAAAAGCCAAGAAATCAATTGCCTGTAATAATAATAAAAAAAATCACTCATCCAACTAGTCTGAATAAAGAAAAGGCCTTCTTTGTGACATTTGTATATGCTTCCATCATCTGGGAAGGTTTAAGAGAGGATTGTCAAGCATGGACAATCTCAAGGCCATAAGTCCATCTCCAGAGACCTTGATGTGCCTATTTCCACCATATATGACCCACAAAGTGATCAGCTCATGTTATCCATTGCTAACTTTTTTTTTTTCTAGAAACATAAGATGACTAAAGGGCTCAACGAGAAAAATACGAAAGCACTAAGAACACTGGAGAACTAGATAGACTGATGAATAGATAGATGGATGGATGGTTGGATGGAAAGACAGACAAACAAACAGACTTAATTTCCCAGAATGTTACCCAAGTAAATTCCTCTTCCTGTTATTCTAATCCTAATTTAACTTCCTGTGGGGTGTAACCTATTCGATTTTATTCAGAATTTTCCCCAACCCTGGTTTACACAGAGTTCTTAATGCTGGAGAGAGTCGGTATATATTTACACAGAATCACAATTGTTGGACATAACATATATCACACTCTTAGATGTTGATTATCGATTCATGCCACAGCGGTCAGAAAACAAGACTCGCTGATTGATATGACAGATAACCATAATGGACATATCAATATGCCCAAAATGACATCACATACATCTCCATCTAATACATTTGACCCAAATACAAATGCCAGTGCATGATATCACCACTTGAACGGAGGCTCACAAAATTTTTGTAACAGGGATGCTGGAAATTCATCCATGGCTTCCAGAGCTTGATTAGTTATTTTGATCAAAGTCTGTGCTTAATACTAAATATTAAGTGCATGACCAAATTATACTCTATGAACAGTTATGGAGACCAAATCCTTTAAATAATTAGTGTTTGGAGGGGGGCAATATTCAACACATATCATATTTATATGTGACACGTGCTGGCAAAATGAGTCGCAATGAGCACATTTTCAAAAATGAGTTATTGTTATTCTCACATTCTCTATTAAAAACCTTCAAAATGATGTATGATTTGTTGGAATCCGACAAAAAAAATGACTGCGCTACACCTGTATGAAGTCGACAGAGTCAGCAAAGTCAATTTTGAGAAAAATCGAGTTAAAGTTTTCTGAGGGTTCAAAAACAAAATCACCTAGCAACTATACCTTAAAAACCCTGGTAATACCACCAAATTTAGATTTAGCACGAACCAATTAAAAACCCATATCTATAGGAAAAAAAAAATTCAAAAAAATGTTTTCCATGATTCCACAATTGTTTGATTAACATTAATGAAACAGACAGCCTATATTAAGACCTACTGTACCACACGGATTCAGTATAATGTTACACATCAGATGTTTTCCCCAACAGTTAGCCAAACGTTCACTTAAGACATAACAGATAACGTTTGCGTGAATACTCGCCAAGACAGATTTTCTGATATACTGTAATTTTGTTTATGTGTAGCCTATATCGGGATCGCGCGTCTTTGTGCACAACGCTTCGGATCTGCCAGTCAGCGCGAGTAAGATCGTTTTGTTTACATCAGCATGAGTCTGAAAATCACATTTCATTGGCATGCCATCGAGAATTCGCTATGAATGTACACAAAGTTGGAATGCTGCGCTTTACAACAATACCAAACTTGTGCTGAGAGGAAGTGCCAGTCGTCCAGAAGCGAGCAGAGAAAAACTGCATTTTTCATGGTCAAAGGAAAGGTACTCCTCTCAGAAAACGTACAAATAAAGATACTTTTAGATGTTTAATTGCTATTTGGAGCATTGGGATCACTAGTCGAGGGCTTAATAAAGTAATTTTTGTGAAAACCTCAATTTTGACTAAAATTGACATTTTCACTTGTTTTGCCTGTAGCTCGAAATTAGCCCATGCGCATTCCAACTCATTTTGCCAGCACGGGTCACATATATTAATATTACTTAGTATACACTAACTAACAAATCTACTGTGAACATGAAAGAAGGTTCATAAGAATGTTGTATGTTTCCTGTGGCCTTTCAGTGAAGGTCATTAACATAGAGAATGTGTGGTGCGATCCTCAGACAATGTTAAAATAGAATGCTGTAATGCTCTTAAAATAGAACAGAATTAGAAAACATTACGAGGTGGCTTTTGCAGCAGGGAAAAAAGCCCTCATGCCAGCTGAATGCAAAGCATGGGACAGACTATTCTTTTAGGCCCATCGTATATCACCGCGACTATCAAAGAAAGGTCACCCGTGTCTCGCACCTACAAAACACTCTTGCTTCTACAACTGAAGGCTAAAGAAGAGGCCTACTTGCTCAGGAAATTTCAAACCATTGTACCTAAAGAAGAAAGAACCCTTTGAATGAATGCAGATTCCTTTCAAAGCAAAAGAAGGTGTCTTCAGATTTTTGTTCACGCCATCTTGTGTCCAACACAATTCCCTTTTCTTCGGATACTCAAGTGTTCTATTGTAGGGAGCTCTCATTCGCTTATCATCAGAGTGCATACGGAAACTAACACCCAAGAGCGGACACACGCGTACGCACACGCACACGCACATTCACACCTTGCAGAGCATCATTCAGATGCACTTCCCCAAAAAGAGAATGTCCAACACACAGACACACAAACTCATGGGCAAACATTTCCATGGCTGTCAGCAGGGACAAACATGTTGAGGGCTATAAAATTTACATATATGCTAAACACTTGAGTGGCAAATGCAATGTGCTAATACTGAGCTGATGAGATAAAGCAAAGGTGGAACTGACACAAGCCCCCTCTCAGCGCAAGTCAAAGTCAAACCCTCTCTCTCTCTCAGCTCCTCCACGCATTTGTCTGGCCGGATTAGCGCTAGTGTATTTACACGGGCATCTCTCTCTCACTCTCCCCATTTCCCTTTCTTTCTCTCGCCCTCTATCTTTCTCCCTCGCTCCTGCTCCCTCCGAAACAGATGCGGCCATTGATTAATGGGCTGATGGTGGTTAAAAAGTCGAAAATGTCAGCGAGTATCTTCTCCAGCAGTGTCACTCTCCTCTGCAACAGAACAATGCTTCTAACTGAGGATCGGGGCCACGTGCCAAGTATTCCTCACAATGGGAGGTCATGTGCCCGCTCCCCTACTGCAAGTAGGCAGATATGTATACATCTACATAAGGACAAACTTAGAGGTTGGGGAGGGGTGGTTGGTGGGAGGGAGTGCCGGTTGAGGGGTTGGGAGTGTGCTGTGGCTCGATACGGGCTAATAATAGGGCGTCACATGGGTACGTCAAGTCAGTTCGGACAAGTCCTTGCTGGCAGAGGTTAATCAAAGTGCTTAGAATTAAGGACCTTTTTTTCGCACTGTTGCCCGCTAACGCTTCCAGTCCAGAACAAGGCTTAGGGGCAATGCACATGTGATGGGAATGACATCGACAATCTGAGGCCCAACGCCCCCGAAATAACCTTCAGATTTCAATACCATCGATCAGGGGGAGGAATGAGTGCCTTCTGCCCGCATTCTCCACCAGGACTAATTAAAGAATAGACAGCTAATCGCGTGAACGGCTCTTACGGGCTAACATGACAACACTAACTTCTCTCTGCTACCGCCCCAGAGCAATCAGAAGGAAGTTTGAGGTCGGAAGTTGTTGATGTTTTTTTTTTTCCTGCTCGGTGCACTCTGGGTGCGGGACAGTGCGATGAGATGAGGCCACCGCCGGCAGAAAGATTCAAACGATCTTTTTTAATTGCACATCGCATTAGTCTGCATGGCTTGAGAAAAGGGAGGCCATCAGATCGGATGGGGCTGGATAGTTTGAAAGATATTCGATTCAAAGTTGGAGACATCAAGTTGATGGTGCTGAGAAATGCGTTAACGCTCTAGATAATGGCCTGGTTTCACAGATAGGGCTTAGATTAAGCCAGGATCAGGCCTTAGTTTAATTAAGACATTTAAGTAGCTTTTAAATACATGCCTTAGAAACTTGAGACAAAACAATGGCACTGAGGTATTTTAAGATATGTCAATGCGAGTTGCTTTCAGTTAAGACAGCTCAAACATGCATTTTAGTCTGGGACTAGGCTTAAGCCTTGTCTGTGAAACCAGAGGGAATTTGCTTTAAAATAGCTATTTTTGTGTTGTTAGCATAAATGCTGCTTGTGTGGCTGCTTATGTATGTGTGTGAGAACAGAAGTTTGAGCATTAGTGAGTTAAATGTGTGTGTCATTTGACCTTGGTCACTGCTAGAGAGGCCTAGTTTCTTGCCAAACTAATCAATAAGCCAAACAGGCAGAAGATGAGTATTTAGAGCATGGGAAGCTAAAGTCAAACACAGATAGGTTATCTATCCAGCCCAGAGCGCACTCCTGTGCAAATATTTTGCTAACAAATTTTTCATGGTAACTTGCTTATAAAACGATGTCACTCTCTTCCTCTTTATCCCCAGCCTCTTCTCTCTCTCTGTCTCTCTCTCTTTGCCTTCCCCTTCTCTCATCATCCAGTGGGTATGGAAAGACTGCTGGAGCCACGTGGCTTAGTAGCCGTGTATCACAATGTTACCACAGGTCAACAACTTGTCTCTAGGGATCAGTCAAACAGACAGAGGGAATTAGACTCATGGAGCAGACATAAGCCTTTCATATTCATATGGAAAAATGGGGGATCCCGATGCAGGGACGGGTTAATATGTTACCCTTCAAACCCTTTGATTTAGAGGACAAGGTTTGCGCCATTGTTTACCTGAAGTGCATCTGAAGTGCAGTAACCAAATTAAAATGTTTTACATGTTTAATCACACATTCATTAACATAATGTTGCACCTTTAACATAAATGAATGAGCCTGGATTTTTTTCTATTTAGCTAAATTTAAAAAATTTAAAAAAAATTATATCACATTTATACTAAAAAAGAAATACATTATTATTATTATTATTTACTTTCTTTTGGAGAAATACATAATGTTTACTAAATAAAACACCTGTTGTGACTCGCATGTCTTCTATTAACTTTTACCTCAGGAAAACAATGTGAAGAATGAAATCGCGTTGGATCTTCTTCACCTTTTGGTGACAGGTGGCACTATTAAAATGAAAAAAAAAAAAGACAATTAAAATTATTAAAACAAAATAACAGTTTGAGGAAAGAAATCATGATGGGTCTGAACAGATTTTAAAACACTAGGCATTTGCTGACCTAGTAAATGAGAAAAACTGGCCATCATACACGGAGTGACCGAGGATCACACACTATCAGAGTTTCAAGTCTTTCCAAACACAACAAATTCACACAGAAAAAAATGTGACAATGACAAATCAAAACAATGAGTTCTAAAATCAGCTCAAAACATGATTGATGACATTCCACAAAATCTGAGTCTGTGATCATCATACATTACGCAGTTTTCTGTGAAATCTGTCAACTCTGACTTCCCAAAATCTGAAAACTAGATATGATTTTCAGCAACTAGTGTTAACTTGTCCAGCCTGCAAATCTGGGCAAAAGTCGTGTAGGAGCACAACTTAACGTGGGGCTAGTTGTAACACACATGGTTTAAACATTTCCACACATGCTAGCATGACGAAACTTGGTGTATTTACTAGTTGATATATCAAACTACTGTGTTTACAGAAAAAATGTGCCAAAATTAAAAAATCTTTGGAAGATATCGCTGAACATTTATTTATACATAGCAAAATTAAATTCCTTATTCAAGATATCTTTTTCATCTTGGTTTTTAGTTTATTTTAAAAAGAGATAAATCTGCTATTATTTTAATCTCCAATCTGTTATTTAGCAGTTTAGATACTTCTTTAATGCTTAGCTAACTAGCAGAAGACACTAGCCAGATTTAAATCCCACTTGCGTAGGTCAATAATGAATGAATAAAGACTGTGAGTCAGTGTTCAGAAATTATTATTTCAAGAAATTGAAAGCATTCTGGCTTGTCTGTTTGTTCTTTGAGAGCCGTGTGTATGTGGAGGGAGGGGAAGGTTTGCTTTTTTTCTGAATGTCTGAGTGTGTTTCTTCATCCGTTTTCTCACATTGTTTTTAACTATGCTGCATAAATGTGTTTTGTGGAGTTCATTGTCAAAATAAAATAATAAAAAAAAGTTTATTTTTAATTATTAGGGGGAAAGCCATTATTTTACATGAAAAAGTTAAGTTGTATTTTATTTACAAAATATTTTGGTTTGATTTGTATTTTTTTTTACTATTATTAGATCAGATAACATTTTAAGCTGTCACATGGTCATGTTACAACCTGCCCTTGACATGTGCCCCACCTATGGGGCATGTTGTCACATTTCACTTACATTCTTTTGGGGTAAATAAAGAAAAAAGTATACACTGTAATAATGAAAAAAGACCGCATATTTGTACTAGACGTGTGAAATTAATATGGAAAAACCCCAAGTGGATTTACACAAACTGAGAAAGTCAAAAAGTGTTAGGTTGTGGCCCGCTCTCCCCTAGTGTATTCCAATATTTATGGCCAGCAAATATTTCTAATCCACCTGCTATTGGAAGGTGTGGCCAAATGTTAATTTTGGATCCTGACTACATGATCTTATCATTTATCCTCTTGGAGGTTAAAATAGTGTTCTAAGAGCCTGTTTCCCCCCACTGGGCCTGGTTTAATGCCAGTGTTGTTTAAAGGGGACCTATTATGCAAAATTCACTTTTACATGGTGTTTGAACATAAATGTGTGTCGGCAGTGTGTGTACACAACCACCCTATAATATTAAAAATCCACCCACTCCTCTTTTTTTAATCCCCATAAATCATAAGCAGTGTCTCAGAACAAGCCGTTTGCATATTTTAGCTTTTGTGATGTCACAAATACTTAGGCCCCGCCCACGACTGCTGACAGAATCTGCCCTATTAGCATAGACCCCGCCCTGAGTGAGCTGTACACAGTCCGCCATGTTTATCTCCTCGCCAGAACATTTAACAGCAGCATTCAAGTAAGAAATGTATTCTTAATTCAATCAAGAGCAGTGAGAGATTTTGTGTTTTTCTTTTGTTGTTTGATTCATATTAGAGTAGGTACTGTATGTTACGCTGCTTTCATTTTAATACACAGATCTGATATACACATGCGATTTCTTTCCCTGCTGTTTATGTTCACAGAAATAACCGACTTTGTTTATGTGAACTTTGTGTGTTTTTGACATAACCTTGTGTGTATTTAACAGTTTAAGCACAATAACACGTGAAAGAGAACTTAAATATTCATGAGACGCGCTGTCTGTGCGCTTGCTTCGGATGTGTAAACCATATATCAGAAGTTGAGACTGATATGGCTCTAAAACATTTGCAGATAATAAACGATCATGATGATGAAGAACTGCAATATCACGTGAGCGTAACCACGACAGAGATTTTGGTAGAGTATCCGAGGCAGGAGTTGTACAGGCTCTGCCCTCTTCTGGAAAGCGGGGTGGGGAGCAGCAGCTCATTTGCATTTAAAGACATGCATGAAAACAGCATGTTTTTCCTTCCACTAAAAAATGGGCATTTCCAACATGATATAGGCCTAATAAATGATCTGTGGGGTATTTTGAGCTGAAACTTCACAGACATTCTGGGGACACCTGAGAGTTATATTACATCTTGTAAAAAGGGTCATAATAGGTCCCCTTTAAATTCTGAGTGCTGCTCAGAATATTATTGGCAGAAAGAAACAAAGAAAATGGAGATAACTACATTCCAGTTATGCAAGATGAATTAAATTTTGTCTGCTCAGCTGATGCCACACTTCAAGCCAATGTGCTGATTCTGTCCCTCTATTTACATGTTTATTTAAGTCCGTCATTATGTCTTTAATTGTAAGTCAAAGCTAAGATCATTGCTGATGGTAGAGAAGAGCAAACAGGGACGTTTTGAAGACTACAGCAATTTCACCTCGGAAATCTTGCCTCAGGGGAAAATGTCGTCACCGCAGCATTTTTTTTAAAGATGTCAAGAACTCCTTTTTGTGCTGTAAAAACAAATTGTGACCTATTAATGTCTTGTTAGATTAAACAACTGTCCTGTATTGTAGATTAAACAGCCTATTAGCAAAATGACTTTCCCATCGCTTGGATGCTTCCTATTTGTTTGTTTTCAGTTGCTTTCCCTTATTGTCATGCTGTTGGTTAACAGTAAATGTGCATTCACAGAATATACAGTACAGAATGAATCTATCATAAATGTATTTTCTCTCTCTCTCTTCGCAGTAAGATTTGTGGCAGTAAAGTATGTGATCCTCGGCAGGAATCATCTCCTCTAACATATGGGTGTCTCCTGGTCCAAAAGGCTTCTCTGTGGGCCAGGTGGGCATCTGCTCCTTAACATTCACACAGAGGAGACTGCTATTGCCTTCAGCAAGATGGACACAACAAACGGTCATCTTTACTGACTAAGACCAATTTTACACAAAGAAATTGAAACAAGCCTTCCAGTTTGGCATGATATCTAAATATCATGTAAACATTAGTGCATTTCATAATGTATTAGCACAGTTTATCAGTGTCTGTGGGAACAATGCAAGTCTGTAGGGTGAATTTATCCCATTGACTTCCATTTTAAGTGCATAACTGTCAATGCTTTTAACTGAAATGACTTACATTGTATTAATATACAATGTACATATTTTATCATGTATTCCCTGGGAACCAAACCAATGACCAACCAGTGTCTATTTACACTAATGTCACTTGCAGCTGCACGCGTGGTGGCAGAAAAATAGCGGTAACAAGTGGAGGAATAATATAGTCTTTATTTTTATAGAATACCGTTGTTGAAGACACCCTTTGAAGCTAAACGGAGAGTCACAGACTGGACTGATGAAACCTGCAATGATTAGTCTACTATTAAAGCATGAATTTGATGTAAACCGTAAGTCTACATAATATTCACATATGCAATTCATAGGGGACATGCATAGCAGTTACAGCATGAAATAATATTCAAACCTATAACATTTTACATAGATAAATGTTTTAAACATGTTATAACATTTTTATTTCACAATTCTGACTTTTTTCTTGCATTTGTGTGTTTATATCTCCCAGTTCGGACTTTATAACTCGCAATTGTGAGTTTATATCACAATTCTGAGGGGAAAAAAGTAATTGCGGGATATAAACTCGCAATTCTGAGGGGAAAAAGACAGAATAACAAATATATCTCACAATTCTGTTTTTCCTTCTGAGAAATGTGAGCTATAAACACTGATTTGCGAGAAAAAAAATCTGAATTGTGAGATATAAACTCTAAATTAACTTTTTTATTATTTTATTCCGTGGCTTCCACAGACTGCTACTGCTGAACTTTCATTTTCTGCCACCAGGTAGACCCCGCCCAAAAAAAAAACACGTCATCGCTGTTTGCAAACAAAAAATAGGTTTATTTACACTAACTCTGCCCACCAATGTCTGGTTGGGCCACACAAGATTAAAAAAAGACTCATGCCACTTAACGTCCGCAGTGGCGTAGTCCGTAAGGGACTATGGTGCATGGAAGTTGCTTTTGACGTGATCGACCCGAGTTTGAATCCGCCTTTTTCCGAACTCGCTCTTCTGCCTTTTCCCATCACATATCAGATCAGAAAGGCATTTATTTTCAATAAAAATTAAGAAAATATTTGAAAAGTGGAAATAAAGTATTTATTGGGTAGGGTTAGGGGTAGGTGTAGGGAGGGCTTTATTGTTCCAATAAGGCGGCATCCATTTAATAATTTTAATAAATACTATATAATTATTTATACTCTGTGTTGTTATTGCATCCTGTTAATGTACAACAATACTGAGGTGCAAATAGTATCTGCCACTATTTATAAGTATAAATAGCATTTAACAACTATTTGCACTTATTGCAAAGAACTGCTACTTTTATATAGTATAAATAGAATATATCGCTATTTTCACTTAGTGTAAATAGCATCTATTGCTAAGAGAATATGCTATTTTCACTTAGTGCAAATAGCCACTGCCAAATTATATTGTTGGAAAGATATGGTGTTAGGTAACAACATGACCATAAAAATATATTTTAAGCTACACTACGGGCCAAAAGTGTCAGATCACTCTGATTTTTTGGTAACACTTTAGTATAGGGAACATGTATTCACTGTTAACTACGACTTTTCCCTCAATAAACTCCTAATTTACTGCTTATTAATAGTTAGTAAGGCAGTTGTTAAGTTTAGGTATTGGGTAGGATTAAGAATGTAGAATAAGGTCATGCAGAATAAAGCATTAATATGTGCTTAATAATTACTAATAAACAGCCAATATTCTAGTAATATGCATGCTAATAAGTTAACTAGTTAAAAGACCTAAAATAAAGTGTTACCGTTTTTTTTTTTTTTTTAATTTATTATTATTTTTTTTTAATTCAGCATGGATGCATTAATTGATCAAAATGACAGCAAAGACTTTTTATAATACTACAGAATGCTTCTATTTAAAATAAATGCTATTCTTTTTAACTGTCTTTTCATCAAAGACACTATTGCAGTTTATTAGGCAGCGCATTTGTGTCAACTGTGTTAATAATAGAAAAGGTTTCTTGAGCACCAAATCATGATATTATAATGGTTTCTGAAGAATCATGTAACACTGAAAACTGGAGTAATGGCTGCTGAAAATGAATGGACTTCACATTACATTACTAGCAAATACGTTCCCTTCAACAGTCTATTATTAAATTATTCCATGCTAAACAGCAGTGACACATTTTCACAGGAGAAGGGTGAGTGATCCTGATGCATGTCTCTCACTCCATTAAGTTGTCTTGTGAGGGTTTCACTGTAATCCTACGGCAAGTGCTGCCAGAGTTTAATCAAGATGATGGCTGCCATATGTCTCAGCTTGTGTTTTGAGACTTCTTCCCTCGAGCTCCACATTCTCAAGAGCATTTTGCACAGATTAGTGCAGCTACTCTCTCTCTCACTTACTCTCCCTCTGTCATGCTTTTTTTATTCTCACTATAAGTCTCTTTTTATCTCTTGTGAGAAGGAACACCCAGACAGTTCACAGTCACATGCAGGCCAAGTTTGGTCAGTTTTTGCACATGATTTTACTGGACCCAAATCATGGTGTGTGTTTTTGGCTTTTCAGGTTTATCAGGCAGTTATTTCATCTTCTAAAATGTTTAAAGCCTGTCAGTCAATTAAAAATGTAATTAATTATATGGTATGCATGATATGATTAATAAACTGAATTAATCACAATGAAATAAGATCTGTGGTTAACACGAGCTCAAGATATTTTCATGTTTTGTTTCCTATGACATAAAATACACCCCTTGTGATCTTTTAAAAGCTTTTACTTGTCTTGAAAAAGGTGGTTGCTAACAAGTGGCTAAATGGGACTACAGAGGTTGTCGAGGGGTCATTTAACATCATCACATCAAACAGGTAAACTTACTAGTCAGCTTTTACAGCTTCATTGTGTTTATATACTCACACCCTTGCAAACTATCTAAACTCTCCAACTTGTAGATTTTAAGTAAAGATTGGAAGAGTTGTCGGAAGCTTAGTAATGGTGCTGTTGAAGTCATGTAACCCTGGTGTAGTTCGTATATATGTTTAGCTTTTTACTTATGGCAATAGTATTTAGGCTTCAAAATTCATAAAGGTTGTGTTTATATGTGGGTCAATGACGTGGTCATTTTTTTTTTTTTGTCCAAAGAAAACAAAGATATGACATCCAAAGTATGTAAGGTTGTACAACTTGATCTCTTTTATTGAATCCAAGGTTTTAATTATATTTTGCTACATATAAAGGTATTTTTAAGGTTTTGATGTGTCAAAAGGTAATTCGGTTCATTTGTGATTAAAACATCTTGAAGGAACACTCCACTTTTTTTGAAAATAGGCTCATTTTCCAACTCCCCTAGAGTTAAACAGTCGAGTTTTACCGTTTTCGAATCCATTCAGCCGATCTCCGGGTCTGGCGGTACCACTTTTAGCATAGCTTAGCATAGTTCATTGAATCTGATTAGACCGTTAGCATCTCGCTCAAAAATGACCAAAGAGTTTCAATATTTTTCCTATTTAAAACTTGACTCTTCTGTAGTTACATCGTGTACTAAGACCGATGGAAAATGAAAAGTTGCGATTTTCTAGGCCGATATGACCATTTTTGAGCAACATGCTAACGGTCTAATCAGATTCAATGAACTATGCTAAGCTATGCTAAAAGTGGTACCGCCAGACCCGGAGATCGGCTGAATGGATTCGAAAACGGTAAAACTCAACTGTTTAACTCTAGGGGAGTTGGAAAATGAGACTATTTTCAAAAAAAGTGGAGTGTTCCTTTAAAATGTAATAAATGTATATATTTTTTATTCTGGCATGATTTTATAACATCATATATCAACATAGTGCAAAATGGTATTAAAATTATGCGTAGAAGTCGTTGCTTTGTTATGAGAAAGAATGTCCGGAAAAATGAATTTCATTGATGTCATTCGGAGTAACCAATATAAAGGGACCATTTTGGATCAAGTCATGTGGTCAATATCATGTGACAGGAAGTGACATCATTCAGACACCTGCAAAGGACCACATGGTCATGAAGTAAAGTAACTAACTCTCTCTTAACTATTTGAAAAATTCATGTTTTCACTTGCTCATATGCATGTCCCGAAACATCAGGTCATTCGGGACAACTGATATAAAACATGGAAAATATTTTAAAAACTTGTACTAAATACAAAATGTTTGATTGTCCTTTTGCTAGCTAGCTAGCTAAATATCAGCCTGTAAACACTGAAAATATTGTCATTCGGTATAACCGAAAGTGTCATTCTGTAAAACCGAAATTTTGGTTAGACTTTTTTGGTGACAAATTTTGTCCATCTTGTAAAAAATGACAAAAGCAGTGTTAATAGATTATAAAAACCACATAATTTCATTGTTAACACTCACAAAATTAATTATATCTCCATTATGTTTTTTACACTTTTAAAAACCTTATTCGTCAATGACCCATGTGTAGATTATCGTGATGTTTTTTTCGAACGTTTTTTTTTTTGTTGAGGGAATTAGGGTGATACTAAAAATACTTCATCACTGCAACGCTCTTTCGTTGCAGACAAAACTGTTACAAATTGCAAAAAGTAGCTTTATTATTTTTTGGTTTAACCCTGCGTTATGGGGACAGAAGAAGACCCCACATTGATGCAATATCCGAATTCCTTGTCCTTGTGGGGACATTTTTTGGTCTCCATGAGGAAAACAGCTTATAAATCATACTAAGTGATTATTTTAAAAATGCAGAAAGTTTTCTGTGATGGGTAGGTTTAGGGGTAGGGTTAGGATTAGGGGTTAGAATATACAATTTGTACTGTATAAAAATCAATATGTCTATGGAATACCCCCATAAAATATGAAACCCCAATATGTGTGTGTGTGTGTGTGTGTGTGTGTGTGTGTGTGTGTGTGTGTGTGTGTGTTTACAGGTTTGCCTATACTTGTGAGGACCAAATGTCCTCACTTATATACTGGAATATAATGACAACCGACTAGTGAGGACACTTACTGGTGTTCCCTAGTTAAAAAAAGCTTATAAATCGGCCAAAACATGTTTTTATTTAAGTCTAGTGTTTTGCACATATGTGTGTGTTGTGTTTAGGAGTAGAGGTTGGGCTAGGCCATAGAAAATATCATTAACACGTTATAAATTCAGTGGAAGTCTATGCAATGTCCTCACTAATATGGTGAAACAAATGTGTGTGTGTGTGTGTGTGTGTGTGTGTGTGTGTGTGTGTGTGTGTGTGTGTGTGTGTCTTATCTTGCAGAGTCTGCTGAGCTATGAAGGAGGTGTTCCGGACTCTCTGCTCTCCTACAGGATGACAGCTGGTGAGGAGCCGGCCTCTCCAATGAGGAAACCAGCGACATGCAAGAGGTGAAAAAGTCTCTGTTTCCTCCTCTCTCTCCTCTTCCTCCACGGCCAGCTCATCTTTTGAGAAGCATTTCTTTTCACCGTGTCTTGTACAGAAGGTCATTGGCGGAGGATGTTCTGGGACAAAAATGTCAAAGACATATTATTTTTTCTCCGTCCATCATCCTTACTGTTTTTTTCTCTGCGAATTATCACGGGGATAATACGTTATTTGGCCATTCTTTTGATAAGTAAGAGAGTGCTGCTAAAGTTTGTGAATACAATGAATACAAGGAAAAACATGACAAATAGACGCATGTGCATTATGCTAGCGTCCTCCGGGTTTATCTTAACCCGCTTATTATAATCACCATGGAATTACATCCACTTAGAAATGTTGCCGCATTCAGGCAAACCCACCCTTGACTTTAGTCGTACGGTTCTTCATTGTGCTTCTGTTCGTAATGTTTTCTTTTTGTAATTTCCCTCTTCATAGGATCAACGTTTCACACATTTCAGTCTGTGACCAAATGAATTAACACAAATTAAGGCGAAGCGTGCGAGCCTTCCTCTGTGTGCAAGTGCTGGAGGCAGATAGACACTTATCGTAAGCTCTTTACATTGCTGTATTAATTCCAGCCATTGAGGGGGGACAACAATTTGGAGGCGTTCTTGTCTCCAGCAGACAAACTTGATGCGGAGGACCGCATTGATCAAAAGCCAGTTGGGTCGAGACGGGTGCATTCATGTGGTTTTCCTGGCCAAATATGATTTTTTTTTTCCATTGTGGAACACTTTTCTTTTCTGTGATAAAAAGCAAAAGTGGAAAGAAAAGGGCCGAGTTTGCCGTGTCTCTCAGTGGGGCAGGGGGAGAGAGAGCGGGAGCACGGACGGGGTCCCTACGGGCTCCGCTGGCTTCAGTTGAAGGTGGCGAGGATGTCACACGCGGGCATTGTGTCATGTAAACGTCTCTTCACTAATTAATTTCTCTCTGGGTTGCCGTGTGAAACGGCCCTGGTGTGATTCGACCCTGTGAGCTTGTGCCCATTGTCTGTACGGTGACAGGGAAAAGTGATGTTTTAAAGAGAATACCGCGATGTCCCTCTACGTGTGAGGGTCAATGACAAATAAAGATGTCCGAGATGGTGAAAGGAGAAATCATTTAAAAATCTAGTTCACAATGCAAGTGCCAAGTTATTATGAATGTAATGAACTTGTTTTGTTTTATAGTTAATGATTCTAAAAGTAATGGTGTAATCATCCGTGAAAATGTGATAAAATATTACACTTTTATTACACAACAATCTAAAAACTGCTGTGTTAAAACAACCCAAGTTGGGTTAAAAATGGACAAACCCAGCGATTGGGTTGTTTTAACCCAGCGTTTGGGTTAAATGTTTGCCCAACGTGCTGGTCAGTTTTATTTAACCCAACTATTGATTAAAAATTACCATATGGCTGGTTTAAAATCAACCCAAAATAGGTTGGAAATTAAAAATCAGACACGTAATTACTAGAGGCAACAGTAATAATCAAAAGTTGAACATTTATTAATAAACAATTTAATAAATGTTTATTGTTTAATTATTATTCATTAAACTTATTAATACATGTCAATTTATTAAACATATTAATACATGTTAATTTCCAACCTATTTTGGGTTCATTTTAAGTGAGCAATATAGTCATTTTTAAACAATAATTGAGTTGAATAAAACTACCCAGCAGGGTGGGTCAAACATTTAACCCAACTGCTGGTTTAAAACAACCCAATCACTGGGTTTGTCCATATTTAACCCAACTTGGGTTATTTTTAACCCAGCATTTTTAAGAGTGAATATCATTATAAAAAAAAAAAAAAAATTACACTTTATTTTAGGGTGGCGTAGTTAGTACTGTGTATTATTAATTAACTACTATAGAGTTACGGTTAGGTTTAGGGTTAGTTACTTCTAAGTAGGCATAATTTACTGTTATTACTAGAGTAAGTACATGTAGTAACTACCAAAAACGATAAAAATAAAAAAATTTTCAAATGAATTTTAAATGAGAGATCATGAAGTTTAATTAGGGTTACTCTCTTTGATCTTTCCTTGTCATGTAAAGGTCAGAATATGTATTTTAACTTACTGACCTTGACGCATAGTCATGAGAGCATACAGGGGTCCTCTCTGTGAGATCATTTCCTGTTTGATTGGGGGGGGGGGTGTCAGATGTGTCACATGACAACATGGGGGGGATGTGTCAGATGTGTCACATGACAACAAAATGACTTCCTGCATGTTGGTTACACCACAGTGAATTTGATTTATAAATATAAAATATTCAATTTATATATAAAAATGATGGTCCCACTTTATATTGAGTGTCTTTAACTACTATGTACTTACATTTAAATGAATGATTTGATACAATGCACTTATTGTGTACATCCATGTTTTTACATTGTATATTTTTTTATATTAGCACATAGTAGTTAAAGACAACAAATATAAAGTGTGACCGAAATAATAATGCAATATTATGTCAAACTATTTATGCCAAAGTTGTAAGCAAAAATTTAAGTGTTAATGAGACTTTTTTTTCTGTTATATTCTCAGTTACACTACCTAGATATTATGTAACTACATGTACTTACTATAACAGTAAATTATGCATAATTACAAGTAACTAACCCTAAACCAAACCCTAAACCTAAATGTAACTCTATAGTAAGTACTTGTAGTTAAGTAATATT
Organism: Mylopharyngodon piceus; assembly: GCA_039654765.1. NCBI lineage: Eukaryota > Metazoa > Chordata > Actinopteri > Cypriniformes > Xenocyprididae > Mylopharyngodon > Mylopharyngodon piceus. The sequence goes on from CM077449.1 coordinate 6,598,683, forward strand.
ACTTAGTATTTAAGTACAATGTAACTATGTCACCTTAAAATTACACTTTATTTTAGTGTTCTTGTTACAGTGTACTTGTACATTTAAGTACTGAGTAATATTAATTAACTACATGTACTTTCTACAAGGTTTAAGGTTAGGATTAAGTTTAATTTAGGGTTAGTTACATGTAATTATGCAAAATTTATAGTTATTACTATATAGTAACTACATGTAACATGAGTAACAAGGACACTAAAATAAAGTGTTACCATAAAGTGTATCAAAAAACACTTTAAAAAAATTACAATTACTTGTAATTCAGAAATCTAAAACATGTTCTTCATAGACAGCTTAATAGATTCAAACAAAAGAAGTGCTGCACAGAAGAGCTGATCTGTAAAACTCTACTCTCTCTCTCTCTCTCTCTCTCTCTCTCTCTCTCTCTCTCTCTCTCTCTCTCTCTCTCTCCCTCCCCCTGTTTGTTCTCATAAAATTCTCAGGTTGTTGACACACTTAAGACAGAAGCTCACTTTTCTTATGTTGGCAAACATAACCACCTGCCAAGTCGTATTCAATAGGGAGACCTTAACCACAAATGATAATGTCTGCAATATAGAGACAATAGATAAAGAAAAATTAATACAAAGGAGCTTTCTGTTCAAACCCTGTTTTCTTTACAACTACCTCACTGGAAGACAGGGGATAGTCCATTAGGGACACGTTGATAAGACAATATTTACTCAGGAGGAACAAGTTCAAAGAGACCATGCTTTTTAACCCTGGTCTTGAAACCGAGGACATTGAGACTGGCAGGTGTTTTTGCTGAGTTGTTCTGTGGTGATTCAAAAGATCCTTTTTTCCTCAGTGGCATTAGAAGCTTGACGTCTGTGTGAACCACTATGGTTTGCATATTTGGCTTTATTTATTTAGCCTAGAGCATGAGTTATTGTGATGTTGATGGGATCTATCATATAAAACCTATTTCTAGGATGCAGTTTAGCTTTGTCTTTAACAAATAAAGAAACAACAATGAGGGTGCGACTTAGTCCAGGGCATGGCATAGAGGAAGAGTTCACTTGAAACTGAAAATTTGGTCATTATTTACTCACCGTCTTGTCATGTTGTCCTGTCATACACTCATATGCTGTTATAAAAAAACAAAACGATATTTTTTTTGAAAAATCGTTATGTAGATCTTTCCATACAATAACAGTTTATAGTGACTATATCTATCAAGCTCTAAAAAGATCAAAGAAAACACCAAAAACTATCATCAAAGTGGGTCATATGACTCATGCAGTATATTCTAAGTCTTCTGAAGCCATACAATAGTTTTGTGTGAGGAAAAGATGAAAATTAAATAGTAATCTGCCCCTTTGCAAAACCTTGACTCAATAAAAAATGCTGTGTCATATTTGGCTTCTACCATTTTGGTGTGATGTTGATATACCATATTTGAGTCTAGAAAGTTCACCCAAAAATGAAAATTGTCATCATATACTTACCCTCATGTCCTTCCAAACCCATAAGACTTTCATTCAACTTCCAAACACAAAGACATTTTAAATATCTGAGATTTCTGTCCCTCCATTGAAAGTCCAAGCAAGTACGGTTGAGTGTTTACCATATTTGATGTGCTCTGTGAGTTGATCAGTGTTTATATGTGAATAAAAGCCTACATTAAATCTGTTCATCATATATTGTGTCTTGGATTTAACCACTTGTTTCATATAGCTTACTTTTACTTTGTCTTTATGAACATTTTGAAGCATTTTTGATGTCCTGGGGGCATTTGGTTCAAATGGCTTTTAATGGCAGGTATTTTTAACACCTGATTACAATTCCTGCAAAATCACGTTATGATTTATATTGTTTAAAATGCGTTATAATGACCGTTAATGTCTTTTAAATTACATGGTTCATATACTAGTATATAACTGAAGCTATAGGTTTTGAAATCAAGCATTTCTTGTTTTTAGTTAGCTTGCTAGCATAGCATACATCTACCCAATTAGCCTGCTAGCTTAGCTTATTTTATATTAGGTATGTTTTTTGCTTCCAATATCTGTTTCCAGTTTGTTTTGTTATGCAATACATAGGCAATCATTTTATATTTCAAGCATGTTGTTTGTGCACTTAATGTAATATACATCATACAATTAGTCAAGACATCACGATAATAACTTTTGATCAGGCATTACCACCTGGGTCCTAAAGGAGACCCGATTCCTAGGGGGGACTACAGCAACAATGGAGGCCTACAAAGTGCCCTCATCTGTACAACTCTAGCATGAAAGAATACAAAGATGTTTACATGTGTTGTAACTCGTGGCGAGTGATTGCTTAAACGCCTGTGTACGTGTACGAGTCAAATGAAGTATACTTTGGAAGACTGTGCGTGAAGTATACTTTCAGCTTTATAGATTTGTTTAAAAAATGATGACAGAATTTCCATTTTTGGGCGAACTAACCCTTTCACTCTCATAATCGTGACTTCAGAAGACTTGGAATATAATGCATATCAACCAATTTAAGGTGTCGTTGTTGTACGGAAAGAACGTGTACAGGTTTGGATGACATGAATGAATAATATCTGAATTTCATTTTTAGATAGCGTAACTATCCCTTTAATCTGTGTCAGAATAACCAACGCAAATACGATGATTCCAGCGTTTTTTATGGCCAACAGAAAATCCAAACTAGATATTCCATCATAAATGAAGCATATCACAAATGTACAGTCCATAACCATAATGATCATCTGTCATCCTCTGCCACGGTGATTCTCATGCGAGAGTTGCACATGCACAGTGTCTTTATGGTGTGGTAATACACTAAAAGCTCCAAGGGCACGGCATCCCTGTGCAGATGTGCTCTTTCTTCCTCATTACCCATCAGTGCTCCAGCGGAGCCCTGATTCGGCCGGCCACAGCAGGCATGATATCACCCATCCTCCGCACGCGTATGTGTGTGTATGTGTGTGTCTGTCTTATCCATGTTTGTCCCTGGAACCCTTCCAAAAGTGGCTTTGCCACCCTGCTAGCCAAATAAGCAGAAGAAAGTGCAGTGTTTTTCTGCTTGGGCGAACCCGACCTTTGCTTTTTCTTGTGCAAGCGAGCAAGCAGGTGACCGCTGCCCAAGTCGATCACCTCCTCCGGGTTCGCCCGTGTTTACCTTCCTCGTCGCTGTCATTCTCTTGCCTCTGGACTTTAGCGTCCTGTCGCCCTGCCAAAGCCCGGGCGCTTCCAGGGACCCTTCTCCCGGAATCAAAAAGCAGCTAAAGAGGTTAATGCACTCAAGTAAGGATGAACAACCAGCTGTTAACATTCTCATATTTAATACCTAACTCATCCAGAAGACATCAGGCACAGAGATGGAAGGGAGAGAGTCTGGAGCTTATGGCGCTCACATCTGCTTTGTACATTTGGGATGGGAAGAGTATCTTAAACACTTGAGAATGACAATACCCTGAGATGAGCTGGACTTAAGCAGAGATAAAAGCAGATAATGGAGGGTCGATGTAGGATGATTTGTCAAGAGATCATAACTGTCCTTTTTAATTTTGTTTTGGTTGATGCTGCTTCTTTCATATAATAAAAGTGGGGAAAAAACATCTCAGCAAAAACAAAACCTCCCCTTAAAATGTCATCAAGTCTATAATCAAGCTAAAGTCACCATGGCAAATTTCACGTCCTGTGTTTGTCCGAGCGATCTCCGCCGATACGTAAGCAGTGCATCGGTCCAGGTCAGATCTCCAAGCTGAGACGGAGATGGAATAGAGCTGTTTTTCTAGTAAAAGCAGAGGTGGAAAACAACTCTTGGATGCAGCTGTGTGCCACTGCACCACCTGCCCTTGACCCCCCCAAACCTGAATGGAAAAAAGGAGATTCTTTTTTCCAACTTTCATGTGATTCCAAACAGGAAATTTTAGGAAGGAGGTAAGAGAGGTGGAAAAATAGTTAGGTTTTATTAATTTCTTTTTTCCAGGTGGAGATTTACGACTTCATGGCATTAGAGTCAGATAAAAATACCTGCTTTCTTGGTCATGACTGTTGCTGCACATTTAATCATGCAAAAAATCTATTTTGTTTGATAAAACAAGAATCATATATACAGTAATATATAATACATATATATATGTTAAAATCACAACTAAAGTCCTTAAATGGCCGTATAAGAGAAAAACAAGCACTTATCATTGAAAGAATAGCTGTAAAGATCCTCTCTCATGCTTGTCATGATTTAGGGGGTGAATAGACATGACAGCTGAGTCTGGAAGGAGAAAAAAAGCTCACACACGCAGATGCAGCCAGCACCATGCCTTTAGCCCATGACCGTCAGCTGTTTAGAAAATCTGTGATCCTGAGGGGAGTCCTGTCCATTATACATGCGGCACTCAAAGGGACAATTGGGCATTTTTTTTTCTCATCAAGAAGGCCAAGTTATTGTACATTGTTTCAAAATCTAGTAAGACTTATTTGAAAATGGTCATTTGCTCAGAATGTGAAAGCTGATCTGTGAATTATGCTGCCTCATTTTAGCTAAATTATAAGGAAGTGTCCCATGTGGTTCATGGTGAAAGCAATCCCAGAGTGCATTGCAATAGCTCAGTGAAAAAAAGTCCTGATAGATGATGGATGAGACAAAAATAAATGTTGATTATTGAAATGCTTATATTTCATTCAGTACTTAAAAAAATAAAATGTCAATACAAAAAATAAGTATGATATTTTTATGTCTAAAGTATCAAGGTGTTAGCAACATGCTAACAGCAAACACTATTGAAATTGAGTCGAGTCAAGCGGTAAGCGTTCCAAATTCATAATGGTTAACATGCTGGCTTAGAAGGAAGCTCCCTAGTTTAGTAGTCTGTGCACTGCCGAGTGTGTAAGTAATTTCTTTGCTCCGTCTCATTGTCAACATTGATCCAATGCACTAAAACATTTGTTCTCTAAAAATTCCCCACAATGCAACACAGACCAGTTCAAGCTGACAGAAATGGAGTATCTATGGAAGCTTGTTTTTCGCCATGGAATTTAAAAGATAATTGTGACTTTTTATCTCACAATTCTGACTTTTTTCTCACAATTGCGGTTATAAAGTGAGAATTGCGAGATATAGTCGCAATTATGTGTTATATCTGTTTATATCTCACAATTCTGACTTAATATCTCGCAATTGAGTGTTTATCACGCAATTCTGACTTTGTAACTCGCATTGAATGTTTATATCACGCAATTCTGACTTTATAACTCGCAATAGCGTTTATATCACAATTCTCACTTTATAACTCACAATTGCGAGTTTATATCACGCAATTCTGAGTTTATAACTCACAATTTTGAGTTTATATCACGCAATTCTGACTTTATAACTCGCAATTGAATGTTTATATCATGCATTTCTGACTTTATAACTCGCAATTGACTGTTTATATCATGCAATTCTCACTTTATAACTCACAATTGCGAGTTTATATCACGCAATTCTGACTTTATAACTTGCATTGAATGTTTATATCATGCAATTCTGACTATAACTCGCAATTGCGTTTATATCACAATTCTCACTTTATAAATCACAATTGCGAGTTTATATCACATAATTCTGACTTTATAACTCGCAATTGCGTTTATATCACAATTCTCACTTTATAAATCACAATTGCGAGTTTATATCACACAATTCTCACTTTATAACTCGCAATTGCGTTTATATCACAATTCTCACTTTATAACTCACAATTGCGAGTTTATATCACACAATTCTGACTTTATAACTCACAATTTTGAGTTTATATCACGCAATTCTGACTATAACTCGCAATTGAGTTTTTATATCACGCAATTCTGACTTTATAACGCACAAGTTTATCTCACACAATTCTGAGAAAAACAGTCAGAATTGCAAGATGTAAACTCGCAATTGCAAGAAAAAAGTCAGAATTGTGATATAAAAAGTCGTAATTACCTTTTTTATTCTTTATTCAGTTGCGGAAACAAGCTTCCATAAATATCAGCGCATATTTCATGATAGCACTGCACTTTTTTAACAGATACAATGAAGATGCATTAGCAAAACAATTTATACTACAAGGTTAAGTCATAGTGTGTTATACACTCTAGCAATTTTGTTAATAAAAAAACAGTGGTGTTTTAATGCGTGACCATGTAAACGTGTCACAGGACAGTAGGTCATCAGTGTTTAGTCTATTAAAGCCTTTGCTAGAGCTCCAATTGGGCCCTGTCTTTCTCAAAGAAAGATCGCAAGGGCTTATGGTTCCATTTGGGACAGGGCCTTTGTGTTCACAATCTGATCACCATATAGTGAACTAGGGAGTGGACTGAGACATTTTTTGGACAGAGCTCATATTACTGTATGTGCAGTTCTTAAGAAAAGGGCTGCTTGATCCATTGCGGTGGCCTTTGAATGTGTACACTCAGATGTTTTTAGGTACTTCAGAGGAGTCTTTGTTTGAACTAGGCTTGCAACCTAATAACTCTTATTGTGTAAAGGCAGATGCAGACGCTCACACACCCACACACACAAGGAGCGTTTGCCATTATGCACAATAAACGGTCAGTTGAGAAGACGAAAAGAGCCGTATGACTCTGATTCATTTGTGATATATATAGCCAGTTTAAGGGGTGTTTCCTCTCAGTTCAAACACTTTAAAAATACACTTATTATTTGCAAGGATACAAATGGGAATACTGCTATGTCAAAAGTCACTTGTACAAAACAAAAGCAAGGAGTTTCCAAACTTTTTTGTCAAGTAAACCCCTATGACCTTAAACATTGACTTTTAAATATTTAACATATGATGCATTTTAAATCATCTTTGCATGTTCACTAACCTATTTTTACTGAGTACTGTTATTTTATTTTAATTACTATATGTGGCCCGTGCTGGCAAAATGAGTCGCAAATTTTTTCACATTCTCTATTAAAAAGCCTTCAAAATGATGTATGATTTGTTGGAATCAGAAAAAAAAATGAATGAGCTACACCTGTTAGCAAAATCAATTTTGAGAAAAATCGAGTTAAAGTTTTCTGAAGGTTCCAAAACAAAATCACCTATCAACTATACCTTAAAATCCATAGTAATAACACCAAATTTGGCACACACCAATTAAAAACCAAATATCTATAGGAAAAAATTTTTTTTTTCATGATAGGCTACCACAATTGTTTGATTAACATTAATGGAACAGACAGCCTAAATATTAAGACCTACTGTACCACACGGATCTAATATAATGTTACACATCAGATGTTTTTCCTCAACAGTTAACCCAAACGTTCACTTAAGACATAACAGATAATGTTTGCATGAATACTCACCAAGACAGATATTTTTAAGTACTGTAATTCTGTGTATACGTGTATATCGGGATCGCGCGCTGTCGGAGGCGTCTTATGCGCGTGCTTCGGATGCGTCAGTCAGCGCGAGTAAGATCGTTTTGTTTACATCAGCATGAGTTTGAAAATCGCATTTCATTGGTTCAGACTCATGCCAATGAGAATTCGCTATGGATATTCACAAAGTTGGAATGCTGCGCTTTAAAACGATACCAAACTTGTGCTGAGGGCAAGCGCCAGTCATCGAGAAGCGAGCAGAGAAAAACAGCATTTTTCATGGACAAAGGAACTTCTCTCAGAAAAAGTACAAATAAAGATACTTTTAGATGTTTAATTGCTATCTGGAGCATTGGGATCGCTAGACGAGGGCTTAATGAACTCATTTATTTATTTATTTATTTATTTATTTATTTTAAAAACCTCAAATTCGACAAAAATTGACATTTTTCACTTGTTTTGCCTGTAGCTCGTAATTAGCCCATGCGCATTCCGACTCATTTTACCAGCACGGGTCACAAATGTTTTTTATTTAATTTATTTTTACATTTTAGCACTTCTACCACAATCTCAACTTATTGTTTGGGAAACCCTAACAATGTAATTTTTTTCATTTTCTCTTTTTTCAACTTTTTCAGTGGTTCTCCTGTCTTTTATGCAAATGGGTCTGGTTTGGTTTAGGAATTGGAGGAACATAGAGGTCATTTCATTGGCTGACCCTTTCTACAGGGAATAAAACAACACCGAAAACAAGGCGTGTGCCAGGGGAGCGAGGTGAGGAGGTGGGCTTAGCGATCTCAGAGGTGTGATAGAAACTTTGGCAGCAAACTGAGCCAGGTGGACACTGCAAGGCCCCCCAAGTCACCTAACAATTTTGTCACTCTTACACAGCTCTACACGCCCGCGGTATTAACCCTGCGCCGTACACGCTGGTGTCAGACAATAACAGCCTTCTGATCGTGAAATTATGTGAAGGGGGGAAAAAATGATTGTACAACTAGTTCTTTTCCCACCCATGTAATTGAAATCTACCTCTCGGCAAACAAAGAGAGGGCATTAGCTGTGTCCTCCCAGTGTTTAGAGGAGCCACTCAATATGTGCTGTTGGCAGAAGAATAGAATCGTTATATCACAACCTTCAGTATTCTTGGCCGTCAAACAAAAAGGGCCATGTGATTTTCTGAAGACATCCCTCATGTGACTGTGAAAAAAGAGAACACTGTGCCGGACAATGACGGACACCGGCATCTCTTCCATTCTTTTTTCTCTGCCTCGTTCTGCCTCTCGCTTTTGCCTCGTTCTGTCTTCTTTTTTCCCCCTCCTACGTGCTGAACAAAGGCGAGAGGCTTGGTTGAGACGATCTGTGCACAAAGCAGGAAACTTTGTGGTTCAGAAGCATGTCATATCACAAAAGGCAGGGATCAGGAGGATGTGTTGCTAGGCGCCGTGATTGTGTCAGCACTGCTGGCCAGAACATTTCCTTACAGGTGAACTTTTAAATGGAGACTGACAGATATATGCTTCCTGCTATTTTACAGAACGGCGAAGCCCGAAGCAGCCCCCAAGATCCTTTGCATCACTCCTCGGGCCAATCATCTCTGTTTGAGGTACGTGACACAGCAAGTGCCCTCCTGTAAAATCCAGACCCATGGGATTGCTCTGTTTCTCTGTGTTTGGGCAGCTTGGCGCGGTTCAAACAGGGTTCAGGAAAGTGCACGCTTGTGAAGGTACGCGAGATCTACAGGAACCCCTTCATGTGCTCGGCCAGTGTGTTGGAGAGTCAACCTCGCAAATGAGTAATTGTAACATTTTTCATCACGGGCGTCCAGTGTCATTACAAACACGCTTCCATTGTGACCCATAAAGTTGAAAGGGCATCGCCAAATATGGTTAATGACGTATATTCCTGTGTCTGTCAGCACGCGTCGCTCTGCCAAAGTTTAATTTGACCCCTTTTCAAAACAACTAATTTCCTGTGGAATTCACATTAACTCTCCAGAATTAGGCTGGTTGATCTTCGCAAAAAAGGTTTTCAAAAGGTGGACGAGGTGTGGAGGAGATATTTATGTGTTTGACGTATAACAATGGCTCTTTAATTGCCACCTTAAAAATGGAACAGAAATAAAACTTTAGAGTTATTTTGTTCAACGTTTAAGTGTGTGTGTGTGTGCGTATGTGTGTGTGTGTGTGCTTGTTTATATGATTTATGAAGAGACAAATTTGTATAATGACATGGTTATTACACTGGTATTACAACGTAAACGTGGTTTATGCGGACATTTCCTGAGTCCTCGTAATTAAAGGATTAGTTCACTTCAGAATTAAAATTTCCTGATAATTTACTCACCCCCATGTCATCCAAGATGTTTATGTCTTTCTTTTTTTAGCTGAAAAGAAATTAAGGTTTTTGAGGAAAACATTTCAGGATTTTTCTCCATATAGTGAACTTCACTGAGGTACAATGGATTGAAGGTACACATTGTAGTTTCAGTGCAGCTTCAAAGGGCTCTACACGATCCCAGACGAGGAATAAGGGTCTTATTTAGTGCAACGATCGGTCATTTTCTAAAAAAAAAAAAAAAAAAATGTATGTACTTTTTAACCACAGATGCTCATCTTGCACTGCTCTGCGATGCACCACGCATTAAGTAATCACGTTGGAAAGGTCACACGTGACGTAGGCGGAAGTACCGCGGTAGGGCGAAAAACTCCATCTCATTTTCTCCTCCAACTTCAAAATCGTCCGAAATAGTTGTTTTACCTTTTTTTGTAAAGGGCGTTTGACTTAGTCTTTGCACGTTCGCTTTGTAAACACTTGCTCGGTACTTCCGCCTACGTCACACGTGACCTTTGTAACGTGATTACATAATGCGTGGTGCATCGCAAAGCTAGAGCAAGACGAGCATTTGTGGTTAAAAAGTAAATAATTTTTATGTTTTTTTTAGAAAATGACCGATCATTGCACTAGATAAGACCCTTATTCCTCGTCTGGGATCGTGTAGAGCCCTTTGAAGCTGCACTGAAACTGCAATTTGGACCTTCAACCCGTTGGTAACTGTTGAAGTCCACTGGAATCCTGGAATGTTTTCTTCAAAAACCTTAATTTCTTTTCGACTGAAGAAAGAAAGACATGAACATCTTGGATGACATGGGTGTGAGTAAATTATCAGGAAATTTGAAGTAAACTAATCCCGTAAAATGGCTTAAAAAACATACTAAACAGTGTTTAATTAAAAATGTACAAGAAAGTATCACTGTTGGTGTATCACTAACCAATTTAAATACCGCCCTTTTCATATATATTAGTCTATAAAGCATATTAAATTAATATTTTATAATTTAGTATAGTGTATATTTATTATAAATACTTTTGTTCTCAATGGCCACAGTACATATAAAAATTAAAATATTGAAATAAAATATATGTTCTATAAATATATATTTCTGCAGATGTCACCATTTTTATCCCTAGTAGAGACTTGTGTGGAGCACTTACGAATTTTCCTATATAAAATACATTGTTTGTTCTTGTTCATAGATTGTAAAAAGAACATTTTTATTTCAGGGGTCAAAACAACTTCCAGCAGCTAAAGGGTTAAAAGTACATCAAGACTTTGCTAACTTGTTTGTCTGCAGTAGACTGAATGGAGTCTTGAAGTAATTCTTCCCAAAGTCAAACTGTTGAAAGATAATTCAACAGGGGAAATACATAACGGCTACCCACGATTATGTATCCAGGATGTCCCATTCAGACTGACAGTGTCCTCACTGGCGAGACCCCTGAGGGGGGAGAGGGAGGTACAAGGAGGTGAAAGGACGTGCCAAGGTCAAATGTGTCTGTGGTCTTATTTTCTTCCTTTTTTGTGGGAGGAAAACACATTTCAAACAGATGGTCTCGTCGATCGCGAAAGAGAAACAGAAAAAAAGTCGTATTGTTACTTGTATCCTAAAGGTCTTGGGGGTCAAAGTTACTGGGTAAATCTGTGGGACTGGAGTGGGAACATGAATGGTGTTGACAGGTGTTTAGTGATTATGTAAAAAAAATAAATAAGCCAGTTAACTGATGTGTAAAAGCTTTTTATACTGTTGAATTTTGTCTCGCTTTTTTTCTCTTTCTGTTCTAGCAGCTCCAGCCTGAAAAAAACATCTATTCTGAGGCATTTGCCGCCCTCGACGTTAGTCAGACTATTGACGCTTTCCTGTTTGATGTCTCTCCTAGCAGTAACATCAAACAATCAACAAGCAAAACCTCACTCAGCGATGACCGAGTGTGCGAAGTATTCGTTTCATTTTTCCGAGGCACTGAAGTGCTAAACGTGTTTAAAGAAACCTCCACAATGCGGCCTCCCAGGAGGTATTTCGAGGCTAAACGAGGTTAAAAGGAAGTTTTGTTGTCTCAGACAATGTTGCTATCTGTCTCAATACATGATTTCCCTTTCAGTTTGCATGTTCTTTTGCCTCCAAACAATTTTCCTTCCCCTTTCATTTTTCCCCGTCGCTCAGATCAGGCATAGGTGGCTGTTATGTGGCAGTCAAACCAAGAAGCACAGAGTGCAAAACCGCCGTTCAGTAAAATAACCTTGCCAAAGGGTCTTTCCCCCCACCCCTCGCGCACAAAGCTGGCTCCATCTTTGTGTATTGAGTGAGTTAAATCAATGGCAAAATGTTGGCACTTTTCACAGGACAGTGACCAGGAAGCCCTCCCCCGCGTGATTGACACTTGAAACGTGTGCGCGGACGGAGCCAGGGGCGCTGCTCCACGCTTGAAGTCTCTGCTGGGGATAACAACTGGTGACATCTGCAGAAGGGGCCGACAGAAAGGCAGTTGAAAGCCATGTTTGTTGCCTTGGCCCGCTCAGATCTTCCTGCTTTTATGAAGCCTCCTCCCCCCCCTCCTCTGCTTTAATATTATGATTCAGCACCTGGCTCTTTTGAACCTTGCTTCAAAACTTCAAAAGAGGAGGGTGGCATTAAACAACATGAAATAGGTATGGAAGGGGGACGACGGTAGGGTGTTGGCAGTAAGGGCCGAGAGGGCGCGGGGACGCGGGTCGGATGATTGAGGTAAAAGGAAGAAGGATGCTCCGGCGGCTTGATTTCGCTCTCATCATCTTAGCAGGGATATTTCTTTTTATTTTTTTGTGCCATCGCTTCTCTGCCATCTTTTGAGTTGTGTGCCATTACCGTTTTTCTAACATCAGATAGCGGTCGGGCATAATGAGGGTTTTGAATATGGGGCCGGTGGGCTAATGCATACACAGTTGTAGGGATAATAGAGACAGAAACCGATAGGGGTGTGTCTGCCAAAAACAAGTACGGGATACCGCATTTGTAAATGACTGAGGAAAATGGCAGAGGAAAAAAAATAATGGAATGACACGCTTTCGTCTTGCTGCCTTGACCATATAGTGCTAATAACTGCTGTTGGTTGGCCGCAAAGTGAGAGTATCTGCTGTACGTATTGTTGCAAATTGAGTACACTTTAAGGGCAAAGTTCACCCAGAAATAAAAATTCTGTCATCATTTACAATGCTCACTTTCATGTCTTTCAAAACCCCCTTTTTCTTTTTGTTTCTTCAGTGGAGCACAAAATGAGAAATTTAACATAATGTCCATGCTGCTCTTTTCCATACAATGAAAGTGAATGGGAACCACAACTGTCAAGCAAAATTTTCAGTGAATTATGGCTTAAATTTCTGACTGTTCCTCACACAAAGGTATCATGCAGCTTTAGAAGACACAATATATTGGTATTGACACTAACTGTGACACTTAAAAAATGAAATATTGAATTCATGTTAATACATATATGATGATAATCCATCTTGCACCTGAGGTTAGCTTGCCAGTGTGAGATTTTTTATTTTTATTTTTATTTTATTTTATTTTTTTTTGATTTCTTCAAAGAAGTTGTTAAACACCCCAGTCCGCAAGAAATGCCAACCAACAGTGAGTTCTTATTGTATGCTTTTTTACATTTGTGATTACAAACTCTCTCTCTTCCTCCCCTCCCAAAAAGAGAAAACACAAAATAAAGTTAAAGATTAATGTGGATGGATGGATGGATGGATGGATGGATGGATGGATGGATGGATGGATGGATAGATAGATAGATAGATAGATAGATAGATAGATAGATAGATAGATAGATAGATAGATAGATAAATTGATTGATTGATTGATTGATTGATTTTTGTATGATGTTTTATGGTGTTTTTGTCATTTTTTTATGCTTGGAAGCCCCATTATGCTAACTTTTTCATTTTGTGTTCCACAGAAATTAGATCTCTTTGATGTCGTGTCACAGTTTTGTAAATTACATGTTGCAAAAAGATATTTGTAGGTAGTGCTGTCAAAACATGCGATATTTTTTTTTCAGTTTAACGTGTTAAAACTATTTAACGCAATTAACACAGCATTCGTTTTTTCCGTCATAATTTGGCTAGCGTTACATTATATGATCACGCTCTTATCCACACAAATGCTTTTACACCATTCAAGCGCCACAAGACAAACGAGAACGCGTGGTCTGTGAATGTCGTGTCTCTGTGACACACATGACTCGTGTGCACAGAAAGACGCGTGCCAGTATCTCTTTTGCGTTTGAACAAACAATAACACACAGAATTATGCCAAAATACCCGCTTTGTCGAGTATCCTCATAAGAGCAGTCTTAAATGAGTTAAATAACATCTTAAACAAACTTAAAGAAAATGAGATGCACGTCAGATCCGCGTCATGTTCGTCAGCGGCAGGTCTTAAAGTGACAGAAGCCTAATAAACCAGTTGCTGCGATGTCTGTCATTAATGTTAATCAAAGAACAAAGGTAACAGAGAAAACTGTAGCTTTAATAAGGATTAATCTATATTTCATTTATAATTTATGCAGTGAAGACTGTAAAGTGTTTGATAACTTTATTTATTTATTTATTTATATTTCTGTATATTTCTTACCTGTTAGACAGGTAGGAAGGCCACAGGTAAATATGACATTTAGGCTATGTGAAGATTGTTTTAAGTTTACTTAAATTAAAATTAGTTTTTTTTTCTGTTGAATCAACTAAATTTGGAAATTGATAGCTTTCAGTTATACTGTAATGTTGAATGTCTATAATCAATGTTTAAAAAAATACTTAAAAATGTCAGTACCAGTATTAGTATCAGTGATACTGGCCTTCATTTATAAAAAAGATGCCATTAAACAAATATTTAAAATATACTGTTTTTAAGCTGTTTCTACATTAATTTAGAGAGTAATTGTGAAATTATTACAATATAAAAATATGAAAAACTCTGTTTTTAATCGTGATTAATAACAGAAAAAATATGATTTAGTCTTTTTTTTTTTTTAAATCGATTGACAGCACAAGTTTATACATAAACTGTCAGAAAACGTTAATTTTTCATCAGGTCTTTGTCTTTTAAGTTTAATCAAAACTAATCATATATATGCACAGATGGAATAATAGGCTATATGCTAGTTAAGTTACCCTAAAGTCCATTATTTCACCAGTGACTTTACCTTAATACAATCTAAAATACATAAGAACTGTTTAGAGAGTTTAATTGAAATCTTTTTGAATATCAACAGTAATTCTGTTTCAAAGAAGCATGAATCCACCTATACCACCAAAGTAAATATCCTGCATATTTTAACAGCGCTAGCACTGGGAAGTGACTGTAAAATTAATTAAAGGCACACATTATACCAGCCTCCATTCAGCCGAACTGCAAATTCTTTTGACGCCACTTACCCTTGATACTCACTTTAATAGTGATCTTTATTGTGGCAAGATCTGAAAAGTCAAAAGTAATTACTTCAGCTCAGCGCCATTAAAGAAAACTCTTTCTTTCCACCCGATCTCTGCACCTTGCTCTCAGACCTGCTGTAGCCATGACGCCCTGAGCTGACCATAAAGGCCCTGGGTAACATTGAGTCAAGGACGCTTAATGGATGCTAAAGCACAAACAACGGAGCTCCAAGCATGCCAGAGCAGACCTAACCTGGGGCACAGACATCAAAATGCAGGTTGGAGATTTGACATTCCTGCAGGCACTAAATGCCTCGCCAGTGATTTAAAAAAAAAAAAGAAAGAAAAAAAGAAAGGAAAAGTCAATATCCCCCTCCTGTTTCTAAACGCTCACTATCTGATGAGCACGGGTAATGCAGATCTGATTCTGCTGTGACAAAAGGGCCGCGCTAAGGACAGCCTGAAATGTCTCTCGCTTTTTTCCATTTCCTCTTACTCGCACACTCCCGCTCCGTGTTTGTGTGTGTGTGTGTGCTCGCACAAACGCTCACCACTCTTTGAGCCCTTTGATAATAATAACGACAGTGGGA
Source organism: Mylopharyngodon piceus (assembly GCA_039654765.1). NCBI lineage: Eukaryota > Metazoa > Chordata > Actinopteri > Cypriniformes > Xenocyprididae > Mylopharyngodon > Mylopharyngodon piceus. Next base: position 6,614,364 of record CM077449.1, read on the forward strand.
AAGATTATCACAGTTGGCCGCTCCTGAACTTCAAGGTTAAAGGAGCACTGCAATTGTGGCTTTGTGTTTACCAAAGAAAGGCTAATGATGAATTAATTAGCTATGGACTACGTTTGCTGTCTCCGCATCTATCTGAGGACCTTTCACATCCTCTAAGTGGAAGAATGCTTTCATAAAGAAACGTGAAGCACTTGTACTGTATGTAATGTGCTTAATATAAACCCCCTTATGAATATACATTCAATGAATTAGCATGTCTTTAATCAAATGTGCTATTAGCATTCTTACCTACTTTGAGGGTTAAAGACATTGAAATGTCACGTTATTTACTAGCTTTATTTTTCTCACTGTAATAACTAATGGATTTTATTTGACTGTAGGTAATAACAGAAAAACTTGTAAGTCCTAACTCAATTTTGAATGTTTAAAGGATGGTGGATCAAAGACCATTCACTTATTGGTATTTAATACCCTGTTAATTAAAGATGTAATTAATTTAATTAATGTTTCAGATTACAGCTCTTTTCCTGTCACTTTTTTGTAATTTTTCACTGCTTTTCATATTGTAAAAGGCTTTCATTATTTACATTTTCATCACACTTTTTCGTTTGATTCTTGACTTGTGAGAATTTGCACAAGTTTGTGAAGGAATATTCCGGGTTCAGTACAATTCAAATAATCACTTGTGGCATAAAAATTAATTTTGAAAAACAAAGAAAAAAGGGTTACAGTTAGGCTACAATGGAAGTACAATGGGGCCAATCAGTAAAAGTTGTAAACTTCTCGTAACAAGTCGTACAAATTTTTCTGTGTAAAGTTGTATACAATTTTACCATAACAGCGTAACGCCAAAAACAATATCAACATAAAAATGACAAGAATGACTTCTTAGCTCAATGAGGTTTAAACAGAATGATTAATATAAGTGCTTTTATTAAATTTAGGGCTGTCAAAATTAACACATTAATGCATGTGATTAATTTTTTCAGTTTAATGTATTAAAAATATTTAACGCAATTAGCGCAGCATCCGTATTGTCCTGACATCCTTTGGTTGGCCTATAGTTTTATGTATATATGATCACGCTATCATTCATTCAAGTGCTTTTAAACCATTCAAGTGTGCGATAAGAAGCAAAAAAAAAAAAAAAAAGAGAGCGAGAGAGAACTCAAATCTGTACTGGAGCGCTGTCTGTGAAGCGGCTTTCTGTGAACAAACACCCGAAACGCGTGCCTTGTTGAGTTCTCTTTCACTCTTGAACAGACATAAACACACAAAATTATGTCAAAATGCCCGTTATTGGCGAGTATCCTCGTAAATGGAGTCTTAAGTTAAACAGTGTTAAATGTATGTAAAGGGCTGTGAGAAAATAGGATGTGTATCAGATCACTGATACCAAGATATTTGATTGTTAAATGCTTTTACCAATTGCGAAACATTGTTCGTATATGTCCCTCACTTAATTCAAGAGATGCGGAAACTGTTATCCATGCTTTTATAACCTCCAGATTGGACTATTGTAACTCCTTATATAGTGGCTTACCAATTAAAAGCCTTCAAATGGTACAAAACTCTGCTTGAGCCCTTACATATAACAAAAAATCTGCGCATATCACTCCTATCCTTTACCAACTTCACTGGGTTCCTGTGGTCAGTCGTATCCAGTTTAAACTCTTAGTCTTAGTTTATAAGGCCTGTCATGGCCTCGCACCTCAATACCTTGCCAAGTTAGTGCAACCTGTGGGTGGTAGGGCTTTCAGTATTATAGGCCCTAAGCTATGGAATAAGCTGCCCCATAATCTTCGTGCTGCCTCCTCTCTTCAGACCTTTAAGTCTCAACTTAAAACTCATCTATTCACTTTGCTCGGTAAATAATTATTTTCCCTTCCTGCTTCTCTGTCTCCCTTTTTTGTTACACGACCACTCTCTTGATATAAGCTAAGAGATGTTTATCATCTGATTGCTTGACCTCTCATGTTAATTATCTGTAGTTATTTGTTGTCAACTTCTGTTCTTCTGAATGTCCCTTCTGACTGTCTGTTATATTTTGTTTGTCAATTGATTGTATTATTGTTTGTCTATTGATTGTATTAATTTTGTGAAGCGACCTTGGGTCCTTGAAAGGAGCTATAAAAAATAAATTATTATTAGTATTATTATTAGATCCATGTCATGTTCGGCAGGTCTTAAAGTGACAGCAGCCTAATAAACCTGCTGCTGTTTGTCATTATTGTTAATCAAAGAAAATCACTCACTGCTCTCGACTGAATAACTTTTGTAGCTTTAATAAGGATTAATCTATATTCAGTTTATTATTCATGCAGTGAAGTCTGTGCAGTGTTTATTAAGAAATTATTCAAGATATTAATTTCTGTATATTTAACTGTTAGATCTAAAATCTTAAAGCAATGTTTACAAAGTTACATGGGTCAAAATTAACGAAAACAATACATTTTTTTTTGTGCATTTTAGCAGGGCAGGTAAAAATCTCAACCGTCTTGACTGAGCCAGTAGAAAAAAACCTTAGCGTTGTGCCCTGATATATTAAAGGCACAGCTAAATGTGACACAAAGCCTATTAAATGTTAAAAATTATAGCTTTCAAGAATGTGCTAAATGGCTAAACTTAATGGCTAAAATTGAGAAAAAAATAGAGACATCAGTATCAGTACTCTGGTATCAGTGATACTGGCCTTTATATGCCATTTAAAATATACTGTCTTTATGTTGTTTCTACATTATTTTGGAGATTCAATGTGAAAGTATTACAATATAAAAATATATTAAAAACTTTAATGTTAGGTGCAGTTAATCATGGTTAATTACAGAAAAATGTGCGATTAATTAGTTACATTTTTTAATCGATTGACAGCACTAATAAAATTATAACTTCACATTTCTGCTTTTAAATGTGATTTTTTTCTGTCTCCAAAAATTTGACTTAATTTCCACTGTAAGTGACTTATTTTTATGACTTTCCATGACTTTGCCTCCTTCATTATGAATTTTTTGAGTTATAATATGGAGGTGTTCAGGATTTTAAAAAATCAAAAACATAAAAACATAAAGGATCTAAAACTTAAGAAAAAGAGGTGGCTGGTGTTTCTCTGAAGAGTTTCAGGTCTCCTTCAGTGGACTGGCAACTGGAAATCAGGAGTACAGGGACAAGGGGTGGACAGTTTGATGGATAAATTACACAAGAAGTGGAACTTAAAACCTGCTGTAGCAGACTCATACTGAGCTCTTGCATGCTGAGATGAGGGCTAGAACAATCGCAAAGGCACAGTGAACAGATCTCTCTCTCTCTCTCTGTCTGCTCAGCCATCGGCCACAGCTAACCTTCATTTACCTTTGCCTTGGGGGAATCTGGAACAATGTAGCAAATTAGAGTTGAAAAAAGTTTGGGTTAAAAAAATCAGGATTCCTATGGTAAAAAATGATCAGGCATCACCAAACCCTTGCTTTAGTTCCACAGGACCTTCCATTTTTAATCGAACAAACTGATATTTTAGTGCAGCCGTGTTTGAAGGAAGTTGAGCTTGAGAATTAAAGGTTAGTATGAGGTAAAACTTGAGAGGTTGGAGTGCCTTATAAAAACACAGCAGTTCACTATTAATGTGAAGTGCTTTTTGCATATTTTTCAAGTAAGAAATCTTATCTTAAAAAGTGGAGAAAATGTGAGAAGGTAAACAGGAATAAAGAAGTTAATTAAAAGTTATGCTATTTAATTGAAATGTGTCATTTCATCCTGCTCCTTTGAGACTGTCCTTGGAATCTTTTATTCATAAAATAAGACGACACTCAAGTATGATAAATATCAAAACAAAACAGAGATGCTTTTGAAAATGCCTTAAGCATATCCTTGTAAGTATTTGTATGGATGCATTTCTCAAGTGCCAACAGCACACAATGATGCTTTGTCTTGAAGCCTTGAAAAGAATTTTCTAAGAAATCTTTTTTGTTTTCACATTATGTGGATTTTAAGCAATGTGTTGTTAGGATTTCTTAAGCCAACAAGATGAAAGGAATGAAATATGTACAAGAGAAAGTGAAGTCTATATCAATGTTTATATTAATACAGGAATATGGGACTAAAAAAGGCTGTATCGAAACAGATTTGGTTCTGCAGTTGTGTTTAAATAATGGTAGAAAAGTAGAAATTGATATGTTTAATATATATATATATATATATATATATATATTACAAATCTGAATTTGTTTCTCGTGATCTTATATATACAGTCAAACCAAAAATTATTCAGACATTTTTGATATTTTTGATATATTTTTACTAGTGGGTGCAGGACACTATAGTTCATTTATGTAAGTGAGGATAGCAAAATAAAGTAAACTGTGACATATTATACCCAAAAATTATTCATACAGTGGACTACCAGTAAAATTTATAAAAAATTTGGAACCAAAGATTATTCAGACACTTTGACCTGACCATGTTTTGCTTAAGTGTTTCTGACATAATTAAGATAAAAAATTTTCTGACACAGTTTAACTCTGAGATCTTGTCATATTTTATTTTTTTTAAACTATAGTGAATAAACTGTAATAATGAATGAAATGTTCGAGGTGTCTGAATACATTTTGGTTTGACTGTGTGTGTGTGTGTGTGTGTGTATATATATATATATATATATATATATATATATATATATATATATAGTGTGTGATTTATTAAGCAGGTCACAATTTAGTTTAGTGTCCAGTTCTCACTCCAGTAAGTTGTTAAGTTTAGGTATTGGGTAGGATTAAGGGATATAGAATATGATCATGCAGAATAAGGCTTTAATATGTGCTTTATACGTACTAACAAACAGCCAATTTCCTAGTAGTATGCATGCTAATAAACAACTACTTAATAGTGATAATTAGACCCTAAACCAAAGTGTTACCTTAAGCCTAATTTAATAAGCTTTATATCAAAATGTATATAGTTTTGATTACTGTATTAGATGGCTATATATACTATAATAGTAAAGTGATCAAAACTATTAGATTATTTAATATGTGTATATTCTGATCAGAAAGATGTTTCTCATTTAAAGGGATAGTTCACCCAAAAATAAAAATTCTGCCATCATTTACTCACCCTTAAGATGTTCCAAACCTGTATGAATTTCTATCTTTCTGCTGAACACAAAAGAAGATATTTTGAAGAATATGTGTACGAAACAGTTGATGGGCCCCACTGACTTCCATAGTATGGAATGAAAGAAATTCATACAGGTTTGGATCAACTTTAGGGTGAGTAAATGATGACAGAATTTTCATTTTTGGGTGAACTATCCCTTTAAGATATTATTATAGATGTATATAAATAATATATATGTGCTTATGTGTGCTTTCTGGTGAAAGGGTGTCTTTATAACTGAGCTGAGGGAGGTAAAAAGTGTTGGTTACAGTTGCCCCAACCTGTACTCTAATGAAAAGGGGTCACAGGGTCAAACTGATAGTGCTGCCCCTCTTGTATAAATATTTTACTCCATGTGAATCCCATCTTTCAGAGCTCAGGACATGCTGACTGAAGGTTTCTTCAGGGCGAGGCCACAGGTTGACGGACATGCACAAAAAACGAGCCCACCAAACAAAGGCCATTCAAGTTGAGTGGAAGACAAGGCCGTCGACTTTGGTTTCTTCATGCACCGCCAGAAGTATTAAAACGGGTGAAAGCCTTCAGTGACAGAGACTCTGAGCGCTGATAATGTGAGACATTGTTCTCTTAATCATTGTGGAAAAGATGAGAGAGTGAGAAAGTCACCGGCGTGTCAGGGTCGAGGGCAAGCCTGTTTGGAGGAGCCGTACGAGGACCGTACAGTAACATGAAACAAGATTTCAAATAAAGATAATCAACGTTTTCAGCATAGTCCCTATTGTGACGGGACACATCCTGTCTCGATCGTCAATAGAGGTGTCAAAATGCAAGACAATGCACAAGAAGTGAAGGAGGGAAACAGTAGCTCCTTGTTATTGTGATGGCATGTAACATGAGCTTCTTAGAAGACTTCTTCTTTCATCTGAGCTACAGATCTTTTCTCATGCTGCCCTCCCTCCCACAAGGGGTCGAGAGATTCAGAGTTCACCAACAGGAGGAAGACCCTTCAGGTGTGCTGTTACAAAACGGACACATTTTGCCTTGGTGATCGTCTGTGACCAAAAGCATTTTGGGTGTATTTTTAATGCAACTTCCATATTGGGTGTCTTTTACAGTTACGTTTAAGGATTATTTTAGGTAAAACACACTGTCGCAGAATCTAAATTTGGTCAGTACAATCAAGCCGCACAATTCAAAATTGAATAATTGCCTCCCGTTCAGTTTATAAGTTAGAATATGAATGGAATTGGCCACACCCAACAGGAAGTTGAATTAGAATGACAGAGAGAGAAATTTACTAAATTGCAATTCAGAGAATTCAGCACAGAAATTAAAGGATTTGTTCACTTCAAATTTCCTGATAATTTGCTCACCCCCATTTCATATAAGATGTTTATGTCTTTCTTCAGTCAAAGAAAATAAGGTTTTTGAGGAAAACATTCCAGGATTTTTCTCCATATAGTGGATTTCAACAGTTACCATCGGGTTGAAGATCCAAATTACAGTTTCAGTGCAGCTTCAAAGGGCTCTACACAATCCCAGACGAGGAATAAGGGTCTTATCTAGCGAAACGATCGGTCATTTTCTAAAAAAATTAAAATTTATATTAGGGCTGTTAATCGATTAAAATATTTAATCGCGATTAATCACATGATTGTCATGAGTTAACTCGTGATTAATCGCAATTTAATCGCACATTTTAATCTGTAATCTTTACATTATTTCCGTAACAAAACATCGAAAGCTCAACCAAACAGCTGATCATAGCTGTACAGGGCGGGTTTTTATTTCTCATCTCCTTAAATATATCTAGTAGTAGAGCTAATGCAAGGGCTAGAAATCAATTGGTGTTATCCTTTACTTTTTTTATTTTAATTTATTTATTTATTAAATGCTTGAAAGAACAATAACAATTGTCATCATTGTGGGGTTATCCTTTGCTGAAACTTCCTCATCGTCGTGGAGAGCGCAGTTCATGGTTGCATAGCAACGATAGACGCCACGGGAGTGCAAGCGCTTTGGAAAGAAGGAGAAAGCAGCTCAGCTGCGCTTTGCACACGTTTTTAGACACCACATTTGAACGGCCCCTATGGCTGCATCTCCATTTCTCCAACTTCGGGCTAGGCCACAGGTCAAACAGAAAATGCGCGCTGCGTTAATTGCACGTTAAGAAAATTAGTGCCGTTAAAATGAATTTGCATTAACGTGTTAATTTTGACAGCCCTAATTTATATACTTTTTAACCACAAATGCTCGTCTTGCTCTAGCTCTGCGATGCACCACGCATGATGTAATCACGTTGGAAAGGTCAAGCGTGACGTAGGCGGAAGTACCAATCCAGTGTCTACAAAGTGAATGTGCAAAGACTAAGTCAAATGGCCTTTACAAAAAAAGGTAAAACAACGATGTCGGACGATTTTGAAGTTGGAGGAGAAAATGAGAGTGTTTCACCCTACCGCGGTACTTCCACCTACGTAACGTGTGACCTTTCCAACGTGATTACGTAATGCGTGGCGCATCGCAGAGCAGTGGAAGATGAGCATTTGTGGTTAAAAACTACATTTTTTTTTTTTTTTTTTTTTTTTTTTTTTTTAGAAAATGACCGATCGTTTCACTAGACAAGACGCTTATTCCTCGTCTGGGATTGTGTAGAGCTCTTTGATGCTGCATTGAAACTGCAATTTGGACCTTCAATCCATTGGTAACTGTTGAAGTCCACTATACTATTTCCTCAAAAACCTTAATTTCTTTTCGACTGAAGAATGAAAGACTTAAACATCTTGGATGACATGGGGGTGAGTAAATTATCAGGAAATTTTAATTCTGAGGTGAACTAATCCTTTAATGTTTTTCCCATGCACCCTGGTCCACAATAGTTGATTAATTTTGTATATAAAATATATTATCAAAATATAAATTAAAATTTTTGTCAACACTGAAATTATTTTTAACAAACTTTGCTATTCTAGTAAAAGGAAAAAAAGACAGAAAAAAAAACATACAAATTTCTTTCAATTTCAGGTAATTGTCCCTGTTTAGATTCATATTTAGAAATTTGTCAATTTGTATTTGAATACTCTGTCATTACATCTGTTATAATAATGTTATAATGTAAAATACACATGGTCATGTTTTATCTTATTTAGAGCACTAAGTAGGCCGGAACTACTATTGGTGACACCTTAGGATAAAAAAGGGGGGAAAAAAAGAAAGATTGTATGAAACTAAAACAAAATAAATAAAAGAATATATAAATAAAAAGGTAGCCTACATAAAACCCTTTAGTAAGACTGTCATTTTAAATGTTCTCTTTGTTTGTTGTGTAAAATTGTAACTCCAACAATTATTTCTTCAGTTAATGTCTTGCAAAAGCAAGATTGCTCCTGATTCTAACATCTATGTAAATCTAAATGAAAATTAGATGCTGAATATGCTACATGTTTGTCCATCATGAATACACTTCATTAGAGACAGCATCCAGTACTGTGAATGAAAGGAGGGCAGTATTTGTGAGTGGAATATATTTTAGAGAAGTTATTATCTCAAAGCCTCACTGGCTGAGGTGAGGAAAGCTTTCAGTGTAATTTGCTCTTTCCGCTAGCCAGTTAATGTACCTGCTCTGTGGACGGAGAACTGCAGTGTATAATTACCACTGCATGCACTCTGCTTACTAGCATGCCAATTATTCTCACCAGTTAGTCTAGTTCATCTAATCATGTTTTTTGTTGTTGTTGTTTTTATTTATTAATTTTTTTTCATCTGTTTTTACTCCACCAGCATTTTCACCCTATGTCTGTGAGTTTTACAGTGTGTACCACTTGTACCAGATTTGATTTGATAATCGAAAGTATTCTATACGCATCGCAGTAACACTTTAAAATAATGTTCTGTCATTTACAAATAACTACACAGAAACAAACGAGTAACTCATTAACACTCTAGTAACTACTATTGACTAACAAGAAACTCTGATTAACGAGTTAGTAAGTAATAGCGCTCAGTTGAATGTGGTAGTTTACTATTAACTAATCAATAACTAATCTACTATTTTCTAATCATTTCAGTCAATATTAGAGAGTTATCATGCTTTTCACTTTAGAATACTGATCCAAATAATTAATAATTCCTTTAAAAGGATGTATTAACACTGTAGTAACATGTAATAACAGTAGTAACAAAGTAATGTAGTAACAATCATTATTATCCAAAACCTTACAATGACTTCAGTCATTATTAGGGAGTTTTCATGCTTTTCACTTTAGAATACTGATGCAAATAATTAATAATTTCTTTAAAAGGATGTATTAACACTGTAGTAACATGTAATAACATAGTAGTAACATGTAATAACAGTAGTAACAAAGTAATGTAGTAACAGTCATTATTATCCAAAACCTTACAATGACTTCAGTCATTATTGGGGAGTTTTCATGCTTTTCAATTAGTAATTCCTTTAAAAGGATGTATTAACACTGTAGTAACATGTAATAACATAGTAGTAACATGTAATAACAGTAGTAACAAAGTAATGTAGTAACAGTCATTATTATCCAAAACCTTACAATGACTTCAGTCATTATTAGGGAGTTTTCATCCTTTTCAATTAGTAATTCCTTTAGAATGATGTATTAACACTGTAGTAACATGTAATAATGTAGTAGTAACAAAATAGTAACATAGAAAGATAGATGTAGTAACAGTCATTACTATCCAAAACCTTACAAAACCCTCAAACCCTCAGTTTACAATGACTTCAGTCAATATTAGAGAGGTATCATGCTTTTCACTTTAGAATACTGATCCAAATAATTAATTCCTTCTGAAGGATTTGGTAATACTTCAGTCATTACTATTGGGTTACTATGATCTTCATTTTAGAATTAAGCATTACATTATGCATTATTCACATTAATTATGAACCTTTATAAGAACTACTATATAAAGGTTCATAATTAATGTGAATTCAACTGAGCACTATTACTTACTAATTTGTTAATCAGAGTTTCTTGTTGGTTAATAGTAGTTACTAGAATGTTAATACTCCGTTACTCATTTGTTCTTGTGTAGTTATTCATTAATGACGGAACCGTATTCTAAAGTGTTTCCCGTATCGCTGCTGTAGTGCTGATGATAAGTGCAACTAGCGCATTCCTCATTGCTCAAAGCCACCTGTTTGATGGAGAAAAGAGTGGCTTGTTTCTTCCTAGTTGCCCAGTTAATTGTTAATATTACATCTGTGGCACCAACAGCTAGATATTAAAATCTTAGCTACATTTGAGAAGCCAAAACAGAGAATGCGGTCTACGATCAGATGTTGTAACAGACGGAGAATGTGCGCACGCTAATTTGTCTGGGTCTCTTTTGCCCGGAGCGCTCTATCACTTAGCACCAAGCTGTTGTTCTCTTGTCGGAAAAGAACGGGTTAAAAGTAAATAAGCATGTCACAGTATGTCACAACAAACAGATGAAGGGGAGAAAAAAAACAGGAACGCAAGACGCGAATTTGGCTCAAGAGCTGTTCGGGGGTCTCCCTCTTGGTCTGAGCGTTCTTGCGCTAATTTGTGTGAGGGGAGTGTAATCATGACAAACATTTCTATCATTACCAGGTAATACGAGTTAATCGTTTGGTTTACACTCTCCGGCTGACATACCATTAGAGACTGTGCAGACACTGTAACTAGAGCATTAATAAATTCAAAATGTGCCTATTAGGATGACAGCTTTGGAGGTGCAAAGGAATAACAGTTATCACTTGGCAGAGGCTGATCTCGCCCCATCTGCTGAGACTTTGCATATATTTTCAGCTTCCTGAGCAATGATTAGGGCTGTCAGAACCTCTTTAACCTTCTAACTGCTGGTCCCAACTGGCCCTAATTAGAGATTAATGATTTCTAAAGACACAGGCTGTGATGGAAACTGCCTCTGCTGTTTATGTACAAATTAAGCACCAATTACTTTGAGCATCGGTGCCACTATTGACGTGCGGCTGAAATATCAGATGCGGAAAAGGCCAGTTGCGAGACTACAAATGAAACTGCTTCCGTTTGTTTCACCAGATGAGTCACGACGCCAGTGACATACCTTTGGTCGCCTCGGAAGACACGCCCAGACCGCTCATGATTTCCTCCCGGTCAAGAACCCGGATTCCCCTGAAAATCGAGCCGCCGTTTCACAAGGCCCTTTTCCAACGGTCACAAAAGTCAATAAATCAAACTATTCGCAACTATTTGATCTCGTTCTCAGATTGCCGTCCAAAGGCGCTCATGAACAATCAAACCAAGGTGCTTCTTTTATCTCCCTACACTCTCTGAGTGCTCTCCACTCATCAGGAACGAGTAAACAGCGCTAGTATTGAAAATCACGGCAAAAGATGTGATTAAACTTTCATCAAAATCTCTTTTATTCCGCTTTATGATATGCAATGTCTGTCATTCCTTCATTGAGGGAATGTGGAATATCTATAAAATATTTAGAGTGCATTTGCTTCCTTTTTGTGTGTGTTGGGGCTGAAATGTTGGCTGAGCCGTTCGCTCGACTCTTTGAGGCCATCTGGAGAGCCGGCTCACGTGGGAGAAATCCAGCGAGGCTCTCTCTTGCGAGCCGCCCAGCCTGCCCAGATGATGGTAACCCCAGAGATTCAGTGTCGCACTGCATTGTGGGATCAGACAGCTCGCGGGGACGCCGAGAGAAACAAAGAGCCCCCAGCTCCTGCCAGATCAATCCGACGACATCAAAGAGGCTGACAACTACACAGCGTCTATCAAAAGTGCACCACTCCGCCTGGCTTGCAGGTTCGCTTTTTTTCGGGCGGCCCTAGTTTAGCGTTTCAACTCGAGCCTCACCCCTGCGAGGATACGCCGTGTAATTCTGCTCGCATCTGTATTGGTGTGTGCGCGCAGATGCGGGTGTGAAACCGTGTTAATGTGTAATAACTTCATTACGTGGATTCCTGGGGTCGCTGGGAGAATTGACATGACTGGCTTGGGTGAAAGAGAATCTCGTGCACGCTGTATGACAGCTGGGCCGGTGGATCAGGACACTACTTCCTGTTGTGTGATCATTATGGACAATTTTGCACAGTGTGACTGTGGCTACATCATGCTCTGTGGACTCTTTTTAAGGTCATGATGAATTGACCCTCATGTTCTGTTTGGAGACCTCAAGACCCTTTTAATGCGTCATAAAATATACTTAACGCTTATGAGGAAACTTGATTAATTAAAGATGAAAATGATAAAAAAAAATGATTTGTATTAAAATACATAAATAATAAAAAAAATTTAAAAAATTATTATTTTTTTTTTTTTTTTTTTTTTACTCTTATTTTAAAATATACACTCTAAAAAAATGCTGGGTTAAAAACAACCCAGCAATTTGGTTGTTTTAACCCAGAAATTGGGTTGTTTTAACCCAGCAGTTGGGTTAAATGTTTGCTCAACCTGCTGGGTAGTTTTATTTAACTCAACTATTGTTTAAAAATTACTGTATTGCTTGCTTAAAATGAACCCAAAATATGTTGGAAATTAACATTTATTAATATTTTTAATAAATGAACATTTATTAATAAGTTTAATGAATAATAATTAAACAATAAACATTTATTAAATTGCACTCTATACTGGGTAAAAATGGACAAACCCAGCGATTGGGTTGTTTTGACCCAAACTGCTGGGTAGTTTCATTTAACTCAACTATTGTTTAAAAATTACTATATTTCTTGCTTAAAATAAACCCAAAAATAGGTTGGAAATTAACATTTATTAATATGTTTAATAAATGAACATTTATTAACGTTTAATAAATAAACATTTATTAAATAGCTTATTAAAAAATGTTCACCTTTTGATTATTATTGTTGCCTCTAGTAATTATGTGTCTGATTTTTAATTTTCAACCTATTTTGGGTTCATTTATAGTAATATAGTAATATTTAAACAATAGTTGAGCTAAATAAAACTACCTAGCAGGTTGGTCAAACATTTAACCCAACCCCTGGGTCAAAACAACCCAAATGCTGGGTTTGTCCATATTTAACCCAACTTGGGTTGTTTTTAACCCAGCATTACTTAGAGTGTACTTATTAATAACATTTAAACCCAACTGCTGGGTTAAAACAACCCAAGTTGGGTTAAAAATGGACAAGCCCAACGATTGGGTTGTTTTTAACCCAGCGATTGGGTTGTTTTAACCCAGCGGTTGGGTTTAAATGTTATTAATAAGTACACTCTAAGTAATGCTGGGTTAAAAACAACCCAAGTTGGGTTAAAAACAACCCAGACGTCTCATTTCTAAAAAAAAAAAAAAAAAAATGCAGGGTTAAAAACAAGCCAAATGCTGGGTTTGTCCATATTTAACCCAACTTGTGTTATTTTTAACCCAGCATTACGTAGAGTGTACTTATTAATAACATTTAAACCCAACCGCTGGGTCAAAACAACCCGAGTGCTGCCATTTTTAACCCAACTTGGGTTGTTTTTAACCCTGCATTTTTTAGAGTGTATGTTATTGTGATTTATTTTAATTATAATTTCTATGTATTTTTCCAAGGGTCATTTTGACCCCAAACAAAAACAGTTAAGTTGGAAAAAAATATCAGTCATATTTTTGAAAAAATGAATGTTTATTTTGTAGTAAAGGTCAATTAGGTCAGAAAAACTTATTAAAAAGATTTGAATGGAAATAAGAGGTTAATTTTAACATTACTATTGTTATTTTACACATACTTCATTGAGGTCTTTGATTACCGTTTAGGGTTAAACTGATTTCATGGTGCATGTCAATCAAATTTGCACTGCTTTAGTTTTAAAAATAAAGAGTGTTTCTGGTTCAAAAGCTACAACATTCAGTCTTAATAAGCAATTTAATATCCTGCTGACAATACAATGAAAAATAAAAACATATTTGCAATCACTGTAATGGTCCTGACAGAACAGGCCACGTGGATGTTTTGGAAGGCAGCAAGTTCATAATAAGAGCGATCTACTCTCTTCTCTCCACGCTGATCTGCTCTTGTCAGGAGGTGTTGGCCCAAACCTCCTTAACTTGGCATGGCCTGGAAAGTCTCATGAACACACACTCCCACACACACAAGACAAAGAGGTCTGATGGCCTGCCAGCACTCGGGCACTTTTGTCATGTGTGCTCATGTGTGACGGGGTGAGATCACCCAAACCACATGCACCTGAGTCCCTTTTCTCCACTATTTATTCACACTAATCTCTTCGTTTTGGAGGAGAGAGAGAGAGAACATCCTCACTGTAAAAATTAGGGTTTGTGGAATGACTGCAACAGTTTGCATGGCTTTATTGAGTTGAATTTAATTAAGTAAAATGTTATGTTGCCATGACATAAAAGTTGCCATGACTTAAAATCTGCTATCTTTGGAACAATTACCTGATATTGAGTAACTGTAAATTGATTATTAGATTATTAGATGTAAATTGTATTAGATTTCTAAAGTTGTATTAACTTACAAAGAGTTCTATCTCAAATATGAATCAGTGAGCTAAACTCATTAACAAATCATTCAAGGCCATTTTTTGTGAACTGGATCAACCAATTCACTGAAAAGATCCGACTTAATTTACAACCAAAAGATTCGTTCATGAATCAGTTTTTCACTCATGAACACGCCAGGGTTGATGTTAAAATTTTGAGGCAAACTATTTCTTCAAATTGTTCAATATTCCTACTATTATTATTTTCTTTTAATGAAAAATAATTTCTGAACAAACATGAACTTTTACACTTTTTTTTTTACATGCTTTGTAGTGTTATTTACTTTATCGAAGAATGAGTTTTACAATGCTCAAACACCTCTATATGATCTAAAATATTTTAAACAATTATTTTGTTTCATTTCTGTGATATTATTCCAGAAATACTTTTTGGAAATATTTTGGAAAAGTGTTTTTGTCCATACATTGAATGGGTGTTCATACTTTATTGAAACATTCTACAAAATGTTTTCTTTTGTGTTCCACAGAATAAAGAAAATCATACAGGTTGGGAACAGCATGAAGGTGAGTAAATAATGACTTTTTTTTCTTTTGGGTGAATTATCTCTTTAAATTCTAACGTGCAAAACATCTTCCCTGCTCTAAATTTCATACAAAAAGATACATTCAAACATTCAAGATGTTTCATTAGATAATGTAGAAATAGATCCTTACAAACACACATTACCAACACTTTTTCGAGTGTTTAAGACCCTTTCACACTGAGCGCGACGTGATGAAGCAAAACGCAGACGAATAAAGCCGTGGTCACACTAAACTTTGAGCATGCAATATTTCTTCGGATACTGCAATGGTCTTGATATAACATCACGCTCTGCAGCATTTTTTTTTAGAAACATGAATTCAACCTATAACAAATAGTAATACATTCAAAATATAAAAATATACAATCTACTTGACTTTACGACAAAAATATCATTCTTTTAATTCAGCCAAGAGGTCACGCTGTGAATTGTCGATCTTCTACTGGTCACACATCTTCACGGTTAGTTTATAAAGGGATACTTCGCCACTGACAAAATAGCCTTTCAATAAAAACATGGCTGCCTATGCAGTAGAAAGGTGAAAAAAAAATAAAATCGGTGCTACCTGACTAGAGAAAACAGAGAAAAAAGGCTGTTAGTCCCTTTTGCCAAACAGATAAGAAAAACTTCAACACCCATAATGCACTGGGCATGTTGCCATCCAATGCCACTCCCACCAGTCTGCAATGGATACACTTACCATAGTCAAATACTGCCTTGCTTTAGTAGGAAATACTTCTTAACAAACTTTTCGTCATAATGGTGTTTAGTTGTTCCCAGGAGCATGAATTCAAAGAGTGAACGTTTAGCGGGAGTGAGCTACTTTCAGTTTCCAGTGAAAGATCCAGCATGTTGTAGGCAGCGGCTAAAGGCTGTAAAGATTCGTAAATATGGAGAGAACGCTGCAACGGAAAATCTGAAAAACCTCTGTTTGTAGTCAAACAGAAGGGAAAAACTGAATGAAATTGCCGTTCTGTCAGTTCCACCCAAAGCAAAACGCCGTCGCGTACATGTAAGAAAGCTTTTGTCATAATGTTCAATTTTTACCATAATGCTGTTTAAAGAGACATATCAAAGTCCCTTTAAGACAAGTCATTTCACTCGGCGGCCATCTTTGAAATGCCTCTTGGGTGTGCAAGTGCAGCTCCTATCACTTTGAATGGGGAAACATCAAATTCTCCAAAACTGTTTGCCAAGCTTACGATTAAATTTCATATTTGAAATCAATGAAATCTGAAAACAACTGACTCATAAATTTTGCTTCTAAATGCTTGAATCATGACCAAAAAAAAAAAAAAAAATGCATTTTCCAGGCTGGACCAAGCTAATGCACATGTGCAGTCCTAAGCGCACACCTCAGAACACTGACTGTTTCTATAGGAACCAGAGCTTCTAACGGCAGATACCGTGACGCAATGACTTTACCAGTCAGCGATTGGCTGTATTCTTTAGAAGGCGGGACTTATTCCGCCATATTGCGCGTTCTCCCATTCATAGTAATACGAGTGCACCGTCTTTCTGTATAAAGTCTTTGGTATGATACAGCTTTCAGTGATAAACCTAGTACCTGCGGAAATATAATGTTTTTTTTTTTTTTTACAAAAACCCTGGAGTTGTCAAAAGTCTGCTAGATGATGCATTTTGCTGGCAAATAAACATGAATTTCTTAGTCCAGGTAACAGAGAACGAGTAATATTGTTCAACATTGCGGGTTGAAAATTGGCAAAGTTACACTTTAAACTACAGTCGCTTGTCACAGAATACTGGATAAGCACTTTAATAGAGGTTAATTCCACCCCCCCCCCACCCCCCCAAAAGACCCTCAAGTGCAGAATATTTCGAGATTCACCCCATGAAGAATAAAACTCTAACTTAATTGCAGTCAACAAGTCCTGAGTGGCCTTGGCAAGAGCACAGCGCGCTCACTCCTCTTTGAATTATTATTCCTTACGTCTTTGTTGCAAGGTAAATGTGAAATGTTTTTTGCTCATAGTGGGGAAAAGTGACCTTCATAATCTAAGGCCATTTATGGTAATTAGATTATGTTTTCAGGCAGGATTCATATGTATGCATAAAGCAATGGAGGATTGAACAATGATGGTAAAGTACTGCACATAAGGAGCAGACCCTTAACAGACTTCTCTAAATTAAGACTAAAAGCACAAGTGCCCCCTCTCCACGTCTTTGTAATAAGACTTTTTAAAAGCAGCTCAAACTGTGTGTTTTTTCTTTTTGTCTCTAATGGATTTTTTTTATTTCTATCAAACATGCATAATAATTAAGTTCTTCCTTATTAATTATAGATGCAGTTTTCTTTCATGTGATTTTTCCATCTGAGCTCAAAGCCTGTCCATAACAGCAATGCTCTGTGTCAGTGACATGCAAGGTTTTACTCTTATTTGCACAAAGCTTCCAAAAGCTTTACTTAAAGTATGGTTTCTGATAAAGTTGGCATATTAAACCCCTAAGCAGCCAGCGATTAACATCATTGTTTCTATATATTTTGGTCCATTTTGCTGGTCTCTTTCAGAACAGGCTTTGTTGAAGTCGAACTTCCCAGAAACATTATGTGTGCGCTTTTTCCTGTCAGTGACTCACACGCACTGCAGAGCATTTCCTCAGGTCTGGGTTCATCTGTAGACCATTGCTAATGGCTGCTGACAGGTCAAGGTCGGGTCAGAGGGCAATGTTTGTTGGATTTACTTTTGCCTCACGCTCTTTATGCTTTGCTTTAAGGTGTTAAAAGGTGAACTAAATAACAGGTGAAAACTG
Organism: Mylopharyngodon piceus; assembly: GCA_039654765.1. Lineage (NCBI taxonomy): Eukaryota > Metazoa > Chordata > Actinopteri > Cypriniformes > Xenocyprididae > Mylopharyngodon > Mylopharyngodon piceus. The sequence goes on from CM077449.1 coordinate 6,632,284, forward strand.
CAAGCATGTTGTTATTATATATATATATATATATATATATATATATATATATACATATATATACTTGTAAGTACTTCTATACTTGAGCATTAAAATGAGCATTTTTATCAAGCTCGTATGTTTAGGTTCAGTAATTTCACTGTAATGGCAGTTAATAGGTCATTTTCATTGTCATTAAAGGGTTAGTTCACCCAAAAATGAAAATTCTGTCATTAATTACTCACCCTCATGTCGTTCCACCCCCGTAAGACCTTCGTTCATCTTCGAAACACAAATTAAGATATTTTTCATAAAATCCGATGGCTCAGTGAGGCCTGCATTGCCAGCAAGACAATTAACACTTTCAGATGCCCAGAAAGCAACTAAAGACGTATTTAAAACAGTTCATGTGACTACAGTGGTTCAACCTTAATGTTATGAAGAGACAAGAATACTTTTTGTGCACCAAAAAACAAAATAACGACTTTAATCAACAATATCTAGTGATGGGCGATTTCAAAACACTGCTTCATGAAGCTTCGAAGCTTTATGAATCTTTTGTTTCGAATCAGTGGTTCAGGTACAAACTCTGATGTGCGACTAGCGTCTAAGTATTTCTTTCTCATATAGTTGGAGTTCAGAGAAGTAAATAAGACGTGCCTTACAGAATGCAAGAAGTCTCAATAACATTAGGCTATTGCATGATTGGGAATTTCCTGCTGAAAAGCATGATTTATTTTAACCATTATTGGGACTTTTTAAAGGTCATGCAATGTCTAGAAGGTCATGGTGAAATGTCAAGGTGCAGGACAAACTTATTGATGAACTAATATGGTTTTGACACCTCTTAACAAGTGATCACTCATAACAACAGCAGAAATATAAGATGGTAAAACAAAGAAAGAGGGAACCTGTCGTTAGACACAGGCTCACACTAACACCAGAATAGACTCAGACATATACAATAGACTATAAGGTTCAATGTGGAATATATGGAGCATGAGCATGCAAACTCAAGAATACATATATAAGTTGAATAAAATATAGTCAAATGTAAGATAAATGATTTATTAACTGATATTTTAGGTGTATATAAATGAATATTATGAGTAATAAGGATACATATAGTGAAAAAATCAGATACACCACTTATTATTGGCAAAATGGCAGTAAATTATTCAAAATTCAGTCGAATTTAACCATGCATTACTGTCTTTGGGAGGCTTTTGCCTTTCAAACATATTAAAATGCACAAATTAATTCCATTTAGTATGTAATGCAGAAATTCCCAAACTTTTTTGCCAGCCCAACCTCTTTGACAATATACAGATTGTACTTTTTGTATTTTTATATCAGTATGGTACAAGACTATCCTATTCAAATCAATGTGATAAACAAGTTAGGTCAAAAGTAATCTAAAAGTAGTAATCTAGTAATCATAGTAATCTAATCTAATATATATATATATATATATATATATATATATATATATATACACTGTATATAAACCATATAACCTGTAGTGTGAGATCAGAAAAAAAGAATAGTTGACCACGCAGCATCTCTAGCGGCTGCCGTACAGACTTTAGCCTTCACTGGCAGTCCTGTATGTGAGAATCCTTGGCACAGAAGGCCATCCCAGATCCTTACTCAAGAAGCAGATGCTAACTTACTCCTAACATATGCCCAGGAGTAAGAGGAGCCACTGCGGAGGATATTAAAGCCATGACCCTCGTACCCAGCCACGGCAGAAGATTTAGAGTAGAAAAAGCCTTTTACTTTCTAATGAACGCTCTGAACGCCAAGCTCCTTCTCAGAGAAACAAGAACAGATGGCCATGAGACAGATTCCGAGAGAGACAGAGATAAGGATTTCAGCAATGTTTGTATCTAAGCAGGCTTAAGGTCTGACGATAGTGTTTACCGTATTCACACTATAATCACGCATGCAATCTCAGATCTTCTCAGTGCACACACATTTATACTCTGCTCTTGGGTCGTTCTGTTGTTTTTCTATAACTTCCAACCAAATTTGGGGAGTAACTAAAGTAAGTAGCATGACTGTGACTAAGTAGCATGACTGTAGCAAGTAACAAGTCACAGGTGATGTAGCGTGTCAAGATTTTTTTTGCAGTTTTTTTTACAGTTAAGTGAACTGAGGGAATAGCAGAACATGCTTGCCTCTTTCTCTCGTCTCTCTCTCTCTCTCTCTCTCTCTCTCTCTCTCTCTCTCTCTCTCTCTCTCTCTCTCAAATGAATCATTTGGAATCCAATTCATTTTAGTGAATCATTTAAGTGTAAATTTTATAGTTATTTCATTAATGTTACAGAACAATAGAATTTTTCGTCAAATCCTGCTGTTCATCACAAAGTTTTTGGTTATATTATGGTGTTTTCTAGTTTTTTGTTGGTGGTATTAATGTTGTCACCTTAAAAAAGATATTTATTTATCTATCAATATCTATCTATCTATCTATCTATCTATCTATCTATCTATCTATATATATATATATATATATATATATATGTGTGTGTGTGTGTGTGTATAGTATAAATATATATATATATATATATATACATATATACACACAGTATATATATATATATATATATATATATATATATATACACACTATATATATATATATACAATATATATACATACCTACAGTATATATAAATATATAATATATATTTAAAATGTGTGTGTGTGTGTGTGTGTGTGTATATATATATATATATATATAAATATATATGCTGTCAAATCAATTAATTATACATATACACATACATATATGTTATATAGATATTTATATATATATATATTACATATTAGATTATATATATATATATATATATATATATATATATATATATTAGATTACTATGATTACTACTTTTAGATTACTTTTGAGCTAACTTGTCATTCATATGCATATATATATACACACACACACACACAGTATGTTTGATATTTTTTGACATTTATATATTCCCGACTCGCATATATATATATATATATATATATATATATATATATGGTATTTTCCAGAAAAAGTAACTGAAACACCAGTGAGAAGGCCTACATAAGATTGCCCTGGGAGACTGTCCTGGGAAAGTTTCACAAGTGACAGGCCTAGATCCTGAAGCACCCACTGCCCTGTGTTTAAGGGGCTTTTTCATTGTTTTACTGTATTATCTATAAATTGAATAATGCCTTAATCTGGGGATCCGATGAAAGGGATTTTGCCACAACATACAGCCATGATAAAGTTCTCATTAAGAGGGGAGGGAGGGGGAAGATTACTTGTCTCATAAGGGGTGGCCCTGTGCAATGTAGGCTACATTTTAACATCATAGTTCTTGGGCAGTCATGCAAGAAATCAACAGCTTATAAAAAAAAGCATACAAGTTGCAAATTGTGACAGATGTCTCGAAGATTGCCCCACCCTCCCGTCCCCCAATCCATCTATCCATCTATCCATCTATCCATCCATCCATCCATCCATCCATCCTGCTCTCTAAGCTGGGAGATGACAGTACGTAGACATCCTTGACATTTTTAGAACAAATAATGCTATGATAAAGAACATCTATAAATTGTACATTTTTTTCTACTTCACTGGATTATCCGCTCATAACTTCTTGGGTATAGATTTTGTACATTTGTTTACAAAATTCATATATTGTTTGTTTGTCGATGACTTGGGCAGTGTTAATTCAATGTAAACCAGCTCACACACAATCTATTATTAAAGTATGCAAAGCATTTAATTAACCTTTACTGTAATTACACTGAGTGTCTTAAGGACTTAGCTGTTTTGAATTGTATCTTGATGAGGACAGTGCTTTAAGACAATGCTCCATTTATATAGTATGTAAATGAGGCTTGGAGATTATGGATAAAGTTTTAATTAGACTGATCTGCAATAACAGAATAAATAAACAAATACTGTTGTCTGAAGATGAGCTTGGAATAAGTGAACCGCTTTACTTGTGTTTATGATGAGTTCCAAAGCATCCTACATTTATTATATACATTTATCTATTTTAGAAAGTACTTGGAAAATGAAAAACGTGCTGATGTTGTAAAAATGTTCATAAATACACACCTGTTACCCATAATATATGAATGCCTTGAGTTTATGGGCAACTGCACACTGCCAACCATTACAATAACACTAAAAATTATAATAATAAATTATATCAACATTATAATTATAAATTAATAAATATTTATTTTGAATATATTAGTAATATATTAATATTATTCATTATAATTGGTCTAGATTGATAGATATTATTATTATTATCATTATTCATTAACATTATTATTTTATCATATATTAATACTATTTTGTCATTTAAATAATTATTAATTTGTGTTTATTAATAATAATTTTAATAATTCTCTTTTTTCACCAATACCCATTACCCATTTTAAAATCACTGTAATGCAAGATCTTTTGTGGTTTATTTTTTTATAATAGATGTCAAATCATTTTTTTTTTTTTCATATGTTCTGTGATTTAGCACGTCACTGTTTCATTGCCCTCAGAGTTCCACTATATTAATTTCCCTCCATGTATATATGGATATTAAATCAACTGCCATACCACATTTCCAACGTGTCTGAAAATATTTCCGTGCTCTTGCTTCCTGTAGGCCCGTCTCCTATTAACCCTAATGATGTGGGATTATGGAATTAAGGCTCCATGTTGCACACACTCCCCCCAGTCCCTCAGTAAATACTGTAAGCCCATTCCTGCTCCACAAAAAAAAAAAAAAAAAAAGTGAAAGCTCACCGTCTGCTCTTAAGCTGCACACACAGAAGGGTCGTGATCCAATCCAGAGCCAGGGAGAGTAGGAGAGAAGAAAGAGGTCTGACCATTTTTAATCCTTGTCCTTTTCATTTCTCCTACCCGTGGGATTGGAGTGATTTTATTTAAACTGTCGGCTTGAGCCAAGGGATTGAAAATCAGGATTTGAGTGATTATCGTTTTATGAAAAAAAATAAATAAATAAAAAACATTATGCATGTATATTGTGAGGCACAGACATCCGGGCATAAGTATGGGAAATGGGAAATGTCTATTGTCCAGGAGAAGGTGCATTCAAGTCTAATATATATATATATATATATATATACACACATAAGGGTCTATGACCATAGCAAATTACCCACTTGACCCTTAAACTGTATTTATTATGTACTCTCAGAAAGGGAAATGAGAAATGAGGATAACATAGCACTTTCAGTTCAGTCTGCTGTGAGAGATTAGTCTGTGATGGAAGTGCTTCGAAACACAACAATACTCCATCGCAGTGTCTACAACTACAACTTCCATTGTTCCGTCAAATCATTTCAATACGTTTGTATGTTGCTTTTACAAACCACATTTCTCCTTTAGACAATAGATACGTTACAAAAGAGGAAGCAATCCAGCTAATTCTCAGAAATGGCCACTGGTCTCTTCCTCCCACTGCGGACTCTTGCTGGATGGCTGAATCTCCTCAGTTATTCCATCTATTTTAACAAGAATGGGTTTAAAGGTGAAGAATCAAGTATTTGTTTTAATGAGTTAGCCATGACTAATGGTTGGAAAAGATACTCTAAACCACTCTAACCGTTCAATCTCACATGAAACAAGGCAACTGTTTGAAACAAAAAGGACACCTGGTAAGTGTAGTTCACATACATTAAGAGGACCATTGTGCGGGCTTTTTTTGGGCCTTTTAAAACTAATTGACACTTTTTGGCACAATCCATTTACTTTGCTGAGAAGCAACATTTTGGCTCTGCTCAAGAGATCCTTTGCATCCTTGACCCAGATTTTAGAGAATTTCGAAAATGGAGAAAAAATATTATTATATTAAATAATATTTGGCGATGGTGTACACTTGACTTTACATTAGAAAAATAAATGTTGAAAAATATATGCCAAATTTATTACAATAAATGCATTTTTATTTCTGTCAGTAAACATCTTTGACAAAAACAAGTATCACACACACTTTAAAATGTTTGACATATTTAATTTATTGATTTAAATGATATTCTTAATACTAATTATAATATGATATACTATATATATATAACAATTGCATTCATCTTATCATGCACATTTAATCAGAACCGAACAGAAAGCTTTGTTTTCTGAAAGAAGCAACAAATTGCATGCAATATGAGACTAAAATGAGACTAAAATAAAGTTGAAAATACATTATGTAAGGCATGTTTGTTGTCTCATTTAGATGCATTATGTGAGGCATATGCACTGAGCCTCCCTGGTGTCATTTAATGATTCTGATGTGACAGATGTTTACTTATTATATCAAAACATGACTATTAAAACTAGCTTGTGCTTAACCACGCAAATATGTATGGTGAAATTTGCTGTCAGGCTCAGGAGGTCACCCAAATATTGAAAAATGATCTGTTTAATTATAATGAAACATTTTGTGTTCCAAAAGGTTCAAATGAATTGGGTATATGAGACGAAGGCCTAGAAGCAAAGAACAAATAAAGATCACCATGTTCTTCAATCTTTTATTTTCTCATGACATAACATTTTATGGCCCGTTGACGATAATAGGAAGACACACGGTTCTTCCTCTGTTTACACACCAACACTTCCCCATAATAGGATGAACAAAAAGGTTATCGCTACACAATCTATCAGTTCTTTTCTTAAGCCACCACTCGAAATTACCTCATCATCCAAAATAAACTGGGTGTCATCCCCATTATACATGACTGACTGAATCCAAAGAAGCTAGTGTCTGTTTGAGTAAGCCAGCCCATTATGCCACACATACATAATCCCCTTTAACATCCTTCCTGTCCTCTGTTCGTTCCACTTGCATCCTCTCCACAGAATCTTAAAACAAAGTATGAAACAAAAACGGGCTCTCCTTAGTCAAACAGCGATCGATTCTTTGGTGCATTTCAGCTGACGTCCTCATAGAGGCCAAACCAATGAAGTGGGTCAAGATTTCGGGCACTTCTGTGTCTTTGTGAGCTGAAAGGGAACGCTGATGCCAAGTCATTTGGAGTGGGGTGATTGTGGCAGATGGGCCAATGCTCCAAACTGATTCCTCTTCTCTCTGTTCTATTTTATGAGATATGATCACCAGGGATTATGGCTTGTCACAACTTCATACATAAGTGACTGTCCTCAACCCATAGTTAAGGATCAAGGGAAAATCTCCTCTTTGGGGACAATGTGAAATCATTCTCACTCTCTGGAAAGTTTGATCTACTCAGAACTAAAGAATGTTTTTTCTCAAGTTAGTTGTTGTGTCCCACAGTTGGGATTAGTTTTTCTGTTGCATTTGTTTCTTCCCAGTTAGCTGCTGTCAAAAGTACTGTGAGCTTTGTTTAAAAAAAAAAAAAAAAAAACTGGTTCTTTAATGCTTTCATTAATTATTCTGTTAGTACCTTTAACAAAGAAATATTTGAGGAAAAAAGATAAATCAGTTTTGAAAAGAAAAGACATAAATAGCCTACAATTCCATGATTAGCCTTAAGAGGTCTATTAAATCACAATGGTAACACTTAAGAATACTGTTTCTTCATTAATGAATAACTACACTGAGTAATGCAATATTAACATTGTAGTAACTACTATTAACTAACAAGAAACTAACAAATTAGTAAGTAATAGCGCTCAGTTGAATGAGGTAGTTCACTTTTAGCTAATCAATAACTACTATTTTTCATACCTCCCAGATTACTAAGAACTACTATATACAGGTTCATAATTAATGTGAATAATGCATAATGTATAATTAATTCTAAAGTGAAGATCATGGTAACCCATTAGTAATGATTCAAGTGTTACCAAATCCTATTTCCAAACACTAATTATTTGGATCAGTATTCTAAAGTGAGAAACATGATAACTCCCTAATAGTGACTGAAGTCAATGCAAGCATTTGAGGTTTTTGGAAGGTTTTGGATAGTAATTTCTTCTGGCAGATTTGGTAACACTTGAGTCATTTTAGTGGGTTACCATGATCTTCACTTTAGAATACTGAGCCAAATAATTAGTAATTCCTTTAGAAGGATGTAGTAACATGTAATAACATAGTAGTAACATAGTAACATAGATGTAGTAACATAGTCATTACTATCCAAAACCTTACAAAAACCACAAAAGTTTTCATTGACCTCAGTCATTCATTATTAGGGAGTTATCATGTTTTTCTTTTTAGAATACTGATTCAAATAATTGGTAATTCCTTTAGAAGGATATAGTAATGCTGTAGTAACATGTAATAACATAGTAGTAACATAGATGTAGTAACATAGTCATTACTATCCAAAACCTTACAAAAACCTCAAAAGCTCACATTGACGTCAGTCAATATTAGAGCGTTTTCATGCTTTTCACTTTAGAATACTGATCCAAATAATTAGTAATTCCTTTAGAAGGATGTAGTAACACTTGAGTCATTACTAGTGGGTTACCATGATCTGCACTTATTCACATTAATTATGAACTTTTATATAGTAGTCCTCTGGGAGGTATGAAAAAAATAGTAGTTACTGATTAGCTAATAGTAAACTACATCATTCAACTGAGCGCTATTACTTACTAATTTGTTAATCAGAGTTTCTTTTTAGTTAAAAGTAGTTACTAGAATGTTAATACTCCGTTACTCATTTGTTCCTGTGAAGTTGTTCATTAATGACGTGTTACCCACAATTCTAAACAAACAAGAAAAAAAACATATTAAATTCATTCATTTTTAAACAGGCCCACTACTATCAAACTCGAAATCTTTTCTACACAATAGCAAATGAACAACCTGTCAGAAAGTACTACTATTTATGTCCCATGAATCTTAGATAAAGCAACACAGTAAGTTGTTAAAAAGAAACTGGCTCATAAAAGTCATTTGTTCAGAGAATCTGACTAATTTTGCTTCATCTCGTGTTGTGATTTGCTCAAAAGCTGCTTCTTAAAAGAGCCATTCGTTCTGGAATCACAGTACACAGATTGTGCTGTTTTCAATTCACTAAGAGATGTGGCTCATAAGAGTCATTTGTTCAGGAATTGGACTATTCGCCATGCTGTCTGTTTCGCGGTTTTACGGCACTTGATTAAATATCACAAGAAACTCTGTCAGAGTATTTTAGTACGGTGTTTCCTCAGCATCGGCGCAAGAATGCAAAAAAACAACAAAAAAAAACAAAACCATCCAGTCATTCCCCATAGACAGAATCAAGTCCTGCCCTACATTTTTTCTCATTTAAGACGATTATACCAGTGCTGTCAAATCAATTAATCGTGATTAATCACATCTAACATAAAAGTTTGTGTTTACATAATATGTGTGTATACAGTGAGTATATTGGATCCGTGCGTTAGGTCTTAAAGTGACAGCAACCTAATAAACATGCTGCTGTCCATGTTTTTAATGTTAACCAAACAACAAGAGAAAATCACTCACTGCTCTTGACTGAATAACTTTTGTAACTTTTGTTTTTAATTTTTACAATGTAGACAATGTTATTTTACATTTAATTACTTAAGTTTCTGTACTATTTCTTACCTGCCCTACTACTGTTAAACATACCTGAAAAACTTAAAGCAATTTATTTCATTTGTATCTTTATTCTATTGTATTTATTTGTGCTATCGTTAGTAATTTGTTTATTTGTTCTTATTATATTATTTTAAAAAAAGTTTGAAATCAAGCTATCTTGTGCAGTGGCAACAAAATTACCCCATTGTAAAAACACAAATACATTGAGTAAGCAAACATTTACGTGAGATAGTTGTAATGGTAATTGAGCAATGTTTATATATGAATAAAAGTCTAAATTAAAACCTGTCATCATATAAAGTGATCTCTTCAAAAGAAATTATTGATATACATGTATATACACAGACAGAAATATATATAATATATATAAACACAAACTCTTATGTTAAATACGATTAATCGCGAGTAATAAATTTGACAGCGCTAGTTTATACATCACAAAAGGGAAGAAAAGACTATCGCACCTTTCGTTTTTTATGCCGTCAGTTGGTTGCATTATTTTTTAACAAATATATTTTTAAAAACCTTAGCCTTGGTACCTTATAATAAAAGATATCACGTGTTTTAAGTTTCAACACTTCTTTTGTGTTTGATTAAAGTGTCCCGCTTCATGAGTTAAAAACCGCTCGCATGCAGTGACTTTTGACTTTCAACCATCAAAAAAATTGAGTTGATTTGTAATGCCTCTTTACGCACAGAATCAAGCATCAGAGCATACTGTAGTAATTAGGGAGTCTTCACGTATTTTCTGTTCCAAAAACACAAGCCTCGCCTGCAGGGACTATTTTTCAAGCCAAAATGAGTCCCCAGGTACCAGTGCTGCACCAGACAAAGCACTGTAAAATTAGACATTGAGAGGCCCATCTTTCTGTTAAATGACCACTTCCCCTATTTAGCTCTTCAGACAGGAAGTAGTCACTAAGAGAGAGAAAAAAGCTCTTCCTCATAATGGCTTAAGTGGACAGACCCATTTGAAGACAGAGCTTAGACACGTGCTCACGCGCTCAGACGAAGGGAAGTGACCTCTCCTGCCTCTGACACACAATATGCAGGATGTTATGGTTTACTTAATGCTTCACGATGGTGTACAGACAAGGTGCGCACTGCCCTCCACTCATGTGCTGCGATGATTTATAGCAGAAATGACCACTCTTTCCCTTTAGGAAGTCTTTGAGAGCTTAAACGAAGGATGCAGCTTTATGGTTTGGGGGTCTCCTTTTATACCTGAGCAAAATTCATGTCTGCAAGTTCATAAATCAGGTGTACGGAAATTGAAGGGGAAGGAAATTTATTAAGATCAAGTAGTTAAACTTCAGATAATAAAGGCTAATAGTGAAATGATAATGAGCAATTGAAAATGTCAAAATACAGTATATCCTGAAAAATGAGCTCGCAAATCATTCAACAATGCGCCCCCTCACACTCATAAGGTGGCAGCGCACAGAATAAGACATGAAAGAGAGGAGGACACGGGTACTTGCACCTGTTGTTTGTTTTTCTCCAGAAGGAGCAGGTTGAGAAAGTCGATTGGCTCCTTGGAGAGGCTGAGCTCATGGATAATGCATTACTCTCAGATGATGCATGTCATATGGTCAAACATTGGTAATGAGCAGAACAACACATCACCTTAACATAAGGAACAACACATGCTTAATTTCTCCCCCTCACTCTCTCTCTCCATCATCCATTATCACCTCTCGCTGGAAGACTCAGATTTACCAACTGTGCCTTCTAATAAAATCGAGTGTACATCATTATATGATCATTTTAGTATAGAATATTGTCACTGTACAAAAATACAGTCAAATAAAAAAAGCTAAACTTTGTGTACAGCAGAGGTCCTTGTGAAGCACCTAACACAGATTTGGGGTAAACTTCCAATTACTTAAAACAATAATAAGTACTGTTAAAAAATACCATTATTTATACCTTACTGTATTTTCAGGTAAGAGCGGGCGCAGCCATTTGTAAATTTAATGTGTCTAGCTTCCGGTGTCATTCGCTTTCAGTTATTTTTAGCTGTACAGCTCATTATGCTCTTTAGTATTGCAAACTGGTATTTCTTACCATATTATTTTAATGTATTTTCTTAATTATAAACACGCTGGTTTGTAGCGCAAACAGTTTTACAGTTTACTGCACTTATATTCTTGATATTCTTCTCGTTATTTCCCTAATAAATGGGAAGTCTCGCACATTCACAGAAAACACCTTACTTCCGCATTGAAAAATAAAGTTGATATACTGAAAGATAATTTTACAAGCTACAATTTTCTTTTTATTTCATTAAAAAACAATAATTTTAGCAAATAAACCTGAGCCAGCTGTTCACTAGCTAAGAGGTTGGGCCAAACACTCTAAAAAATGACTGACGAAACAAATTTACACAGTAAAATACTGTTTTGCGTTGAAACAGTGATATATCATAAAACAATGCATTCTGGGTAATATGTGTCGTTTTAAGAAAAGAGGCCTATAGGCTACTTTCTCAAAAATGACAAATAATATTACCCAGAATGCATTGTAATGTACAGAAGTAATATACTGTAAAAACAATGCATTCTGGGTAATATTTGTCATTTTTGAGAAAGTAGCCTATAGGTTACTTTCTCGAAAGCAACTAATAATATTACCCAGAATGCATTGTTTTTATGCTATATTACTGTTTCAATAGAAAATGGTATTTTACTGTGTAAATTTGTTTCGTTTTTTTGTTGTTGTTGTTGTTATTTGTCAGTAATTAAACAACAAAAATCACTTATATTATTTTTATAAACGGTTTAATCAGATAAACAATTCAATGGTACAGGGCTCCTTGTTAATTATATGATTATATATCATTAGTTTATTATATATATATTGGTAACGCTTTGGTAGGGGGACCCATATTCACTATTAACTACGACTTTTGCCTCAATAAACTTTTATTGTACTGCTTATTAATAGTTAGTAAGGTAGTTGTTAAGTTTAGGTATGGGGTAGGATTTAGGGATGTAGAATATGGTCATGAATAAGGCATTAATATATGCTTTATAAGTACTAATAAACAGCCAATATGCAAGCTAATAAGCAAAGTGAGAATTGTTCCCCATACTAAAGTGTTTCCTATATATTTTTTTATTCAATTGTATTTATTCAAGTCAACTCATGGACCGGTTTGAGAACCACCGCTTTATAGAAGTAATACAAAATGCTTGTATGACCCTGAGCAACGTCTATAAATGAGTACTGACCATGTTTTATGAACAGTCTGCCTATGATTAACTCTGATTCATCACGTGGCTTTCTATTGTGCGACCTGTATTATTGTGGTGGTTATAATTACATTTTAAGGTTAAAAAATATGGCCGATTTTGGTAGTTAAAGTAGGTATATTAACATTATATCACTGAATGAAATCTACACTCTAAAAAATGCTTGGTTAAAAACAACCCAAGTTGGGTTGAAAGTGGACAAACCAAGAAATTGGGTTGTTTTAACCCAGTGTTATTAAACATATTAATAAATGTTAATTTCCAATATACTTTGGGTTCATTTTAAGCAATAGTTGCATTTTAAACAATAGTTGGATTAAATAAAAATACCCAGCACATTGGGCAAACATTTAACCCAACCGCTGGGTTAAAACAACCCAATCACTTTTGTATATTTTCAACCCAAATTGGGTTGTTTTTAACCCAGCATTTTTTAGAGAGTATGGTTATAAGTTGTAAAATATCAGGCATCCTTTAAAACTGGAAACATCGTCACAGTATTTTTTACATTGAATTTCTGGCAATCACAGCTGCCAGGGCTTTTTTTACCGTAAATTTAACTGGATATTTTTTTACAGTGTAATTGTGGGTTTTTTTAGATAAAGAAAAAATGAATCACATGTGATGATTCTTAGAAGCTTTCTTTATGTAGCAGCAGAGGTGAAAGTGGAATCAGTCAGGCCTACTAACACAGATTCCATTCAATAACAACAATACCTGTTGCCACTGTACACCAGCCAGATGTCCTGCTTTCTGTGCATGTCCACACCAGTGTTCAGCAAAAGACCACATGGTTTTATCCTGTTTCACTTATGTTTTTGAACTAACGCTGCTTTGAAGAACTGCGCTGTCATTTTTTCTTATGACGCAGGCCATATTACAAACTATAATAACACGTATTTATATTTTGCGTGGCAGCTCTGAGCAGACCTCTATGCATTTTCCAAATGTCAGTATCGCATTGTAATTATAGAAGCAAATCTTATGGGAGAATAATTATAAGCATCCCGTACACTGTGTTTTTTTTTCGTTCTCATTTTTCATTTCAGCGCCAAAAAAAAAGCTTGTAAACAAACCGCAAAGCACCACGAGAGGTCGAGCAGTTTGAGTGCATCGCCATTCACCTGTACTGCTAAGCTAAATCAAGCATGGGGCATTTCAAAGACTAATTGCCAGGTACATCTCAGCAGAAAGAAGTGTTTATGGGTAATCATCAGCAGGTGGGGTGCTTAATATGGTGGATGGGTGGCCAAAAAAACCTCTCCGTTTTACCAAGCCATGGAAAATGACCCAAATAAATGCAGTACGCTCTGAGCAAAACCTGGAAACCTTGCAGCTAAATGAGTCCCTAGTTTGACTATTGGACATCATTTGAAACCGATCTGTAATTTTTGATTTTGAAGCCACACCAACTTTTGATTTGTCCAGATTTCAGTGACGCCATTTGTTCAATACATTTTTTTGTGATGAATGTCTACACCTAGCATTTTCTTATTCGTTTAACATTGTTGAACTCAATCCCCTTTTCTGCAAATAAATGCAGATATTGTTGCTTACAGCCGTGACCTGATGTAGCTCCGCCCCTAATCAACGAGATTACCGCTTGAGTCAATTTGAACAGTGCATTATTTGATCCAGAGTCAGAAATAGACATATTAGTAAGTGCATTAACATAATCAGACATTAACCATTGCATTTGCTGTACAGTAAGTAAGGTATCATGTCCTCCTTCAAGACAAATTTCATTCAGGTAGAATGAGCATAACCCTAATTAGTAATTATATACTTATTTTCACTATATTATGTCAGGGTAATATCCTTGTTATCGTCCAAACAGCCTAAGGCTTTTCCTTACGTGCTTATCGGAAGAAAGAGGCAAAGTGTATTGTGATTCCAGTGAGGGAAGAATAAGGATAATCCTAATTGATTTTCATTAAGTGCACTGCTGTAGAGCCCATGACTGGCCTACTTTCTCGACATTCGAATTAATCCCTTATCCCCGTTTTTATAGGAGGAAAAAAAATCCTAAGGACTGTCTCAGTAGCGATTTATGTGTTCAGCAATTTGATCAAAAAAAGAGGATGAACACTAATTGTCTATTGTTTTTATGATTATTCATTCTCCGTATCTCTGTCATCCATTTTTTGCTATTGAAGTGTTCATAACACACAGAATAATATGTCGTGGCATAATTTGAACGGCCTCTTGGTGCTTGATGATGCTCATGTGAACAGTACTTCTTTAGCAGACTCTCAAATACTGTTACAAAAATATGGCTACAAATAATTCTAAAGGGCAAAAGTGTTGTTTAACCAGCAAGTAGCCAATAAATTCTTTCTTAATGTGCGCAATACAGAACTTTTTGAATACAATCAAGTGAGCAACTGAACCTGTGACCCTCAGTGATTAAAATGTACACTCTAAAAAACGCTGGGTTAAATATGCGTTTGGGTTGTTTTGACCCAGTGGCTAGGTTAAATGGTTGACCAACATGCTGGGCAGTGTTATTGGCTTAAACTGAACCCAAAATATGTTGGAAATTAAAAGTAAGACACATAATTACTAGAGGCAACAGTACACTCTAAAAAATGGGTTAAAAACAACCCTAACTCAACTATTGTTTAAAAATTACTGTATTGCTTGCTTAAAATAAACCCAAAAATGTTGGAAATCATCATTTATTAATGTTTAATAAATGAACATTTATTAATAAGTTTAATTAATAATAATTAAACAAACATTTATTAAATTGCTTATTAATAAATGTTCACCTTTTGATTATTATTGTTGCCTCTGTAAAAAAAATGATTTTCATGATTTATCACTTTTTTATTTATTTATTTTTTTTGTCAAATCAACTGGTTCAGTTAACATAATATTTTGAGTTTCTGTTGATTAAACCAATCGCCTTCATTGTATTAACTCAAATTTTTAATTTCAATGAACTCAAAATTTTAAGGCAACCAGCTAACTTACTTTTTTAAGTTAAACCAACAATTCTTTTTTTACAGTAATTAGTAATTATTAGTAATTTAAACAGTGTAGTAATTATATGTCTAATTTTTAATTTCCAACCTATTTTGGGTTCATTTTAAGCCAGCCATATAGTAATTTTAAACAATAGTTGTGTTAAATAAAACTGCCCAGCATGTTGGGCAAACATTTAACCCAACCGCTGCGTTAAAACGACCCAGTCGCAACTTGGGTTGTTTTTAACCCAGCATTTTTTAGAGTGTAGACATAAACAAAATGCTAAAAATTTTACCACTCAGATTTCCTAACAATTTTCCATATCATGTATATCAACAGATCAGACTATAAAATGGATTTTTTTTCTTTTATGTTTTAAGCAAATTTGCTCGTTAAATAGCAACAGCGTGTTTATTTTCATTTTATTTAGATGCACTAGCACTTGCATGAGCTGACAATTTCATCAAGGCTAACAACCCTTTCAAAAGAACCTCTCCCTTCAGTGTTTTTTTTTTTTTTTTTTTTTTTTCGGGGCCATTTCCAGCATTCTAGGTCTTTTTTTTTCTTCACAGAGTGGGAAACATGGAAATAAAACAACAAAAATAAGCCCCCCTGACAAACTGGACGAGTTCAGTGAAGTTGCAGGAGGACTGGAGTGGAGAGGAAGCAGATAGGATTGTTTGCTGAAAAGGCTGCCTCAGTTCAGTGCACTGGTGTCTGAAGACCTCTATTCATTCTGAAGGCCAGAGGGGCCGTGGCAGTCTGGGTAGGGTCCCGCAGGCACTGAGGCACGGGGCCAGGCCTGGTCCTCTCCGCACTGCCAACTCGCCTCAAACCCTGACCTAACGGCCAGACGCGACAGGAGGGAGCAGGAGAGCGAGAGCAATTTAGTCTCAGTGGCTACTCATTCATTCAAAAGCTTATCACAGGCAGGGCTCACGATTGTGTAATTACGTGTTAAGTTTAAGACCTCGGCAGTGAATTTTATGGGGAAAAAATGCAGGAGAGAAATGAATAAATACATATGGACACTGTGGAGTAAGCGACTGGTTGAAAGATTGGATTGTTTTTGAAGGTTGCACAAATTAAAAGTGTTTTGTGTGTCTTGAGACAAACAGAAAAAGAGAATTCGGGTTTTTACAGTGGATATAAGGGGAAAAATGAATGGAATATATAATAATAAAATAAAAGTAATGCCATTTGAAAATGACTTTTAAGAGTTTAGCTGCTGTTTCTTAAGCTATGGACACAAACTGAGATTTATGATCTATAGATTTGTTTAATACCCATATAGAAAGTGCATCGTTTACGAGAGCATATGGTTTTTTATCCGCATTTACTACATAGTAGGCGATTTTTAATATACAAATGGCCAATTTAATAAAGATCTCTTTCTTTTGATCCTACTATCACTTTTTTGCTGTCGAAAGTGACCTTTCAACCTAGAGCGTGTTTGCTTTAAGGCTTCATGAAACAGCATTGATTGTTAGTGTTTACCATGCAGGGACAGTTTTGGTAAACAGTAGGTATAATCGTGTGGAATTAAGCCGGTATCTGATAGCACAGTCTGGGGTTCATCAGTCCCACAAGAGTCCTAAACTTACTTCTGGCACATTCGAGGGAATATCTCATGTTATATTGCTCGCTTGGCAGATTTTAGAGCCATTATATTCCGTTACCTCACATCTTCTCATCAGCCTGTTCTTTTGTTTTCCCTCCTTATTTTTCAGGTAATGGTTACATGTCGTAACATCATTTCCATGTCCCAATACCATATTCGATTCCCAGCTCTGACAGTCTTGTAAATGAATCCAGCATGTCACATTGTCACATCGAGAGCCTCCCATTTTCGCAGAGTACCAGGGGTCTCTTAAACACTGCCCACTCTTAGTGCCACATCCTTTTTCCTGAAGACCTCCAAGACCCCTTCAAGCATAAGAGCTTTTAGCTAGCCTGCGCTAATGTGTAGAATAATAGCTACTCCCTGAATCTTGATGGCCCCTGGAAGCTGACTGAATTTGTGCACAACAGCATCTACAGTGCAGTAATATTCCCCTTTTTATATCTATTCTTGTGTGCTGCCACCCCTAATCTAGTCTTATTACATCTCTCTCCTTCTATTCTCTTTGCCTCATATGGCCTTTCAATTTTAGCGTGATTAGTAAGGTGGAGGATATTATTTGTTCTGCTCAGAGACGTGACAGAATATTATGAAACAAGACTAATACTACAATTATGCAGTGCTTTACAACTAGAGACAAAGAAACTAATATTTTTTGCCATATCAGCACATATAGACTTTGGTAAGCAGTACTGTAATGCAAAATGTGCTGCAGACTACATACACTTATGACAATACTCAAGGACTTTTGTTTGTTTGCGCTTTAACATTCATTTGAGAGCAGTTTCTCCTGTGGGGTCTCGCGTTAGGGTTCAGGTAGCGGGTCATAGATCAGCATGAAAGGGCAACGTCAGTGTCCACACAGCATTAGATCCTGTTTATCTGTTGGCAGTCTATCCCACTGATCCTCTCTTTACCACTAGCCCCCAGGACATCTGTAATCCACAGAAGTGACATATGAAGCCCAGTTGATTTCTTTTTTTGCCTTGTTTGTTGATATTGCATCTGAATTGCTAATTTATTTGGGCCATCAACTTTGGTCCTTTGAATAAACGTATGCTCTAACTGCGGGATGGATTAAAGTTATACAAACCCTCTCTCAGTAAGTTATGCAAACCGCAGCAGCTTACTATGAATAACTGATACATCTTGGAAACACAACAACCCGAATTTATCCTGGGCAAAACACATTAAATAAAATAGAAATCCATCTCTGTGTCACCTGTGTTTCCGGATGGCCTTTAGACAAAACTGCCCAGAGAAGTACCATGTTGCCACACACAAAAAATAAATAAATAAATAAATAAAAGTTGAGGTGCTCATAACCATTAGTTGTGTAATACAATTGAAATACACCTCTTCTAAAAAAACAAACCAAAAAAAAACCCCAAAGTGATGGAAAGTCATTGTGGGGCTAAACTAATTTCTGAAATCTGTTAAAGCAAAGACCTACTTGGCCTACTGTTTATAATTAGCCCACTTTAATAATAATAGCTCCCATGTAGCAATAATTACATAAACAAATAAAGTCTCAAATCCCAGTCAGTTTTACATTACTAAGATAACTCGAACTCTATTAAGCCTACTAGACAGATCCACGGTGTGAATTGGGGGGTGGGGGGGCGTTTTCAGGAAGTGAAAACAAAAGGTATTGTTTGTACATATGAGTGTTTTTATACGTTTCAGCAGCGTTTTTTAAGTAATGTATCGTTAACCACGAAAATATGATTACAAAAAGTGCGCTAAATGTAAAAGCTAGCGAAATGAAATCGCTATTAGGTGAAGCTGTCGCCATAGCAACAGCTGTTCGATCGGTGTCAGTAGGCTATCGGAGTTACCGTTGGTCGTGTTGTTATTATTTTTTTACATAACAAATATATCACAATAATCGTTAGTATTTCGTTTAAAATATCTTTAAGATATTAGCCGGTTAGCTATCTGCGCTAGGGGCGCCAAAAGACAATTCGGAATGTGCGAGACGAACTTCAACCGACTCGGATGTGTCAGTATCGGAGTTACCGTTCGTCGTGTTATTTTTTTATTTTATTTTATTTTTTACATAACAAATATATCACAATAATCGTTAGTATTTCGTTTAAAATATCTTTCAGATATTAGCTGGTTAGCTATCTGCGCTAGGGGCGCCAAAAGACAATTCGGAAAGTGCGAGACGAACTTCAACCGACTGAGCTCAGAACATTTCTGACAGAAATGGCTTTAAAAATGTCACTCCCCTGAAAGTCATTAAATAATTCGCTCAGTGGACAGATGTAGTCTGTACATAGAGTGAAGTCTAACTATAGCTGCCTAACTGTAGCTGTTCAGGAGAATGAATGCTGAAACTCAGACAACAGAAAGCAAAAGAAGTTGCAGTACTATCGGAATTTACCTCGTGTTCCCTCCCAAATACATAATAATATGCGCTAGTAATATAAATTAAAATTAGTTATATGTGTCGAATATCTTTAAATCCTTCTTTTCTCGTAATCTTTATGGGCTGAGTGGGAAAAAAAGGACTGTGGAAGAGCAGGTGAGCACATTGTCTTTTCAAATAGACGGCGTCGAGATACCGGTGTAATCTTTTTGTTGAGGTAAAGTTTCGTTTATTTTTTGCAGTTTCTTTGTTAAAGTAGGCCTATTATTTTTCTATCTACAGTTAAAAGCAACAATTGTCCGACTTGGCAATGGCATTGACAACTACTGAATTGTCGCGTAAAATGAAATCAATCAGTTTCCGCAGACATCTAATTATATATTATGATATTCGATTTTATATTTAGGTGCTTAATCTTTATCCCTGACGAAATACAAGCGAGTCTAAGACATTAGTGACTGAGTGTCCAGCAGAAAGGTGACAGAGAGATCAGAGGTGGCGGTGTTAATAAACAGGTTTCCTCTACACCTAAGAGGCGTTTTCCTTCTCCAAACACTATTGCTTTAATGTTGTCATGTATTTTTCCACTAAGCTCGCACTCCGAGCGTGCCTTTGGGGAAAGATGCTAACAAAATAAGTTGGAACACCTGTTTTGGAAAAGAAATTCACTGCATAAAAAAATCCTGCCTTCCCAGTCGTTTATTCACTCACAATAACATTTGCTTGCGACATGGAAACTGACTGAACAACACGCCTTTCCTTTTGTCCTCGTTTAAGGAAAAGAAAAGGGCTTGTTGCTGTGAAAGTGAATTCTATTCTAAACTTGAAGAAAAGTTTTTTTATTATTATTTTTTTAGTTATGAATAAAAAAAAAACACTTCATACAGTCACTGTTTTTGTACGTGTTGAAGGAGGAACACTGTCGGAAAAAAGACACTCACCATCAGGTAAAAATCTCGAGGGATGCATGTTATTAAAAATATGTAACACTGTAACCACGCTCATATGTAGATAATAATCGAAAATAATAATAACAATATGTTTAATATTAAATGTAGTAGTAGTAGTAATAATAATAATAATAATAATAACTGAGGTTGACAAAGTTTTGTTTTGAATGCATTTGCAGATTGGCTTTTCTAACCCAAATTTATTAAAGAATTTTGATCAACACTGTTACAGTAAATAATCTCATTAATAGGTCAAACAGCTGCGCTGTTGTCATTTGCTCTGACAGCACAAACATGCTTTGGAATGAATGAGACCACTGAAATGTGCTTTGGAGGATTTTTCAAATTGCGGTTTTTTTTGTTTTTTTTAGAATGCCACAATTAAATATGCCTGGTATCACATGAACTACTTGATTTATTTTACTAATATACTACAATTTTTTGTATCAATAAAGATATTTTAATCATTACTCACGACAATGTGCAGGGTCACATCACATTTCGTTCAAATGAGCTGCTATAAGAACACAAGAGGCAGTGGCTTTAAATGAAAAGGGGAAAAACTTTTAAATTCACTGAGGAAAATGAGTAATATATGCGACGTTCTGAATACACTTTTTAATTTCAACAATGAGCAGGAACAGCGACTACAGAAAAGTAGGTTAAGGCTTTGAGAAATCTGCTTACATGCTGAAGCACCTGATAGGATGGTGAGAAATCAACATTTGATTGGCTAATGGCTCTCTAAATAATGTGTCCAAATAATCCTGCTTTTTTTTTCTTCTTCTTCTTCCATAACGCGGAACTTTATTTTAGCGTGGTACTTCAAATTTATAAGCAAGACAGATATAAATGCAAGTTAATGTGCTGCACATTCAAAGTCTGTGCAGTTTTTCTGTGCATAAATCAAACCTAAAGAAAAAGGATAGACAACACTTTTCTATTCTGTTCTGTTCTAAACAGATACTGTTTTGCAGCTATGAGTCAAATGTTCATTAAGATAAGGACAGAATGCATTATATCCATTTGGTTATGTTTTAAACTTTACTGATTGATCATAAAAGCACGCGTAATGGATATGTGCCACATTTTACAAACAGGATCTCCCATGCGTTTTGGGATAATCTTACGGATTCATCTATGCAAGAAGTCGTCTATAACAATTAGTAAGAACGTGTCAAAGCTTCAGCATATTCCTTCATCTGTTGACTGTGGAGGCTAGGAGGAGGGATCTAAAGTAAGAGCAAGGTCTTAAGTAGAAAGAAGCCCATAGCTCAAAGACAACCTTGGCAAGCGAAACTATTTTCACGAACCCAGGCACGCACGAGGTCGAGGCTGCGGTCACTTCTCGGGGCCTGCATACCACATTTCATGAATGTTGTGAGTTGTGTCTTATTTTTAAACATGGTGATGAAATATAGTATTCGCATTTATGAATTACATGATGAAATAATATTTAAAAAAACAAAAAACAATAATGAACTGTATTCACTTTTATGGATAAAAAATAATAAGTTGCATTGCAAGTGCGCTTAATAGTACACATTAGTGCGATTTATATTTCAAATGCATCATGCTGAGCGTGCATCTAAGTATACATTTCAGTCAGCACATACAACTTTTGTTCATAATGTAAAGAATGACTTAAACAAAATCCACACAGAGAACATATTGTTTAAAAAGTGCGTATCCTTACAGATATCCCACAAAGGTTCCCGTATCATTCGTTTTTGCTTGAGCGGAGTCTTCAACTTCACTTGTTTTGTATTCCTCTAAATCCAGCGGAGTGCTCTTATTGGTAGGTGCGAGCGTTACATCACTGTGATTATGACGCGCCGTCTTCCTGCTTCCTTCAGCCGCGTCTTAAAGTGAATCTTGTTGGTTCGAGCGCGCGCTCTCAGCCTCCTCCTGGCCGCGTGCGCTGAGACATACAGTTTTCATGCAGAGAGAGGAGCGGCGCACAAGAGCTCTTTCTCTATCTCACTCTCTTCGCTCTCGCTTGTCCCGAGAAATTACAATATTCATCACGGGGCGAACAACCCTCTGTATTCTCTGTTTCACTGTCGCGAAGAAGCTCAATTCGCTCTCATCTTCAGAGTAAGTAACCTTGTCATTTGCGCTCGCGCTGAGTTTTGTTCTACTGCTGGTGACTTTTCATGTGATGCGCTGTCTCGCTTTATCCTTCACGCTCTTCGGTTGCTATTATTTTTTAACTTTATCCTAAATTCGTATCATTTTGGAGGGATTGCATCCCTGTGTTTTCCGTGAAGTAAGTATAAATACGTTCTTGTAGAATTGCTTGTAGACTTTTTGGAGAGGCGACGCGAAACATTTGCGTTCAGTTCTGAACTTGCCGTTTATTCTTCGTTATAGGACAGTCTAGGTCTTGTGAGGTTTATGTCGTTTTTACATTTTCAGTAGCTTTATTATTTCCATTTGCTTTTTGTCAGTCGTCTGTTGTTTTTCTGCCAATAACAAATTTCCTTGTCATTTGGATAGATGCGCTCGCTGTATTTACGTTATCTCGTACAAATAGAAAAAGGGCTTTCCAGCCTGATGTCATAGGAGAATCTTTTAAGTTTATCAAATAACTTATTACTTTCTAGTCGTTTAGAAAGCCTCGCTATACTGCTTTAAAGAGCCGAGAGACGACAACAGTGAACTGAAGAACCTATAATGTAATATCAAGAACTTTTTTTAATCTCCAAATAGCAAAACTGACAACTACATAAATGGTTCTTGATAAGAAGGTGTTTTTTTGTTTTCTGAAACTAACTAAGGTGCTACAAAGAACCATCGATGAACCTTAATTTTTAATAGCGTAAGCTTATACTGAGCCTCTGACTTTTACTGCCACTCCAGCTTGACGCGTTACTTCATCATCATCATCATCGTTTTCTGACGTGAAAGCCAGATACATCAAAGCTTTGCTTCAGTTTACGGTTACATCAAAATCATTTGTTTAGGAAAGAGCTCCCGACGTATATAGCGCCGTAAAGTCTGTTTTAGATGTTTAGTGTCAAAATGAACTATTTATATAATATTTTAGGTTTGAAGTGTAGTACATTAGCACTGCACATCTAAAGGCAGGATTTTCAACCATGGTTCTGAGGAGAAAATATATAAAACATTAACTATGAACTAATGTTAAACTTTCTAATTTTTAACAATATATAATGTTAGTGAATGTTTCTGCTAAAAAGTTCTTTTAAAGTGTTACTTATCAAATCTAGCCTTTTTAGGGCTCTCTGTGTTGGCTGAGAGAATGAGTTGGGGTCTTTAATGGTTCAAAACTGCGATTTCCGAGAACTCACATAGCCTACATTTCTTGGCTAACACAGCAACTGCGTTTTCCGAATCTTGCGTTTACATAAATATGTACTTGAATGAGTTTTGTTTTCGAAAACAACTTTTTTTTGGTTTTAAGTTGAACAGCTTTAAATATTTGGGGAGGTGCGCATAGGACGCAATGGCCGTATGAGGTGAAAGACATCTAAAACGATCAGATTTTGTTGCCTTCTTGTCTTGACTTGTCAGATGTCTATATTTAGTGACAGCAGAAGCAGTGTATCCGCTCTATTTCATATCTTAAATGTAAACTTCTGACTATGTTAATGGTGCGTCTTGAAGAACAGTTAATTTAAGTTAAATATTTGCAAACGAGTTGTCAGATGGCCGTTCTGCTCAATGTGAAGACAATATCACATTATGTTATTACAGTAATTCTTTTCTTTATAACATTTTTATTTGTATGTTTAGAGGAAGTAGTTGCGTTATTAAATATCTGTTAAGCGCTTTAGACATACTCAGTCCGAGATGAAGTAGTCTATTTACAGTGCGTTACATTCATAATGAGCAAAGCTACATATGTGCTTTTTTATTATGCACGGAGAACTTTTTATCATCTGATTTTGAGCGCCATGAATAGGATAATGTTGGGCGATCTTAAATCACCGTCACCAGACTTGTAAAACGTACAATTAGCCTTTATTACACTGCATTATCCACAAAAAGGATTTGCTTAAATTCATTTGATCAACAACAAACCAATTGTTTTGTAAACCCAGAATTTAATTAATGTGGTGTATTATACTTGTATTTTTATTCTCATTTAGATAGGGGGATATAAGTTTCTGCTAATCTTCAAAAGATAATATTAAGGGCCAAGTGTCTTTGCAAATATCAGCTGTAACTGTTGTACGGAGGGGGGAAAAACAAGGGTACCTCAAAACTTACCAAAGTGAACAAAGCCTGCAAGCTGGCTATGTGGGCACAATAGTGGCAGGACATGTCTGGCTAAACACAGCAGTATGATTTGTATCTTGTTCTTACATGAGAATTATACTGGTTTTTTTTTTTTTTTTGGCATGCAGCTTTACACAGATTTAAGTATAACTTCTTCTTCTTTTTTTTTTCTTCTTTTTTTTTCTTGAGAGAGAGAGAGAGAAACTATTAAAATAATTTTCAAATGACAACTTTGTAACTGATCCTTAATTTATATATTTTTTGCTGTTAACCTCTTTTGTCAATTTATATTGAATGTACTGTAGACCGACTTCAAGCATTTTTAATACATTGTGTGTTTTTCTTTAAGACATTAGACTATTTCAAACTGCATGTAAGATTGGGCACAAGAAACTTCGAGACATATAAAGAAAATTATTCATCAGTCCTTTCTTTTTGGCTAGGTTCCCAGGGTTCTCGAGCTGTGCCCAGCTGACAGGCTTTCAAAAATGGCACAATAACAGTTCCAGTGATGCCTGACCATGACAGCACATCCCTCTTAAGCAGACAAACCAAGAGAAGAAGAGTTGACATAGGAGTGAAGAGGACTGTTGGGCAAGCATCTGTGGTTTTTACCCGCACAAAAGCAACCTTTTTCAGTGCCATGAATCCCCACGGTTCCGAGCAAGATGTTGAGTGTTCAGTGGTGCAGCACGCAGACGGCGAGAAGTCCAACGTGCTTCGCAAGCTGTTGAAGAGGGCGAACTCTTACGAAGACGCTATGATGCCCTTTCCAGGGGCAACTATCATCTCCCAGCTCCTGAAAAACAATTTGACCAAAAATGGAGGCAGTGAGACTAATTTCCAGGGAAGTGGCCTCTCGAGCACCGGATCAGAGATCCAGCAGGAGGATGCTTGCAGCAACTCCTCGCGGGGCAGCCCTCAGGAGTGCCTTTCACCATTCAACAGGCCCTCCATGACCCAATTTGAAATGGAGAGGCTAACAGATGAGCATCTTAGGGCCAAACGAGCCCGGGTGGAAAACATCATCCGTGGGATGAGCCATTCTCCTAGCGTCACGCTCCGTGCAGGTGATAACGAGCGCGAGGGGGCAGCCCAGCCCCCGAGTCCTCGTGAGAACTACCGGGAAAACAAGCGCAAGCAGAAACTGCCACAGCAGCAGCAGCAGAGTTTCCAGCAACTCGTCTCCGCGCGCAAAGAGCAGAAGCACGAGGAACGCCGGCAACTGAAACTACAGCTGGAGGACATGCAGAAGCAGCTGCGGCAGCTGCAAGAGAAGTTCTACCAGATCTATGACAGCACTGACTCTGAGAATGATGAAGATGGAAACATCTCTGAAGACAGCATGCGTTCTGATGGAATGGACAATCGTGCCCACGACTCTGTCCCAGATCGCTCCGACAACGAGATGTCCGACTTGGATCCAGGGCACTTCTTGGATCGAGCACGCGCACTTATTCGGGAGCACACCATGGTGACGGCGGGGGACAAACCCAAGCGTGATGGGTCACGAGGAAAGAGCCAGGGACCAACCTCCATGCATGCAGAGGGCAAACAGCTAGCAGAGACGCTAAAACAAGAGCTCAATACAGCAATGTCCCAGGTAGTGGACACCGTGGTGAAGGTCTTTGCTAAGCCTCCACGCCCAGTTCCTCAGGTTTTCCCACCCCTGCAGATGCCCCCTGATCGTTTCGCAGTCAATGGAGAAAACCCAAACTTCCATACTGCCAACCAGCGCTTGCAATGTTTCGGTGATGTCATCATTCCTAATCCCCTGGACACTTTTGCTAGTATGCAGGTGCCCAACTCGAATGACCAAACAGAGGCCCTGCCTTTGGTAGTGAGAAAGAACTCTTCAGATCAGACCGGGTCTCTTCCCACACCCGGGGGTCACCACCACCCTTCCCTGCACCCCTCACCCTTATCTTCCGCAATGGGCTTTAGTCCTCCCTCTTTCCGCCATCCTTTCCCCCTTCCTCTAATGGGCTACCCTTTCCAGAGCCCCTTAGGTGCCCCAACAGGGCCTTACCCAGGAAAAGACAGGTCTTCTCCCGAGTCTCTGGATTTGTCCAGAGAGACCACCAGCCTACGGACCAAGATGTCGTCCAACCACCTCAGCCACCATCGTTCCATCTCACCAACGCACCCAGGGAATGAAGGCTTGTCCTTGTCCCTCATCAAGTCAGAGTGCGGAGACCTTCAGGACATGTCCGACATCTCTCCATATTCAGGAAGTACAATATCCTTTCAAAAAAGAGAAAAGCATATTTTGATTGTTGTATTTTTATTTGTTTAGATGAAAAAAAAAAAAGAATAATTGAGACATATGAATGACAGACAGATAAACTTAATTTCAATGAATCTCCATTAATTGGAGCATTCAAAACCAGTGTTCCTCTAGTAGCCTGAAGATTAAAAAGACCTCAGTGGATGGAGGCTTTTAAGTGTGCGCTATATGGAGAAGTGCTGAAAGGCCCCGCCGTGGCTAAGATACCTCCCATCTTCTCTGTTCTCACACTATCACAGGGAGACTCACAATAAAACCCCCTCTTTCATCACAGCGCATGCAAGACTTTGTACATAAATGCTCAAAGCAAATCATATTTCAAAGCCAGGAAGTAAAAGGACGAGTGGGATCCTTTGCATAGAGGCCCTAGAAAGTTGTGTTAGAAGGATGGTAAAAGATCTCTGTCAGTGGAGGAGCACTTCATTTAGGAGGATTTGAGCTCATTTAGTGTCAAGTGAAAGCAACAAGGGTAATAATGTCCCTACAGTTGAGCTTCGTAATTTTAAAAATTAATTTGCGTTTATTTCATATAATATGTGATCTCATGAAACAACAAAGCCTATTTCTTAGGAACACCACCAGCTTGCTTTAGGTAAAGGTGCACTGATAGCTGTTGCCTGGCAGTAGGTCTTTTCTTTTTATCCTGTTTCTCTGGTGTGAACAGGTGTTAGCTGCTTTTCTTTCAGCCCTTTCTCTCTTTTTAACCTTTTGCCAAATGCCTACTAGATCTTTTTGATTGAGGTAAAAATGAACAAAACCAAATGTTCCATACAATTTGATATGAAGTATTTTTTTCAAAAGTTCAAAATTAAGTTATTTAATTATTACATTTTATTTAAATTAATTGGCAAAATAATTCATCCAGGCAGGGATGCAGTCTTCAGCTCAAAGGGCGTCTATCATTTCTGTAAGTATACTTGCACACCTGCACAGTTGGGACCTGAACAACAACATCTCAATATTTGCAAAATAGGGTGTTTAATCAAATATGAATTTCTATTCAAATTCTAGAAGAAACAAGCAGCCAATTATCTTCAGCCATGGGCAGCATGATCTTCCTTGTCACGTGCTCTCTTTGCATCTCAAGAAAAATAGCCTTGTTCAGTTTCCCCCATCATTTGCATATAGAGAGACCGAACAGCTCTGGCACAGGGCTGTTGTAAGAATGGGGTGGGGGTGGGCGGCAGGTGAAGCCAGTTTGCATGTCTAATATAGTAGACGAGGACAGAGGTTCATGGTTGCGTTAGCTCCATGCTCAAGTGCTGAGGCAGCTATTGCGCGCAGATTCAGGTTTCATCAATTAAAGCGAAGCAAAGAAAACGTGCACGATGAAGACATCGCTCAGATCACTTTTCAAACTCGGTTGCCAAAGTGGTTTAATAAAAGACCTTCTCGATTTCAAAATCACTCTGCTGGTGGAATGACAAAATTCGAGTCCTTTTCTGATTTATACATTTTTATGTCCAAAGATTGCTGTGAAGCAGTATTATTTCTTTCAGCCGGCAATCTGAAAACACTTCCCATTCTTTTTTCGAAGCAAGAGCTAAAGTCTCAGCTGTAGTACATTTGTTGCTCTAATCTTTCATATTGCTGAACAGATGTCTAGCATTAATTTATGGATTTAGCATCCCTATGTTCTTTTTCCTTCCTTTCTCTCCTTACACCTGGCTGTTGGATCACATTTCACTAGTTATTGTCTCCCTTACATGCAACATGCTTAATACAAACCCAGACCTAAAAAAGCCTGATGATGCAGTGCATCTATGGTGGCGTTGTTTATGTAGTATCTCATTTGGCTATAAACCACAGCTGCCCCATTTTTCTCCTCCCCTGAAATACTTCATATTCATGTTTGCATTATGTCCTTCATTCATGTTGACTATGGCCCGGCTTGTCTTACACTGAGTGGGCCAGTGTTTACTCGATCTATTTTGTCATTTCGCATATTTACGTATCCTAGAAACGGCTGTATTTTTCTCGGAAGCCAGGTCTACTTGTAGGAAATGTGCGTTGGGTGAGTCAAGCCCCGTCGAGTCATCCTCGACACATTGTTCCCAAGATCTGCGACTGTTTGTTTTATTTAAAAGTGGATGTCTTGAATGTTAATGGCACTGAGTAATGATATACCTGGGATTTATGAATGTTGTTAACAGAGCAGAAAGAACTGATATGATCGTCGCTCTGATTGAACAGCGGCAAACGATTCAGCGCTCAACTGCCAACACTTCCTCACCGCTTTCAATGCGTGATGCCCATTAGATTAAAGAGCATCTCAATGTGATTAAACTCTTGAAAAAGAAAAAAAAAATCTATGAAGGTGTTTACCAGCCCTCTCTTTCCAGACTCCAACACGGCCTATTATTCGCTCCATTTCATGAAGATGCACTTTTGAGAAGCGGCCTCGATGCCTGGGCTTTTCCCTTCTCTTGGTTTTTAAATGAGCCTTTAGGTCCTTGAAAAATCTGACTTGTTGTGAAAAAGACAGCTTAACTCTCTCTCTCTCTCCCTCCCGCGCTGTCATTCACTGCTGTTATTTGCTGTATGCATTATGACAGATGGTAGGAAAGAGAGTAATGCTCTTTTGGTCTTCCCTATCAGCCTAATGGAGGTCACCTAGGGTTCTCCTCCTCTCCTCCTCTCTTGGCAGACGAAACACGCCAATCTACATACACACTATTATTAGAGAGGCTCAACGTTGCAAATAGCACAGACAGTCAATTTTATAGTTTCATACATTTACAGTTGTACAACATTTATTGCTGCGACTGTTCCGGTGCTTACTGTTTTACATAACAGACACAGTGAGGTACCGTATTTAGCGCGAGCTGCGATGACGGTGCCATGCTTTATAGCGAAGGGGGGTAGGCAAGTGCTGGGTGAACCTCTTAATTGACCTTGTGGGGGCCCATTGATTTAGCCCCACATGCATCTTCATTTTTGATAAATTATAAAGCCGTTAATTTGCAGAGGAAATGGCTGGGCCAGTCTGGAGCGCAGATGTGGCTAAAGCCGGCCTAACTGGCAGAGCGGGGGCCGTGCCAGGAGGCTCAGGGTGGAGAGTTGGGGGTTGGGGCTAATTGTAATGGGTAGATGGCTCTGGTTAGCCACGGTCTCTCCTGGGACCCCCCTCAGCTGCCCTCTGTTTACCAATCTAGAGGGCAGTGCCACCTCCAGATAAATAGCGTTTTTATTGGGATAAGCAGACGTTTATTGACTTGCGATGCTACATTGACTGGGACTCTGTAGGTGTTAATATGAAGTCGACAGAAGACTGAAATAATTAAGGATGGTTTGCCCTAGTGTAATTATTAGTCTTGTTTAGGCTTATTTTATTGGGGAACTTAAGCTATTTTTTTAAAATGATATTATTTTTTTATTTTATTTAACATCATAATTAAGTACACTGTAAAAAAGAATTGTTGGTTTAACTTAAAAAAGTAAGTTACCTGGTTGCCTTAAAATTTTAAGTTCATTGAAAGTTAATGCAATGAAGGCGATTGGTTTAATCAACAGAAACTCAAAATATTATGTTATCTGAACCACATTATTTAACTTGATTTGACAGAAGAAAAAAATTTTGCGATAATAAATCAAGAAAATACTTTTTTACAGTGTACAAATGGGGTTTATTACCTATAAATGTCTTTATTTGAATTCCACTTTAAAATATTTTCCTTAACCTTAAAATTTCAAATCCAAGAGGGGCTTTCTCCGAACCATCTGAAGAAGGCCAAGCTGATGTTCTTCTACACACGCTACCCCAGCTCCAACATGCTGAAGATGTTCTTCTCAGACGTGAAGGTGAGCTCGCCGTTGACCGTTAACTATGTCGTGTGAAGTAGCACTGTCCCATTAGTCCAGATGGGTCCCAAACAGACGGCCGGCTCCCCCACCCCTCCACCCCCCAATTAAAATAACTGGCCTTAATCTCCTAGAAGAGAACAACACGGCATAGCA
The DNA here is from genome assembly GCA_039654765.1 of Mylopharyngodon piceus. Classification (NCBI taxonomy): domain Eukaryota; kingdom Metazoa; phylum Chordata; class Actinopteri; order Cypriniformes; family Xenocyprididae; genus Mylopharyngodon; species Mylopharyngodon piceus. Next base: position 6,663,475 of record CM077449.1, read on the forward strand.
CAAGTCCCACTTTCCCTTTTACTCACTTGCGCTTTCATTTAAAACACTGATCATTTTTTTAACCTCTTTTTTTTCTGTCGCGACACACTGCTGGTTAGCGAGCACAGACAACTAGTCTCTGTCCCTGTTAAGTTGTCGGATGGTAATTTCCTAGAGTTCCCATCCCCAACTGATCTGTGGAAGTGGGAGGCAGAGGGTGATAAGAGCTGAGAAAATTAGAGGTTCGGCAGAAACGAACAAGCGAAAGCGGGAGGGGATGGAGAGGAGGAGGGAGACAACAAACAAAATGGAGCACAACAACACAAACAAAACAATGGCACCAATTGTCTTTTATTTACAACTTAATTTGTTGTTGATGCGTCATACAGGGAGCATACGGAGGAGAAATAATGTGACAGATTCAGGCCACATTATTTAAATGAGGAGAGCAGGGTCCTCTCACTCCCAGCTGCCCCTGTGCTGGGTCCAGGGTGACCACCTCATCCTCACACACATGCTTCTGTTGCATCCATCTAAATCTGCCAGCAGCTTAATACTCATGAGTACGTACTGCCATTCATCGCTCGCTGTTAGCGCTTCTGCTCCAATAGGAAATGATATCATTTAATGTCTGGAAAAGAATATGCATGTAATATTCAGAGAAAGCAGATTTATTTACATAGGCATTGAGTCCCCCCCCCCGTTTATTCAAAAAGAAAACCTTAAAATTTCTCCTCATTCATATATTTTGTACCTTCATTTTGAGCCACAAATGAGAAAGTTAATAAAAGCCTTAAATTAAAGACGGCCCAATTGCAATTCCCCTTTAGACAAGGCTGTGAAATTCTGTACACATTAAATTAACATTTTCCAAAACAAGGTCAGTGTCCTGGGAGAGATGCTTTTCAGGGCTGCTTAAGCAGAAGGGAACAATGGGTGGCATGTGTTTGTTGGATCAACTACTATGTATGTAAGGGAATTAAGCATAAATTACTGACTAATTATGGCCGTATAAGCCCACAAAAGTTACAGGAATTAGTGATTAAAGACGTTTAGGCACCATAATGATGGGTTCTAAATAGGAAATAATGACTGTGGGAAATAGGTTGATTTGACAACTGTTTTACCTAAATTGTCTGTAATCGGATAATTAAAAAAAAAACCTTCTGCTTTTGTACTAGAGCAACTATTTAATCACCTAATTAAACAAAAAAAATAGAATTAACTCTCTCTTTTTAGAAAATAATTATTTTTAAAATACAAATTAAAGGCTAAAATTATGTGCTACATTAATGGTGAAGGGTATATTTTAGAGATGTACCGATATATCGGCCAATAATCGGTATCACAGTCGATAGTCAGGGCCGATATATCCTGTTAATCAAAAGAGGGCAGGAAAATGCACTGCATTTGGGCTTTGTGTAAAGAAAATGCTAAGAAACCAGTATGATGTTCAATATTAATAGTAATTATATGAATTAATAACATCCAGAAAGTTAAGAAATATTAATTTAATCTTCGGAATTTAGTTAATGTGTTAATATTAATTTGAGTAATGTGTTTGTTTATAACTGATACCAGTTACTGTGAAACAAGTTTTTATTTGCAATTCTTTCAAGATATAATAATTAAAACTATAATAAATTAATTATTAATTATAATGAAATATCATTCATTTAAAAGAAGGTATAAAAGGCAGAACCTCCAAACTATCAGTATAGTTATCGGTATCGACAGATATCACTCTGAATAATCGCTATCGCTATTGGTGGAAAAATGTAGTATCGGTGCATCTATATTATATTTGTTATAGTATATATCATATTATATATTATATTTATTATAGTATATTTGTAATTACTGTATACTGTAATTTGTATATATATATATATATATATATATATATATATATACAGTCAAACCAAAAATTATTCAGACATTTTTTAGATTTTTGATGTATTTTTATTAGTGGGTGCAGTATAGTTCATTTATGTAAGTGAGGATAGCAAAATAAAGTAAACTGTGACATATTATACCCAAAAATTCTTCATACAGTGGACTACCAGTAAAGTTGATAAAAAAATTTGGAACCAAATATTATTCAGACACTTTGACCTGACCTTGTTTTGCTTAAGTGTTATCTGACATAATTAAGATTATTTATTTCTGACACAGTTTAACTCTGTTTTAACTCTATTTTATTACCTTTTTTTAAACTATAGTGAATAAACTGTATTAATGAATAAAATGTTCAAGGAGTCTGAATATATTTTGGTTTGACAGTATATATCTGTGTGTGTGTGTGTGTGTGTGTGTTTACAGTCAAGGCTGTAAAGTTCCAATGTAAATGTATTACGGTTAAAAGTGTGACTCAAAGAGAATTTGAATGATCATATCATATATTAACCATGGTGGCGATGAAGATGATAGATTGTAGCTCGGTCAGGAAGAGGAAGCTGCTTTTTTACAGGTAGTGTGCACCACTTGTGACTTCACAGAGTGAGCCAGTAGTCATAAAGAGATGAATACATCCTTCCTTCAGAGGAAAGCAACAGGAAACAGTGACAATCCAGTGATTTGAGTTCTTATGTAATGGATAATACCTTTGTCCCTCCTCAATATCTCTTTTTCACAGTTGTTCCTTGAACTCTTATCATATTTGTCACACAAAGTATTATAGAACACAGGGTCATTATCCTAATGTGATTTACTGCCAAACTACCTTGTTCATCCTTTATACCTCTCTCGCCCCCTGTATTTCTTCCCATTTTAATCACCATAAATCTCATATGGCATATTCACATCGCTTCGCGCATGGAGAGGTGGTCCACTGGTTTGGTTACCGTAGCCTTTGAGGGCTAAATAAGAAAGGGTCAAAGGTTAAGAGGAGTATTAGCAGGACGATGGTGTGACACTGATTATGAGCAGTCAAAGTAAGTATGAGCGGGGGTTATGTCAGCCTGTAAGGGTTGAGGCATATACGTTTCAGCAGGACAGCTCCAGTAGGGTCAGCCGTAGGTCAGGGAAATTATTTTAGCCGCTCAGGCTTTGTCACCGGGCTGCCTGACTGCCTTTAAACATACAGCATACCATGTACCATTAACAGCTGAATATCAAGTAACCTACTGGGGCACTTAGCTTACTTCCCCCTATAGAGCTCAACTTTTCCCAGATTCACAATCTAAGTGCATGCTGTGTGTTTGGGTGGGGGGGAGGGGGGGTCTTAAAATGCACAAGACCCTGTATAAGTAGCGTCCCCACCAGGCATGTGTGAAAGCCTGTATTGTCCATGGCTAACAGAGGAAACGTGCGGAGTGACAGGTCAAGTCTTCCCCCGGTGTCTTGGAAAGAGCGGATCTCTGTCACCAGAGGAATAATCTTTCACAGTCCCGTGAGCAAGAGTGTGTGAAACGCTCTCGCTCCCGTACGTACACCCTTGTTCTCTGAGTCAACTGCTGCCCGGACACATTACAGGCGTCAGACTGATTTGTTTTATGAATCTTTTGAGCGTGCTCATTGGATATATTAGGGTTTTTTTGTGGGGGTAGAGAATAACAGGATGAGGTGTCCCATGGGAAGCATTGCGTTTGGTGTTCTTAGAACAACAGTGGAAATGATGTCCAGAATAATAGATTTTATTAAACTTGTGTGTGTGTGTGTGTGTGTGTGTGTGTGTGTGTGTGTGTGTGTGTGTGTGTGTGTGCAGATTTTTGGCACATGTACACAGAAGCGTCTTGCTGATTTAAGAGTGCATGTGAAAGTGGACTGTGATTGCAACTAAAAATTCTTCTAAATTATTTTTATGATTTATCACAACATTTTTTCTTTTGTCAAATCAACTTAGATAATTAATGTGGTTCAGATAACATAATATTTTGAGTTTCTGTTGATTAAATCAATCGCCTTCATTGTATCAACTCAAATTTTTAACTTCAAGGCAACCAGGTAACTTACTTTTTTAAGTTAAACCAACAATTCTTTTTTACAGAGTAGTAAAGTTACACAGTTATTGTAGGTAACAACTTTTAACCTACACACAAGTCATTTAAAAAAAAAAAAATGTTAAAAAAATTTTATCATGCTTGATTTATTTGAAATAATAATAATAATAATAATAACAATAATAATAATTCATTAATTATAATGAAGAAAATCCCTCCTGTATATGTACACATGAAATTACAACGTCAAAACTTTAAAAAGTTACTTGTCAAATTTAAGAACCGGACTCAGAATTCCAAAAAACTTTTCGTGTGAAAACCAACTCGTGACACTTTCTCTCCCACAATTCCACTAAGAAAAATTATTGTGTTTGCAAGTGTTTTTTTCGTGCCACGACGTATCATTTAATGTTTTGTTCCGTGCATGGGGTGGCTAAGAGCTGAGAGAGCTAGACTGGTTATTTTTGTTTGACAAGCAGATGACATGATCCTTAATTGCTGAGTTGTCACGTTCCAGCAACGTGGCTCCATTGTCCCCCGAATCTCTGGTATTTCTATTGGGCAACAATGCTTTTTAAATCTCCCTTTATACAGCGCTGCCAAACGATGTCATGCGGACTTACTTTTCTGCGCTCTCCATTATGTCATCCACTAGCCATTCTAGAAAAAAAATTCCCCCCTCTCTCGCCTTTTATCCGTCTCTTCTGCAAGCCCCACTCATATGAGACAATGTCTTATGACAATAGAAGAGCCTAATCTCCATGTCAAAGCAATTTTCATTCCCCAGTGAGCAGTCTGCTATCATTTTGTAATGTTTTGTTTCTTATTCTAAAAGAATTAAGGGGGTGGTGGGGGGCTGGAGTAAGTCGTCACGGGGGCCGGGGTTCTTATCTCAGTGTCTGGAAATTTGGACAGTGCATTTCGCTCCGCAGATAAAGCGGAAAAAAGAAACCCCTCGAGTTCAGTAGATCCTAATAGGTTTAACGTCTATTGAAACGGGGGGTAAGCGAGAGATCAGATAGCCTTGCTTCTTTGGTTGTTCTTTTTTTTGCCTCTTTCTTTCTTTTCAAACCCCTGTTCTCGCTCGCTGTTAGGCTGAAAGAAGGCAGAGGCGACACACAGGCCAAATGTATAATTCCTGGATAGGTTAAGTACATGTTTGAACTTCAGCAGACTGATGCCTCGGGATGACGACTTAATCATTTTCTGCTGAATTATGGGAGAAGAACCCTCGCGGTGGCACAGTAATTATGCTCTCGGCCGGCCTTTTGGGGAAACCTATCAGCCTGTCGTGGCTTCTGACTCTTTCTGCGACTCGGATTCCCCGCTATGAATTCTCATTCACATCATTATCTTAAATTTGCAAGCATGGGGACAAGTTTCTACACGGCAATTACATCTACTCTCGGAAAACACGGCCCCCCTCCCCCCTCTTTGTTCCTTGTCCTTCCTCTTTTTTCTCCTCATGCTCGATCTCTCTCTCTCCTCAGCTGTCATCTAAACAGAGGCCTGCATGTTCTCATGGCCACAGATAGATAAGTGCTCGCTGTTGATTTTTGATTAATGCTCTTTGAGGGTATGGAAGGGGAGGCAAAGGCAATGAAGGCTTGATGAACACCCGTAATGACAAAAGGCAGGAGGCTGCATGTCAGAGCAGCCAACAGAAAGCCCGTTGGATTTATAGCTTTTAACTTGGCTACATTCAACTCAGCTGTCCTGTACGTTCACACTCTTGGCAGCCGCAGCTTTCACACACACACACACACACACACACACACACACACACACACATCATCATACACGTAGCTGCTCTCACAGAAAGTACCAAAGGCTGTCGCACAGGTCATTTGCTGAGGTCATGGGGCAAGTACACAGGGCAAACGGAGTACTGTGTATTTACTGATCGAGGATCAGGCACTCCAAATATAGCTCCCACAACAGTGTACGAGGGTCAGCTTTGAGTTACTAAGCTAAACTATTTAACTAGAGTAGAACTTGTTGCAAGGTTTTTTAATTTCACCCTTTTCCTGATCACTTACTTTACTCGATTATTAATGTGGGGAGAAAAAAAAAACAAAAACCTGGGGCATGTCAGAATTAGCTTCGCTACTTGATATGTAAATTTGCCGTCACTGCATTACGGGCTATTGACACAATTATAATTTCATCTACTCAACCCTGAACTGTTTGCATTTGCGCACAACAGCAAATATCCGCACCGACCGTGTAAGCCTCGTTGGAAAAAAAACACCCCACTGGCCAATCTGTCTCAGCTACGGGTTTGTTTGCTTACCCATCATCCTCAAGGACAATGTGAAGTAAACACGTTTGTAGAAACAAATGTCTTATCTGTTGTCCTGACATTTAAGGGTCTCACTGGCTAACCAGATTAGAGGTTAGTCACACCTGATTTTATTAGTTTTCAGTAAGAAAACAGACTAAAGATTGAAATATTAGGAACCTTCTGATGTAATTTTTTCTGAAGAAAGAGAACTGCATAATTTTTTTTAAAATAAATAATTTTATATTAAAGGATTAGTTGACTTTAAAATGAAAATTTGCCCAAGCTTTACTCACACTCAAGTCATCCTAGGTGTATATGACTTTCTTCTTTTTGATGAACACAATCGGAGTTATATTAAGAAATATCCTGACAATCCAAGCTTTATAATGGGTTTATAAGCTTTATAAAGCTTTATAAATCAGCTCATACAAAGAGTATGAGCTGAAGAAAGTGCATCCATCCATTATAAACGTACTCCACACGGGTTAACAAAGGCCTTCTGAAGCGAAGCGATGCGTTTGTGTAAGGAAAATATCCATATTTAACAAGTTATAAAGTAAAATATCTAGCTACCTGCCAGACCACCTTCCGTATTCAACTTACGGAAAAAGCGTAACTGACGTGACGTCAGAAAACTGACTTTTTACGTAATTTGAATACGGAAGGTGTAGGACGTAGTGTAAGCGTTTTGAACTGTTTGAGTTTCACACTTTTTATCGTAAGTTGAATACGGAAGGCAGTCTGGCGGATGCGTCAAGATATTTATTAATATAACTCCGATTGTGCTTATCAGAAAGAAGAAAGTCATTTACACCTAGGATGGCTTGAGGGTGAGTAAATCTTGGGGTAATTTTCATTTTAAAGTGAACTAATTCTTTAACATTAATAATAATATTTCTATTTCTTGTGATAACATTTAAATAGCTTGTGTTTCAGGGTCAGGAAACCGCATATCAACAATTACAAAAACCCTTTTTAAAAAAAAACATCTACTTATGAGCACAAAGGCACTCTCTAAATATTAAAATGCATTTCTCTGTGCTGGACCTATCTTACAAAAGTAACAAATCTTACAAAAAGTGTTTCTCTCTTTTTTCCCTCTCTCTCTCTCTTAAAGTTCAACCGCTGCATCACATCACAGCTGATCAAGTGGTTCAGTAACTTCCGTGAGTTTTACTACATCCAGATGGAGAAATTTGCTCGGCAGGCCATCAACGACGGTGTGACGGGGGCAGAAGAGCTGAGCGTGAGCCGGGACTGCGAGCTTTTCCGCGCTCTCAACATGCACTACAACAAGGCCAACGATTTTGAGGTGAGCCCCCTTCCGTTCCCTGCGTTTCACGCTACTAAGCAACTGCATTCACCTTATCAGGCCACACTGTATTACTAGGTGAGATTCGAGCAGTGATGCATAAGGTATTACTTTGAATCCTTTCCGTTAATGTTAGCGCAGTTCAAAGCTTTAAAATTAATACAGCTAAATGATCTCTTTATATGATTAGACAATGAACGGCAAGCTGTTCATCCCGTAAGCCCTCTCGCCGTACTCCTGGGGTGAAGCGAACAAGAATTTTTTCTCTTTTTTTGGGGGCTGAAACACAGTCATGCATCTGTCTGTTTGATGAGGCAAACAGGGAGCGATGCTTCAGGCCCAAGTGTCCTTGTCAAATACAATTTGCAGAGCTCACATTTACCGCTCAGCTCACTATCAATATCTGCCCACTGGGACTCTGGTCATTCAAACACTATCCTTACAACATCATCATCATTTAGCTGACTATTAGCAAAAATCTGCCCCCGTTCCCCTCCCCTCCCTTTCATTTAGATCAGGTCAAAGACAAGGTTTATTGTGATTGCAGGTACAGGGAACGTGGTGCACCACGCCTTTCGCGACCAGGAAGATATTTAGGGACGTGATCCCTATTTTCATATATAAATGCAAGATTTGCATGGCTGTGGAAGAAAGTGCAGGGCACCATGAATAAGACTGTTGTTGGTAGAGAAGTCGAACCGAGGGAGAGATTGTTTTGCATATCAAGAGCCACAAAGGCTGCACAGGTGTACAAGCAGGACGGACTGAAAGACTTTCCCAAATGCTCATTTTCCATGCAAGGAAAACTCGATCTTTGATGCAAATTTCAGCGCCCTAGTCTGTTCCTTTTTTTCTACCGGGCCGGCTCACGCCATGTCTTGTCTAGCGTGCGGCGATATCCCACAGCAAGTCCGTGCCGCAGAGAGAGGTCACACAACCTTTGGCGGTGCAAAGGGACACTTCATGCTGAGGCTTTTTTGTACTAAATTTTCTCTTCTCCACCTGTCAGACTGCGAGGCATGAAACTGGAACCCTCGCCGATTCAGCAAGTTGCTCTTTCTGCCAAATTTAGCATCATCAAAGTACCACCTTGCTAGCTCCTCCTGAATGAATATACCCTCTGTTGTGCTGATCGTTTGATGTTAATCTAGTCTGTCAATGTGCACCAGTAATGTGCTTCCTCCTCCTTTGAGACTTTCTTTTTTGTAGTTGGGCCCTGTCATTTCTCTCTCTCCCTCTCTTTCATTGCACTTCCTTTCGCTGCCTTGTGTCTTTCATCCTCTTCGAATGTACTCACCCCTCACTTTCCCATTACGAACTTTTTAATGACATAATTGTCACATTCCTCATGGTGGATTGAGCAAAGGCCGTAATTAAAGGAGCTTCATTAATTGCCTTCAATGCACTTGTGTTGTTCTCACCAAGCTTGCTGTTTTCTTTCAAGTTGTTTATCCTTCATTCGGCTCCTCCTCCATCGTGCTGTCTCGATACGCCATCATTTTTCTCCTAATTACTGCTCTGTTTGTCTTAGCTGGACAATGGCACAAATGAACACAATCAAGGACATTTGCATAGACACAGCTTATGATGTCCGGACCCTGAAAGGCTCCCAAAAAAACAAGAGAATCCCCCCTTTCTCGTCTTCTCTCCCAAACAGAGCCGCCAGCAATGTGGCAAGTGTTATCTCTTAGCTAAAGGGGTTTTTCTATGTACAAACCAGATATGATCATGCCTAACAGGCCTGCTTAACTGTTGTCTGGGAACATTATTTGTTTATTCTGCATAGCTAAATGAACACATTAGAATATTTTTTTTGAAAGAGGTTGTTCACCTAAACATGAAAATTTGGTTATTATTTGCTCTCCCTACGTCCTTCCAAACCTGTATGCTGATTATATTTTTTCCATGGAATCCAAAAGGAGGATTTCTGAAGGATCTTCATACATGAAAAAGAGGATCCTCTTTTGCAACAACTTGAGCTCATTCATACACTGTAAACAATTATTTTCATGATTTGTTAACACATTTTTTGTTTTGTCAAATCAACTTAGATAATTAATGTGGTTCAGATAACATTATATTTCGAATTTCTGTTGATTAAACCAATCGCCTTCATTGTATTAACTCAAATTTTTCATTTCAATGAACTCAAAATTTTAAGGCAAACAGGTAACTTACTTTTTTAAGTTAAACCAACAATTCTTTTTTTACAGTGTATAATATAAAGAAGGTCCATATGAATTGTGTGTTATATTCAAAGTCTTTTAAAGTCATATGACAGCTCTGTGTGAGGAACAGATTGAATTTAGGGTTGTTATTCACTGAAAATCTTAATATTTGCAGATATTAAACTATGAAATTTTGAAATGACGATTGTCAGTGCATAATTCAGTTCCTCGCATAAAGCTTTTGAATGGCTTTGGCAGACTTGGACTATAGAGCGAGAGTCATATGAATCACTTTTATGGTGTTTTTTCATCTATTTTGGAACTTGACTGACCTTATGGAAAAGAGCTGCATGAACATTCTTCAAAATTTCTTTCAGCGGTTCACTGAAAACAAAAAGCGTAGAGGTTTGGAAAAACGGGAGTGTGAAAAATATTTGGTGAACAAATCCTTTAAAGTCTCAAAAAAAGCATTTAATCGCACAAAGAAAGCGAACACCTGTTAAATCTCGCAGCACAGTTACACATTGTTAGCCAAAGTGGCGTTTCCAGGCCCTGTAATTGTGGCATCTGGTTCTCAGGAGCCGTCTTCACACTTACTGTATCACATCACAGGCACCATTGAAGAGTTCTAAGAGGGGTGGGGTCCACGGGCTCCACTGGGATAAGGAGACATTTTTATGACAGCTCTGGGAAGGTCTCATCTTTCGGCCACAAAATAGTTCAAGGCTCTTCTGTCAAAACCCCCTGAGTGTCCTCCCCCCAACTTGCCCCAGACTCGCCTTGTCTTCAGTCCTTGTACCCTCCTCCCATGAACCGGCTGAGGAGAGCATAGAGGAGGCTTAGTCTCTTGCTCTGTTTCTTTGGTCCCTGTGATCTCTGAGCCTTTTTGAAAAAGTGTTGGTGGTCATATACCCACAGCACACTCACACAGACCTCCTTTGACTTCAAGAGTTCTCGTCTTGGTATCTTTGGGCTATCAGGTGTCCGTGGCTATTATCATTCTGAGTGAATGAAACTTAGAGACTTTGTTTGTTTCCCACTCACATATTAGTTTTGTTTGTGTGGCGAAATTCCAAGGTTAAAAAGAGACCGTTATAGTTGAGGGAATACTTAAAGGTGAAGTGTGTAATTTCTGCGCCGCTAGCGTCAACAAACGGAACTGCAAAATTAATGACTTTAACAAGCTCTCTCCTCGTCTGCCATTGGTCGGTCAAACAGATAGCCCCGCCCAAAATACACACCATTGGTTGAGCTAGTGTTGCTGTTGTTGGGCTGCGCGAACAGACAGAGCCACAGTGTTTATACTTTTAGTGGAAATCAACATAATTATAAGGCTTACTTATTATTTCATAATATTATAAAAAAAAAAAAAAAATTAAAATGTCTACAAGACAATCACATAATGTAAATGATGCAATTTAAGATGCTCTGACCAGCAACACTCCCCCTTGAAAAAGATCAATTATCCAACATCCAACACGTCCCCCTCTTCTCCAGGTTTCTCTTCCCTTTTGTTTCTTCTCTCGTCTCCTCTTGTCCATGCCTGGTGTGACCTACCCCAAAGGCCTTCATTATTAATTGTCCTTTGGAGACAGGGAAAAGTTCAAAGACTGTGCGGATGGTCCCTTTACTGCGACCGTCTATTGTCTAACATTCATCTCCCTTTACCCTTGTTCCAGGAGTGTATTATCTCCCTCGCCTCATGAGAAAAGAAGGTTATCAATAAGAGCGTAGAGAGCTGCCATCGTGACTGCCAGGAGGTCCTGGCCTCCCAAGTCCACACACAGCTCCCCCACAGAGGGCTAGTTTACTGTTGTTTATCTTTGAGCTGCTAGCTTGTGCCACGCTACACTAGCACATCTTAGGATCAGGCTCTGGTTTCACTTCTTCCTCTCTGACCTCACACTGACCTGCGGTGTGGTCTGCCAGCTCACCTCACGCTTCTATTATAACGCCACTCAAAGCTATGGACGGTGCTACAAGATAGTGGTGGATGTTTAAAGGATATGCTTTAGCTTAATCTTACAGTTGTAACCCCTTTACACCTCATTTTCTTTCTGGGGAAAAAAAAAACAAAAAAGTGTAGCATTACATTTTTTTTACAGATTGCATTTTTTTTTTTTTTCAGGCCAACCGAACAGAACTGCAAAAATAATGACTGTTTTCACAAAGGTTTCCTCGAACACTCCCCCTTCTGTCATCGGTCCTCCCAAACTTACGCCATTGGTTAAGCCAATGCTGCTGTTGTTGGGCAGGTTGGGATGCTCAAACAAAGTAATGTTTTGAAAGCATCACATAACTACATTAGCTATGTTTCCATCCAAAGTTTGCGAATTTAACTTATGCACAAAATTGCAATATCGCATAAAACATTTTCGAATAAAGCACTATTTCCATTCAGTGAGTCAAAGAGAACAAAATCGTCACCTCCTAATAAACTGGTGCTAAATATCACTAAGAAACATAGGAGAAGCTACTGTATATAATCATTTTCGTATATAATAAATTATTTGCGTCTCAGAGCGCGCACTCCGTGCAGACGAAACACAATAAATGTGTTATCTTGCTTTCAGAGGCGGATGCCGCTGTTTGGGAACGCAGTCATGTTAGACAGTTCTGTGAGGAATTATACCGAACCACATTGACGACAGACTTCTGAAACAGTGTTTCAGATGCTTCGCAACAAGATTTTTCCGCTGGTTAGAACAGTTATGCCGTCCCCTCGCACAAAGTCAAATGATTTTTTTGATGCGCATCGAGGAATTAATACGGTAAATTTGTTTCCATTGTAGTTTATGCGCATGTTTTCTTATCGGATAGAAAATTTATCCGACTCAAACGAGCGCATACGTTTTTTATGGAATTTATGCGCATCTTGCCGTTTCCATCCAGCAGTTTTTGATGCAATATCCCAAAATGCGCATAAAAATAGGTGGATGGAAACATAGCTATTGGACCTTTGAATGGCTTCCTTATAGTTGTCCCTGCAACTTAAAAAACCATTGGTAACACTTTATTTTAGGGTTCAATTCTCACTTTTATCTAGTTGCTTATTAGAATGCATATTACTAGTATATTGGTTGTTTATTAGTACTTATAAAGCACATATTAATGCCTTATTCTGCATGACCTTATTCTACACCCCTTAATCCTACCCAATACCTAAATTTAAACGCTACAAAAACTACCTTACTAACTATTAATAAGCAGTAGGTGTTAATTGAGGCAAAGGAAGATATTTGGAAGAATGTTTATAACCAAGCAGATCTCGCCCCCCCATTGACTACCATAGTAGGAAAAAAATACTATGGTAGTCAATAGGGGGCGAGATCTGCTTGGTTACAAACATTCTTCCAAATATCTTTCCAAATATATTTTTGTGTTCAGCAGAACAAAGAAATTTATACAGGTTTGGAACAACTTGAGGGTGAGTAAATGATGACCGAATTACTACCCCTTTAATAGTGAATACGTGTTCCCTATACTGAAGTGTTACCAAACAATTTAGCTCACACATGCACATATAATGTTGTTTAATGTTCAAATTCACTTAAAAATGCTTCAATTATATGCAGTTTAACATTTACCTCTTAATTTTCAGCACAGAAAATCGTCTCCAACAAAAGGTCAAAACCGAATTTCCTGTGAATTTTAACCTGCATCTAATATGCAGCAAAAGTATATAACATATCCGCTCAAATGAAACTAAAGACAAAGTCAGACTTGGTACCCCATTGTATGGCAAGCGCACATGCAGCTGGGATGGCACCCCTCACAATAAGTGTTCTGTGGTGAACCCTTAGCACGTCATGTGATATAAAGAGTCACTGTGGTCAGATGATGCAGACTATTGTCTTCAAGGGCTCTTGGTCACAATCATCTTCCTCTCTCTAATTAGATCATACAGTCTGATGGACTGACACTTACAATTACAACACTTATTTTACAGGGGGAAAAAAAAACGACCCTGCAATATAGCAGTAGAATCTAAGTGTAGATTTGTCTAAGTGTATTTATTTTGACAAAAATAAAATTAGAACAATTACACATTAATAATACAAACAGGATATAAAAATACTTCTATGCTTTAATATTAAGTACGATTGGTTTAGCGGTATGCCGCTAACAGGCTCTTATACTCTGTGCTGAATCAATTCATCACTGGAGAGCTGATGGATAGGAGACTATAATGCATTTCTTCTTTTTTCACTACCGCTTTGCTATAAATGTCAATCTTCGCGTATCCCCGTCACACCGTACCATCCCCAGCTGAACGTAATAGAGCTCTATGAAAACAAACTCCCATCATATTAGCTTAGTTATTACCATGCTTCACGTCAGAGAAGCTCCAGTAATCTAGTTATAGGACGACACTTGGGTTCTGTTCCCATTGAGGCCGCTGATAGAATAAGCCTTACACTCTTTATGTCTTTATTGAATGCACTTTAGGCAATAATTTAAAATTAGACTGGCAGATAGTGAATTTAACAGTAGTCCGGTTTGACAAAAATAGTTTTTTTTCTTTTACCTGGGAATATCCGTTATCCCATATCTTTGTTGATGAGATCACTCGTTGTGATTTCTTCTCATGCAACTCTTGTGGGAACTGAAATTCCTCAGCATGTTGGTTAATCATTAGTGGAGGTGACCTGGAGAACGCAACAGTACAGCACATTACATCCAATGGCCTTGACTGTACTTACCAAGGGACGTCGTAATCGCTGCCATCAAATCTGCATTAAAGACTTATCTTTTGTTCGTTAATAGCACAAATAGCAACATCAACAAGGAGATGTAATTTACTAATTCATAATGGAAGGTGCAACGAAAGCACACCTATTTTAGACTGCTTCACTTACCAAACACAAAGAGTTTTTTCAGCCTAACTGTCTGGTGTTGGCAGTTTAGAGGGACTTAAAGCCAAACTGCTGTAGGCACTCTATATTGTATATTACTCAGAGAAACAGAGACAGAAATTAGATAAGAGTGTGTGATGCTTTCAGGCAATGTTTTTTTTTCCAGACAAAATGACTTATTAATGGTCACTAAGTTGCACAGAGGGACCAAGCCCTGCAGTCTTCAGCACCAGCCAAAGAAAACACACACACACACACACACACATGTGAGTGCATATCATAGATGTAGTACATACCGCTCAAGCTAAATTCTTCCCCTCGCGCTATAAATTTAATGAGTGTTTCATTTAACTACTTTAGAACTTATTGACAGCATATAATTGACTGCTCAAGAACATCTTGAACACAACAAAAATAATTTTTAGTCTGTATTTTTGTCTTGTTTTCCGGTAAAAATAATTAAATAGCTTTAAAACAAAATGAATTCACTTAAAATTTACTTAAGAATTCTTGTTTTATGCATAAACCTCAATAGAATTTAGAATTAGGGATAATTGTAACAATATATTGATACCTTATTAATTATTGTTTTTATTGGTTTGGTCAATATTGGATGTATAATTTAAATTTTATTACCAGTATTTTTCATTTTTGTTACCTTAGCCGCCATCTAACGCCCAATCTAGAAACCCAATTTAATAACACTGTTAAATGTAATCTTTAGCAAATTTTAGAATGAACATCTTTTTTTCATATTGTATATCATACATTATAATTCACTTGTAGAATTTAAAACGACTGATTTCAGTTTTTAGTGTTTTATTTTGAATTTATTTAGACAAAGCAGTACAATATTTTAATACTGTTTATTTATTGGTTATTGGCCAAAGTATGAAAATAATTATCGGATTATTGCCATCATCCAAGATTTTAATAACAGCCTAATTAGCACAAGAAATAAAATGTTTAATTTAATATATGAAGAGTTTCATTGCAAAAACCTCTAAGTCCGTCTGACATGTTTTCTTTTAAATGATCATTTTTTACCAGGCTCCTATGTTTAGCTTCAGTAATTTCACTTTAATGGCAATGAGTTGGCAATGTTAGTCAGTTATTGAAATGCCTTATTTAATAAATATGACTGTCTTTTGCTGCAAAACCAGCTAAATCTATGTGTGCTTTTTTGCAAAAACCTCTAAGTCCACTTCTTTGGACAACAAGACATAGTAAAACATTCGTTTCTGTCAGTTTTACAGCAGCAAAAGCAACGCTGTTGTGTTTATTTGCTACTCACGAAATCCTGTCACTGCCACTGTAACGATGGACAAAACACGATAAAAACTTGCAGCTCGACAATTGAAAGCGGCTCATTCGCACACCGTCATTCATCTTGAAATCATATTATTCGATTTGCATCTTCCGATTGGTTCTTCTGTGGACTTAGAGGCTTTTGCTCACGGGAAGTGCCGTTTAGCGGTTTCTGCCAACAAACTGGTATTTCTGAATGGGATGGCGCTGGGATTTAGCGGATTTGAAGCGAAAGTATTTGATGAACGTATACTATGTGCGGAAAGCATTCGCTCAATATCATTATCTCATTTTTGGCGGCTTTTGCATCTGAACTCTTCATATATTCTCTGAAAACATGTCTTATACACTTTTGCTTTAAGCATGTTCTGGAATTGTCTTTACTGGAAAACAAGGAAAAAAACACTGATTAAGAGAAAGATTTTTGCAGTAGATGAAAATACCATTTATTTTAAATGGTTATTTTTGGACTAAGAACACAGGATGAACTTGACCGTGTCCCACCAACAAGCATCACATGCTTCCTGCCCTAAAGTGTGACATTGTGGCACTGAATATCCACTTCCTTTAATTGCCTCTCAGCGTTAAGTGCTGGCTGCCATGGGCTGGAATTCTGTTGTCATGAAGGGACCTGTGACAGAACATAAACAGGGCGTTAAGTAGTTTCTAAAGGGCCTGCAAGCTCGCTGGAACTCCTTCCTCCTAAAGATAAGTTCTTGGAGTGGCACAAACTGAGAAACACCTGCCAGTATCAGAGCCAGTCTTTACAAATAGTCTTTGATGGAAAGTTCTTCCACGGACCAGGCGGGCCTCCTTTTTTTTCCACCCAGACTCCTTCCATGTTCTCCCATGTCACCTTGTGTGCAGTCTGCTCAGTGACACCACTGGTGATTATGTCATTATTTTGCTCCAGGGGGTTCAAACACATCTGTAGCACTCGTGCACGGCTTTCTCCAAACCCTGGCACATCTCCCACCCAACCGCCCCGTCTCTGTGTCCCTCCCTCTTCTCTTCATTAGTCTCGGTGCCAGATCCTTTCTTCAGCCAGACAAGAAAGACCCAACTCCAAGCTGCCTTTCTCCTCCTCCTGCCTGCTCCAGTCCTTAGGCCATTCTGTCCTCCATCTCCCCCCTCCTTCTCCTCCAGATGTCCCTCTTTCTCTCTTTCCCTCCCTCAAACACTCTCTTCTTTCATGGGGTTCAACTGCAATTTGAGACAAATGACTTCATAACCTTTAGCCCAAGCAGGTTTGAACCCAGACCCTCCTCTAGGTCAGAGACCTACTGCCCCTGAATTTGAAGTGCACATGTCATTATGGCATTGTTTGCTTTAGTAAATGCAGTGATACAGAAGGCTGAGAGGACCAATCAGATTAAGCATAATAAACATTCTTTATTAAATGATTAGTTCAACCAAAAATGAAAACTCATTATGACTGGACCTTCTTTTTCAATGAAATGCAATGCATTCAAGCTTCAAAAAGGATGCAAAAGCACCATTAAAGTATCATAAATGTGGTGGATACAATTTGTATAAGTCTTCAAAAGCCATCTGACAACCAGAAGTCGTTATTCATCGTCAGTAACCAAGACTAGTGAGATTTGTGAACAAGTAATTCAGTTTTTGTTCACTGAATCAACCTTAAATTGAAATGTTCTGTCCCAAAAGAAGAAATTTGTTCACACTACTTTTCTTATGAGCTTATTCTTTAAAAATAAAATCTCCTTTTGTGTTCCACCAAGAAAAAACAAGTAAATAATGGCAATGTTCTTCCCTTTTTTTGGCTGAACAATTCCTTTTATAATGCTTGTTTCATCTTCTGTGGAAAAAAAAACAGCGAATGACCTTATTTAAAGGTGAGCTCAAATATATCCACTCACGCACACACTCACTATGTGCCAGCGTACCTTGAGAAATGGGCATATGGTGCTTGCTCAAAGTTTTCTTAAGTATGAAAAATAGTTTTCATCAAGGCCACTGCAGAATCAGCAGCAGTATGCGCATGTTTGTCCAGCATTTCCAGTGAGAACCTAGGCGTGCTTCAAGGTTGCCGGGACAGTTTGTGGAGCTCAGTTGCATCACAGTGGGTTTTGAAAGAATCTTTATCAGAGAGGGAAACATGCAATCTGTTTGCCTGACTGACACTCCAGCCAAGAGTTTATCAAACTGCAAGGTTTTGCTTTCTATGTGCTATTGATTAGCTGGAGCCGAATGTCCAGCATTCAGTGTAACATTTCTCGTTCAACGGGATGTTGTTCTTTTGAAGTTAAGTCTAGCTCCAGGACAAGCAGTGATAGAGAGAGAAACTGAGAGGGAGTGGGTGGGAGGTGAGAGGGGTGGACTCTTATGCTTTCAGCCCCCTGGCCTTGAGACTTGTTTGCGCTCTGTCAATCCATTATCTCCTGACAAAAAAAACCTCCTGCAATAGTTTAAGTGTAATATTTATTTTAAAAGGTCTTGATTTTGTTGTTTCTACTGGGGAATATATATATATCAAACAACAGAATAAAGAACTTTGAGGATCCTTACCAGTAGTGAAAGGGAAGTGTTTGCTTCTCAGATTAAAGTTTGAGATAGGGAAATGGTGATTATGATAAAGCATGCTGCCCTTACAATATAGGTTCATGATTTTATATATTATTAAAGAGTTGTTTTATTGTTATTAGTGCCATATCGTACACTCTAAAAAATGCTGGGTTAAAAACAACCCAAGTTGGGTTGAAAATGGACAAACCCAGCAACTGGGTTGTTTTAACCTATCATTTGGGTTAAATGTGTGCCCAACCTGCTGGGTAGTTTTATTTAACTTAACTATTATTTACAAATTACTGTATTGCTTGCTTAAAATGAACTCAAAGTATGTTTGAAATGAACATTTATTAATAAGTTTAATGAATAATAATTAAACAATAAACATTTTTTAAATTGCTTATTGAAAAATGTTCACCTTTTTGATTATTTTTGTTGCTTCAAGTAATTATCTGTCTGATTTTTAATTTCCAACCTATTTTGGGATCATTTTAAGCCAGACATATAGTAATTTTTAAACAATAGCTGGGTTAAATAAAACTACCCAGCAGGTTGGGCAAACATTTAACCTAACTGCTGGGTTAAAACAACCCAATCGCTGGGTTTGTCCGTTTTCAACCCAACTTGGGTTGTTTTTAACCCAGCATTTTTTAGAGTGTAGGTAGATTAGATACTGAGTTAATTTCAATAATAATAATGCATCTTTGCATCACTGAAACTGTGAAATGTTATAGATACTTTTTTACTCCTCAACAATCTCTGAGAAATCTGACTGGCCAGCAGGTGAATTTATCACCTTTGACTGGACGGGTTGGCCTGAGCAAATATAAGCCGTAAGATACACCAGCTCCAAACAAAGGCAATATCAAACAGGAGCCGCAATGAAATGGAAAGTAGACTCTTCCCCTTTAATGATTAACTCTGGTGAGAAAACCAGGACTTTCCTCCGAAGAAGAAACTCTTAGCAGGGACAGAGAGTGGGCCTGGGTTTTCAGTTCCCCACCCTGTGGCCTTTTGAGATACAAACGTTTCACAGATCGTGTCTTCATCTGCGGTACTCATCCATGACATTTCCCACACACAAGCATTCGCTCAGCCCTTCTTCCCCTCCCCACGCAGTCCTTGATTTGTATGGCAGTTATCAGGAGGTAAGTCTCTCCTCAATCAATATTTACCCAACAAACAGAGTAGATTCGGGGGCAGTTTGTATAGAGGGCCCAAGTGCACACGCAGTGGGGTGAATGAATGCAGGTTGAAGTACCGGGGCTGCTGATCATGACCGCTCTACATGTCTCCCCCCTCTTTCACCTCCTGTCTTATGTTTCTCAGTGGAGGGGCGATATAATATCCCTCTTTTCATAAGACGGTCTCTGTGTCCTCTCATCCTTGGCAACAGCAGCGCTGAGGATGCAGTGCTGCCAGAAAACTGATCAAGCTGGGGGGCAGGAACCCGTGGCCAGCTAGTCTTATTTGTAATCATACTAAATAACAAAAAATCACTTAAGTGATTTTTCAACACAGATTAAACTTAACTGACAGAATTTGTGACAATGTTAATTATCACAAAAAAAAATGTGACTTGTCCCTCCTTTTCTTAAAAATGCAAAAATCAAGGTCACGATAAGGCACGATGGAAGTGAATTTTTAGATGATTTAAAAACACTTTTATTATGTATTTGTCGCTTTTATTTAAAGGTTTCTTTAAGGGATTATGGTGTTGCTTTGTCAATCAAGGCAATACACTTGTAAAACTGGATATAACTTTACACAGAAAAGGTTACTAAGCTTCATATACACTGTAAAAAATAATTTTCATGATTTATCATCACTTATCACAACATTTTTTTCTTTTGTCAAATCAACTTCAATAAATTAATGTGGTTCAGATAACATAATATTTTGAGTTTCTGTTGATTAAACCAATTGTCTTCATTGTATTAACTCAAATTTTTAATTTCAGTTAACTCAAAATTTTAAGGCAACCAGGTTACTTTTTAAGTTAAACCAACAATCATTTTTTACTGTATATATATATATATATTAAAATCATGTTAACACATTTTGTGGCCATATATTAAAACAGTGAGTATTTTAATGATTATGTATTTGCCCCATTTACTTCCATTAAGAAAGGACAAGTTGACTATTTTTTGTGACTACAAATGCTGTCAACTGAACTTAACTTGAACCCTGAACCTGAAATATTCAATATCTGTTGTTTCAGATATATTACTTTATTAATATGTTGTATTACCACGAATAGCAAAGAAAATCGGAACTTGGAACTGCTGGAAGTAATTGAGCAATCACTTACGCTTTCACACTTTTTCACATCATCTACAGCCAAGAAGTGAAACGCAGCGTGACAGCGTGTACAAAACACGGCAGCCACCGGCACACGTAGTGTTTTCTTTATTAGTATTAATTTTCTCCGAGGGCTCTGTGAGCCGTTTAAACCGTGCCTGACGTATTTTTCCTCTCAACTTGACTGAATCAGGAGTCCTAAAGAGGGCATATGAAATATTGATGTGGAATTGTCTGCCATGCGATTCAGCTGTGTTTACCGCACAGCAGAGCGGCCTTAGAGGCTTAGCCTACACAATAGCCGTAACAAAAGAACAACAGCTGATCCGTGTGAGGCGAGGAGGTGACAAAACAGTTAAAGCATGCTGCTGGCTATGGGCAAGCAGTCAGCAGATGCAGACAAAAGGGTTTGTGACAAGAATAACTCTCCCTCTCCCTCTCTCTCTCTCTCTTTTCCTCTGTCTCTCTCTCTCTTTCCAAGGCAAGCAGTCAAGAGGATCCAAAATACCAATACCCTTTTCTCCTTGACATTGTCTTCTTCCCTAGTCAGCATTTTACTGCCCTTTTATGGTAAAAAAAAATAAAAAAATGAGTTTGAGAAATTCCTCACAGGAATATTCTTAGCAATGCAGCACTCTTGGGCTTTACCCCATGATAGCGTCAGTGGTTACGCAAAGGAATCAGATTTGATGTGAACATATCTGTTACAAATAGGATAAAGACAAATCTATTAGCTATAAAATCTGTTACATTAGCACTAAACAGGTATGCAGCTGCATCATACAGTGGCCTATCAGACATTTTTAAGGGGACCAATGGAAGCCCTGATTTTCAATTGAAAGAGCCAATCATTTTTTTTTTACTCTAGGACTTCCATGCATATTAAAGGGATAGTTCACTCAAAAATGAACCACTTACTGACCCTCAAGTTGTTCCAAACCTGTATGAGTTTCTTTTTTCTGTTGAACACAAAAGATTGCTGGTAACCGGACAGTTGACGGTAGCCATTGACTTCCATAGTAGGAAAAAATCTATATTATGGAAGTCAATGGCTGGAAGTCAACTGTTTGGTTACTGAAATTCTTTAAAATATCTTCTTTTGTGTTCAACAGAAGAAAGAAACTCATACAGGTTTGGAACTACATGGGGATAAGTAAAAGATGACAAAATTTTCATTTTTGGGTGAACTATCCCTTTAAATAAAAATGTAGCTTCATGAAACTTAGAGATGATTGAAATGAATCAGTGAACCATTTTTGAACTATTCATTAAAATGAATCATCCAAATAAACCAAATCACTAAAATGAATCAGGCTGCCCAATGCTAATTAATGGAGACAGTTCCATGAACAAAACTGAGAGATGATTCAAATGAATCAATAACATATTTTTAACCAGTTGATTAAAATGAATCATCCAATTGATCCAACTCACTAAAATGATTCAGACTTCCCAGCACAATTTGAGCAGAGTGTCAAGCTACACCACTACTTGTTGAAAACTCTAAATTATTTTAATTTTATTGTTGAATCGAAGTATTCTGTTGAAAATAATCTTGACAGTTTTGTTAATTTCGGTCATTCTCCATTCAAGTAGACAGAAAATGGAAGTGTATTGTCTTCATAGAAAATATCTAGCCGAAGGCATTACCAAGATGGCCACCGAGCAGACTGATTTGCTTTTAAGGGACTTTGGGAGTATCCAAAAGAGACAGACTCCCTTCTGAGACCACACAAATTTGAGAAAGGCACCTCTATCACTTTCTTTCCTTCTTCCTGTGAGCAATTATTCTGTTGTTTTTCCAGAAGGCTGCTGGCCATTGTCTGAGGGGGTGGAAGACTTATAAAAGCGTGAAAAAAATAGGGGAGAGGGTATGTTGCGAGTTGGGGTGTTGGGGAGGTTGGATATCTATAACCTTTGTAATCCCCCCCCCCACCTCTCTTCTCTTTTTCTTTCTCACCCCCTCCATTCCATGTGACATTCATTCATCAGCCAAGTGCGTTTGGCAAGCCCTTCGCCTATGAGCGCCGTCCCAGTGACCACTAACCTTGGTATGTCCTGACACTCGTGATGAGTATCTGCAGGACACAGAAGGCAAGCAGGCTGCTATGTCAGGCCTTTATTGTGTACTGCCGAGGCTGGGGACAGTCAGCATAATCAAACAAATGACCCCTGAAGGCTGTGCCCCTCGGGGAGGGAGAAGTAGAAGGAGACAGAGCTCTGGCCAAAAGCACTTGGGCAGGATTTTTTTTTTTTTTATCTCCTCTTCTCTTCCCCCTCCCTTCCTATGATCTTGCCCCAGGAGAAAGAGTGGAGGAGGGGAGGAATTACTGTACGGCACTGTACAAAAATGTCACCCGTTTGAGACGGACAGAGTTTGAGCACAGCAGTGTTGTGGAGATACTTTAAATTACAAGTAGCTTACAACACTTTCAAAGTAGTTCAACTGCAGTCAAAGCTGCCCATGAAAAAAGTAGTAAGTTACACTACAAGTTGGTAACAAAAAGTAGCTACATTGAAGCTATATATGGGAGCGATATAGCTAAATTATATCATTTATTGATAAAACAATAAAGCTATTAAACTAAAATAAAACTGAACACCTTAACTTATCTGAACTGAATCAAAAACATAGTGCCAGACAACTAAATATTTATTTCAATGCCATGTACGCAGTGCCATTAAACAGAGAAAAGATTCAAATTAATTTTTGAATCAGTTCATTAAAATGAATCATCCAAACGAACCATCGCAACGCTATTTGAAAGCGACAGCTCCACGAACATTCAAATGAATCAATGAATCATTTTAGCCACTTCAGTAAAATGAACTTCCCAAAGCTATTTGAGAGATATAGTTCCATCAACAAAATGGAGTGATGATTGAAATGAACTAATGAATGATTTTTTAAATGAATCATCCAAACGAACCATTGCAACGCTATTTGAAAGCGACAGCTCCCCGAAAATTCAGATGAATCAATGAATCATTTAAGCCACTTCAGTAAAATGAACTTCCCAAAGCTATTTGAGAGATATAGTTAGATGTATAGTATAGAAGATGATTGAAATGAACTTATGAATGAATTTTTTAAAACTAGTTCATTAAAATAAATCCTCCAAATGAATCAACTCACTAGAGAGCACGTTTTGTCACCCTACAATGCTACTTGTAAACACCAACTTGTTACTGGAAAAGCTATGCTATTATGTTACACTATTCAGTTAGCAACTTCGCTACTTTTAGCTATTTACTCCCTAAGCACATCATAAAAGGGAGGTAGAATAGTACACATTACAGCATATAAACCCAATCAAGCCATCAACTACACTCTGTTGAATCATACCATCTAGTTTAACTGCCATTATAAGTTCAGTATTTATAGCCATGCTATATTTTAATACTGCATCACAACCAAAAGTCAAGCACTTATGATTGTGGCAGCAGAGTGAAACATCTTCCACACCGGTCAAGGCCTTCCAGACAAGGGTATGCCTTTGATGACAGTATATTTAACACACTTAATGGAAAAAAGGGTGCTGGGGATGGTGTGGGTCGCATGGATGAGATTCTTTGTCCTGACAACTGCTCACCTGGCAGGGCCTTTGAGAAGCAGTCAGAGTCTGATTGATAGTACTGACGCCAAACTAAGCGCTGATCCATGGGAGAAGGCTGCATTGATAAAAACCAACTATAGGACTTTAACCTTGCAGGGGCAGATGAATATTAGATGGTGCCATGAGCTTTGCTGCGAATACATTGATTTGGGATGGGTAGAGTATAAACTGATCTGACATCAATCAAAAAACAGAAAAGTGGAACAAAAAAAATTTCAATGGGTCAATGGGGTCCAAAACAACATTAGACCCCCACTGACTTCCAATGACACCACTGACTACTATGGACAAAAAAACCCAGACATCTTCTTTTGAGTTCATACATGTTCGCAGTGACATTAAGGTGAATAAATAATGTCAGAGTTTTCATTTTTGGGTGAACGATCCCAGCTGTATCCGTCAAAGGCTAGCGTTTTCTCTGTGGCCTATAGTAACACATTTAATATGACAGCATTATGTTCTCGGATGCAACCTTTGTGTCTGTTTCTGTGTCCTCGTGCCTGCTTCCCCATCTGTGTTTGAGCGCGTGGGTGTTTGTGAGTGTGTGTGGCAGTAAGCACCATGTCTGGGAAGTGTCTTGTCTAGCTGTAGGGGAGGTGGCTTAGTTCTTTGCCTGGCTAATCATCTCTATAATGTTAGCGGAGAGGAACTGTCACTGGTGCTAAAGAGATCACAGGGCCAGTCTACAGTACGCCCCCGGTCTTGGCCCTGTCTCACGAACAACAGCCTCACGCCAGAGAGGATGTGTTCTGGTTGTAGAGAGCAAACTCCTAAGTAGAGCCCTACACTACCTGATTACATTGCTTGGGAAAACACTGCTGTTAGAGTTCAAGACCCAGTCCAAGAGCACCAAGCAACTTTCCTTAAATTCCTCCACCTTTGATGTAGTATCACGGCTACAACTTCGGTTTGAAACTTGGGGCCCAAGAAATAAGCTACGTGATCGTTACAGAATCAAGTTTCTCTGGAACCCGATAAGAATTTAGTATTTTATGGGCCGCTATCAGTGGCAGAATCTTCTTCTTCCCCTTCTAGAAGTGAAAGCATATTGAGACAAAAAGACATTTTATGAGACATCGCTTACAATCTTGTGTCAAATAAAGGGAAGTCAACAAATTATGTTTCGCTCCCTCTAGGAAGTAGACTCTAAAAGAGGAACAGCTCAGGTAATGTTTAACCCAATGAGTTCCCCTTGGTTACAACCTCACAAATTCTGCCACATTCAAAACATTGACTGTAAGGTGTTATGCAAAGGTTTGATTTGTCTTGTTGCTGTTTTCACTGTAACCTTTCAAAAGCAATTAAGTACTTTCACGTCCCAGTTGCAGTTAGACAAAAAGAAGGAAAGACAATTGATATAAAAGATTTGAAAGACTTAACAGTTAAGTTCCACTCCAACACGGGTATTCAAGTCGCCACCACCAGAATGTGTTTCAGCTACTGAAACAAAGAGGAATTAGTGTAGTGACTATGTTTGGGGCTGTTCTCTATGTCCCCTCAGACTTGGCAGCCCAACGCTCCCCTACACGGTTTCTGCCAGGAAGGTCTTTCAGCTCTTGGAGGGTCTCATTTGAGCCTCAGTTGCAAAATCTTATTTTCTTTTTTTCCCTTTCTTTTCTTAATCAGAGACTTGGGATTGAAACATAATATGTTTATTAATGTCATTGTCTCCTTGTGTATCAGCAGGTTCCGGAGCGATTCCTGGAAGTGGCGCAGATCACGTTACGGGAGTTTTTCAATGCCATTGTGGCAGGCAAAGATGTTGATCCTTCCTGGAAGAAGGCCATATACAAGGTCATCTGCAAGCTGGACAGTGAGGTCCCAGAGATTTTCAAATCTCCAAATTGTCTGCAGGAGCTTCTGCATGAGTAGTGATTTGAATTGCTTACCAAGTATCATCCCTTCTTTTCGAGAAATCTTTACAAAGTAAGAGGTAGCATTCCTATTTTTAAGTCCCGGCTACTTTTGAATGACTTAGCTGTTAATTTTTTTTTGTGCTTCTTTTTGGGAAAGTCTATAAAATTCTTGATTGTTTTGACTGTATTCAATCCTTACCCCCTTTTCCTTGCCTTTAAATTGGGCATTACTATGTTTACCAGACAAAATGGTTAACAAATGGAACTGACACCCTGAATTTCTCTCTTTTATTGGTCATTTTTGTTGAGGGCTTTGTTTTATCCCCGGATGTTTGCAATGTGTGATGGTTTTACTATTGCTGAATAAGACTTGCATTTGTAGCTTGTATAGATGTAATTATTATTTATGATTAATATAATTATTACCATTAATGTTATTCATGCTTGCTACAAAAAAAGGAAGAAAGGAAAAGAAAGACAAAAAATTGACATGTGGTATTCTTGTTTCTCATGGCAATGCTACAGAAAATAAATTATTCTTTGGACAAAAAAATAATAATAATAAAGAGGGGTATACATTTTCTATGTGGGAAATTCATATATATATATAATATAAAAAAAATATATATATTTGATGTTATTCTTGAAAGGAACAGCATTAACTGTTTTTTTTTTTTTTTTTTTTTGGTTTAGCCATTCTTCCATGTTGGCTAGGGTCCAATGTTCTTGTGTTTTGTGTCCACATTGATAGCACTGGCTCTAGGGAGGGAGGCCTACTCGTAGGTTTTTTTCCCCCCTTGACGGAGCAGCCTCTCTTGTAACTAAGCAACATGGCCATTTCATACTGGGGCAAGCCAGTTCGGCACAAAAAAAAATGGACGCCTTCCCACTGAGAAACCATTCTTGCTCATAAAAAACACACTGTCACAACTGCTCACATAAACACAAACACACACACATCACTCTCATACATAGACGCTAATTCACAAACACAAACACAAACACGTGCCGTACGGCATCAAGAAAAGAGAATGGTTGTTGTTCATTTTCTCCACCTGCTGGCTGGGAACACCTCTATAATTGGACCGTAAATTTGGTAGATTGTCTCAAGTTTGGTTTACACAGTAGAGATTTTGGCTGAGAATAATTATTTGAGCATTAGCAAAAAAAAAATTTCTTTGTACGTACTGGATTGTACATAGTTTATTTGTTAGAAATGTACAGATTTGCTTAATATTCACAATCATCTGATTATGCTGTGGCAGTGTACAGTTTATCAGTAGTGAAACCATGTTAGAGAGAGACATTGTTTGTTTGAGTTCAATTGTACATTTCTATGAATCATATGAAGTTGCTTTTTAGTAGCTAAGAGATCCACGCAAATAACCAATTACAACAATTAGCCTACCCAAGAGAAAAAAAGCACAGTTTCTTCTCAAATCCGTGTTCACAAAAGAAAAGAGGGCCTTCAGACTCTTTGTGCATCCCTTCCTAGTTCATAAATAAGAGTCGGCAGTAGAGGGCAAGGGCTGGACATGTGATCTGCTCTGGAAGCCTGTGCCGTTTGCATTGGGCAAATCCAGCTGATGAATTGAAACGCAGGCCGGCAATTATTGTCAGCACAATGCCTTAAAAAACCTGCTGACTTCTAGATTAATGGGCACAAAAGAGCATGAGGTGCTGTCATTCTGTCGCCAGGGCTGGCATCATCCACAGCCCCCGGACAACGCACAAAACGCCAAGCTATTCACTATGCATTGTAAAGAAGAGGAAAAACAAACCCGAAACAAAGTTAGGAGTTGAAAAAAGGAGATGTTTGGCCCTGTTCTCTTCTCAAGTCTCTCGCAAGGCTGTGCTGACATGCGTTCTCCTTTACATGCATTGTGATAAATAAACAATTCTTTCAAGTCGTAAGGAATTCTGTTATCACTATTAATTCATTTAAAGGTGATGCTTTGCAGCATTTTCAATCGAAAAGTGAAGCTTGTGTCATTGCAATATTTGGTCACACTTTAGTTTAGGGTCCAATTCTCACTATTAACTATGACTTTTGCCTCAATAAACTCCTAATTACGGCTTATTAATAGTTAGTAAGGTAGTAGTTAAGTGTAGGTATTGGTTAAGGGATGTAGAATATGGTCATGCAGAATAAGGCATTATTATGTGCTTTATAAGTACTAATAATCAGCCAATATCCTAGAATATGCATGCTAATAAGCAACTATTGGACCCTAAACTAAAGTGTTACCCACTATTTTAATTTGTGCATTAAATGGTGCTTAGTCAAATTCATCTGCTCATATTCAGCTATACAAACAGGTATCGCGTATTTTACGCACTTAATGAATCTGATAATTGCCTGTGCCTAATGTTAATCACACCAGCAAATTATTTTTGTTTTTTAATAAAAAATAACCATAAAATTTGACAGAAATTATACGATTTGAATCCTATGAAGAGACATCAAAACATAGATCGACCTGGAAAAATAATAGCACAGATTGAAATGGAGGGTTATATTTTCCACTTATAGGTTCTAGGTAATGAACTACATGAAAAAACTAACTTTTACAGCCCATTTGAAGAAGAAGAAGAACTTAGTTCCCCATGAATTGGATGTTTTTAAGCCATTTAATGTAGCACAGAGGCAATGTGTGTGCTTAGGTGTGTGTGCGTACTTGCTTGTGCATGTGCGTGTTTGCAGGGAGTGTGTGATATACACGCATGATAGTACGTTAGTTTTAGTTCCCATAAGGACTTCTGTTTATTTTCTTTTATCTATTGTTTCTCTTTTTGAAATTTTCTTTGTATTTATCACTGTACTGCATCTTCAAGACAAACCAGAGGGAGGTTACGTTCAACATCTCAAGTCTTTTTTTTTTTTCCTTGCTATTGTACTTCTAGAAGTGTTATGATGTTTTAAATGTTTCGAGTGGCGACTATTTTTCTCCCCTTCATCTCAGCACCTCTTCAGGGTTGCCCGTCAAAGGTGTTCTCGAATAATTTGGTATTGAAATGAGATGGATCTGTTTGCGTGGTTACACAGGGTCATTTGCTGTGTTGCTTTGTGTCGAAAATCCTAAATGTAGCCGTGTACATTTCGCACTCCATTAAGGACACTCTATAGAAGAAGAAAAAACTCTCTGAATAACCTTGATTCAAAGTATGGGTATGAAGTACACTATTACTACACTATTGCTCATTTACATTTGACATGAAGAGAAACTTTTTATTTGTTTTCATGCGATGGAAAATGTGGTGATCTGTACAAATCAATTGCCAAACTCTGTTTGGGACTGTTTTTTATTACAAAGAAAGACATTACAGAAGAGAAAAGGAAGAAAGAAACTTTGTATATGACTATATTTCTGGGAGGGGAACAATTATTTGTACTGAATGCAATGTGTTGTACAAGACTCTTGACTCTTTGTAGATTTGATGCTGTATTTATGAGGTGTGTGCTCCCTGAAGGGTTTTAAACATGATTTCACTGGCTTCGACATGTATGTAAATACAAACCGAAAATGAGAAAACACTGCCTTTCTATGATTTAGCAATATGATGTAAATAGCATTGTTATGCTTTTTTTGTATGAAAGAACTCTTTGATTCTAGTATGGTAATTCCAGCTGAAACTGTTACAATTTTCTTTGATACGTTTTGAAGGATACACATACATTGTTAACGGGATAGCATTGTGGATTTTGTTGTCAATTTGTCATGCAGAACTTTCATAATTTATTGGTTTAATTTATCATAATTTATTTGGTGATGGTGTACAATTTTGGTATTTCTGGGGATGTATTGTAATTTTATTTGGTAGAAAGAGACAATATAAATGCCCTCCTAAGCTCCTTAACTCTGTAGAGACATAAAGAGACACTTATGTCCAGGTAGCCATTGTAATTTCAGACACTGTAGTCATAAGAGACGCTTGATGAAAAAAAAAAAAAGGAAAGAAAAAAAAAGTTGTACAAAAAAAAACTTTTCTTCTATCTTGTTTGGAAGGTGAAAAAATGTGTGTTTTGAAGTTTTTATTTCTAATCACTTAATCAGACTTTTACCTTTGCTTTTTACCACCTACACAATACAGTAGTCAAAGTGCCTCGTGTGCCTTCCATCTCCTCGGAACTGAATGTATGTGCAGTATATATGCAAGCTTGTGCAAAATAAAAACTAAGTCCTAGATCAGGTGTTTCCTTTTGCCATTTGTCATCATTTAAATCAGCATGGTAATCAGAGAAAAACTAAGGAGATTTGGAGTTGCCTGTGATGCCAGAAGAACTGATCTGTTGTAAATGTGGAGATATTCCACACATATTTAGCCCTGTTTTGGGCTTAAAGTAATATTTCAGGGTCAGTTCAACGTAAGACTCACAGAACTTCAAATTGATTGCCACGAAAACTAATTTCAGCTCGTCATTTTCTTTTATAAAGAGAAAAAATTCTGGGTTACAGTGAAACGCTTACAATGGAAGTCAATAGGGCCAATCAGTAAACGTTAAGATACTGTTAAATAGTACAGCCTATAATACAATACTGTTTCAATTGAATAAAAGACGTAAACAGTATGAGTGTTCTGATTTTCTGTGTGATGATAGGCCTATATTAAATTGTACATGACAACATAACGCTTAAAGGATTAGTTCACTTTCAAATGAAAATTAGCCCAAGCTTTACTCACCCTCAAGCCATCCTAGGTGTATATGACTTTCTTCTTTCTGACGAACACAATCGTAGAAATATTAATAAATATCCTGACGCATCCGAGCTTTATAATGGCAGTGAGCGATACCAAACGAGTATGAGCTGAAGACAGTGTCTCCATCCACATCCATCCATCATAAACATATTCCACACGGCTCCGGGGGGTTAATAAAGGCCTTCTGAAAAGAAACGATGCATTTGTGTAAAAAAAAAAAATCCATATTTAACAAGTTATAAAGTAAAATATCTAGCTTCCACCAGACCACCTTCCGTATTCAAGTTACGAAGAAAGTGTAAACTGGCGTCGCGTCAGTTAAGCTTTTTCCATAAGTTGAATAGGGAAGGCGTAGGATGTAGCGTAAGCTTTTTGAACTGCTAGAGTTTTACACTTTCTTCGTAAGTAGAAAACGGAAGGCAGTCTGGCGGAAGATAGATATTTTTTTTTTTTTACACAAAACGCATCGCTTCGCTTCAGAAGGCTCATACTCGTTTGGTAACGCTTACTGCCATTACAAAGCTCGGATGCGTCAGGATATTTATTAATATTTCTCAGATTGTGTACATCAGAAAAAGAAAGTCATATACGGCTTGAGGGTGAGTAAAGGTTGGGGTAATTTTCCTTTGAAAGTGAACTAAACCTTTAAAACTCCAAAATGACTATAAGGTTTACAAGAGTGACTTTGCAGCTTAAATAGTAAGATTTTAAGTAGGTATTTTATAAATTTACAAGATTCACATTTCTGCTTTTAAATCCTCCAAAAATTGGCCACATTCACTTCCGCTATGTCTCATAGAGAAAACAAACAATTTGATTTTTTTTTTTTTTTTTTTTTTAAATAACCAACAATATGAGCTGAGCTTAAATTGTAATAAACGTGTAATATTTATTTAAGCTAACTGCCTGACTATTAAAATGGTATTAAATTTATAGGCTTTTTCTAAATCAAATTCCTAATCAAGCCTGTTATTTCGCAAATCTTTGATTCAGGCTGAATAGAGTCACTGGCGATACACTTCATCAGATATATCACGATATTGTTTCTCGATTATGTTGTCTTTGACAGAATGGTGTCATTTCAACTGGATTAATAGGAACAATCGGGAAAAAAAAAATAAAGTGCTTCAAATACACACGTCAACGTCCAATCTTAATTGCAAAGAAAGGTGCACGTGGGGAGAAAAGAGCAGCGCTCGCGCTATTGTGGCTCGTGCAGCGTTGTGGAGGGAAGCGGCCGCCGCTGTAATTTATAGTCTGATACAAAGAGGCACTTTAGTGGGCCCGGACCGCTCCAGCGGCTCCGCTGAACAGGAGGTGGGGTCAGATACCCCCCTCCCACCCCCATCGCCACCCTCCGCGCCATAATGACGAGCAGAGCCGCTCGCCGCTCCCCTTCTGTTTGATTTCATCATCGCGCCTTTGAAAAGCACATCTTAACAGCACAACAATAAAACAGCTGTGTTTGTGTTGGCCCATTCATTGTTGAAAATTTTACCACCATCCCCTCTTCTCTCCCCTCCCTAAAGAGATAACACGAGAATAATGTCGCTACCGTGATGCTCTCTCAGAAAAGAGAAAGGAAAGATCGCTGTTATTAATTGGTTGTTATTAAAGGAGAGGGGGATAAAGGTTCGATGTTCTCACAGGCCTGTCCGTAAGGTAGAATTAATTTTGATGGCTTTGTTGTCGCAATGTTGTAAGCATGTGAGATTTTTCATGAATACAATAAATTGGAAAGAATAAAATGTTTTGGGGTTTTTTTCCATTCAAAATGCGAACAAACACTAAAGCTTGTGTAAGCAGCACACCGGCAGGCTGACCTCTGTCAGATCGGGGCATTTTGTTTTGGTTGTGTAGAGCTAGCACTAACAGGCGTGTGTGACCTTCCCTTTATCAAGAAGACAATGACCTCATCATTCCTTCTGGCACTACATGCAACTTCAGATGCAGCTGCATCGGTCTGGATCCAGGGCTCATGGCTGAATCCAAACGACATGACCAAACGCGCCAGGCTCGTTTCTTCGTCCTTTTTACGGAGGAGGACGAACCTCTGGGGCTTCCCGCCTCAGCTCGGAGCCGACAGGCTCCTTGCAGTTGGGCTGAAGCAGCATCCTTGCATTACACGAACAGTCTGCTTCATAATCAAATACCATCTGTCGCTACATCTGAACCTGTTTTTAACATCTGTGCTTTCTGGTCTTAACAAAGCTTTAAAAACCAATTCACAACTTTCACAGCTCACTGGGCTGGATGTGTATATTTACTACTTTTAATACATCTTTCTGCTACTTTTATGAGGGCTCTGCTCTCTCCCAGCTGGGGGGCTGTTAGGAAGGCTGCTGGTAGGATGATACTGCCTTGCTCAAGTACCAACTGGCCTGCCACGAGTAGCCAAGTGCAGAGCGCTGCCGCACACCGGGTCACAAAGGAAAAGGAGTGAGACGGAGGGAGGGAAAACAAGGCGAAATGTGCCCCGATGAGAGAATGAACACCTTTTGCCAAAACAAGTTTTGTCCATTTGCCCCTCCGAAGAGGAGGCTTGGAGTTGATCACGCTTGAAGCCCTATTACTGGAAATGGCACTGCAGGCCGAATGGCAACCAAGGGGAGAATCAGGACCGTAGAGCAGAAGTGTGTTCGGGGTAAATGGGTAAGTGAAAGGTCCCTCCGAGGACAGATCGGTCTGTCACCTCGCACATGCCGAGGAATCTGCAGAGTGTCTTCTACAGTTTCGAACCCATTCGCCGGCAGATGTTACCGAAGAGGGTTCCAGAAAACATGACGGTACGTTGTGTAAAGCCAAAAGTAGATGTCAGGCCGATGTTTTCTGTTCGCTAGGTCTCATATTTGCTACATGTTGAGCAAAACAGCAATCTTTCTATTCAATTTGTGTTTTCATATCATAACGAACCATATATGAAACAAAACGACATAAAAAGTGATGCCAAAGTCCCATTGGTTGGCATTTTTTCTCTCTAAGCCTTGTACAAATTTTATTGGTCAATGAGAATGTCTTTTTTAAAAAAACATTGTTTTACTTGACGTGTGTCAAGTTCTTAAATATACTTTTTGTATTCATGTTAGGTTCACATGGTTTCAAAAAACTTTTATACCATTTAGAAAAAAATTTTAATGTAATGACTTTATAAAAATGTCATGTGGTGTAACCATCAAGTTAAAAATAATGGCATGTTTTCCTTACACCTTGAACACACGTGAGTGTAAACAAAATCACTATTTTCAAAGTTTTAAAATATATTTTTTAAGGTAAAATTATCATTAGAAAGTTTTTGGGAAGTCAAAACAAATGACATTTTATAACCTTAAACTAACTTTGCCTTGTCATAAAAGGTCGAATCTGATATTTTAAGAGATTTTTTTACCTTGACACACAGTTGTGAGGATCCGCAGGGGTCATCTCTATCATTTTGTGTTTAACTGTACATGTATTTGTCCCGAACCGTCAAGGTACGGACGTCACGGTTCAGTGCATACAGTCAGGCGACAATCCACACTCCAATCCAGAAGGGGGCGCCTGAGGTAATGCAACCCTGTTTGCTAACCGCCACAACAGGAAGAAGCACAGAAGAAGAAGAACAGATGATCTTGTTTACATGTAATCTCTCAACCAGTGTTTCAACTGCAGATAGACGTCAGTAAAACATCTTGAGAATAATATCTCATGTATCATTACATTTACCTCAGGCAAGTCATTTAGTGTCCACAGCATGTTAGTTCACTAGAGAAATTAACTCTAGAGGGGAGAATTTCACTAAATATATGCAGTATATTAGCTTATATATTTATTATATTTACTATACCTGTTAGTAGTGTCTTAATTATTTAATATATGTTTAAATAAATTTGTCAGGAAAACAAGTTATGACAGTAACTGTGTAAATGATTATATTTCAAAAATGATTAGTTAACGTAAAACCTTATGTGCAATTTACGTGTTTGTTTGTTTGTTTTGTTTTATTTGAGTGTTGATTATTATATCTAAAAATAAATAGCAACTGAATTGAATAGTTTGGGCTCTGTTGTTAATTGTAAACTTTAATTTTATAGTAATGTGCAAGAAAGGGCTTCCTGAATATAGTTATATATAGATTTTTTTATCCTTAAGAAAATGTTAATTATAATAGAATTTATTTAAAGACAGAGACACAATTTGTTCAATAAACCACTGTTTAATAAAAAAAAGAATTTTTATTTTTTTTTACGTTTGGTTTTCTTTAGTTTCCCCCAGCTGTACTGAACCCGTACTGAACCATGACTTCAATACCGAGGTATGTACCGAACCGCCATGTTTGTGTACCGTTACACCCCTTATAGATAGATAGATAGATAGATAGATAGATAGATAGATAGATAGATAGATAGATAGATAGATAGAATCATTGTCGTTGACCCATATAACAGAATCTGAATCAAATATTTGTTTTGTAACATTTGATGCAGATTAATTTGGTGCATTTAATTATGTGCAGCAGAAAAAACACCTTTTTCTCCCTCTGTGCCCTTTCAGAAAAGGCTAATGTTTCAGATGACTTAGTGACACCTGGTGGCAGATTCATTACTCTGATCTCTGCTAATAGAGTCAGTTCCCACTCCTCCAATGTTGGGGGGAGGACAGACCACAAGCCCGTCATTAATTAAGAGCCACATAAGATCATTAAAAAGTCAATAGGGCCTTTCAAGTCTGTGAGCGTTTTCAGCATGCCAAGTCAAAGCCGGACCTTTTAAATCAGAGAAGGGGAATAGCCACAAGCATTTTACTTTCAACTGGCTTCTGTTTCACTTCCAAGTCCTCCTCCATTAGCATTTCCAGAGTTTTCTTCAGCAAAGACCATTTCATATTTGATAATGTGCCTCAGCGGGATTCTCTAAGGGTAACTATCTTTTCTTGATGTGTGATATTTACTGTATGAGTGTGCACAGCCTTAGAGTGTGCCATGACTTGTCTGCGTGGTTTCATTTGAGCAAAGACCTTCTGATGTGAAGACTTCTGGACAACATACTAGCTTTATTTTACGTTTTGTGTTGTGTGCTTTGAAATCAATGTGATTTACATTGCATTAAAAGTCAAAGTATGTTCAGATGTTATGTTAAAGTGCTCTACACAGAGGAATAGGCTTTGCTCAAAGACAAACCATGAGCATATGAGACCTCTTCAGTATGGAAGCCTGTTTCTGCCTTAGAGTACAAAATAAAAAGGATAATTGTGTGATAAAGTTTTAAAATAAGTAATAAAGTCACATTGTGAGATAAAAAGTCACAATTGTTGCTGCCGCAAATGAGGATGCACAGATATTAAAATTATGGACAATAATTGGATATTTATTTTTATGTTATGCTAGTAACTAATAAACATCAGATATTATTGATTCATTTTTTGTATACAAAGATAAAACACTAAAAAAAATAAGGTCAACCATTTTAAATGCTACAAGTGAATTTATGTATCACAACATTATAATGTACAGTATGAAAAGTGGATATTAACTTTGAGATTTGTTATGGATTATATTCAGGGCTTGACATTAACACCTGTCATCCCACCAAATGCAGGTGGATTTCAGCAGTGGCGTTTAACGATGCCACTCCTACTAGGTGGGTTTCATTTTATATATAATATATACATTTTTCAATTGTGGTCTTAAAAAGTCATCTGAAATAATAAACTAAGTACAATGCAGTGTTTTCAAAAATATCGATTTTTGATACCGATACTAAAATATCTGAAACGCTTCCAATACTAATTTTCCGCAGAATAGATACACAATACCAGCTGCACTTTCTCGCTCTCTCGTCTCTCTGACAGTGAGTTGACACACAAACCCGCCTTCCCTCACTCACTCGTTTCATTTGCTCCGGATGAATATTGTTGGTGTTACAGGGCTTGAATTTCGGCATGGGATTGCACATATTGCACATAATTTTACACATTCCCGCAGATTTTGTTCTCACACCCTAAGTGCGCACACATAAAGTCACCTCTCAGTACTAAATTGAGTTCTTTTTCGCTGCTTATTGTGCTTAAACAGACAAATACACACAAAATATTGTCAAAATGCAAGTCTTGGCGAGTATTCATGTAAACACAGGCAGAAAACACGTGTAACAGTATAATGGATCAGTACGTCAGATCTTAAAGTGACAGCAGCCTAATATACCTGCTTCCAAATTATGAGATAATATTAAAAATATCTATATGGCAGTTTTTCTCCATGGTCTAGATGTCAAAATTGTGGCCAGTGAAAATGCTGAGTGGCTAGTAACTTTGGAAAACCACTAGCCACAGTGGCTGCTGAGCAACAAAGTTAAAGGATTAGTTCACTTTCAAATGAAAATTAGCCCAAGCTTTACTCACCCTCAAGCCATCCTAGATGTATATGACTTTCTTCTTTCTGATGAACATAATCAGAGAAATATTAATAAATATCCTGACGCATCCGAGCTTTATAATGGCAGTGAACGGGACCAATGAGTATGAGCTGAAGAAAATGCATCCATCCACATCCATCCATCATAAACGTCTACTCCACACGGCTCCGGGGGGTTAATGAAGGCCTTCTGAAGTGAAGCGATGTGTTTGTAAAAAAAAATATCCATATTTAAACAAGTTATGAAGTAAAATATCTAGCTTCCGCCAGACCACCTTCCGTATTCAAGTTACGAAGAAAGTGTAAACTGCCGTCGCGTCAGTTACACTTTTTCCATAAGTTGAATAGGGAAGGCGTAAGACATAGCGTAAGCTTTGTGAACTGCAAGAGTTTTACACTTTCTTCGTAACTTGAATACGGAAGGCAATCTGGCGGAAGCTAGATATTTTACTTCATAACTTGTTTAAATATGGATATTTTTTACACAAACGCATCGTTTCGCTTCAGAAGGCCTTTATTAACCCCCCGGAGCCATGTGGAGTACATGTTTATGATGGATGGATGTGGATGGAAGCACTTTCTTCAGCTCAAACTCATTGGTCCCGTTCACTGCCATTATAAAGCTCGGATGCGACAGGATATTAATATTTCTCCGATTGTGTTCATCAGAAAGAAGAAAGTCATATACATCTAGGATGGCTTGAGGGTGAATAAAGCTTGGGCTAATTTTCATTTGAAAGTGAACTAATCCTTTAACTTTGTTGCGTAAAGCTTGGGCTAATTTTCATTTGAAAGTGAACTAATCCTTTAATGTCAAGATTAAATGAGCATTTACATCTAAAAATCCATTATTTACCAAAACTAATGGATTCAAAAAACTTTTGGCCGATAATCAATTTAATGAATTTTCATGCCTCCCTATAGTAGCTCAGTATCATGACAACAGCAAAATAGCTCTGATGTGGCATTTCTTATACACAAAACCTAAACATATTCAAACCTTAACACTACTTGTTCGCTGTCATGCAAACATTGATATTTCTTTTAGGAATTCATTAAAACACTTTTGAAAAACCTTTCAAAAGTGAGGGACAGCTGTGTAGCATTTGAAGAACCATCAACTCTCATTCCTCCTAATTGTCATGCCATGCATTAAGTTTCTCAGACAATATATAAGAAAGACACAGGCGATCTCTGAAGATGAGGAATGGCATGTTTGCAATGTGCCTAAGAAGTGTGTGTTTTATTTTCAACTTTTACAAGTTAGTTCTGGTCCTCCTAAGGAATAACCTTGCCCTGCTCGTGTCAAGGCAAGGCATGCCTTAGAAGGAGATATCCTCTTGACAGAGGAGGCCTCTCATTCCTAAAACACTCCATGGTACTCTTTTAACGCTTGGGTTACAGCCCCCTTAATCTGAGCTTCTCATGAGTGATGCATTGATATGGCTGATATTTATACATGTTAGACAACCACAGTGGGCAATGCCACCTTACCACGTATTTCACGTTATCGCACCAAAAATGAGGTTATGAGATACAAATTAGCAACAGATTATACTCTGACACTTGTATTGAGCAGTAAAAACATTCATAGAAAGTAGGCAATACATTTATCAGGGCTTCAGACAAAAAAAAG
Organism: Mylopharyngodon piceus; assembly: GCA_039654765.1. Taxonomy (NCBI): domain Eukaryota; kingdom Metazoa; phylum Chordata; class Actinopteri; order Cypriniformes; family Xenocyprididae; genus Mylopharyngodon; species Mylopharyngodon piceus. The sequence continues at coordinate 6,702,354 of CM077449.1, forward strand.
AGGATGAATATGTGAATAAAAGCCTAAATTCAAACTGTTCATCATATAAAGTGATTGTGTCTTTTTAGAAAATTTGGACCATCTCGCTCAATTCATATGGATTAGTTTTATGATCTCTTTATGAGCTTTTTGAAGCGTCAAAGTGGTAGTTGTGTAGCTGTCTTTGGAGGGACAGAAAGCTCTCAGATTTAATCAAAAAGATCTTCATTTGTGTTCTGAAGATGAACGAAAGTCTTGTGGATTTGGAACGACATGAGGGTGAGTAATTAATGACAGAATTTTCATTTTTGGGTGAACTAACCCTTAAACCAATAATATTTTGATGTATCTTAAGTACATGTTGCATATGAAAAACCAGTCAGTAAATAGACTGATGTAAGTCTCACAAATCCATACATCACAGTTCCAGGTTCATTTCAAACCAGAAATATCAGGAAAATGATAGATAGGATGGAACTGGAATAAATACCTTGAACGTTGTGATCCCATGGGACTTATGATAGCTACCTGAATCGTAACAAAGCACTGTTCGCCAGAGGAGAACTGGCCCCCCGACTAAGCCTGGTTTCTCCCAAGGTTTTTTTCTCCATTTTAACACCTATTTGCCACCTGTTTGCCACCTGATGTCACCTGTTGGAGTTTGGGTTCCTTGCCGCTGTCGCCTTTGGCTTGCTTAGTTGGGGACACTTGACATTTGATATTCAACAGTGCTTTGCATCTGCCTGCATTGACACCATTTTCTTTAAGAGCTGCTGTGCAGCCAAAATTATATACCAATTATCACTGTAAAGCTGCTTTGACACAATCTGCATTGTAAAAAGCGCTATATAAATAAAGGTGACTTGACTTGCCTTGAAAATGACGGTTCAGTGAGGGAGACAGTTGTGCACTCTAGATTTTTGACTGGAAAACGGTTCATAAGAGTCATTTGTTCACAAATCAGACATCACAGCTCATGCTGTGTTCGTTGATGCGTAATGGAAACAGTCATGCACTCTAAATGTGAAGTCACATTTAAATTTTGCAAGTGAAATACAGTCGTTTCAACTGGAAAAGTGTGAAACACTGGGTTCAAGATTTTCATGTGAATTCACCGCGTAGACCAACAGAATGCTGCTTGCTTTGACTTTTGTGTAAGCCGTTCGACAACAGAGCTTTTTTGCTAGTGAAATTTTGCCTATGCGACCTCACCTTAACAAGACGATATCTGACAAAACCTCCCATGAATGCAATCTACATTTCTACATAGTCTTCCAATCAACATTTTAAATTATTGTCACAAATTGGAATTTTTGCCATCATATTTGCGACAAAATTATTTGCACTCTGGAGCTCTTTTTCTGCAATGTGAAGTACTGCCAAATAGCTCTAGCGGGTGGTCTCTCTCATGTAGTGAATGTAGTGTGATTAGCTCCCCTAATTATATTTTCTAGGGGTGTTTCTGAAGATTAGCATATTGTGATATTACTGCAGAAAAGAGTGGAAGATCCCAGAGAGGCTGTAATACTGTACCACGCACTCACACTCCAGTCAACCCCAATAATTCTACATCAATTGGGAATCTACCTACTGAAGATTAAATGATCATAAAGTATTAATGTGGGGAAATTTCATTAGGGTCCAAGATAGATTAAATCTACTTGGAGAGTAACTGGATATTCAATATCAATTCAGACAAGGTTGTTGTATAGTAAATCTATTTTGCTAAACATGTTCGTCTTTCCTCCTGAAACCAGGGCTAATTCATCTAAATTTAAAGATGTCTATACAGACAAAACTCAGCGTATTATAAAACGGTGGATACAGACTATGCTGAGATGTCTAGAGATTATCTATGAAACCACTGGCATCATGGTACTCTGAACCCACGCCTCTGACTTTGCCAATCTCCTTCTGCATTTGAAATGCCACAATCAAATCTATTTGAAATCTTCTTACGAGTAAGCTAAAAAGATTAATATCTTTTTAACCTTGCAGGTTATTACTTACCTTACAGAGGAGGGATTATTACAAACCTGTTTTCTTCCCAGGAACTATTTCTGGGTATGATTATATTCTAATGTAAGCAGGACAGGGTGACCAAATAGAAGAGAGCTGGACTTGGCATAGCAAGGTCTCGTGTCTGTCTTTGATGATACTGTGACCTACATCCCTCTTTGTAAGGTTCTGAACCTGTTTATCAGAAAGACCAAGGAAGCAAACAAGGGATAGATCACCCAAAAAATAAAAATCACCCTCATGTCATTCCCATCCTGTATGACTTTCTTCTGTGGAACACAAAAACACAAATTTTAAAGGATTAGTTCACTTCAGAATTAAGATTTCCTGATAATTTACTCACCCCCATGTTATCCAAGATGTTTATGTCTTTCTTTCTTCAGTCGAAAAGAAATTAAGGTTTTTGAGGAAAACATTCCAGGACTTTTCTCCATATAGTGGACTTCAACGGCTACCAACGGGTTGAAGGTCCAAATTTCCGTTTCACGCATGACCTTTCCAACGTGATTACGTAATGCGTGGCGCATCGCAAAGCTAGTGCAAGATGAGCATTTGTGGAATCCTGGAATGTTTTCCTCCATAATTTCTTTTCAACTGAAGAAAGAAAGACATAAACATCTTGGATGACATGGGGGTGAGTAAATTGTCAGGAAATTTTAATTCTGAAGTGAACTAATCCTTTAAAGAATATCCTGGTCACTTTCTATATAATGAAAGTGAATGAGGACTGGGTATGTCAAGCTTTAAAATGAAAAAAATAAAAAATACCTGAAGCCATTTGACAACTTGTGTGAACACCAGTCCAAAATTTAAGTCTTTGTTTTTGGCACATTCATGTGAGTGAATCATTCAAGTCAGATCTTTTAAATGAATCATTTGGTTCACTTCACAAAACTCATTTGGTGTCACAGGGATGAACAAATTACATTTTTGTCTTTTTGTCACACAAAGCTATCATATGGCTTCAGAATAGTTGGAATACTGTGCGAGTTTGACAACCCCAGTCTTCATCCACTTTCATTAGAAAAGGAAGAAGTGACCAGAATATCCTTCAAAAATTGGCCTTTAGAGTTCAACGGAAGAGAGTCAGTCAGTCATACAGGTTTGAAGCAACAGTAAACGATGACAGTATTTTCATTTTTGGGAGAACTATCCCTGTAAGGAACCCCAACATTGGATAAAGCACCATTTCACATCTGAAATATGGTTTCCCAGCTTCATTATTTTTAATGGTATTGCCTCTTGTGACAAAGCGTAATAGGTAGCCACCAAAGAAACTACAAACTTAACTCCTTTTCCAGCTCACATGTCACTGCGCTTGACAAAAGGTCTTTGAGGTGGCCGACATCAACTATCTACGCTCTTTGTAACCTTTGTTTGTGGGATAAATGTGTGAAGGCTGAGGTGCCATAAGACAAGGGATGACAAGCTGGACAGCTGCAGCCTGCAAACTCTAATCTTTAAGCTGCCTGGCTCTCTCAGTCCAATTGTTGCGGGCATGGCCAAGGAATTTCATTTATCATGAAATAGACACCCCTCCAAGAACTCTCCTCCTCTGTACCGCACTATAAATAACCTCCATTTTTCCTGCAGTAGAAAAACGGCATGTAACATATCAGAGACACACCATTCCAGGTAAAAAAAAAAAGGGAGGGAGGGAGGGAGGGAGGGAGAGAACGATCAGGGGTGTTGAAGGACTAATTGGCCAGAAGAGATCGCAATAACTTTCAACTATACTTGTAGGCTCCCAAATGTTATCTGAGAATCAAAGAGTGGTGGTACCAAGTGATGGACATGCCATCTGTCATTGTTTAATCGTATTTTAGAGGATCACCAGAGGTAATAATTATATAAACAGAGACGATCCCAGTAATACGCTAATGCTTGGGGTGAACCGGGACTCCTTGGATCAAAGTGAGCTCAGGAGAAAGGATCAGCAGGGGTGAGGGCATTGGACGTAAATGTTATCTTTGAGAAGAGACTCACTAAGGCATCCGTGGCTTGCGTTCCTCAACAACTGTTGCCAAGCTAGTTAAGAGACAATGCAGATCAAGCCCAGGTATCCGACAGCTGTTAGCCAACAATAAATGGAAGAGGAGAGGCAGCCATGGAAGAAGTTACAGCATACAGCATTTAGTCAGCCCCCTTCGCAGTTGTCACTTGGGCTATGTCCATCAAAGTCCAATTTAGGATGGCTATTGAGGGAGATGGACAATGCAGTTCTTTTTTTTCCTCCTTGCTTCTTGGGATGCCAGGAAGATGGTGCCGCGCAAACACACATGGGTGCACGCGCTTACACACACACACACACACCATAAATAAGACAATGACACATTGTTCCCTTGAAACCATGAACGTCTGGGCTATGAGAAGGTCAGCCGAAGGAGAGCTCTTGTTGTGGAGGCATAAGCAACATGGAAAGAACACAAGAGCATGCCAACTGGCACCGCGGCAAAGCACATTCTCAATCACTATCAGCGTGTTGACATGACATGATATGTCCGCAAGAATCCGCTAGAGGAAGTCAGAAAGGTGTCACACGTCTCCTTCATGCAACTTTAGCCTGAATTAAACATCTCTAGATGTTCATGAAGCTTTTTTTCTATGGGAGAAATCTGAAAGATCTTTACACCGTCACGTTCCCTCATCTTACACGTCAATTATTTATCTTCTCCATTTGCCTTTCTCAACTAGTTCTTATCAGATTATTGTCTAGATCCATAACAAAGCAGTTTAATACTTTTCATTGTAATTGTGGATGAGGTACCTAGTAAAAGAAACTCAATGACTGGATTAAGAGACTTCAGACTCTACATATTGTGAGACATATTGTTTTTTTGTATTTTCTAATCAAATGATCTTCTTATTCCATAAGCCCACGATTGAAGCACTAATCTAACCCAAGATTAGGCTCAGGACTTCCAATGGTTTTCATCTACGGTGACCCCAATAGTATTAGGACACTTGTGAATAGATTTATATATTTTAATATATATTTTATATAAAACAAGTTCCTCTAGTTTCAAATATTTCTACTCTGTAAAAAAGAATTGTTGGTATAACTTAAAAAAGTAAGTTACCTGGTTGCCTTAAAATTTTGAGTTCATTGAAATTAAAAATTTGAGTTAATACAATGAAGGCGATTGGTTTAATCTACAAAAACTTAAAATATTATGTTATCTTAACCACATTAATTATCTAAGTTGATTTGACAAAAGAAAAAATGTGATAAATCATAAAAATATTTTTTACAGTGTATTAAAAGATGAATACAAATATTTCTGTCAAATAAATGCTGTTCTTTTAAACTTTGTATCGATCAAAGAATTAGAAATGTTACTTGAGCATCAAATCAGCATATTAGAATGATTTCTGAAGGATCATATGACACTGAAAACTGGGGTAATGATGCTGAAAATTCAGCTTTGCCATCACAGGAATAAATTACATGTTAAATATGCTATGCAATATGTAATTTTCACTGTATTTTTGATCAAGTAAATGTAGTATAGGATAAGAGAAAGACTTCTTTCAAAAACATTAAAATAATATCCCAACCCCATAATTTTGTATGTATGCATTTTTTGTGTAAAATGAATTTGAACACATTTGAACATGTCCACTGTAACTGAAAAAATCAAATTACTTTTTGGGGCCACTTTATATCACATTTTCCAGATACCACAGCATAGTTTGTGTCCTTTTCGCCCTGAGTTTTAACTAACCACACCTGAATATTATGAGTTTGTGCCCAAATAACCCCTGAAAAGCTATTATCCATTGTTAAATCAGCTATTTTTGGGACCAATACTCAAAGGTGCTATTAACTATACTCATGCCAAAAAAAACAAAAAACAATATAGAAGCAATTGAATTTTTGCTAAACAGTATAAGAGGTTACACAACCTTCCCTTCAGAACATCACCTATCCCAGGAGGACTTGAAAGGATTTCATCATGTAACAGCAATAAACTAAATGCAATCTATCCAGACGCAATGAAGACATTTGGTAAATGTAATATTTTCTGACGAGGATGCTTCGGTCTTTGTGTTTAATCCACAAAGAAGCCTCCCCCCCTCTCTCCAGACAATCTCATCCTTTTCATTCAATCAAAAGATAAGCACACAAGAACATGGTCAATTCATCAAATCTGTACTCTAAGACCAGTTCAATAATATTAGGTCCTTCTACTCCATGATGGGATGATTTTTGGAACAAGCCAAATGCTTATACAAAGGCGAGTACAACAAATCATGCTTGAGTCTATCCCTCACGTCAACTGCGAGACATTCAGAAGTCATGACATGCCAGAAAAATCAGCTTGATAGAGAAACTTGCCATTTTAACTATAGGAAAATACTGAACTAAGACAAATATATGGCATCTTAATCGTTAGAAATTATTTATTTCCAATGTTGATCTTGTTAAAAAAGAAATGTCCTCATCCATATGAAACAGGTCATAGGAACATCTGTAAATGGCTATAAAACAGCATCTGTTTAGCAAACATAATGGCTCGCATTTAAATGTCCAGATGTCCCGTTTTACCCATATTAATAAAATGATTGTGGTGGAGGAATTAAAGAAAACTGCTCTCATCAGCTCAAGAGAGAGTGTGGGCTTGTAGAAGCACAGCAGGGCCTACATTAATTCAGACATTTGCCTTAAATTTCCTTTTTAGAGAATTTGAGCATCTATAGTTAAAACCGATTTATTACATGCATGTCAGCTTTAATTGTGACATTAATACTAAAAAGTGTCATTTCAATGAACAATATATAAAGTCATATAAATCTGAATTGAATTTAATCCCAAATTATTAGTTAAAAGCTAACATGAATGAAAGGTGCTCACGCTGCGTCACTAGTAGCTACTGTACTGTTTTAATGTCTGACAATCGCAACATTGTGAAATAAATGTTATGAAATAGTTACTTGAAACATTGAATCTTTAAAATAATTATGAACATTATTTCTGCAGTTGAAGACTGCTACTGAATTATATATTGATAAAAACATTTTAATAAAAGGATTTAACCCATTTTAAATTGTTATAATGAAACTCACTTATACATATTATTATTATTTAAACAGTCCTGAAATTTGAATTAGTATTAGTAGAATTAGTACCACATAAAATTTAAAATTAATTTTAATTGATATGATATATGAAGCATGATCATATATTATACTTATTTCTTGTATTAAATTATAATTATGATTATTATGATTTTACACTTGTTTCAATTAAATATTATTACTTTCTCAATGTAAATAGATTGATATTTTACTGTTGGCACAAATATATTTTCTTGCACGCAATGATATCCAAGTCAAATTAAATAAATAAATAAAAGTATATATATATATATGTTAAAAAAGTTTTTCCCCCAAAACAGAAAAAAGAGCTTAGACCTTAAACACCTTTGGATATGATGTGCAGCACCCTTTCCAAAACTCATATATCCAAAATGTAGAAATGTCACAGGTGTAAAGGTGCTTAACAGTATCATGCTAATTTTGTCACTCAAAGGAGAAGTGAGACCATCACTAAATTCAACTGAGGTCAGATTTGCACCTGTTTTGAAGGAATCGGTTGAATTCAAAGCTCCATAGTGAAAAGAAAGATCAGCGTGGTGATATGAGGCCACAGGTTTGGCACTCAATCTGAGCGGCAGCTAATAACAGAGCAGCGCCTACAACTGCGGGGAATTTTCTTGAAGCACGTTATGGGCCAACAATCGCACATTACTCATGTCTGCAACAGCTGCTGTTAGAATTCTGTGAAACTAAGAAGGGAACGTGAAAGAACAGTGTGTGAAACGAAGACAGAAAATTTTGCAAGTACGTTTGTGAACAGTGATTCCTTTATAGAAGGCGCTGAAAATTAATGTAGCCTTTATTACCATAAAAGGGGATATAAACACAGTAGCTGCTCCTGACCGTAAATAAAGGTAGGGCAGATTCTGGGTCTTAGAGCTAGTTTATAATAAACATTTTGTAAGCTTTATATTCTAATAGACACACTTTTGGCAGAGGTCTAACGTCCTTGCGTTATTCAGCCTAAAGGCCCGTTCACACCAAGAACGATAACTATAAAGATATTTGCATCCACACCAACAAACGATAAGGGTCTGTTTATTTTAAGCTTGCGCACTTTTTAAAGTGTGTACATGTCATTGAAAATGTTTTTGCTCTTCTTGTTGCATTCATATTTCTTTAACCAGCAGATGTCCTCAGTGTAACCCCTCCTGTTCAAACCGCCCACTCTAAGCGGGACTCGAACCCGGGTCCACCGGCATGGGAGTCGGGCACTCTAACAAAGAGGCTAAAGACCGCAGTCTCTACCATCAGTTGCTAGAGCGCCCGACTCCCATGCCACACTTTAAAACTGCAGCGCACGAGCTTAAAATAAACAGACTGTTATCGTTCATTGGTGTGGACGCAAATATCTTTATAGTTATCGTTCTTGGTGTGAACGGGCCTTTAGGCTGAATAACGCAAGGACCTTAGACCTCTGCCAAACGCGTGTCTGCATGTGTTTAGCAATTAGAATATAAAGCTAGATTATAAGAATATAAAGATTAGATTAGAAGATTAGATTAGAATATAAAGCTTACAAAATGTTTATCATAAACTAGCGCTAAGACCCAGACCCACTCGAACCCGGGTTCACCGGCATGGGAGTCAGGTGCTCTAACAAGGAGGCTAAAGACCGCAGTCTCTAGCATCAGTCGCTAGAGTGCCTCTTGAGATCAGGGGAGTGAGGTTTACACGCACAGCTCTTACCGGCCTACGTCCGTTAAATCAGCATGCTATGTTTCGAGTGAATCTAGCTAGTGTAATCGATCTAATCTAAATCTAACAGTAAATTTAGCTGACAAAGTCAATATAGTGGAATAAAAACAACGCCTAGTTTTTTTTGCTACAACTTCAAAGGAAGCAAGACAATGTTGTCGAAACTAGCGCTGGATACCTGAGGTAATTTTGTTACACTCTTTGCTAGCCTGGCATAATGATCACACTATTTATTCCGAGGGTATGACCGATTGTTTTCCATATATCCATTTTTTAAAAGTAGCCTTGAAAAGGGGGTTTGAATTGTCAAACAGTGGTGGCTTTTTCTGGACCTCGGCGATTAACTTCTCCTCAATGTCGTCTGTCATTTTAAATGCACGAGCCCTTAAGTTAGAATGGATTCTGATTGGCTGTCAGTGTTTTATCGTTCAACAGCTGGAATAAAATCATTCTGAAAGTGATCCTAACGATATCGTTTCTCTGTATCGTTATAGCTGTGGTGTGCTATTCTTTTATATTTAGAACGATTTTTAGAATATATCTTTATCGTTATCTTTATAGTAATCGTTCTTGGTGTGCACGGGCCGCTGTAATGTTGATTGACAGACACCATTTATGCTATCTTGGTAGCTATTGCCTTGCTAATGCCTAGTATTTATTGCCTCCGAATATTGTTTTAGAATGTTACAAGTTGTGTGGAGGAATCCAGTGAGGAAAAGAAAGTCATTTCTATTCTCAGGACAAACATAAAATAAACACAACAGAACTATATAAAGGTTATTCACATTAGCACGTTTAAACTTACATTAATTTGATACGAAGAACAGACATGACAACTAGTTACTGACCTGATGCAGAATAATATACACAAAGCTGAAGCGGAATGATATCGTCTTGTTCTGCAGTGAGGTTTAACGTGAAAATAAGCAAGGCAGTCTTAAATCTGGCCCAATGGTTCTGAATTAGAGCGCGCTGCAGTTCCATTTTTCACCACAGATTTACTTTGAAAAAATTGTGGGGCGCTGTAGAGCAGAGGAGGGCTCAGGCACCCGCTGCCCGGCTTAGTATCATTATACGTGCCTGCCGAAGCCAAATTTTAATATATCCAGTTCACTTTACGACTAAAAAATAGTCTAGAAAATCCGAAAATATTTGTTACAGAATGCTGAACACATTTACAATTTATTATTTATTTCAGTTTATGTTTTGAATGAATATTTTGGTGGCTGCCTGAACAACATCTACAAGGTTGAGAATGGGAAGGTTAAAAAGAAAATTAGAAGAAGAAGAAAAAAAAAAACTGCAGACAACAAAAGAAAAAACATTTCTGCATTCAGGGTCCAAACTAAATGAGCTCAGAGTGTAGCGTTAAGCCCTACATGTTTGTTATGGGGAGATTTAAGGGTTCAGACTGCTCTCTGTCATCTGCACAGATTGAAGCATTTTATCATATCTGAGTCTCCTTCAGAACTAAATCTACTTATTTTTTTATTTTTTTCATTCCTTATCATTTTCTTTAATTCAAAATGACAATCTGGACTATCTAATCCATCTTCGTTTTATTAGAAAAAAAAAGAAGAAAGAAATTATTATTATTCCCATAGGCTCTGCCCTTGCTAATATCAAAACTGATTTAGTATTTGGGACATGACGACTAGGGGAATGCCAAACAGAGGGGGGGTTTATATCCCAAGAAACATTGGGTTACACATTAATCAAGAAAAGAAATGAAAATGATAGCATTATTCACAAATGGATAGGTGGTATTCTTCTTTGCCTTGATGGTATTATAAAGGTTGTGTCTTTAGATTAGAACTACTAAGAAAAAACATTTTGATTGGTCTGCAGGGTTGGATAAATCCTTTAGGTGCATGTTTGTGTCAGATCCTTGTATTTATCTGAAAGGTGATTTTATGTTATTTTAATACAGAGAAGAATAGGGCAGAGAGGGAATTTTTGTGAGTCATTTCTTAATCTTTGATCCTTCCCAAAGAGCTTGGAATAACTTGCAAATGTTTTACAAATGAATCTGACTGCTTTATGAGATAAAACTAAGGCATGTTGGAGTCCCACGGGGTTCCCAAGTCCAATTTTAGAGTGAAGTGCAACACAAATACACTGTCATAATATGTGAAACAGAAATGGTGGTATAAATAATTTTAGCCTTTGCATTAAGTTCAAATGTTTAAAAGTCTTCCCTTAAAATACAAAACAAAATAACAAGCAAAGGTAAATAAATTGGCCAAGAAAAAAGAACAAGCCTGATGATTGAGCACTGCCATATCCAAACCGATTCCTAAAATTAAATACTTGTAATTATTACATTATAAAATACTCGTAATCAGACTTCAGTTACTTTTTTTTATTACGTGATTACTTAATATTCACAAAATGGCAGTAAATTATTCATAATTCACTGATTCTCCCTAATTCTTCTCATTTTTAAAATTCTTCCTAATTGGATCTTTTTCATTTTTCTTTATAAAAAAAAAAAAACAAAAACTATTGCTTATATATGTTTGGAAAGTCCAGTTTTGTGGAATTACACAAGAACGGCCATTAGTTAGGTGGCTATAATTAGATGGAAAATTGGGAGCACAGCATAAACAAGTAAACTATTGTGTTTTATAGGCTTAGTGTTTTATTTTAAAATATTTTTCTTTTAATTTAACATTTTTAAGATAATCATTAGCATTTCATCAATTTCCAACCTCCCTTCAGTTCCTACACAAACCCCAGTTTGAGAAAGCCTGACGTACTGTATGTTTAATGCACTTCACGTTGATGATTACAAAGAGTGGAATAAATTTTCTTTTTCTTTGTATTTTTATATGAATATGCTACAAGATTATTCTATTCAATCAATATGATAAATGAGTTAGGTTAAAAGTAATCAAAAAGTAATCCGATTACATTATCTAAAATGTGTAACATAATAGATTAAATTACTAACTCCAATTTTTTATCATGTAATTTGAATTCAGTAATGGATTACAGTTCGTAAGTAATCTAGTATATATATATATTTTGATTTAGGGGCCAAAAGCTACTGCTTTTATTACAAAAAGATGACAAATTGCGATGAATTATTCAACTCTGATGATAACTTAACACAAAGAGCTGTTCTGTAACTTTGCCAATTGGACTAATTGATGATTTGCATGTGAATACTGGTCTTACATTTACCACCCTTTAATGTAGGATCAGCTAGAACCATTCTGAAATGAAAAGCTCCAACATCTTTGTTTTTTGGGTTGCTTTTGTAAAAAAATACCTAATTGATGCGGTGGTTAGTTTTTGTTTGTCATTCAGGTATTGACCATTTGGCTCCTTTTCCTCATTATTATTGAAATAATTTTTCCACACACAATTCTTTGCCAAAATATATTCAGATCGATACTGGAAAACAACATCCATGTTCACAACAGGAACTCCTCTGCCTTAAAAGACAAAATCTTTCAGGCTTTAATTTTCTTGTGATGTGGCAAACATAATTCTAATTTAATAATTCTTAAGTACAATATCCAGGACATCAGAAAACAACAATCCCAGTGGGACCGGAGCAATAAATTATCTGTCTCATTGAGTATAACTCGCTCTTACCAGCAGATGGAGGTATTGGAGAGCATGTTTCAAGAGTTACAGTAGCAGTACACTATATGGTCAGCAGATGGAAGCAGACATCAAAGAGCCACCCAAGTGTATTATAAACAACTGCGGGGAAAACAGCACACTTCTTTGTCTGTCTGTATATACAAAAAACTGAAAGGAAACAAAGAAAGAAATTTAATTAATATTGCAAAATAAACATTTACTTATACATAGGCCTACATAATTTTTTATTAAAAATCGTGTTAAAATCTCAATCATCATTGTATTGCATTGCATTATATGTTTTGCCGCCACAATCAAAACTACAGAGCTTTGATTATAGGCTAAAGCATTTAAAATATCTTACTATAAGACATTGGGAGGTATAGATTGACGACTGATATTTAAAATGATTCTGTGAAGTAAATACTATAGAAAAAACAAACGTAGCCTAATTTCTACATGAAAAAGTTAGTTCAGGCAAGAATAAAAAACAAAGTAAATTCTATATTAGTACTCAATTCAAGCTTATCAACGTTATAAAATTAAGTCAAATCTACTCAACATTTCTGATACTAGTGTTCCCATCATGCACTGGGCCTTGAATAATTAATGAGGTTGATTTTTCGCTGTTTTCCAGCTGTATTTACACTGTTTTATCATAGCTTTTGTTGTTAGGTTTAGTAACTTGCCATTTTGTGACACATGGATTTGATTTTCTACTCAAAATGACATTCATACTCAAAAACGATTCATTGAATGTTACCGTCATTGTGTATTGTGTTCCAAGTACTGATGTCTCTGTGTTCAGGTACTTCATTACTGTTATTATGTAAAAATGGTGTTTATACAATGTCTATTGTTTTATTTACTTAGAAGTTTTTAAGAAAAGTACACACTTTAAAAGCATGCTTTAATTTAGTATTGATGTTTGAGTGTAAAGTTTTGCAAAAGAAACTTCAACTACACACACACACACACAAAATGACTAGAGAAATACTAAACTTAAATTTACTTTATGTGCAAATTTTCTTTCAACAGACAGAAAAATTAAGTAGTTTGGGAATATTAGGAAATATCTGCCTGCTGAATGATTGACCAATCAGAATTAAGTATTCCAGGGAGCTGCAAAATAAATACATATTTATTATCAGTGTTGGGGGTAACACATTACAAGTAACTTGAGTTACATAATCAGATTACTTTTTTAAGTAGCTAGTAAAGTAACACATTACTTTTTCAATTTACAACAAAATATCGAGGTTACTTTTTCAAATAAGGCAAGTTACTTTTTCACATTTATTGACTGACAGCTCCCCTGTCCCCATTTTGAGAGAAATAAAGTGCAGTGGTGTTGTGTGCGCTGTGTGAACATGATGGTTATTGTAGTTCTAGACTAAATGTGAACATGCATTTACTCATCTCACTTGCACAAAAACATTCAGTATTCCTCAAAATGAATAAAAACAGTAAAAAGCAATCTCAGAATTTTGTGCAAACCTGTAATAATTAACTATATTAAATTACACAAATATACTTTATGTATTTAATCTCACTTTATTATCCAGTGTCTTTCTTGCTGACCTTCAATGATCTAATTCAGCTATACTAATAAGCAAAAATACTTTAGAAATAAGAGTGTTGAACTTCCTTCTCCTGTATCCTATTCTTCTGTAATCAGCACAGCTGAAAGGTTTGTTTGAGCGGTACAGGTGTAAATATGCATTTCCTTCAGCCTGAGGCTTAGTATTCTCGTCGCTTTATAATATTAAGGTAGAACCACTGTACTCACATGAACTGTTTTAAATGTCTTTAGTACCTTTCTGGATCTTAATTGAGAGGTTCGGTGACATTGCTGGCAATAAAGGCCTCACTGAGCCATCGGATTTCATCAAAAATATCTTAATTTGTGTTCGGAAGATGAACGAAGGTCTTACGGGTGTAGAACGACATGAGGGTGAGTAATTAATGATATAATTTTCATTTTTGGGTGAACACTTTAAGTAAAATTAAATCTAAATTTTGGTTGACAGCTAAAAAAATGCTTTCTCGAAATTGCATTACTGAACAGGAATGTTTTATTTATTATACATTAAAACATGTATATAACGTTTTGATTACTGATGTCGTGATGTGCACTGACACAAACTGAAGATTAGCCTACATTTTATCATGAGGCAAACAGTGGACTAATAGGCTAATGAATCTGGAGATTTGGACTGGAGTATTATTTTTTTGTGAGTTCACTGAATGGTTTTTAAAGACTAAATAAGAATCTAAAATATTACAAAAATACATACCTTCTTGCTCTTTTGCTTCACGTTCTTGGTGGTGTTTCTTTTTTTTCTGCTCGGAATGGATAGGTTTAGAAAGTTGTTTTGATTAAAGATTACGAGCGCACGTGTATTTAAAAATAATGATGTGTACGAATAAATCATTTATTATAAATATTGCAATATTCTATTAAAAATAATAATTGTCATTTTTTATTTCATGTGGCTCATTTTCCCCTGATGATCACACGATGGCGCCATGAAGCCAAATATCGAGGTCGGTCGGTGGTGTGGACGCTGCTCGCGGACGGGCTTTAGGACCGCTGGGTGTGTGGGGCATTGCCGTAAGCTGCCTCTCTGCTGGTGCAGCTCGTTTTTCGGAGTCTTTTCGCCGAACATGTGGTGTGACAGTGGCGTCGCTACACTTGCCGCAGTCACTAACAAAACCGATTGAGACCGAGACACCACTTTCTGACGAGTGCAAGAAAGCGTGACACGCGAGCAGCAGGTCAAGAGCAATGAAAACCGAGGGAATTGAGGGTACTGAAAGATTTCTGAGCCCCGGTAAAGGCCGGGGACTCAAAGCCACTAAACAATTCAAAGTTGGCGATCTAGTGTTCGCCTGTCCGGCGTATGCTTACGTGCTAACAGTGAACGAGAGAGGCGGACACTGCGAATGCTGCTTTACCAGGTCAGCGCTCCTTATAAGTCCACGTCTGACACTTTGTGTCTTTATGTACGGATGTTTCATGTGACAATGCGTGCACGTACACCTTAAAGAGCATAATAGTAATAATTATTAACTTTTATAATAGTTCTTGTTCAACTTTGTTTTTGTCATGACATATTTCATAGGCAGGTAATCTGCATTCACTACAAGGCTGATCCCTCTTAAAGATGGCTGGCACATGCTTTCTATTTTCTCTGTGTTTAAATGCTGCTGGGTCATGCACTGTGAAGGGTGACCCACTTTAGATGCACCTCCGACACGGCCAGTGAGTGTTGTGGATGAATATTCAGTGAAATCTTTCTTTCCAGGCAGTCCGTAAATTTGTACAGGAGGCGTGTGTGATGTGATGTGATCTTCAAGACTAGACAAATCCACAAGATGAAACTCTATCATAAGCATATGTAAACTCAAGACAATGTAAATGATTATATTATGGACTTAAATGAAAGCTTTTGGTATGATGCATTTGATTACATCCTGTGGTATAGATCTTATTGTGAACGATTTATCCTTGCATATGTTTCATTTTTAATAAAATTTCATAATGTTTCATCAAAATGTCATAACTGGACCTTCTGATGAAAACAACACCCTTGTGTCATTCCACAACTATAAGAACAGATTAAACTTTTTTTAATAATTACTGAGAGATTTCTGTCTTTCCATTGAAAGTCCAGGTAACCAAAACTTTGATGCTTCAAAATGTTCATAAAGATATCCATATGAATCAAGTGGTTTAAAGGGGTCCTTGATTATGATTTATGATCTTTTAAACTTTAGTTAGTGTGTATTGTTGCTGTTTGAGCATAAACAACATCTGCAAAGTTACGACGCTCAAAGTTCAATGCAAAGGGAGATATTTTCTTTGAAAGAATTTAAGGACTGCAACAAACAGCTGGTAGGGACTACAACAAACAGCTGGTAGGGACTACAACGAGCTCCTTCCCAGGTTAGTGACATCACAAACCTTAAAATTTACATAAACCCTGCCCCCGAGAACACGCAACAAAGGGGGTGAGGCTATGTTGGGCTGCTTTAGAGAAGAGGAAGAGTTGTTTTAGTAGAGTGTTGTTACTATGCCGTCATTTTACGCTGGACTGCTTCACAAACGAGGGTCAATTCAACGCTGGATTTGCACAAAAGCTTAACATGACGGCACATGCTAGTCAATGAGTTGAATCAACTCCACAGCAACTACATAAATTTATCCACTAACCATTCAGAAATGTCCAGTTGCATTTTAAAAGTTGTATCTTCTTCCTGAGTCTCTCCATCAGTGTCCAACTCCGGTTTGAACAATGTAAGGCTGAACACCGTTACTGACAATCGTCATTTTGGCTGCGTGAAATTCTCCAGCTTTGTTGTTGTTGAGCAACCGAAGCGTGAGCTGTTAAAGCTCCACCCTCTTCTGGAAAGCAGGCCGGGAGCAGCAGCTCATTTGTATTTAAAGAGTCGCACACAAAACGGCGTGTTTTTGCTCACAGCCAAATAGGGGCAAATTTGACAAGCTATAATAAATGATCTGAGCTGAAACTTCACAGACACATTCTGGGGACACCAGAGACTTATATTACATCTTGTAAAAAGGGGCATAATAGGTCCCCTTTAATCCAAGTCTATAAGGGATAGTTTAGCTAAAATGAACATTCTGTCATCGAAACTGTAAGAATTACTTATTTCTGTGGAACATAAAAGAAGATATTTTGAGAAATATCTCAGTGTTTTTAGGGTCAGTAGTAACCAAAACTGCATAGTTATTACCAGTATTCTTCAAAATATCTTTTATGTTCTGCAGAAGAAAGTCGTACAGGTTTGGAACGATATAAGGGTGAGTAAATGATGACAGGATTTTCATTTTTGGGAGAACTTTAGAGAGAATGACACACTCCAATACATTCAGTGTATAAAAATAAGATGCAGTCAATGAAAGTTAATTGTTACTGTGGCAAACATCTTTTATGCTCTATGGAAAAATGAAAGTATAATGGGTTTTTAAAATACATAAGGGTGAATGAATGAGAATTGTCATTATTTTTAACACAGAGAAAAAGTGTGCCATACTGAAGGATCACCTAAAAATAAAACTATTTGTCATTTCATTCACAGGAGAGAAGGGCTGTCGAAGTGTGGAAAATGTAAACAGGCCTATTACTGCAATGTAGAGTGTCAGGTAAGTCTGTGTTTGTGCTTTTGGTTGAAGGAAATGACATAATAGTCTCTGTGTGGATTTGCTCAGAAATAGTTCACCCAAAAAATGAAAATTCTGTCATTATTTACTCACCCATCATATATGCTGTGGAACACAGAGACATACAGTATTGTGGAATGTAACATTGGAGTGCTGTTTTGACCAATCAGAAGCCACGACCATAATGATCTGTTTCATAAAGTTAATTGTGCTCTGTCAGCATATATTAGAGCTTTTTTTCCCTACGCTTAGTACTTACACTACAGTGCTCTAATTGTGAAGATGGTCCCACTGGAGCACCGATAGTTGAAGTGCTTTTCCTGTGGATGAGCCAGAGTAGCATAGTCTCAGAATGAACTCCATAATTAATGCACGCACTTTACCTGGAATCAAACCTGCAGTCTTTGTGTTAGCAATGCAGATCCTCAACAACTCAACCACCCTTTGCTGCATATCTGAGACTAGTTTTGATCCATCCATTCTTCAAATCAAATTTAGGGTGTGGGGATGCTGGACAGTATGCTATGCAGTTAAGCCAGGATTAGGCCTTAGTTCAATTAGGACGTTTAAGTAGCTTTTATGAATGTGCTTTTGCAAAAAAACATTACTGGTGTACATCTTGAGAAAACAATGGCAGTGACATATTTTAAGATATGTCAGTGCAAGTTGCTTTCAGTTAAAACAGCTCAAACATGCATTTTAGACTGGGACTAGGCTTGAGCCTTGAAAACGGGGGTTTAAATATACAAGGGGCTTTTTACACGATACCATTTTCAACTAAAAACTGAAAACTTTTTATGTGTTTTGGCCGCTAATTTACACAACAATGGCGTTTTGGGGGCCTGAAAATACAAACTTTTGAAAATGGGTTTCAAAGTGCACATTTTTGAAAACGTTACTGTTATCGTCTCTGTGTAAACTACAAATACGCGAATTTGTGAAAACAGTGACATCATGCACATGTGTATTACGTGTTCAGTCTATATGCACGTAGTGTTTTTTTTACAAAGTGACATCGCCACCTACTGTCCTGGCATGAATAAAGGAGCGCTTTTAGTCGTTTTCGCCTTGTGAACGAGGATCGTTTTGACAGTGGTGTCAAATTTATGTGAAATATGCAAAAAAAAGGTTTTTCCATTTTTAGTACATTGTTGTCGTGTTAACGTAAATATAGTTTGATTTGATTTGGACAACGTGGTTTGAAATATGCATAGGAGTGTGACATAATCAAAGACTGTCAAAGAACACCAATTTAAAGGAAAACATACACTACTGCTCAAGTTTTTGAAGAAATTAATCATTTTATTCAGCAACAGTGCATTTAATTAACCAAAATGTGTAAATAATAACAAGTAATGTTTTTGAGCGCCAAATCACATATTAGAGTGGTTTATAAAGGGTCTTGTGAAGTAATGAAAATTCAGCTTTGCCATCAAAGGAATAAATTACATTTTAAAATAGTAATATAGTGAAATATTTTTTCCCATTTTAATCTGTTTTAAAATAAATGCAGCCTTGAGCATAAGAGACTTCTTATCAATGCAATAATTCATATTTTTACTTTTAACTTCTCTAAAATGCTTTAAAATATTTATTTCATCTCATAAACTTTGTATAAGAGAAAGCACAGTTGACTCAATTCCTTATTTAGGATCCAGGATGGGGAACAGGAATCGTGATCTGTAGAAACCACAGCCAGAATGGCAGCTCTATAATTGATTATTGCTGGTGAGTCAAAAATCCAGGACAGAAAATAAATCTAATTAATAATCCATTTGCACTCTACCACAAGGCCCTTCTCTCTTGTCCCTGCTGTTTTTGTGCGTCCTACAAGTTGTGGCATTAGAATCAGCCCATCCATCATCATATGGTTGTACGCTGTTCCCATTCAAGCTTGTCCCTCTGTGGATCCTTGCTTTGAATTTAGGCTTTTATTCACATATAAACATTGATCAATGAACATAAACAGAAGCTCAACCGAACCTGCTTGACGTGCGAGAACAAACAAACCTCATTGGTTCTCGCGGAAGCTCAAACGTGCTGAGTAACATGAGAACGAACCTCATTGGTTCCCGCATGTCAAGCAAGCTTGCTTGAGTTTCCATTTACCACAACTGATGTGTCCGTTGATGAATGTTTATATGTGATATAAACCTAAATTCAATCTGTTCATCATATAAATCGATCGAGTCTCTTCAGAAAATTTGGACTAAACCACTCAATTCATATGGATTAGTTTTACGATCTCTTTATGAACTTTTTGAAGCATCAAAGTGGTAGTTGCGTAGCTGTCTATGGAGGGACAGAAATCTCTCTTTTCATTAAAATATCGTCATTTGTGTTTCGAAGATGAATGGAACGACATGAGGGTGAGTAAATGATGACAGAATTTTCATTTTTGGGTGAACTAACCCTTTAAGGTAAAGTCGTAAGTAAGGAAATTTGCAAAAATGTAAGATTTATTCATTGTCATTAAAGTCGGTTCCTTCCAGAAGGAAATGAAGAGCATTTTTACTTTATCCCAAATGCTAAGCTATATACCCTGCTAAATGACATACAGGAAGTTCCGCCCCAAAATCACACCAATGATTTTAACATCTAGGACAGCAGCGGAGCGATGTTTTGATAGCACCTCAGTGTTTACACTTCGGAAAGTGGAGCTACAAATGGTTGTCTCTGGCAAAGAAATTACACACTGTTGTCTATTTAAATGTAAAAAGCAAAAGTAAAAAAAAAAAAAAAAAAAGAACAGCAAACCAATATAATTTAAGCAGTGATCATGGAGCAAATCTGCGTAGCCTGTTTATTTTAAGGGACTAGGTTGTTGCTCTATTCCTAAATTGAGCTGGAAGACGTTCTGGCCGCGCTGTTGCTATGACAATCCATCTCAAACGCATTAGGGATCAGTTTCTGTTTGCTCGCCAGAAAACAGGATTCAGTTTATTCGTCGCCCAGTAGCCTGTGAGGCAGGGCGAGACTAATTCAAAGTCTTATCTCTCAGGAACTCTCGTATTCGCCTTGAGGTTTCATTCAATTTGAAAGCATGACTCATCAAACGGAAGCGAGCCGACGTGCGATCGGTTATATCAAAAGCATATCATCTCAAAAAGAAGAGCTGTGACCCTTCATGCTGGGTTTTATTCAGCTTTAAGTGTTATGTTGTTTGTTGGAGTATATGTTATTATCTGTCTATGGAATATGAAAACATGCTATATGTTTCCAGTTTGTGTAAAAATAAACCAATAAACCCTTGTCCTTCCCTCAGAGAGGAGACTGGCCCATGCACAAGCTGGAGTGCTCAGCCATGTGTGCATACGGAGAGAACTGGTGTCCATCAGAAACAGTACGACTGGTCGCCAGAATAATACTGAAACAGGTGAGGATGACCTGCTTTTTTGGCATGACAGTATGAATTTTTGTTTTCAGCTTTAAAGAAATAGTTCACCAGAAATGAAAATTCTGTCATCATGATATACTTTAGTATGTGGAACATAAAATAACATATTTTGAAGGTATTTTGCCTGTACAATGAAAGTCAATTTTATTTCTAAATTTCATACTATCCCTTTAACACAAAGTGCCACATGCGACATTTTCAGTTAATTGTAACTTAATATTATTTTGAAATGGGTCACTTGTAGGGGTTAAACAGATCATAGTTGATCCGTTATCCGTATGGACCAGGTTCCATGGTTCGTCACACATGTGATTTGCAGACTAATTGCAAGTTTAACCACCATAGAGTGAAAGTTTATTAGTTTTTGCTGTGGTATCGGAGTACTTAAAGTGTGCTATAAGTAATGAACGGAAAGCAAAGTTGCCCCCACACCCCAAAAATATTTTTTTTTCTTGCTGATCCAAAAAATGATCTGATCTGTGATTTAAAAACCATAATATGAGTTTTGTGATCCATTGGACCACTAGTCATTTGGCATCCTGTGATATTATTAAGTATTGTATACTATTATAGTATTTAGAATTATTTTGAATTAGCTATTTTATTAGTAACTTGTATTATATATATACAGTTGCAAGAAAAAGTATGTGAACCACTTGCAGAATCTGTGAAAATGTGAATAATTTTAACAAAATAAGAGAGATCAAACAAAATGCATGTTATTTTTTATTTAGTACTATCCTGAGTAAGATATTTTACATAAAATATGTTTACATATAATACAAAAAAATAGCTGAATTTATTAAAATAACCCAGTTCAAAAGTTTGTGAACCATTGATTCTTAATTCTGTGTGTGGTTACCTGGATGATCCACGACTGTTTTTTTTTGTTTTGTGATGTTTGTTCTGAGCAGTTCTGTTCTTCAGGAAAATCCTCCAGGTCCTGCAGATTATTCAGTTTTCAAGCATTATTTGCATATTTGAACCCTTTACAGCAGTGACTGAATGATTTTGAGATCCGTCTTTTCACACTGAGGACAAATGAGGGACTATTTTAAACACAACTATTTGAAAAGGTTCAAACATTCACTGATGCTCCAGAAGGAAACACGATGCATTAAGAGCCAGGGGGTGAAAACTTATTGAATTCGAAGATCAAGGTAAATTGTACTTATTTGTCTTCCGGGAAACATGCAAGTATCTTCTGTTGCTTCCGAAGGGCAGTACTAAATGAAAAAAATGTGGACATCTTCATCCTGTTCAAAAGTTTTCACCCCCCGGCTCTTAATGCATCGTGTTTCCTTCTGGAGCATCAGTGAATGTTTGAACCTTTTTTAATAGTTGTGTTTGAGTCCCTCAATTGTCCTCAATGTGAAAAGATGGATCTCAAAATTATACAGTCACTGCTGGAAAGGGTTCAAATATGCAAAAAATGCTGGAAAACTGAAGAATCTGCAGGACCTGGAGGATTTTTCTGAAGAACAGAGCTCCGTTTAACTGCTCAGAACCAACAAGGGACTCATGAACAACCATCACAAAACAAAAACAGTCGTAGATCATACAGGTAACCACACACAGTATTAAGAATCAATGGTTCACAAACTTTTGAATGGGCTAATTTTAATAAATTCAGCTATTTTTTTGTCTTATGGATTATATGTAAACATCTTTTATGTAAAATATCTTACTCAGGACAGTACTAAATAAAAAAATAACATGCATTTTGTATGATCTCTCTTATTTTGTTAAAATTATTCACATTTTCACAGATTCTGCAAGTGGTTCACATACTTTTCTTGCAACTGTGTATATATATATATATATATATATATATATATTTATATTTATATTTCTTTCTGTTTATCCTTGATTTTATTTTTTATTTTAGTTTTAGTATTTCAAACTTATTTTATTTTGGTTTGTTGCCAAGGCATAATTTCAAATGTTCATTGAAGTTTTTCATTTTATTTCAGCTTTATTTCATTTAACTACAATGATTTTAATAGTTTGCTCTGAAGTCACCTATTTCACCATAACTTTTCATGCACATGTACTAAATGCAATTATTATTTTTCCGTAATTATATTTTGCTTACCAACACGCTTTCCCTAGGTGGATATTTACAGTGAATTTACTTACAGAGTAGTAATTACAGTACATTTTATTCTCTTCTAGATCTATATTGCATGTTAGATCTTAAAATGTTTTTTGGCTGTGGAAGTATGTTGAGGAGGCAGCTCTCCAGCTGGTATGCTGTAATAATGTCTATAGCTACAGCCACTCTACTCATGAGTACTTCAGTTCAGAGAGTAAGAGAGGTCTAGTGCTTTCACATTCCTCACCTGCCAATTATGTGAGGGTTTTTTTTTTTTTTTTTTTAAGTGCCATTTCAGTAGTTTGAATGTTCGCAATGCCTTCAGACCCGGCAACTGTACATAAAAGACATTGATAAATGCTTTGAAAAAATAGTATTTGTTATAGAGGGTTTAGAGAAGAGACAGCTTGCTCGGGGTCAATTTATATTGTTTTTAAACATTATCTCTTATATGTTTTTAAAAAATCTCTTATGCTCATCAAGGTTGCATGTATTTGATAAAAAAAACAGTAGATAACACTTTAGTTTAGGGTCCAATTCTCACTATTAACTAATTACTTATTAGCATGCATATTACTAGGATATTGACTGTTTATTAGTACTTATAAAGCACATATTAATGCCTTATTCTGCATGGCTATATTCTATATCCCTAATCCTTTTCACATGTCCGTGTTGCTCGAAGCAGAAGTCATCATAGTTGGGTAAAATTCTATGGCGGTGAATGAGAGAAAATATATATATATATATATATATTCTCTCATATATATTGAGTTTTTCTTATGCTATTTGAAAAAATGGGGACACAAAACATATATATATATATGTATATGTTTTGTGTCCCCATTTTTTCAAATACCATAAGAAAAACTCAACAACAGTGTTTTCACAACTTTCAAAAAGAGGAAAAAAATAGAGAGAGATTAATAACGGCAGTCAGAAGTGAAAAAGATGTCTTTTTTTACCCAGCACTCCCACAGCTACTGTATTAGAAACACCCTCACAGCAGTGTTTTTTTTTTTTTTTTTTGTAATTTGATGAAAAGGTAATACAATACTAAGTATAGTGTTATAAATGTACATACATTTTTAAAAAAAAATGAAAATATAAAAAACTCTGCAAGATTTACGATGCTGATGACCGTTAAAACGTGTCATCACAGTCTGTAAAGAGGGTCCATAGTGAGAATTGGACCCTAATCTAAAGTGTGACCAAACAGTAATATTGTTACAAATAATATTAAAATGACACTTTTCTATTTTATTGTTTTTTTTTTTTAAATGTTTTTTTTTCCTGTGATGGCAAAGCTGAATATTCAGTATCATTACTCCAGTCTTCAGTGTCACATGATCCTTCAGAAATCATTCTAATATGCTGATTTGATGCTCAAGAAATATTTATTATCAACTGTGCTGAAAACAGTTGTGCTGCTTAATATTTTTGTAGAAACAATAATATATTTAGGTTTTTCAGCATTTATTTGAAAGAGAAATCTTTTGTAACATCATAAATGTCTTTATAGTTACTTTTGATCAATGTAATGAGTCCTTTTTGAATAAAAGTAATCATTTCTTTTAAAAAGAAACTTACTGAAACCACACTTGAACGGTCATTAAAGGGTTAGTACACCCAAAAATGAAAATTCTGTCATTAATTACTCACCTTCATGTCGTTCCACACCCGTAAGACCTTCGTTCATCTTCAGAACACAAATTAAGATATTTTTGATGAAATCCAATGGCTCAGTGAGGCCTCCATTGACAGAAAGATAATTAACACTTTTAAATGCCAAGAAAGGTACTAAAGACATATTTAAAAGAGTTCATGTGACTACAGTGGTTCAACCTTAATGTTATAAAGTGATGAGAATACTTTTTTGCACCCAAAAAAACTAAATAACGACTTTATTCAACAATATCTAGTGATGGGCGATTTCAAAACACCACTTAATGAAGCTTCGAAGCTTTACGAATCTTTTGTTTCGAATCAGTGGTTCAGCGTGTATCAAACTGCCAAAGTCAGTAAACGAGGCTTCGTTACGTCATAAGTGTTTCGAAATTTCAGTGGTTCACCACTAGGGGGCGTGACTTTGATACACGCTCTGAACCACTAATTCTAAACAAAAGATTCGTAAAGCTTCGAAGCAGTGTTTTGAAATCGCCCATCACTAGATATTGTTGAATAAAGTCGTCATTTCATTTTTTTGGCACACAAAAAGTATTCTCGTCGCTTCATAACATTAAGGTTGAACCACTGTAGTCACATGAACTGTTTTAAATACGTCTTTAGTACCTTTCTGGGCATCTGAAAGTTATCTTGCTGGCAATAGAGTCCTCACTGAGCCATCCGATTTCATCAAAAATATCTTAATTTGTGTTCCGAAGATGAACGAAGGTCTTACGGGTGTGGAACAACATGAGGATGAGTAATTAATGACTGAATTTTCATTTTTGGTGAACTAACCCTTTAAGTTCTAAGAATTTTCAATGATGGAAATCGTTTTAGAAATGAATAAACATGAACAAAAAAGACATTCCTCCTTTTAGCCACTTCATTCAATGGGATTTTTATTCCTGCGCCTGAACTTGAGATCATAGGCTGCGAAGACAGCACACATCTCTCTTCAGAATCCAACCAGATCAAGGAATTTCAGTAAACAGGCTGTTTACACAAACATTGGATTTGGATGTGCCATGTTGCCTTCCTACCTCCATATGTTGTCTATGAAGGCAGCATTTACCAGGTTTCAGACACATCCAGAGGGAGTCTGAAGGAACTCAGCTCTATCTGCTGCACCTGTTACATTGTTCAGATGATTAACCTTCACAGGTGTGAAAACACGGATGAGTTTTCCTTTTTTGAACACGCTGATGCAAAGGTCACCAATAGGAATATTCAATAATTTAAGAATTGGTACAATCTAGTGCACAGCTGATGATTTGGTCTAAGTTTAGATTTAGATGTAGCATTTTCAGTGCTGCTCTGGCACATATGGTGCTACCATGTGTTTTTTATGGATGTGTTTTTCCTGAATGCGTCAGGCCCGGCAGCTCTCCGTGACTCACTCAGCCGACACATGGCGCTTTGTGTCACACAGCATGTGCCTGTTAGACAGTTGGCCGGAAAACTGTTAGG
The DNA here is from genome assembly GCA_039654765.1 of Mylopharyngodon piceus. Lineage (NCBI taxonomy): Eukaryota > Metazoa > Chordata > Actinopteri > Cypriniformes > Xenocyprididae > Mylopharyngodon > Mylopharyngodon piceus. Next base: position 6,728,559 of record CM077449.1, read on the forward strand.
TCTTATCAAACACTGAAACACGGTTTTGTTTTGCATGTTTGACAGTTTGCGAGGGTTATGTCACATCTAACTTTTAAACATTTTCTTGTTTTCCAGAAGTGCCAGGCAGAAAGTACTCCTTCAGAAAGAGTGTTGACTCTCAGAGAATTAGAAGCACGTAAGTGTCTAGTTGTTCTCTGAGTGAGCCAAACAATATCCTTATAAGGTGTAAAAAAATGCAAAGTCTGTTTCTTTTGCTTAAAAGAGGGTTTGAAGTTGAAGTCCGTAAAAGGCTGGTGACTTTCCACACCTGTTTAATGACCCTTACCAGCTGTTTCAGATATATGACGCCTAGAGTAGGACTTGAAGTCTTTGTCTGTGTCTGAAATTGTAACTGGTGGAGCCACGTGACAAATAAATAATAAAAAAAATGTCAGACATTGTATGCTTTGATGAAAAGAGAGCTATTACTGCTATTAAAAAGTTGTGACATAACCTTAACAATGTAAGACTGGAGTCGTTTTGAAGATGGAATGTTAATTGCCTTTTCTGTACAATGTTTGTCAGATCTGGACAAGTTGGATAATGAGAAGAATGAAATGAACGATACAGACATTGCTGCGCTACACCACTTTTACTCCCGGCATCTCGATTTTCCTGATAATGCAGCACTTACCGAACTCTTCGCTCAGGTAAAGTTGGCTGTGATTTTCATTTCTGTATAGTTTTGGCGCTCTGCATGTTTTTCTCTGAATGAACAAATAGAGAGGAAACCAGTGAAACAATGAGGTAAAGCAAGAAATAAATTGAAGTATTTGCCTACTTATATTTTTACTAAACATTTCAATAACTCAAAAAAATGTTGTAATCGAATAATTGAAAGTGACAGTTTGAACTGAAGATATATTTACATATTTTATTGCTTTATTTTTTATTGCCAGTACAATCATGCAAACTAGGTATTATATGAGCTGATTATATTCTATTCACTTTATGAAGTATGAATGCATACCTTATAAAATATAAATAAAATATATTTTTATAAAATAAGTTTCTTACTAGGTTTATTTTAAAGAGGTAGTTCACCCAAAAAAGGAAAATTGTCACCGTTTACTCAGCCTGTAAAATCTGTATGACTTTCTTTCTTCTGTGGAACATAAAAGAAGATATTTTGAGAAATATATTAGTGTTTTCAAAGTCAATCATAACCAAAATGTTTAGTTACCAATATTCTTTATAATATCTCTTATGTTCTACAGAAGAAAGAACGTCATATTTAGAACAACATGAATTCTCATTTTTGAGTGAACAATAAAGAGAATGACAGACTTTCACTGTATGGAAAAAAAGATACGATGAAAGTGAATGGCAACCTTGGCTGTCATTGTCTAAGGCCCTGTTTACACCTGGAATTAAGATGCGTTTTGGTCGATTGGATCATAAGAGGACGACGCTAAATACAGGTGTGAACAGGGTCTAAAACGTTTTGAGCTTGTCCACTTCGACCAGATTACTTTCGTAATGTAGACGCTCATGTGGTCGAATGTGTTCGAACAGCCACAAAAGAATTTTTTCAAAAAAGAAGAAGGGATTTAAACTTTGTCGATTAAAGACCCAAGTTTGGTTTAAAGACGCAGCTATCAGAGCAGAAATGAAAGCTGCTGCTCTCCGTATGTTTTCCGTCCTGTCCTTTCGCATTCATATGCAAATTGCGTGATCTTATTTTGTCCATTAGATCGAAAGATCTGAAAAAAAACATACATTTAGCCACCCATAGACCCTCCCCTCGAAGAAATCAGGACAGAAGTGGTTAAAAGTGGACAAAAGAGACGGATTAAAACACCAGGTGTAAACAAGTATGTGTCTCCCTCGTCTACTTGTGATCCGATCGACCAAAACGCATCTTAATACCAGGTGTAAACAGGGCCTAGCATCTCTTTTATATTCCATTGAAGAATATTTATTTTTATTTTATTTTTTTGGGGGGTGAATTATCCCTTTAAGTAATCCTAGGTTAATCTAACATATCTAATAGTTCTCACTTCAGAAAGCATGACATTTGTGCCAAAACCATGTACCATATTTGTGGAAAGTTCCAAGTCTGTGTGTCCGTATGATTCCTCTGTGTGGAATGTTTCAAGCTATCTTAGCCACATGCTAATTCCTCCTCTTTACATCACAGGTGAATTGTAATGGCTTCACCATTGAAGATGAGGAGCTGTCTCATTTGGGTTCTGCTGTATTTCCAGAGTAAGTCTCGTAGAAATCCAAACTACTGCCTTGACGGCAGTATATGAAGTACTTGATGGTAATAGAATGTCTTTCTGTGGTAGTGTTGCTCTGATGAACCACAGTTGTAGTCCAAACGTGATTGTGACGTATAAAGGTACAGTGGCCGAGGTGAGAGCGGTGCAGGAGATCAACCCTGGAGAAGAGGTGAGATGGAGCCACGTTTTGCTTGTTCTTCATGTTAACATATTGCTGCTTGTCTTGTCATTGTTTGCGAATAAATAGTGACTAAAATATTACACTTAAGGTAATGCTAAATTTTGTTATCTTTACTGACTGGCCAGACCTCATTGTGTCACATTCAGGAAGCCTTTGTTGTTTATTATTTAGCATTATAATCATTGTCATTAAATTGTAATGTAAAATGCAGTATTATCTGACAAGTCAGTATTTAATTCTGACATCTATTATCTATAAGTATTGCATAATCATCTCATTATTAATTTAATTGCTGTATATTGTGTGACAGTCATCTTTGTTTCTCTGGAATAGATTTTCAACAGTTACATTGACCTCCTGTATCCAACTGAGGATAGAATTGAACGGTTGAGAGATTCTTACTTCTTCACATGTGACTGTAAAGAATGCACCTCAAAATCAAAGGTAAGTGTCATTTTAACCCTGTAAAATAAACAGGTTTTCAGATACAGGTCTAAATGAGTTGTGATGTACAATAGAAAGGCATAGAGACTATTAATTTCAGCTGGTTGCACTTTATGATTTTTTTGTGTCTATGCTTTTTGGAGCATGTTAAAATATGTACAGTATGAATAAAAATGAACAACACTAATTGAGGAACTCAAGTCGATATATGTGGAATAACACCTTTTTTTTTTTATTTAGGACAAAGCCAAAATGGAGATCCGTCAAAAGCTTAGCACACCTCCAGAGGATGAGGAAATCACACAGATGGTCATGTATGCCAGAAACGTCATTGAGGAGTTCAGGAGAGCAAAGCACTACAAAAATATCCTTCATTGGCCTTTTCTCTTTTGTATTCTTTATAGTTCTGTACTATTAAGCAATATTTTGAATATGGAGCAATCCAGAAGAAGTGGGATATTTTAGTCTCCACTCAATGAAGCCATACTAACCTTTGGGATATACTGTGTCACAAAACATACACTAGTGTTTTTTTTAAAAATCACAATTGCTTAAAAAGGTCTGAGAAAAGATAGATTGAGCAGATCAGTAGTTCTTAACCTTTGTAACCCTAAACCCCCATTTTTGTCAATATACACTACCATTAAAACGGTGTATATATATATATATATATATATATATATATATATATATATATTTTCAGCACGGATGCAAAATTCTAAAACAAAATCTACAAACATTGATGATAAGAAATGTTTCTTGAGCACCAAAGCATATTTGAATGATATCTGAAGGATCATGTGACACTGAAGACTGGAGTAATGATACTGAAAATTCAGCTTTGCATCACAGGAATAAATTACATTTTTTTTTAAATATTAACCGAGAAAACAGTTATTTTAAATTGTAATAATATTTCACAATATAACTGTTTTTACTGTATTCTTAATCAAATAAATGCAGCCTTGGTGAGCAGAAGACTCACAGACCCCATACTTTTGAACATAGTGTATCCTGAAGTTGTGGTTTTGACTAAAAGTTCCTTGACCCCCAAGTACCCCCCAGTGAGCTGCTGGAAATCTGTGAACTAAGCCTGGAGAAAATGGGTTCAATCTTTGCTGAAACCAATGTGTACATGCTGCATATGATGTATCAGGCAATGGGTGTCTGTCTATATATGCAGGATTGGGACGGAGCAATGAAATATGGCGAGAAAATTATCCATCCCTACAGGTAATGCTGTCCATTGCTTTTCCTGTCTATCTTATTTTAAATTCAAATTCAAATAATAAAGAACTCACAATGTATCCACTTTACTAATAGTATCCACTGCTCACATCTTTCTAGTGTGCACTACCCTCCTTACTCACTGAATGTGGCATCTATGTACCTGAAACTTGGAAGACTGTACCTAGGACTTGAGAAGAAGACACAAGGAGTTAAAGCTTTAAAGAAGGTAAGGTGTTAGCAGTGCTAATGTAATAATAATGTAATATTAGATGTGGGCGTCCTTTTGAAATCTGAGGCCCTTTTTACACCTGGTATTAAGATGCATTTTGTTTGATCGGACCACAAGTAGTCGAAGGAGACATTCCTGTTTACACCTGGTATTTTATTCCATCTCCTGTCCTGAGTGTCTATGGATGGGTAAATGTATGGGTTTGTTCAAATCTTTTAATCTAATGGACAAAACAATCTTGCGCAATTTACATATGAACGTGTCTGGAGACGACGGAAAAACACACGGCGAGCATCAGCTTTCGTTTCTGCTCTGATAGCTGCTGAACGCTGTGAGTGTGTTAGAAATCAGGAATGGTGAGAGAACATTGTGCTGGTTTTTTGTCTTCAAACCAAACTTGGGTCTTCAGTCGACAAAGTTTAAATCCCGTCTGGTTAGCGCTTCCCATAATGTTTACGAGTTAGGTCAGTAGGCGGAGAATAGAGGGTCTTTTGTGGCAGTTTGAAGACATTCGACCACATGAGCGTCTACACTATGAAAGCAATCCGGTCGAATGCGTTTTCATCTACCTCTTGAAGTGATCGAAAGTGGACAAGCTCAAAACGTTTTAGAGCCCGTTTACACTTGTATTCAGCGTCGTCCACTTGTGATCCGTTCAACCAAAACGCATCTTAATTCCAGGTGTAAACAGGGCCTAAAAGGGAAAAAAAAACAAACAAAAAAAACACTGTAAATATTTTTGGATCCATCTAAGCTTTACAAATTGTTGTGGTTGAATTTATCACAGGCTCTTGCAATCATGGACATTGCCCACGGTAAGGACCACCCGTACATCGCTGAGATTAAGAAGGAAATAGAAGAGCAGAAATAATGGGAACACGTGGAGGAATATGCATCAAACGCTGGCATGTGTCTTATACCTCTCCTGGGAATACTAAAACAAAGTGATGTCAAAACTATGTTTATTTGAGATGTCATTTAAATGATCTTTGGGTTTGTAAATAGATGGCCTGAGTCTGAGATACTTTGTTGCTTGTATTGTCTGCACTTTGAACAAATGTGCTGTACTGTTTTCTGAGAAGAAGGGCTAAGAATTAAGAATCATATCATATATGCCAGGTTTTTAACAATATTTTGCCCTCATGTAGCAACAAGATTGTTTTCAATAGCTAACAAATGTAAATCATTTATACATTCTCAGTAAGGTGAAAGACTCTGTTTTACTTGTCTGTTTGCATGGTTATTGTTTTGCACTGATTAATGGATACTGTTAAGATATTGGACTTACAATCAATCAGTGCATTTCATAGTGTTATCATTATTGCTTATTTGTTTGTTAAACAATTCTTGTTTGTTTAGTATTGTACTATTTTGACAGCATGGGCAAAAAAAAGGATGCAGACTGCCACATGCAATATAAATTACATTCAATGTGACAACACTAAAGTAATAAATTCCTTATGACAAACACTGACTTTATGGTTTAATTTTTTTTTTTTTTTTTTTTTTTGTGGAATACAAACTATTCAATTAAGACATGCAACCAGCATCAAAATAACACATTTATGTTTGAATTTGAATTGTGCGACTTGTAATCATCATCATCTGCTATTGTTTTGGTCATAAGTCTCTTTATAAGCTGTGCTGCATCCCTGGCAGTAACCATGGAGATGAAATCCATATATGGCTCTCATACCATCTGCTATGACCCAGAGCACGTGTTTGGCAGAGCCCTTTGGAAGCAGTATGGTGCCATTCATCTCCCTACAGATCACTGCATTCAGGAAGACAAACAGGAACAGAAGTGTAACCATTCAGAAGTGTATAACAGAAAGGGATTAGAAATCATTACACATAAACACAAATCATGTGGTGCATTTACTATGGTCATCAGGTTTGCTCAATGCCCAGTTTCAAATGCCACAAAGTATACAGACGAGACAAGCATGATTAAACGAGTTTGAGCTTTGAAGCGTTTATTTGTCTTCAGGTGTGTCTATAAAAGTGTTCTCTCTCTCTCTCTCTGTCTGTCTGTCTGTCTGTAAGTCGTCGGTTGTCTGGACTTTTGGATGAGAGTCAACTGATCCACCCGATAAGTCGTTCATTTAAATTCCGAAATAAAATATAAAAGAATGGGTGGAGTTAAATTCGAATGGACAGGAATGTCCAATCAGGGGCCGATATGTTCCTACGTCACATGTCAAACGCGCCAATGGCGACGCTGCATTCGGTCAACAACGATGTTGAACTCTTTTTGAATTTTTCATTCTAGTAACTGAAGAAAAACACAAGAGAAGAACCTTGAGCGTAATCGCGGAGTGACCGTGAGGGGTTCTTTCTTTATTTCTGGTAAGAAATATATATATATATTTTTGTAGAATGCAGTATTTCATTGTTAAGAATGGAATGTCAAAAGTCTCTGTCGTTATAAAGTAATTTGTTTGATATCTAAAAACCATCCGCGTGATGATTTCTATTATTTAGTAATGTGTCATACTAGTCGCCTCGTGTTTATTTATATATGAAACATTAACTTTACCTGCCATTAAAACATATATGATTTAAACATATGTGCCATTTATATTTATTTATTTATTTGTCTGTTCTATAAAAACATATCATTCACTAAACCTAAAACCACCTCAGATCATAACTAACTGCTTATATAGATTAAAATATATTTACGGAAACTAAATATTTAATTGTCTAAAGAAACTATAGGTTGAAGAAGGTAATTTTTTATTACATAAACCTCTTATAAGGTCTCACAGCTGTGTCCCTAAAATATTAGTGAAATCAGGTAACTTTATATTAAACTCTGTTTTCATCCTGGAGGTCATATTTCTATATTTCCCTTGATATGAGTCTAAAAAAGTTACACATGTCCTGATGAGATCTGTAGTTTTTCTGTTTTTAAGTTATTGTTACAATACTAAATGTATTGTTCATGTAAGCACTTGTGACATGTAAACTCTGTCACATAAATAAATCTATAATAATCTCTCATTTTAAGTAGGTCCTAGCAAGCAAACTAAATAGCTACAGCATGTGTGAAATGTATAATATGATTATTTTGTGAATTATAATTTGTCAACATCATAAGATTTTCTGTCAGACTGGTGACCATGCAGTAGATGAAGCTAAAAAACAGTTCGAAACCATCCTCAAGTCTCCATTTAATTGAAATGAATCATAGATTTGCCAATATTTATAATAAATGTGACACACATTTTTGTATCTGACAGTGTTAAATTATGTATACTATTGTATACAATCAATTGTGCCAATATTATGTAGCCTGTTTTATCTCAGTGTTAGGTTATACATATATGATTCTATAATATTTAATCTGCTTGATTGGGAGTTTTATAAAACAAATGTGTGTCTTATTGCATTGTTCAGAGCATGCCAGTGTGTCTTTGAGGAGCAACACAGCGTCTTCAGTAAGTATGAGCTGGGCTGTAGAAGAGTGGAAGGATGGCCTTCCTGCAAAGGCCTTACAAAAGATCCAAGAGATTGAAGGGCAGCTTGACAAGTTAAAGAAGGAAAGGCAACAGAAACAGTTTCAGATGGATTCCCTTGAAGCTACTTTACAGAAACAGAGGCAAAAGGTCAGTTACCTGAGAAACATTGGAGTAGATTTCCTCAGGTATAGCATCTTGATAAATGTTAAATATCTCCATTTTGTGTATTGTATTTCCCTACAGATGGACAGTGAGAAAAGTGAAGCGTCTGCCCTTAAGAGGGAGAACCAGTCTTTGGTAGAGTCTTGTGAAAATCTGGAAAAGACTAAACAGAAACTTACACATGACATCCAAACGAAGGAGCAACAGGTGAATTATCTGGAGGGACAACTAAACTTGTGCAAGAAGCAGATTGATAGACTGGAGCAAGAGGTCAAAAAGTAAGTGGACTGTGTTTAATACTTTGTTGTGACAAGGTTGTCAATATAATATCATTATTTTTAAAAATTGGATAACCAACTTTTATATATAATATGTGTAATAACCTTGTGTCAAAACATATTTTAAACTAGCCAAATAAGGCTTAATTTTATGTTTTTTATTCAGGTATAAGCATGAATTGGAACGATCCCAAACTTCACATTCTTCAGAAATCCAGCAGTTTAGTACACCACAAAAAACTTTTGCAACCCCTGCAACACCTAATCATTGGCAACAAGGTAAGATATGAATTACAGAAAATAAAAATACAATTCAGAATAAATGCAACACACTTTAACACTAATATTGCATCCTCAGACTCTAAAATAAGTGAACTACAGGAAAAGTACAATCGAGAGGTTGAGGAGCGGAAGCGGTTGGAAGCTGAAATCAAAGTCATGCATGTAAAAGTAAGTAAAATACATTTTTGGTGAAAAGAGCCTTGTAGCTAGATGTTATATTAAAGGGTTATTTCATGTCGTCCCAAACCCATAAGACTTTCGTTCATCTTCGAAACAAATGAAGATATTTTTAATGAAATCTGTGAGATTTCTCTCCCTCCATTGACAGTCTGTGCAACTACCTCTTTGATGCTTCAAAAAGTTCATAAAGAGATTGTAAAACTAAAACACGATCGCTTTATATGATGAACAGATTGAATTTAGGCTTTTATTCACATATAAACATTCATCAACTCACACATCAGTTCTGGTAAACAAGCTCAAGCATGTTTGCTTGACGTGCAAAAACCAATGAGGTTCATTCTCGTGTGTTACGCAGCACGTTTGAGCTTCCGCAAGAACCAATAAGGTTCGTTCTCGCGCATCAAGCAGGTTCGTTTGAGCCTCTGTTTATGTTCACTGATCAATGTTTATCTGTGAATAAAAGCCTAAATTTAATCTGTTCATCATATAAAACAATCATGTCACTTCAGAAAATGTGGACTAAACCGCTCAATTCATATGGATTAGTTTTACAATCTCTTTAGGAACTTTTTGAAGCGTCAAAGTGGTAGTTACGTTGACTATCAGTGGAGGGACAGAATTCTCTCAGATTTCATTAAAAATCTTCATTTGTGTTCCAAAGATGAACAAAAGTCTTATGGGGCGTTCACACCAGACGCAACTTGCGCGAATAAATCGCGCTATTCGCGCGTAGTTGGACGCTTGAACATTTTGAGTTTACTCACTTCATTCGCGCGTGAAATTCACTTCACAACAGACGCGAATTCGCGTCATGAGAGGGGCTTCTGCCAGGCGGCTCGAGTCTCGTTTCTGCACACTTCCTCTGAATAAACACATCAACTTGTCAGCGGGAAAGTAGTTGTAAAATACGGCGAATAAGCTCAATTTGCCGGCTTTAGCTAGCTTGTAGTCTCAATATGTGTATATATATATATATATATATATATATATATATATATATATATATATATATATATATATATATATATATATAGCTCAAATTGAGTAAAGAGCGTTTTTTACAACTTACCAGATTGTCCGACCTCCTCACTCACTTTCTTCCAAGCAAGATCCTTTTTATTCATGTTTCTATAAAAGTATGAAGATGTATCGTACAGCGAAGATGATTTTGTCCTCCATTGTTGTTTCGGATTTCTGCCGCCTCTCGCTACGTCGTAATCACGTCACTACTAGAGCAAGCTCCTGATTGGTTAACGCGGCGCGAATTTTCGCCAAAGTTCAGATTTTTCAACTCGCGCGAATCACGCGTTATGCGCGTCAAACGCCCGAAACGCTCTATTCGCACCGTGTCATTCGCGCCGCAGGATGTCTATTCGCGTCTTTGCATTGACTTAACATGTAAATCACTCGCACTTAACGCTTCATTCGCGTCTGGTGTGAACGCACCATTACTGTTTTGGAACGACATGAAGGTGAGTAAATGATGACAGAATTTATTTTTGATTGAACTAACCCTTCAATTTACTAAATCGTAATAATGCATCTTTCTTTTGTAACACCGGAAGCTTCTGAACCAGTCTGCAGTGAGCCATAAAGACATTGCAAGACAGCAGACAGGGTCCTCAATTTTCCCTTGGCAGCAAGACCAAACACATAGTCATCAGTCTCAGACTGTGATTGAGACACCATCTAGGAGAAGAAACGGACCCTCTGGGATGTCATGGTCTTTTGATGACACACCAATAAAGCCCCACCAGCAGTTCACATCAGGCACTCAAAGTGACACAGCTGGATCACAGCAGATGGAACAGCTTAAGACTATAAATCAAGGTTGGTCTGACCTTACAGATAGATTTATTTTTTTTATTACGTAATTGAGAATATGCTTTTGAATACAGCACTACAGAGATAATCTTTATATGCCTTGAGGTCACACATTTGTTGCTTTTTGTGCTTTCTTATATTGCCCAGATCTGAGGTCAAGGGTTTCTGAGTTAGAGCTCCGTCTTCAGGCTCAAGAGAAAGATATGAAGAATCAGATTAATAAATTCAGTGAAATTCAAAGTCAACTCGAAATGGCCAGGAAAGATCTGGCAGAGAAGGACAAACTCCTGAGCAAGTCCAGAGATGAACTCACAAAGGCTACAGGCCAGTATGAGCAGTCGGTTTCTAAGGTAAAGTAGGTTCGTGTAATGCATTTATACTGCATATTATATATATTATATAAGTGTATATAATAAGTTATCTTGTACTTGGCTCCTCAGTGTTCATCAGTTGAGATGAAGCTGAAGCAGGTAACAGAGGAGATGAACTGTCAGAGACATAATGCTGAAAGCGTGCATAGATCTCTGGAGCAGAAAATCAAAGACCAGGAGAGAGAGAGTCAAAAGGTCTTGTCTCCTTACTGTCAAATATAATTTAACATTTGTTTTATATTTCTGCATATTGGATGAGCTGAAACTGACAAATGTTTGTCTTCTCACTCATTTCAGGAACTTGCACAACTTCAAAGCTCCCATCAAGCTCTTGATCAGCAATTTAACCAGGTGAAAAATAAAATGAGTATGGAGATCCAGCAAGCCAAAAAAGACTACAATGTTTTGCAGTCAGATATGGATAAGGTAATTTGAAAATTCAACTATGAATATTGTTCTATGAATGTTATTAATAACACATTTCTGTTAAGTATATTTTCTTTCTTTGTTTCTTATTACTTTATACACATTTTGGCCATTAATTAACAAGTTAATCACAACAGAATGCCATTGGTTTCAAAGGTAACTGCTCTAAAGAATCGACTGGAGAAAGATTTGGAAGAGCTAAAACAGAAACTTCTCAGGTCTGAGCAGGCATTACAGGCGAGTCAAGTGAAGGAGGCAGAGTTGAAGAAGAAATTTGATGTAAGTTCTTTGTGTATCTGTTAAAGATAAGGTATTAGTTGGCTTGCTTTCATTTAATAATAATAGATTTTACTTTATGGAGTATGCAGACTAAAGTTTAAAAGCATGTAATTGTCTTGTTTCTGCTCATCTTAGGAGATGCAGAGAGAGAAGAACACTCTCAGTTGTCAGTTAGAACAAGGAATGAAGAGGGTCAAACAACTTGAAGAGGAAAAACAAAACATTGAGCAAAACTTTGCCAAAAGCCGCACAATGGTGGATGATTTAAAAAGTATGTTTTAAAAGTGTAATAAATCACTGGTACATTTTCAATATTACATTATAACATTTAAAACATTTTCAAAAAAAAAAAAAAAAAACTCTAAAGAAATGCTTTATCTAATAATTTTTACCTGTTACTTTCAGTTAAGACACAAACCCAGAGTGATGAGCTGACTGAGCTTCACAAAAAAATGGACCACCAAAGTGCATCATCATCTCAAGAATTGGAAAGTGTCAAGAAAACTCTGGCTGAAACAGAAGCAAAGAATATTAAGACTCAGGCTGAGTTGCAAAAACTAGTTCATGAAGTTGAACTCAAAGCTAATAAGATTTGTGCTGTGGAGAAAGAAAATGAAGACCTTAAACTGACCACAAACTCCTGTAAAAAAGAAATTGCTGAGATGAAGAAAGAGTATGAGGTTCTTATGGAGTGGAAAAATGAAAAGGAACAGTTGATTAACAACACTGAATCCAACCATCAGGAAATGCAGAATAAAATTGCAAATCTGGAGAAAGACAAGGCCGAGCTCAGTGATGCTCGTGACGGCTTTCAGAAAAGGATGCAAGATTTAGAAAATGAGAAGATTTGCCTATCTGGTCAGATTGATTCACTCAAAGGTGAACTGCTTATAAAATGTGTGGAGCTGGAGGAAAAGGGTAGAGTGTATGAGGAGCTTCAACAACAGCTTAGTGAGACACATCAAAAACATAATAAGGACATGGACAATTTGAAGCAACAAATCAATGTAATGCAGGAGCAGGTGAGCGAGCTTGAAACTAAACTGCATCAAGAAACAAGTAAAGTTGAAGGAATGGAACAGGCCCATGGTCAACTCCTTGCAGAATATGAAAGTGCTTGCGACCTGGTTAAATCAAAGGACTCCATTATTGAACTGAACAGAACTGAGATTGAGCATCTTCAGGAATCCTTTGCCTTGCGAGAGCAGGAGCTAGAGAAATTCAAAGAAGAGAAAGACATGTTGGCTAAAGAATGTGAAGACCGCCTTGCACAAAACAAAGAGTTGGAACAAGAAAAACTGAATGTGGAAACATCCCTGCAGGAGGTTCTTGAGAATATTGCCGTCTTGGAATCAGACCTAAAGTCTCAAAAAGATTTAAATGCAGATATTCAAGAAAAGCTTGATGATCTTTCTAAAGTCAAAGAAGATCTAGTAGAGAAAGTGTCTTTGGTAGAAAAGAGGGAAAAAGATCTTATTCATGAAGTTGAATCTCTGCTACAAAAGAATAAGTCCTTCTGTTCTCTTGAAGAGCAGTTTAATTGTCTTGTTTCTGAGGCAGAAGAAACCAGAAGTTCCTTAGAAAAAATAAAGGAGCTACAAGTTCAGACCGCTACTGAGTTGGAAAATCAGAAGACAATAGCTGAGAATCTTGGAAAAGATATAGAAGAAGAAAGAAGGAAAGCATCAAGCTTAGAGCAGGATAATGCACAACTTAAAGTAAAACAACAAGAGATCGAAAATAAAGCAAACGATCTATCTGAGAAGTATGAAAGCCTTCAAAAACTCCATGATGATGTTTGCCAAGAGAAAGAAAATCACATTAAACAGGTTTCCATAATGACAGAAGCACTTGCTGAAAAAGATGTCATGGCAGAAAAGATTGCTTTAATACAAAGTGAGCTTGAGGCCTCAAATCATTTGTCTGCCACACTAAAGAATTCGCTAGAAAGTCTTCAGAAAAGGTTAGACACTTCTGTAGAGCTGAATTTAAGTCTGGAAAAAAAATTACTAGACAGATCTGAAGAAAAAACTTTATTAGAGACAAGTATCAAGGAGCTCACTGAGAGACATAACAAGGAATCTGAAGTTTATGTCTCTGAAATGGAAACTCATTTTAAAAAACAAAAGAGTTTCGAGGAGCGCATCAGTGTTCTTGAGGCAGAATTACAGAGCAAATGTTTGGAGGCCAGAAATGCTTCAGAAGACCTAGAGGAGGCTGCTCTCGAAAAGGTAAAGCTGAAGCAAGATCTTGACTTATCAAAGGACCAACTCAAGGAGGTCACTGATTCCTATCAGAAAGTTGCACAGGAACTTGAAGACTTGAAACAAAATGCATTTCCGCATGAGCAGGAGATAGAAAGTCTCAGAGCTGCTTTGGTCGTTCTGAAAAGCCAAGAAGATGCAAAATCATGTGAGATTGAATCTTTGAAAAACAAACTTCAGGAGGCTCAATCTGAGCAAGCTAAAGCATTAGAGACATTGAATGAAAAAAATATGAACATGAGCAAAATCAAAGTACAGCTTGAAATGTTGCAGATGGATCTTGAAGATAATGAAACCTGCATTAATTCCTTTGATGCACAAGTAGAGGAGCTGCAAGGCAACATCAGTGTTCTTGAAGCAAAGTTAGGTGAGAGTGAGGCCCAGAGGTCCACCCTACAAGCAGAGCTTGAGTCCGTCAAAGACGACTATACAAAGAGTGTACTTGAAGTGTCACAACTATCTGCATGTTTGGAGGAAACACAAAAGAAACAACAGTCTAGTTCTGCATTAGTCACAGAGTTGGAGTCTCTCCGTGTAACTAATGAAAAACTTAAAGTTTCCTTAGAGCAAGAGAATTGCAAGCGGGCAAACCTTGAAGCAATGCACAACAATCTTATGGAACAAAAACTAAAGTTGGAATCTGATATCCAGGAATTAAAAGCAGATGCTCAGAATTCTCAGGAGCAAATGGAAAAAATAAAGCAGGCACATGATTGTCTGCTATCTCAGATTGCGGAACAGCAAACTCACATAGAACAGCTTCAGTCTGAGAAGAATCTTGCTCCAAACTCTGATGCAGACACAATTAATAAAGAGCAAATCGCATATGAGAATGACCAAGATATTTGCGAAATGGCGTTTGCCAACACATCTATTTTGCCCTTTGAAGAAGACACTTCTGTTCTGAATATTTCATCACCTGGAGAGCAGCTTAATTCACAAGAAGAGGCCCAAACATCCTTGTCATCAGATGAGGATATCAAACAATTAACACTGAAAGAGCTAATGCAAAATCAATCCAGGGAGCTTGAGGAGTTATCTCATGTTCTTAAGGAGACTGTCAGAACCATGGAGGAGCAAACTGGGGTTAAAATAGAGCAACTCAAATTACAGCATTCTAAAGAGCTTCAGAGCATGGAGGAGCAAATGCTCAATATCAAAACTGAGTTGGAGGCCAAACTCAGAGAAGAAAAACAACACACAGAGATCTTGTCCTCACAACTGGAGACAACCATGCAGCAACTGCAGGAATTGGACCTTGCATCATCATCCTCCTTTCTGGCTACTGAAACCTCGCAGGTAACCTATTTATCTCAAAATGTAATTTCAGATTTTATGAATTTTATCAGTTAAATTGCTGACTCAAATGTGAATTTCACTTGTGAAATAAATTAATTATGACTGGCTTTGATCTGCACATTTTTACAATTGCATCAGTGAACTGAAAACTTCCTTTTGTGTGATGTTACAATCATGCCATCAGTATGAAAAAAAATCCTAGAAAATGACAGAGTTCCCCTTTAAATCATTGCATTTTGAAAATGTACCTGGGTAAAATAGGTTTACAGCACTGCTGATATCAAAAAGCTATTTGATTTCATTTCTCTTCATTTGTATTTATAACATTTTTTCATCTTGATCAGGGAATGGAAAAAATGACATCTGAAGCACAGGAAAACATAATGCATCATCCTGAACAGTCAGACTCCACTCCAGATATTAGCCAGGAAAGTGAAAAATCACTTGTGGAACTTGAAGCGCTTAAGGAAACTCTAAGGACGCGAGAAGAGGAGATTCAACATTTGCAATCCCAGTTTGAAGTCTTGGAATCTGAAATGGCAATTAGAAAACATTTGTGCTCAGACTTGGAGGGCAAAGTCCGTGAAATGGAAACAGAAAAGACAAACAGCACAGGCAAATTGATGTCTGTCACTCAAGAAAACCAGAAACTGAACAACCACATTGGAGAGTTGAAAATAGAGATTGATTCATTGGAACTACAGCTACAGACCTCCAAATGCCAGCTCTCGGATGTTATAGAGATGATGGAAAGCTTAGAGATGGCAAAAGGTGAGTGGGATGAGAAATTTTTCCAGATTGAGAGCGAACTAAAAAGAGTGCGTTCTGAGAAGGCCAATTTAGAGAAGCACATCCTGTCCATGGAGGCTGACATAGAGGAGATACAAGAACAGAAACAAAGGCAAGCAGCAGAGCTTGAAGCAGCTAGGAGGACAAATTGCAGCCTTGAACAACAACTTAATACAACTATGGCAGAAGGTGGGCGACTTAAAAAAGAGCTTATTTTGTGTGCTGATGAAAGGGAAAGTGAAAATCACTCCTTAATGAAGTGGAAAGAAAAGGCTGAGCTTCTGGAGAAGAGAGAGACCGATACACGAGAACTTATAAAAGAACTAGAAGAGGACATTAGGGCAGGGAAAAGGCAAAACGAAGCTGCCTCTAACCAAATTGATGTCCTGAGGAGAGAAAAAGAGCAACTAATTCAACAGTCTCAAAACTTTGAGAATACAGTGGCTCTTTTGTCTGAAGACAATAAAATTTTGTTAAGTGAATTAAACAGTTTAAAGAACGATGAGAATTTTGCTTCAAGAGAGTCTGAAAACATGTCTTCCAAAATCCGTTCACTTGAGAATGAGAATATCAGGCTGTCCCAGTCCCTTGAATCGTCCCTCTTGGAGAAAGGTGAAATAGCCTCCAGGTTGATTTCTACTCAGGAGGAAGTAGCACAGATGAGACGGGGCATTGAAAAACTGAAGGTACGAATTGAATCTGATGAACGGAAAAAGAACCACATGAGTCAGCTGCTCAAAGCTGCACAGAGGAAGGCAGATGTTCTTCAGGACAACATTGAAAAGCTCGAGAGAGAAAAAGAACTTTCTGAACAGAATCTTGAGGATGCCATTCTTCAAGCAGAGAGTGCCAAAGCTGAGCTTGAGGAAATACAGGTTGAAAAGCAAGAGCTTACCAAGAAAATTGAAGAGATGGTCACCGAGCTGAAGGATCTCAAGGAGGAGAAGTATAAACTTGAGCAAGAACTTCAGCAAAAGAACAGCCTAATTGAGGAATTGCAGTTGTCCAATCAAGCAGCTTCTGAAAAGCTTAAATCTGTGGAAGAGGCAACAGTGAACCAGCAACAAATGATCACAGACTTCCAATTTAAAGTTGGTGCTATGGAGGAGGAACTTCAACTCTGTCGAACAGAGGTAGAATCGAAAGAACTGAAAGCACAGGATTTGACCTCTCAGTTGCTGTCTTTGCAATCTGAAAACAAAGAGTTTGCCCAGAGAGTGCTTGAATATGAAAGGTGTCAGACGGAGCTTTGTTCAACCAACAAGTCAGTCTTGGAAGACTTTGAAAACAGACAGCAGGAGCTTAGCAAAGAAAACGCCCGACTTCAGTCACAAATAGATGAGCTGCGTGTGCTGTCTTCAATTCAGGAAGAGCGTGATGAATTGCAAAAGGACAAGGTTGAGTTACAGTCTACTATTGCACAGCTGGAGGAGAAGACTCATATGCAGTCTTCCAAGATCGAGGTCATGCAGAAAAATGTCACTTCTCTAGAAAACAATATCCAACAGCTAGAGAGCCAACTTGATGCAATGAAGCTCATGAACTCAGAACTTACAGAAAAGGTATTTTTTTTCATCACCTTTAGCAGTTTATTTTTTTCCCCTCATTTTCATTTCGCATCTATTCATTTATTTGCATTCATTTTCAGTTAAATGCACTACATGAGAGCAGTTTGCACCTCCACACGCAACATCAGCAAGAACTGTCTGAGGCAAGGGAAAGGCACAATGTTTTGGAGATTAATCAAAATCAGTTGACTTGTCAACTGCAGGAGTCTCAAAAACAAATCGAAACGTACAAGGTAAGAATTTTCCTTCACCATGATTTACA
Source organism: Mylopharyngodon piceus (assembly GCA_039654765.1). Lineage (NCBI taxonomy): Eukaryota > Metazoa > Chordata > Actinopteri > Cypriniformes > Xenocyprididae > Mylopharyngodon > Mylopharyngodon piceus. The sequence continues at coordinate 6,746,340 of CM077449.1, forward strand.
CTGGCTTCATTGATGTTCAGTCTCTGCTTACACTACATTTTCATTGCACCTTTCAGCTTGGCTTGGAAGCATTGACAATAGAGAAAGATGGTTTGCAGAAAAATGTATCTGATATTCAAGAAAGTCATGAGGTTCAGATGAAGGAATATAACAGGAGACATGAGGAGAACCTGAAACATGTACAGCAGCAGGTGGGCAGATGTAATATTGCAACAATGTGCTTTTTTAGAAGAGTAGTGCTATGCATTCTGGCAAAGGGTGTTATGGTAACATAATGCATAATAGTTTTAATGTTTTAATTTTATTGTGAAATGTTGAATTCAATTGAAAAAAGTCACAAATAACAAAGGCACAGTATCAAGAGTGCTTATTCACCAGATGCATGATTATAATGTTTGAGCTTTTATGAAATTCTGAAAGAAAATACTTGAGTGCTGAGTCACAAAATGTAATAGAATAATCGGTAACACTTTACAGTAAGGTACATTAGTTAATGTATTACCTAACATGAACTAATGTTAGTTAATAACATGAACTAATGTTAGTTAATAACATTAACTAACCATGAGCCATACATTTGTTACTATATTTACTAATCTTCGTTAACATTAGTTAATGAAAATACAGTTGTTCATTGTTTGTTCATGTTAGTTCACAGTGCATTAACTAATGTTAACAAGATTTTTATAATGTATTAGTAAATGTTGAAATTAACATTAACAAAGATTAATAAATGCTGTATAAGTGCAGTTCATTATTAGTTCATGTTAACTAATGTTGTTAACTAATGAACCTTATTGTAAAGTGTTACCGAATAATCAATATATACACTTCCATACAGAAGTTTGGGGTAAGTAAGTGTTTTTTTTGTTTGTGTGTGTTTTTTTTTTTTTTTTTTTTTTTTTTTTTGAATCATGAGAAAATGTGTCATGGTTTTCACAAAAAATATTAAGCAGCGCAACCATTTTCAACTTATAATAAGAAATGTTTCTTGGGCACCAAATCATTATATTAGAATAATTTCTAAAGGATCATGTGACATTGAAGACTGGAGTAATGGAGTAAAATTCAGCTTTGTCATCACAGGAATAAATTACATTTTATAATTTTAATTAAAAAATATTTTTTAAATTTAAAATATATGTTACTTTAAATTGTAATAATATTTCACAATGTTACTGTTTTTAATATTTTTTTTATTACTGTTTTTATTACTTTATATGTTCTACTACAGCATGAGATGGAGATTAATACACTGAAGGAAGAAAAGATGGTGGTTGAAGAAAGGGCTGCACAGTATCTATCTGACCTCAATAGCTTCAAGTCTCAAAATGCAGATGTGGAGTCTGCCTTGAAGGAGTTACAAAATAAATTGGGAAATTGTGAAAATGAAAAGGTATTGTTTTGTTGTTGTTTCTGTTCATTTTTCATTATTTTGGACACAACTGTCATTCTATATTTAAGATGTAGTAAAGTAATTAACTTTTATATTTATTGGTCTTGATCCCTGTAGGCAGAGTTAGACTCAAAGGTTGTGCGCTTGTCCAAGGAGAAGGACAGTGCTATGAGTAAGATCAATTTGTGGATGAAGTCATGCAAACAGCTGGAGAGTGAGAAGCAGGCACTTCAGGAAGAACTTCAGCAGCAGGGACAACAGATAGCAGCACTGCAGGCCTCCCAGAAACAAGGTATGGACAAAACTCAAGAGAACATAAAAACACACTTAGTCTATATAGTAAGGCAAGGCAAGCTTCTTTTTTCCTTTTTTGTCAAGTGATTTCACATCAGCCATTTTTTCATGTTTCTCATGCAAAGTACAAGCATTTTTACTGGTAATCTCAGACTTTTGGACACAGTATATCACTTAAAAACAAGATAGATAGATAGTCCCTTTTTTATAAAATCAATTTTACAGCATCTTTCATGTTTAACAGGTGATGGCAGCAGTGACGCCCTGCTGGAAGAACTACAGGAGCTGAAGGAAGCTCTGGAGGAAAAGAGCCGTGAGGCGGACGACAGCATGGACCGATACTGCAGCATCATGGTCAAAGTTCACAAGTTGGAAGAGACCAATGAAAGCCTCAAGAGCCAGCTCAAGCAGTTGAGCACCCAGACAAAGACACCCAAGAGCAGGCGGTCCCTGAGGTCTGAGAAGATTGACATGGAGAACAATAAGCCAGTGGAAGACACCAAGAGCGTGCCAGCAGGAAAGAGACAAAGAGCAGCAGATGATACCCCCAGCAAAGCACAGGAAGCCCTGCACAGTATCACCAAGAGACTGAAAGCTGCGGCTGCCACACCTAAAGCCACGCAAGACGATGAGGATTTCAGACCAGAGGGTTTGCCTGAACTTGTTCAGAAAGGTGAGAGGTTATCACAATTTGCCATTCGTTGTACTCATGGCACAGCTTTCCACATCAAGGCAACACATCAACATTTATATGTGAGTTGTTCTCAATGAAACTATCACAATCGAAGGAAGAAGTCTTTGATTGTTATTTTTATACATCTGCATCACTTTGTTCTGTACAGGTTTTGCGGATATTCCAATTGGAGAGATGAGCCCATTCATCGTTCGCAGAACTACAGCGCAGCGCTGCAGCCCTCGTCTGGTCGCCCGAACAACTGCAGCTCAGCAGAGCTCCGTTTTAGCAGAACATCCTGTGCAAATCTCCAAACAGACAGCAGAGGGCAGAAAATCAAACACAGTGAGTAGAACTACCTGTCTATTTCCTGCAACCACAACTAACTACATCTTTCCAAGTAAACGATTAAAAAACTATTACTAAATATTCTTTTGAGCTCTTTTGTATTGTGTCCCATCTCTCGTTCTGCAGTTTTTTTTTTTGTTTGTTTGTTTTTTTTTTTGTTTGTTTGTTTGTTTGTTTTTTCTTGTTTTTTCTTATTTTCAAATCTCCCTCTTGCTTGTTCTCTCTCCTCGACCGTCATACGCCCCCTAATGCTGATTGGTTAGATGTTTGTTGTTGGTATTGGCCCAAATAACTTCCAAACAGTGTATTTGAAAAACTACTGAGTCCCCCTTTAATGACTCGATGGCTCACTCATTAAGACAGTGACTTAACGCCACCAACTGGTGATTTTAGTTTAAAATTTAAAAGTATCACTTTATTTTTACCATCATTGCATATTTCTCTATTGAACATTTTTTTTTATTTACGCAGAAGGATGTTAAATGCCTCAGGGTGTATGCCACTCTAAGAAGTTTGGGAACCATGATCTAGACTCAAATAACAATACATTAACATCCACTTTATTACATTTACAAATAGATGCATATATTTAAATCAACTTACACATTTGGAAAAACACAAACAATTTGTCAACAGTATTAGCAGTACAGTAATACCAAATTTTTAAGAGTAGACCAAAATAGTTCCAAAGCTAAAAATGTTATCCTAATTACAGAGAATATATATCTAATATAATCAATTTTAAGTTATTTTAAGATCAAAAGTGGGGGAATACAAACTATTAGAAGTTTATATGTCATTTAAAACTCATTGTGTAGCTGAAAACATTTAGTCATTTCTCAGTCTTTAACCACAGGAGGGCATCATAGACCCTTTAGAAAATGTATCTGCAGTCTGTAGTTAACTCATTATGCCACTCTTAAAGTTACTGACCATGAAAGCATTTCCAGATGAAACTCTGCATGACATTTCAGATTAAATGGAAAGACTTAAGTGCTCTGAGGCATTAAAGCTCTCCTGTCAGCTTTTAACTTCCTCTGTAGCTCTGATCATGTCACCTTACCCCAGGTCACCATTTCCTGGAGATTTTCCCATTTATGCTTCAAGAATTTAAAGGGAGGTGGAGACCACATGCTGCAGAGTTACTCTTATGTCCCAGAAATACCCTTCACCACCTTGAATACCTGATTCAGGATATAGTTAAGCTTTTATAAAGGCCAAAGTTCTGCATTCCTGCTTCCATGTGTCAATTTAAAGGAATAGTCCGGATTCAGGACAAGTTAAGCTAGATTATTAGCACTTTCGGCAAAATGTTGATTAACAAAAAAATTAATTGTCCCTCCTTTTGATTAAAAAAAAGCAAGAATGTGAGGCAATTGCAAAATGTAACAGTTAAAATGATCACTGCTTCAATAGTATAGCCACAAGATGTAAACAATATGCATGTTAACACTAGAGAAACTATTACTTGAGAAACCATTACATTCTCATGAGAAAGTATTACGTGCTCATGTTAAAAATTCTGGTTTATGTATACTATAACTTATTTCATTTGTGCGTCACTGCCATTTTACTATGAAGAAAACAGGAGTAAATTAATAAAGATCTAAATTTGCCTTTCATTAAGGCAGTGTATTTCTAATATCACTGCCTTATGTCCGCTTTAATGCATCTTCTGTGATGGCAAGAAACCGCGCAGTGAAATGGTCTGATGGTGCAGTATGGCTGTGTGCATTGTCCTATTTGCCAAGTTCAAGGTTCCATAAAGCCAAGTTCAAGGGTCCAGTATACTTATCATGGCTTATAATATCACAGCCTTATGTCCACTTTAACGTCTCTCCTTGAAACCGCGTGTGAAATGGGCTGAAAGGGCAATACGGCTGTGTGCACTGGGCTGATTAAAAAGTGGTCAAATTTTAGATTTCGTAAGAGCAGTCTGTGTAGTACGAGGCTGAATCCAGCTACGTATTCGCTTGTCATTTATTGAACCATGAGCCTTCCCTCTATATAACGTGACACTTTCTAAAGTCTTTAATGTCTATGGCTCTGCTAGCTATAAGCACTGTTAGAATTGAATGAAGAAACTCAGCATTTCTCCACCACCAGTAAGAATGTGTTAAATTTGAAGTGGTTTAATAAAGGGTGTTCTGATCTTGTGAAATACGAAATTTTAGCACATTTTACTATAACAATATTTTTAATTGGCCGTTAAAGTTTTGTATGGGACAATATAAATATACTGCCCTAACGATATCCAAATGTTTGATCACATTTAACTGTACCAATGTTTTTTATGAACCATTAAACTTATAGTGCATATAGGACAATGCATACTGAGCCACCTATTGCACCATCAGCCCATTTCGTGGCACGGTTCCTTGGCCTTCACAGAGTTACATTTTTTTTTAAAGCAGACATAAGGCCTTGAAATATGACACACTGCCCTAATGAAAGCCAAATTTTGAGCACTTTTAATGTATCAGTATTTTTTTAATGGACCCTTGAACTTGGCAGATAGGACAATGCACACTGCCGTATTGCACCATCAGCCCATTTCATGGCCGTCACAGAGGATGCGTTAAAGCAGACACAAGGCCGTGATATCAGAGGAACGCTCCCCTAACGAATGCCAAATTTTGAACAGATATATTTTTATTAATTCATGTGCATTCATACTCCTGTTTTCTTCATAGTAAAATGGCTGTGACGCACCAAGGAAATGGGTTATAGTATACATAAACCAGAAATTGTAACGCACAAGTTTCTCGTGAGTGCGCAAAAAGTTTCTCGTGTGCACATGAAAAATTGGTGTCCAATCCTGCTCCTGGAGGGCCACTGTCTTGCAGAGTTTAGCTCCAACCAGTTAAACACACCTGAACCAGCTAATCAAGGTCTTCTTCAGGCATACTAGAAACTTCCAGGCAGGTGTGTGGAAGCAAGTTGAAGCGAAACTCTGCAGGACATTGGCCTTCCAGGACAGAGCTTGGACACCCCTGCTTTAGGGGCTCTGTAACATCCTCATGGACTGCTGCAGATTTGCCAGTTCTTGCTGTGAGATGTTACTCACAGGTGAACAGGGACCCTGGCCATCTTTCTTCTGGTGTTTTTCAGAGTCAGCAGAAAGCTCTTACAATCTGTGGCTGCATCCGAAAACTTAGGCAGCTGACTTGTTGCCTCACTGCCCTATCAGGCATCAGACCTCACAAAACTGATTTTGGACAGACTTCTAAGGCAGCGTAACGGTTTAATGATCTACAGTAAAATAGAGAGAGCTTTGGTGATAACTAAGCAAATATTTAAGTACTACAATAATAATTTCTCGTTAAAAATGACATCAAAAGTGGAAACAATGGTCAAAAACGTACATTTACAGACAAATTGACCACCAACCGCAACTTTCAGATGCCATCTTTATTTTTTTAGCTCAACTGTCACAGAATGGAAAACGTTGAATTGTGGGATATCAAAGGCAGTGAAGGATATACACTATATTGCCAAAAGTATTAGGACACCCCTCCAAATCATTGAATTCAGGTGTTCCAATCACTTCCATGGCCACAGGTGTATAAAATCAAGCACCTAGGCATGCAGACTGCTTCTACAAACATTTGTGAAAGAATGGGTCGCTCTCAGGAGCTCAGTGAATTCAAGCGTGGTACCATGATAGGTTGCCACCTGTGCAATAAGTCCATTCGTGAAATTTCCTCACTAGTAAATATTTCACAGTCAACTGTTAGTGGTATCATAACAAAATGGAAGCAATTGGGAACAACAGCAACTCAGCCATGAAGTGGTAGGCCACGTAAAATCACAGAGCGGGGTCAGCGCATGCTGAGGCGCACAGTGCGCAGAAGTCGCCAACTTTCTGCAGCGTCAATAGCTACAGACCTCCAAACTTCGTGTGGCCTTCAGATTAGCTCAAGAACAGTGCATGTGGAGCTTCATGGAATGGGTTTCCATAGCCGAGCAGCTGCATCTAAGCCTTACATCACCAAGTGCAATGCAAAGCGTCATATGCAGTGGTGTAAAGCACGCCGCCACTGGACTCTAGAGCAGTGGAGACGTGTTCTCTGGAGTGACGAATCACGCTTCTCTGTCTGGCAATCCGATGGATGAGTCTGGGTTTGGTGGTTGCCAGGAGAACGGTACTTGCCTGACTGCATTGTGCCAAGTGTAAAGTTTGGTGGAGGGGGGATTATGGTGTGGGGTTGTTTTTCAGGGGTTGGGCTTGGCCCCTTAGTTCCAGTGAAATGAACTCTTAATGCTTCAGCATACCAAGACATTTTGGACAATTTCATGCTCCCAACTTTGTGGGAACAGTTTGGGGATGGCCCCTTCCTGTTCCAACATGACTGCGCACCAGTGCACAAAGCAAGGTCCATAAAGACATGGATGAGCGAGTTTGGTGTGGACGAACTTGACTGGCCTGCACAGAGTCCTGACCTCAACCCGATGGAACACCTTTGGGATGAATTAGAGCGGAGACTGCGAGCCAGACCTTCTCGCCAACATCAGTGCCTGACCTCACAAATGTGCTTCTAGAAGAATGGTCAAAAATTCCCGTAAACACACTCCTAAACCTTGTGGAAAGCCTTCCCAGAAGAGTTGAGGCTGTTATAGCTGCAAAGGGTGGGCCAACTCCATATTAAACCCTACGGATTAAGAATGGGATGTCATTAAAGTTCATGTCCACGTAAAGGCAGGCGTCCCAAAACTTTTGGCAATATAGTGTATCTATGCTGCCTTCAAAAATCGATCAGATGAAGGCATCTCATGAGACAGGAATTGAAGCTAACTTTGGATTCAGACGTGCGTTGATGCCTCCCCACCTTGGAATGCGTCCTCCGAAGGCAGCATTTTTTAGTTTTCAGATGCAGCCTCTATCTCAAGTTATTGTGACTGTGACTTTAATTGTCTTAAGGACTGTTCCAAAGGTGCATGTGCAATGATTGTTTATGGTTCACTGAATAAGCATGAAAAACCTATTTTAAACCCTTTCCAATAATGATTTGTAAAGCTTGTATGGATTTTACAAAATTATTTTTAAAATACAGTATCCTGAAAAAGGGACGTTTATATGTACAGTATACACAATTTGTTTGATTAATCAATCATGTAATTAATTCCCTCAAAAGATTTTTATACAATTGACAGCCCTAATTAATAGATAATATGTCCGAAAAGCCAACAACCAAACTTTGAATGAAACAGATGCGAGTCGGGATGAGCAAACCATTAGTCAGCTTGCAGCACAGCCAATTTTCAAGTACTATTCAGCACTGGTTCTTCTCCAGAAAATACATGCTGGGTATAGGACAAGGGTTAGGAGAGGACAGAAGACTGATTGATTGCAACATCTTATATTTATACATTTTGCACTTGGCACTTCACCCAGAGAGATGTACAGTACAAGTTGTTTTTGAACATTGATATTGCTGCTAGGCATTTTTGACAGCCCAGCGTTGTTCTCTTCTGACATTGTTCATGTACTTTCAGGTCCAGGCTCCTAAGGCGATCCTGAGCAATATGGCTGTATCATCTCCACTCGCCAACAGTCCACGAGAAAACAGCTGTGAAAACCCTGTGACAGAGCGGAAAATGAGCAGGCGCTCTCGTGGCTTCAAGAAGACCCCTGAGATACAGGAACAGCTCAGCGCCTCTCCAAAACAAAACGACAACTGCCAAGTTCAGTGATTACTGAGATGTCATGCAATTTTCCTGTGTTTTAAATGCTATATTTTTTCAGAATGTTTATGCACTGGCTTTTTAGCTTTGTAAATAATATTCAAGAGCAGCTATCATATGGATTCTGATTTTCTATTTCTTGTTTCGTACGTCTCATATTTTCGTTCTTTTTTACTGTTTCAAAACCCAAAACAACTGATGCGTTAACACAGAATAGCTGTATGGTTTTAGTGTATTATATTGACCTGATTTCTTTTATCCTTTTGTATTTTTATAGAGACATTACAACTAATCACTCCATTTTACTGTTTATCATTGCTTTTTTCTGACTGCTTTACTAAACTTTATGCTGCCTAACAAATATTTTTGTTTGTGTACTTCTTTATAAGTGGCCTTTTGGCTGTTTACTCGCACACAAGAAATACAGCAGATTTTATCAGAATGATACATTACAGCCTGAAAGCATTAAGCTGTGTAATATGTAGAGATTTATTTGCAGACTGCCTAATACAGATGTCTATTATTAAAGAACCCATAACAAGCAGGGATCTAATTGTTAGTCAGTTCAGGTTCTGACTCAATACAGGTCTGCCTAGGACTCTTAAATCAATATCTTTGCTCTTAAATTCACTTTGAAGATCTCCACTGAGGTTTGGTTAAGGTCTAATTGAGAGGATTTGGGAAGAAAAAGCCAGACTATAATCTAGAAACAGATTGTGTTGATACAATGAACAATGAGTATTTCATCTTGACTACCTTAAAATTTGTTCCCTGAAACCCTACACCCTTCTTATTAATCCATTTAAATTATTGACACCAAAAGCTGTTTTGATGTTAGTTTGGTCTAACAATAAAGTAACTGTGGACAATTTGCAGACATTTCTCTTTACGTAAGATAAAATGTTTTTTCTGCATGATATCAGAATTATTTGTATACTATTATAATATTTTGAATTAGCTTTTAGATTAAGTTTTAGTAATTTTGTTATATTTTAAAAGTGTAAAAAAAAAACAATGGAGATATAATTAATTTTGAAGTGTTAACACTTAATAAAAATGAGATTATGTGGTTTTTATAATCAATTAACACTACTTTCGTCATTTTTTACAAGATGGACAAAATTTGTCACCAAAAAAGTCATTTGGTTTAACCAAAATTTCGGTTTCACCGAATGACACTTTTGGTTATACCGAATGACGATATTTTCAAACAATGCTAATAGGCTGATATCTAGCTAGCTAGCAAAAGGACAATCAAACATTTTATAGTTAGTACAAGTTTTAAAAATATTACATTTTCCATGTTTTATAACGGTTGTACCGAATGACCTGATGTTTCAGACATGCGTATGAGCAAGTGAAAACCTGAATTTGTCAAATAGTTAAGAGAGAGTTAGTTACTTGGCTTCACAACCATGTGGTCCTTTGCAGGTGTCTGAATGATGTCACATCCTGTCACATGATATTGGCCACATGACTTGATCCAAAATGGTCCTTTCATATTGGTTACTCCGAATGACATCAATGAAATTCATTTTTCCGGACATTCTTTCTCATAACAAAGCAACGACTTCTACACATAATTTTAATACCATTTTGCACTATGTTGATATATGATGTTATAAAATCATGCCAGAATAAAAAAATACATACATTTATTACATTTTAAGATATTTTAATCACAAATGAAATGGCTGTATTGGCCTTTGGATGGTTAAACCGAATGACTTCAAAACCTTTAAAATACCTTTATATGTAGTAAAATACAATTAAAACCTTTTGGATTCAATAAAAGAGATCTAGTTGTACTGCCTTACATAGTTTGGATGTCATATCTTTGTTTTTTATTATTATTAAGGCCTTTGGACAAAAAAAATTACCCATCACGTCATTGACCCATATACATTTGTCATTTTATTCGTTTTTAATATGCCTTTTTGGCTTTATTTTATATTTATTTTAGTTTTAATAATCTTAGTACCTCTACTTTTTTTCACAGAATTTTAGGAAACATTTTTTGTCTAATTTTTATTTTAATTAATAATTTCATTGAATATTTGATTACAGCTTATTTTTAACTATAAAACTATTTTTAGTAGTTTTATTTAACAGTAACATAACAGTAACAAAACTGGATGTTGTATTAATGAAGTATCTTTGTCAGAAATAAATGCATACTGTCCATTTTTCTCTTGCCATGCAAAGCAAGAACAAATCCTCCAGCGCACTGAAGTTTCTGCTGGTGTATCACTGTACAGTAATACATCATGTCATGTCATCTTTTAATAATCTCAGCAAAATGCTACCACATATAGGGCTTATAATACTCCACATAATACGTGCTTATTACATAATAGGTGTGCATTATTAAGTTGATCCAATGAGGGAATTTGTGGTGCTTTACCAGTCAGAAAAAATCAACATTAATATATAGCAAATTAAAAATGAGAACAACATCACATTATTATGTTATATTGCACCATTTGCCAGCTGACATTTATAGCTATTGTTTTGAGTTTGAAGAGCTGCCCTTTGGATTAGATCATAGTTCAATATTTCAGGACAGACAGCTTTAATAGAAAATATAAATTTGACTGTCCACAGAGACATTTTTAGAATTAGAATGTGGTGCCATATTAAATCAACTTCCTTCTGTGTACAGTACAATAACTTGTAAGGCAATTCAATCAAATTTAATATCATCAGAAACAGAGAAAAATTATATACACATCTGCGGTTCTGTTTCAGAGTTTTGAATTTTGATGTTATAAATCTGCTGATCGAACAATTTTAAAGGTGTATGTTTAGGGAATAGCAGATGGTGTATCTTTTCTCTACCTAAACAAGCACTGTGTATAATAACTATATTACTCACTGACATTGAATTCATATTGCTAAAAGCACATGAAAAGATTTCTTTGCATTTCCAAAATATATTAAATCATAATCATATTAAAATAGTAGGCTACTCCAGATTTAAAAAGCATTCTGCTGTGATCCTGGTAATTGAAGAAAATGATGCTTTAGTACTGCTGAAGAAAATTCCATTATATGACTGATCAAAATCATTCTCAGCAGAGTCAGCACAATCAAAGTCAAGGACTGTGAGGACAACATGTAGAATTAATCAGCTTACAATCTGTGACAACTGTACACGTGCTATCTATTGGAAGGAAAAATGCAGTCCATACATTCATGTCAATAAGATGCCAAAACTGTTAACTATCCTAAGGCTTTGAACAGATCACTGCTGAGCTGACAGTAAATAAAATGGCAAGGTGAGAAATCAATACATAGTCTTTCCAGGCTAGTGAAAATGCACAGACTGTAATATCTTTACATGAATTCTGCATGAAACAGCAGTGTTTTTGTGTAAAACATCTACTGTATCTTCAGTGATCTTTATCCACTCTGCTACCACCAAGAGTAAACACTGAAGAAGCAAATTTAAGATGGTTCTTTATAAGTAGAGTTTTAAACTATGTGAATTTATTCTTAATACAACAGTTAGTTCCAGTCTTCGAATTTGATTGGCTGAGTGGCATTCCAAGAGTGCTGACATACAGTCCAACAGCACTTGGGACTTTTCACTAGTGGTGGTGAGATGAAGCTTCATGAAGCATTGAAGCTTTTCAGCCAAGTGGTTCATAAAAGGGTTCATTTCTCGAGGCTTCATTTGCACACAATACCACCTGGTGGTCAAAGAGTGTAAAACAAGCAGATACATTACAAATGACCTGATGTGATCTGTGATACACTGTATTTTGTGCCAGTTAAGGCTCAGAAATAACGGTGAAGAAAAAAATCAATTTCCACATAGGCTAATCTATTTATATGAATATATAATGTGAAAATTTCTGGTGGTATATAATGATTGTATAACATAACTGTAATAAACGTATTGGCTTGAAATGAATGGGGCTATCAAATTTGTGTAAATCAATTCTTTGGTCATAACAGGCAGGAGGGGCGATATTATTATTCTAAAACCACACATTTTGAGGGGATCCCATGGGTTTATATATCTGTCAAAATGTCACGCCAAGATTCGAACCGCTTCCTGAACCAGTCAGGCAGAAGCGAGGCTTCGGACGTCGTCAATGACGTCATTGGTCTAAAGCGATACAAGCCTCGATATGCGCTTCACTGAAAGCTTCCGGGATTTCTTGACACACGCTCCGAAGTCTGTTTGTATCTTTTCACTGTTTGTATCACTCTGCTTGTCTGTGTTTGTTCCAGAAAAACTGTCAGTCTGTGCATTAAAGGTGGAGATTTCGCAGATCACATTGTTACGCAGTAGGTGCCATTTGAGTGAGTCATTGAATAATTGACTCAACCAATTCATTCAAAAAAGCTGCTTCACATGCTGTGTCAAGTCGATGTTTTATGGCCTTCCCTCACTAACTGCCATCTTGTTCACTTGGATGTACATCATTGCTTATGTTGCATGAGTGCCCACTACTGGCGGAACCCTTGCAATGGGTTTAAATGGTACACCCTAAGACCTTGATCACTTGGAATCTGCCCTAGAGCCATTAAGTTTTATCTCAGTATAACTATTCTAAACTGCTTAATTGAACTAACTAAACTTACAGCTGTACTTACAACTACTTAAAACTGCAACTACTACTTACAACTACTTTTCCCTCCATTAGAATTGCGTAAGCTGTGTTGGTAAATTAGTTGCGAGCACTGCGAGTTGCTGTTGTGACATCACAGTCATGTTGCAATATGGTCTATGGATCTGCCTGAAGTGTACATATGAGTAGATTCACTCCCTCTGTCAAAATCAAGGTGTGAGGGTCTATCTATATAAACTTCCCTTGGTCCACTTGATGAAGTTAAACACGTTTCACAATGTCAGCGGGGATTCCCCCGAGGGGAAGTGCTTAGGGAAGTTTGGGAGTGTATGTCTAAAAGTGGAGTTAAACGCAGCCACTGTGTGTTCCTCTGAGACGTGGTTCTGCTTTGCCTTTGTTTGGAATGATTTTCATTGGCGGGGCAAAAATAGAAAAAGTAAGGGGCCAATTACAATTGGAAGTGAGCATCCCTTTAGACCAGAGGTGTCCAATCCTGCTCCTGGAGGGCAACTGTCCTGCAGAGTTCAGCTCCAACCCCAATTAAACACACCTGAACCAGCTAATCAAGGTCTTACTAGACATATTAGAAAGTTCCAGGCAGATGTGTTGAGGCAAGTTGGATCTAAACTCTGCAGGACAGTGACCCTCCAGGACCAAGTTTGGACAACCCTGCTATAGACCTTATTTAGGTTAGATGCCATATTGATTTAAAGTCGGATGAAAACAAAGCTGTGAGGGACAGACTTACAGTCTTTACAATGGCAAGCACTGTTTTAAGGTCATAACTCACAACTTCCAAAATTGAGTTTTGCCTACCGAAAGTTTTGTTTCCCGAAAGACATTTCATGAGCTGAACAATTTATGTTTTTAAACAACAGTACAAACCATTGAACGCACTGTACTTCTATCCCTCATGGCCTTGTTTTCATTCCTGTCAAAATATGCCACTACCCTGATTAAGAGCAGAGAAGATTATCTTCTCCTGTAATGTTAACAACACAGTGTGACATCTACCACCAGATTAGCTCTTATTTTTCTGTTTATATAGTTGTTGCAAATAAAACTATGCTTTAAATACATTCAAAATTAACCACAAGAACTTGCCACCCTAGGTCGCATGACCATAAACAGAAAAATACTTCCTTGAAGTAATAATTGCATGTACCTTTCAGGTCACTAAAGGACATGTGAAAGGGCCCTGTCAAAAGTACAGACTTCGGTACCAAGTCGGTACTGAAATTTTAAAAATGTGACGATACCAGCATTTCCCCATAGCATTTTGAGCGTTTTTGAGCGAATTCTTAAACACCTCTGATTGGCCATTGTGTTCACGCGCTCAACAGATTTGTCTGTGATTGGCTACAATGATCAAAGCTCCAAAAACATGTTGTAAATAGACATCTTTGACGATATCCGCTGATAGACGCCTGCTTTCAAACACTCCCATGTGTATCTGTGTAAATGCTCGTTGAAGAGACCAGATACTGGTATCATCACATTTTTAAAATTTCAGTACCGACTTGGTACCGAAGTCGGTACTTTTGACAACACTAATTTTAAATAGTTTAAACTGTGAAAGTGAATTTTTTAACGAGGAAAGGAAAGGTTTTCATATTTTGATACCTTTTCATATTGCTGTTACAGAAATAGACTCACATTTCTTTGAGTATGCTCACAGTTGAAGAGGTCCACAGTAGATTTACTCGTTTGTAATCAAATCATAGAAAGAAAAAGAAAATAGCCCTTTTCCCTTGCTGCAGCCTCTGTTTTGAGTTCTCATTGATATTTTATTTCTACCTCTCATTATAATGCTCCCCTTCACCTCACTCTCAGTCAGCAAGATCTGGGGGAGAAAACCGATTGATGCTGAGCCAACACATCCATCCAGGCTATAAATAGAACACATCTCACTCTAGTAATGGGTCAGTGAAATATTCAATTAATCTAAACACTTGCAACCTCTTGCTTCTGGGATCCTGCCAGTCACCTGGCTAATGCAACACACACAGAATGGTTACACAGAAAAAAAATAAGTAAAAAATAAATAAAAGATCAAGTTTGAATGTCAGAGAGAAATTTAAGAAACAAAATAGAGAGTAGCCATCCATGTGAGATCTGAAGTGGATCAAAAATAATGCAGCACAGATCTTTCTGAATGTCACGCGATGAGCAAGACAACAGAGGAGATTGCAGCGAATGCTCTTTATTCCAGTCAGAGACAGTATAGCTACAAGAAGGTCAGTAGAAAGCAATAATATAACAAATATAGTCCACAATAACAGTGCTTTCTTTCGCTTATCTTAAGTGAAGATGGTAGCACGCAAAGCATGCAGATCATAATGAAATGAGACAAGATAATGAGGGGGAAAAGAGAATGGGTATTGTGACGACCCTGAGTGTTCTCCTTACCTGTTGGTGGCAGACTGTGGGAGTTTTGCGTCACTTCCCATGTTAATTGATAATTAGGGAAGTATACATATATATGGACTCTGGGTTTCAATTTGGGTTAGCACTCTCTGTGGGATTGTTCTCTCAGAATGTGACATCTCATTGATTTTCTTTTTTATACATTTCTTATATCATGTAGCTTTAAGATTTTGTTACAGTTATTTTTGTTTGTTATTTGTGGTTATTGTTATATTTGTTAAAGAAAATAAAACAATTTGCATTGATTGAACGGTGGTGTGTGATCCCTCTTTTATGTTGCGGCTTGAAACAAGCTGGCCGTAACATAAAATTGGGGGCTCGTCCGGGATCGCTACATGTATAGGTGAGTATATGATGTTTTCAGTGTTCACCTGTGTAAATGAGCAGACTTCAGGTATTTAGTGTCCTCAGCTGGGTTTATAATCCTTCCATCGGGACACTATTTGTTATTTTTGTTTGTTGTTTTGCCTTTCTTATTTTTGAAGGTTATATAGAAAGTCCTTGATTGAAGTGGTGATGAGGGACAGGTGATTGTCATAGTATTCTGGCGAATGGGACTGAAGAACCAGGCGGAGGTGTGACACTGAAGGCTTTCTCAGGATTTAGCAGTCATATCCTTGACTGTACTTGGGACTTACAGTCAAACAGCACATGCTGACTCCTCATTCTTTCCAATCCCAGAGGTGACATCGTGCTTATTCTCATCCTTACCTCCGACTTCAGAATTCCCCAGTGGAGCTGTAGATAAGCAGAAAGTGACATATAACTGGGAGTTCCTGATAAGTCTCATTTCCTCAAGCTCAGGCAGAAATAGGTAAAGGTGACAGCAAATCAACATTTGTGTGAACAGCGATATTTCTTCCCATCTGTTCCTGACCAGCAAACAAAAAGAAAACCCTTTTTTCTTTAACTGTATTTTCCACTTCACGTTCAAGGCTATCAGTGGTCTTTTCTGGAGGTTTGTTTTGCTCAACAGGCCTGTATTTTCTAGAAGGCTGTACATAATGCTCTTTAGCCATTGTAATTTGTACTGGCAAAGTGAAGGAGGCTCTTAACCTTTATGAAACCTTCTAAATGGTTCTGTATGTAAGCACACTTATATTCCACAGCCGTAGTGCTTTGCTAAAGTGTTAAAAGGCAATTGGTGGGAGCATAATGGCCATTTGAAATTTAACTTTGGAAGCTGCTTCTGTAAGTGTCATCTTGTGTGATGCTGTCAATCAAAGGATGCTCCCATTAGAGATTTTCTTTAGAAAGAAAAAAATCAGTTTGTTTACTTATAATTGCAATCCATCTGCTCAAAAAGAAAGCTTTATAAAATGTATCAGATCTGAGAGAGAACTTCACAAGACATCTTCAACTTTTGTCCCTTTTTTTACATGATAAAATATAGTCTTGGAAACTTTTTACGGTAACACTTTACAGTAAGGTCTCATTTGCATTAACTAACATTAAAGTGAATAAAAATATTTGTGTTCATGTTAATTCATAGTGCATTAACTAATGTTAACAGATACGACTTTTGATCTTAAAAATGTATTAGTAAATGCTGAGATTAACATTAAGATTAATAAATGCTGCAGAAGTGTTGAGTTCATGATATCTAATGTAGTTAACTAATGTTAACCAATTAAACCTTAGTGTAAAGGGTTACCCTTTTTACAATACCTTCATCAACTACACCATCTGTTCAAATGACTTTTATATGGAGATTTTACCTTTATAAAACACAAACCATTAAAATTCATAATAAAATTGTTACACATTTAAAATGATGACAATGTAAATAAAGAATAAACATAAACCTCTTTCAGGCTTTTCCAACACTAAACAATTTTGCCCCAATAAAGACTTTTCAAAAGTTAGTGTACGTGGAGTGTAGGAGAAAACAATGTCAGTAAAGAACATGTTGGATAGTGAAGAAAGCAAAAAAAAGTGTGTATTTGTGTGTATTTAGTAATATTTAGGTACATACAATGCTATTAGCCTTAGCAAGAAGACAAAGGAGTCACCCATTTTATTACATTATATTTAAAATGTAATTTCCATCACAGAATGTTATTAAACACAATATAATTTGAGATTGTTGTGGGAGTTTTAATGACTTTCAAAAGAAAAAGACAAATTTCTCCTGTGATGTTTATACACTGTTGCACATTGTTAGTAGACAAATGACATAAACTAATGAAAGTGTGAAAAATGTTTTAAGAGAGAGTAGGTCCTCAGGGCCAAAAGTGAAAAGGAAATAGCCATCTATTCATTAAATTATGTATTTCAAAACAGCTACTAAATTATTTAAGAATTTCACCTTTGTCACCAGTGCTATTTCAATGTAATGTCTTTTGACATGGAGATGGACTGATAAAATGGTCCAAGTAAACGTTTGCTCATGAGAACTTTCCCACTGAGCACACTGTATGGCGAAACTTCATGCAATGTCAATGTTTTTCTAAGGCATAGCATAAGCTCATTCACGTGCATGGCAAACAAACACAAGCTAAATATTTTCACATTGGGTCAAGGGGTTGCTGCTCAAAATGTTATGTAACGTGGATTAGAACGTTATCTTGCTAAGATCAGAAAACTGCCCTCTATATATACTGTGAGACCCTAAAAAAAGAATGGGCACTGTTTAACTTTCAAATGCCGGTGGATGTTCTCCCTGAGATTTACACTGTGTCAGCAGTTTGACATTTGACCCAAGTGTTTTTTCAAGCAGTCAAGTGAAGTGAAGAGTAAATGCCAATAATGCTAGTCGTGAGCTTAAACCCAAATGTGATGTGCGTAAACATTACATTTTTTTTATTCTGCAAGATGAGACGGCAGGAAATAAATGTGTAACAATACTAAAAGACGGATCCTGTAATCTTTACATTGTTTGTTTAAATGGTTTTCTATATTAAAGGAACAATATCTTAAAAACTGAGGATTGGCACATTGGTTTGGGGGTTAGTTAGCACCCATTCATGAAATATGAGGAAAAAGAAAATAATGTGTAAATCGAGTAGATCTGTTCTTAAAGGGTTAGTTCACCCAAAAATGAAAATTCTGTCATTAATTACTCATCCTCATGTCATTCCAAACCCACAAGACCTTCGTTCATCTTCAGAACACAAATGAAGATTTTTTTGATGAAATCTGAGAGCTTTTTATCCCTCCATAGACAGCTACGCAACTGACACTTTGACACTTCAGAAAGTTCATAAAGAGATATATGAGTTTAATATAAGAATATTTAATCATTCATAGCAGATCTGAATATTTACCTCTTGTCAGGATTATGTTTTGTTTAGTTGTCTTTTCAATGTGTTTGTTTCTTGTGCTTCAGTTCAGTTTAGCCTTGATTGTTTCGTAGTTTGTCTCCTTGGTTATTGATTATGTTCAGCTGTCGATCATTAGTTCCCTTGTTACTGTTGTCGCTTCTGTTGCTTCTGTGAAAAATCACTCTTGGAGTCTTGGAGTTTTGATGCCAGAATAGACTTTATTACAAAGCCGAGTTGGTCTGCAGAGCAACTCCAGTTTGTTGTCTCTGACAGCCTTAAATACATTTTTCCATTTAATCTAATGAAGGTGGAGTCAATGCATTTCATATATACCACTATTGTATGTCATGCACTAAAACAAGAGATCTTTGTTTATCTCATGACTTCTCATAAGATGGTAGCACAAAGAGTTTTCAGTCCATCTCATGACAGATAATTATATGGCTGAGCACAAGATCATCCCATGTCTTCTCTCCATGGCCACTCATCATATGTGAGCACACATACATTTATAATAGTAAAATAATTTGTTAAAGTAAATGGCTATATTTCCATTGAGTATACTTGTTTGATTTACATTCTGATTGATAAAATTCTTCAACATTACCTCTTTGTAAGTTCTCTCTGTTTTGTTCAGTTCTTTGTCAGTGTTGCCAATTGCTTTCAGTTGAAAGTAGTTAAAACTGGTCACTAAACGTCGCTAGATGACGTCATACTGGCGAGTCCACTGATCTTTATTAATATAAATTTAGATCAGTGGGCGAGTCAGGGAATGTAGATAAGGTTTGTCCAAGAAGTTGCTAGATTTGTCGCTAGGCTTTTGAAAAAAGTCTCAAAAGGGGCAGTGAAGTCGCTAAATCTAACGACAAAATCGCTAAATTGGAAGCATTGTTCTTTGTCCGCGATCGTCGGTATTTAAAGTATTTTCTTGTATAACTTTATTTTGTAGATTTCAAATATTATTTGACTGAATTCCTGTGTTCTCGTTTTGGATTGTATTACGACACGTGAATCCTCTACATTTATAAAGATGCACACACACATAACAGGGTCTACATAATGTGATTAAAAATTAATAAAAGTTAGTTAAATTAATTAAACGTTTACTAGTTATTTTTAAGTAATTAAAAAAGCATGATAAATAATTGTAAAAATGGTTCAAATGAGTCATATCATAAATTAATGATATTAATCCTTTAAACAAATATACAAGACAAATGTGTGTTGAAGTTTGGTATAAAATAAACATTTTTATCTTTTATTTTGATTCCCTCTTATACTTTCATAACTGTGCCAATAAACATCACCATATGGTTTTTAGGCACTATTGCATGACATGATTTTAGTCACAAATGACCATAATTTAGGAAATATTTTTTGACAATGAATGTTTCTGTCTTAATTAATTTGCACTTGGGTTGTCTTATTTGTTCCACCAGAGATATTCCACAAAAGTTGCTGCCTTAATTTAAGTTCAGTTAACTTAAGTTGTATTAAACTGACTTAAATTAGTTGAATCTTGTATAACTTTGCTTAACTTATTTTGATGAGTAATGTAAAAACATATGTTGTCATGACTTAAACCTGACAACCAGTGCATGCAAATTGTGCCGACCAACCTGGGTCTCTTGCGTGAAAACTCTCTGATGTCACTGTAAATTTAAAAAAAGATAATGTAAGATTACAGGATTCTCATTTTCAGTGCACTCAAAGGAAGGATGTGCAATAAATAGAAAATATATCCCTGTGTCCTTGACCTGAAATATAGCTTAGTCTGTTGTCGATACTTCAGTAGTATCACACTGACAATTTATTGGTCTAAATATCAGCATGGCTGTGACTTGCCGACAAATCAGGCTTGAAGATATTGAAAATACATATTTCTATAAAGATATTGAAAATACGTATATGTGGTTGCAAAAGGGTGTGCTAATCATTGCTAATTGTCATCCTGTGGGAGGCCTACAGTCTCAATACAATCACATAGTTAGCATTTTTCCGGTCACTGGCTGTTAAAACGGATTTACGTGTCATAGGTCATATTCTGGTTAAAAATAATTTCTAATTAGAAGCCCGGTACAGTGTAAACATAGCGCTTCTCTGCAGGAGTCACAGCACTTCCTTAAGTTTAATGAGAACTTGAGTACATGTGCGGCTCAATAAACTAAATTGACAAGAGTCAAATGTCTACACTTACTTCCTACACAATATCACTGCATTATAAGTTCTTGAAGATGGTTACAAGCACAGACTAGGTAACATGTTTTCATTCAAATCAGATGATTTCCTATTAATTCAATAGAATGTGAGGGAATGAATACCAATATGGCGGCACTCTGCTTCATATATTCATGATATTAAACAGGCCTATTGAGTAGTTATTCTGCATGGAATTATTTCTTACTTAGAGACGTTTATGCTGATAACTGTGACACTTGTAACTGAGCTAAGCGAGATTTGTTGTTGTTGTTGTTGGAAATGAAAGATATGTTCACATTACCGCCAAGTTACCCATGTCATTTATGTTCTTGCTTGAAATAAGATCCATGCCAGTTTGCGATTCCAAAATCAAACTGGCAGAGGATAACGTCGGGCACTGTGAACATGAAATGTGAGTGCACATGTGCCTTTGATGCACTTCTGTCATTGCCCACAGGACACATAATTTTAGGCATCTCAGTGACAGAAAGTGCGATTGCCAAGGTGAAAAGACAATGGGGAAAAGGAAAGGGAAACAGAAGCTGGTGTATATGGGAAATAAAAACAGCTGTATTTTAAAATCACGATATCTCAACATGAACTATGAACTATGATAATTCACTACATCATCTCTACAGTTTGTGCAGTTAACATCAGGCCAGGAGTCATGCAAAGTTAAATAAACATAATACATCACATGCATTGTGCTTGCAAATATATTGACTGTATATGTGTGTAACTCAATGTATGCAGTCATTGTCATTTGCTAT
This sequence comes from Mylopharyngodon piceus, assembly GCA_039654765.1. Taxonomy (NCBI): domain Eukaryota; kingdom Metazoa; phylum Chordata; class Actinopteri; order Cypriniformes; family Xenocyprididae; genus Mylopharyngodon; species Mylopharyngodon piceus. The sequence goes on from CM077449.1 coordinate 6,767,975, forward strand.
TGACAACCCCCTCTATGTTCATCTTCAAACAAATACAGTATATTTTTATTTATTTATTTTACCTTTATTTAACCAGGAAGTCTCATTGAGATTTAAAATCTCTTTTACAAGAGAGACCTGGCCAAGGTAACAGCCAAACAGTAAGACAATTTTAAAATACAACAGGTACACAATACAACAATATTTGAGGTACAACAATATGAGGTACGGTGTATCTTCCTTTAAACAATGTTGTACGTTCAGCTTTTTCATTTTCATCTCAATGGGAGATGTATTAGGAATGTAAGACGTTAATACATTCACAGCTAGAACACTGCATACACCAAACCATTATGGAAATGTTGTTGTACTGATAGATGGTTTGAACTAGAATGACACATTAGAAGAATCTGTATTCAATACAAGCTGTTTCAAAATTTGAAACATGCCCAAAAGCAACCTTGAACAGTGTTTTATAATTTTTCTACTGCTGGAAAAATGTAACTGGTGACAAGCTGAACTCTAAAAGCAAGAGAAAAATATATCTCTGCTGTTCATCAGAGAACATGGGGAATGTAACGGAGCACAACCTTTGCATAATATAGTGCTACTCAGTTTGTAATCCTAAAACCCAAAAGAGAATTCAGAGTCATGGGTTTTTAGAATGTCATTTTATGATTTATGTTCTAAAGCATATAGCCTATTAGCCTAAAAGCATACCCAAAACTTGAATTTTAAAGCTGCCGTGTTTATTGAATGGTTGATTGATTGATTGATTGATTGATTGACTGATTGATTGATTGATTGATTGATTGATTGATTGGTTGGTTGGTTGATTGAATGAATGGTTGATTGATTGATTGATTGATTGAATGAATGAATGGTTGGTTGATTGATTGATTGATTGATTGAATGAATGAATGAATGAATGAATTAATGAATGAATGAATGAATGAATGAATGAATGAATGAATGATTGATTGAAAGAATTAATGAATTAATGAATTAATTAACAAATGGACGGTTGATTGGTTGGTTGATACGAGCACTTTTGATACAAGCACTTTTGTTTGTTGATGTATTTCCTACTGGAACAAGATAAGGCCATTTTGTGACCAATGCTGTCCAATTCCTGAGCGATGATTCTCTTGAGCTGGTTCTTTAATGAATCAAACATGCATCTGTGTGACCAATACGGTCCAATTCCCGAACAAATGACTCTTATGAACTGGTTCTTTCTAATGAATAAAAACAGCAGAGTCAATAAAGTCTGATTCCCGAACAAATGACTCTTATGAACTGGTTCTTTCTAATGAATAAAACAATAAAGCGCGACCATTGTAGTCCGATTCTCATTAAAAGAATCAAACAGATTCGAATTTCTCACAAAGACTCATTTACTTAACCACGTTTAGTTTGTCATTTCGGTTTCAAAACCAACAACTGTTGCTGTTTCATGTTTGTGAGACTTAAAGTCCCCCTGTAGTCAATCATTTTATCCCTTAAAACTCATCTTTGATCACCAAAATTACATATTTAAACATTTTGTTCCTGTGAAAAAAATTCTTAATGCTTTAAAATAGCTTGAATGTAACTCTACACCCTTGCCTCATTTAATATACACTGACCTATGAATATGATAATAAGCCCCGCCTCCACTCACTCTCACAAGCTCAGATGAGATCCACTCAGTCAACTTACTGAGGTAAATGCTGCACAATTGTATCGCTTTTTTACAGCGTCGGACACATAACGTAATTAATATGATTAGCGTTTTGCTTGACTGTTATCAAACAGCTAATAATGTGTTGCTAATGTTACACAAACCATGTTCACATTCACAAGTCAGACAGCTGCCTTCTAACAATCAGTATCCTTAGAAACGCTTTGAACAACTCAGAATGTCAGTGGAGAAAGGCATCATAGTTCATCATAACATCGTAATATGCATCATACACTCTCCATATTGCTAAATCTACATGATTTTTCATATCAACAGAAAAATATACTGGAATAACCTTCTTTTGAGACTCCCTTGCGTGGTCAGTTAATAATATGCAAAAGCCCGCCTGCACGTTCACGTGATTGGTTACAAGGTAATTTGTGACGTCAGAAACAACAGTGATTTCAAACCGCGGGTTTGAGACTGTCTTTAGATCACTGCAGTTTTAAATAGAAAATACTCAGCACTGGTGTGGACTTATGAGTTTGCACATAGTTTGTCTTAAAGCATATTAAAAACACCAGAAAGACATAAAGAACATTAAAAACTTGATTATCACCAAAGGGGGTCTTTAAATCTGGTTGTTTGTTTTATCTGCATGGTTGAAAATATCTCATCACTTGGAAACAAGCTGCTAAGGGTTCTTTCAAATATTCACTCCCCAAAAGTAGCTACTAAGCCGGAATCGTTCAGAGAATCATTAAATTCCTCATGACTTGATTCCCCTAGCCTAAATGCATTGTGACCTGCGGCAATGGAGTGACGCGCAAGAAATCGTGAAACCTGCCTAGAGTTCGCGAACACACTTGTGAGCGTGGAGACGGACAGTGCGCGCGCTCATGATGAGAACAGCCCGTCCAATTATCCGTGTGCCCCCTTTGGACACTCCCTTCTCACTTCAATGCTTACTCAACCACGAAATCCACCGCTGGATTCCAAGATACTGCTCGCATGGAGATTTAAAACTGGACAGGGGCATGATAGTCCAGAAGAGAAAACGGAGGGATGCGAGTGCATTTGGTGCCATGATTAACATCCAGTTTTTGCTAGCGTGCTCCTGAGAACGGCAAGACAACAAGTCAAGAGGTCCAGCACTCAAGACAGCTGATGAAGAGCAGCAGGAAGAAGAAGAAGAGATCTGACAAAGTAGTAAGTGCGCGATGTTTTTTTTTTTTTTTTTTTTTTTTTTTGTGTGTGTGTGCAATTGAATTGTTTATCATGTGTTGCATAGTTAATTTGACATAATACTTAACCCATTCAGACCCGAATTATGTTCAAGGGACATAAAAATATGATCATGTTTAAATTCTACTCAAAATGCGACCGTAAATGATAGGCTAATTTCAGTCAAAAGAATTAGTTCATTTTCAATTTAGTTATTTCTTCATTGCGGATTGGATTTGGTTCTGAACGCATAGCCTGATTATACAGACAGATTTATGCAAGACAAAGTTAATGCAAAATAACTGTAGATTCAGTTTAAATAAATAAATAAATCTAAAATTAAATACAATTATAAGTATGTATAGAGTAATAGCTGGAATTCAGCATTGCTGAAAGCAGATAAAGGTAAAATATAACATGCAAGACCACTGCAGTACACTTGCTACAATGGTGATGGCTATTGGATTGCCTTCTGCAGGGTTTGAACCTGTAACCTTTCGGTGACCAGCTCAGATTATATATCACAGCACCACACCACCTACAGCTTTGACATGTTTCCAGATTTGTAGGAGGGTTATTACTGAAATCACATTTTGCAGTACAGTATGCCTTGTCTGCTTACACTGCTCATTAAACATAAAAAAGCTAATAAACACTTTGTCATCTAATGACTTGTCTTAGTAATATCACCTTTTGCTTCAACAGTCAAAATGCTATTCATATAGTTTTAAGTTTGGTAGTTAATTCAGTTAGAACCATATTTTGCAATTTCGATGGCATCAAAATGAAAAACCATTTAAAAACACCACAGAAAAGTGATTTGACTGGATCTGCATGGGTTAAAGTTTCTAATGAAAAAGTGGACACATGCGTTGCTGGAACCCTCTGGGGCTATCAGATCATTAATAAGGGTTGAGGTCTGAATTATGCACAGAGGGAAAATCTGCAGCTCTAAATTAGTGCTGAAACTTGTGTCGCCTTGCATAACGTAGTTCCTCACACTGCATACTGGATACTAGTGAGGAGAACATAACGTTCACTATCACTGGTTTGCTAGAGACGGTTTTCACACCTGACTGGAACACTGCAGAAGTCAGCTGAGAAAGAACCAATTTAATATCCTCACAGATGATGGGCCAGTTTCTACACTGATTTTCGATTAGTGAAGTATGTTTTACTGGCAAATACTATTTTTAGACTTTCTACGTTTAATTTAGTGTGCCACTTCTTTGTAATTGACTGTGAAATTGACTAAGAATTTCTGTGTGAAAATTGTTTCTACATATTTTTTCCCATTTTTACGACAATGTTCTTTTATTAAAATCCTCTCAAATAGCCTAAAAGTAATGCTTGTATTAAGAAATAACCAGTCAAATGATTTATCCCTGTTATATCATAGACACAAATGTTCCCACTGAACAAAATTTAAAATGCTTTTGATTCAGAATAATAACAAGACATATTCTGAACCATAAAATCTACGTCCATAATCTAAATCGAATTCATCACTGTTTTAAAACCCTGCATGTGTCTGTGCCTTTCATAGCTGCTATTATTTATTAATGGCTCCATGTAAAAAACATAAATGTGTTTTCGTTCGTGTACAAAGACACATGGAAAATAAATATAGATATCTACAGTATACATAAAGCAGGATTACAAAATTATCAGCAGTTATTTCTTTCAAATTACTGCTGCCTTTTATAACCCATCTCTCTCTCTCTCTCTCTCTCTCTCTCTCTCCTCATTTGCTCTCTCTTACCTTCTCTCTCCCTTTGTTCCCTCCAGTGGCTGCACCTGATCTTTTAGATCCTAAATCAGCCACACACAACACCAAACCACGGCTGTCGTTCTCCTCCAAGCCCATTGTGTATAACTCGGGTGATGATTGTGATACCATAACCACCGTAATGAAGTGGAAAACAGTATTGGCGATCTTCCTGCTGGTGGTTCTGTACCTGATCATCGGAGCCACGGTGTTCAAAGCTCTGGAACAGCCCCAGGAGAGCTCGCAGAAGTACCTCATCGTGCAGGAGAAAATTAACTTTCTCTCTAGTCATACCTGTGTCAACACCTCTGAGCTGGAGGACTTGGTCAAGGTACGAAATCATTTACCTGTGTGCTTGATTTATTTGTATGGGTAAAAATAGCCTTTTTGATATTGATTCAAAGTATATAGTGGTTTTGTCTGCGGGACATTGGGTGAATAGACTAATCTTTGCCAAAATCAATAGAGACAGCTCTGAAGTTGGCAGAAACAGTCTGCAGTCTGATTAATTGGAGACAGAAAACACTGATAAGCCAAAGACATGTTGGTTTGTTCCTGAAGTATGATGCAAGCTTGTTTCTTAGGAATAAGAGGGATGGAAAAGATTGTTTGGCTGAGATTCTTATGCAATTCTTATGGTTAATAACTATATCTGCTCTCCTAAAAGTGGGGTTGCTGCCAGTAATTTCTTTGTAATTGGTTTTAGTGAGTTCAGTTAACATTAGTTCACCTGTCGGGAAATCTGCTCTTGACATTACATCACTAATAATTAGCTGTGCCATCTGAGGTGTTTACCTTTGTGCAAAATGTAGATTGAATAGAAAGTGACATTTTATAAGTGCAGAGATTAGTGTTCGCTGCAAAATTTACTAAATGATTCTAGCAGTAATTTAAAGGTCGTGGTTGCTTGTGTGTGTGTGTGTGTGTGTGAGTCACTAGCTGGATTTTCATCCACATATTTTTATGTAAATCTTGGGATATTGCATTAAAAATGCTGGACAAAACAGCAAAAAGTAAATTAAATTTATTACTGTAAATGTGCATAAATTTGTGAACACATGGGATGGGAGTTCTGATTGGTTCACAATATGTTTTTGCAATATTTAAATAATCATTTTAATCAGGAATAGTTCTTTATTTGATTTGCATACTTGGTAACACTTTACAATAAGGTTCATTAGTTAACATGAGCTAATAATAAACTGCACAACATTTATTAATCTTTGTTAATGCACCAAAAAAACAAAATAATGACTTTATTCAACAATATCTAGTGACGGGTGATTTCAAAACACTGCTTCATGAAGCTTCAAAGCTTTACAAATCTTTTGTTTCGAATCAGTGGTTCAGAGCGTGTATCAAACTGCCAAAGTCATGTGATTTCAGTAAACAAGGATTCATTACATCATAAGTGTTTCGAAATTTCAGTGGTTCACGTGACTTTGGCACATGACTTTGACCTACTGACCTAATGCATAAACATTATGGGAAGCACACTTGCCAGATGGGATTTAAACTTGGTTGAAATATTAAAAGACTGAAGACCCAAGTTTGGTTTGAAGATGAAAAATGTACCAATCACAATGTTCTCTCACCATTCCTGATTTCTAACACACACTCACAGCATTCTTGCGGCTATCAGAGCAGAAACGACAGCTGCTGCTCTCCGTATGTTTTTCCGTCATCTCCAGTCATGTTCTTTTGTAAATTGCATGAGCTTATTTCGTCCATTAGATCGAAAGATCTGAAAAACCCATACACCCTTCCCTTGAAGAAATCAGGACAGAAGTGGTTGAAAGTGGACAAAAGAGACTGATTAAAACACCAAGTGTAAACAGGAATATGTCTCCCTTATCTACTTGTGATCCGATTGACCAAAATGCATCTTAATACCAGGTGGAAACAGGTCCTGTGGTTAGGCTGTTGTGCGTTGTGATGCGTTTAAGTAACTTCCTACTTATAAATATTCCTGTAGTTCTCTGACAGCCTATAAATGTTCATTTTCTAACCCCAGGAGACAACTCATGCCCCTTCCCCTTACATGTTACGATAAATTACATTCCAACACACTGCATTCACCTACTTTCACCATCACTTTGGTGTTCTGACACTCATACATTCACACACCTCTGAACAAATGTTTATTCTTGCCAAGTTGCTTTGCTGCCAACAGCACAAACCCAATAGTGATTGTAGCGGCACTTGGAAGGTGTTCACAAACAGGAAAACCTCCCCATGGAAAGAATGGCCTCTCTTTGCCTCTCACTTTTGGCTGAGCTCTCCTGCAGCCAGCTGGGAGGAGGAGGAGGAATTGACAAGCAGCTGGGATACACTGAGGGCTTGTCCTGCTATATTTAGGCCAGGAGAATCTGCACAATGTGCAGATGTTTTTGACAGTGTTTACATTGCTCACTCATTGCTTAAAGAAAACGTGCCCAGTTTTTTCGCTACAGTTCTCTGGACTTTGAGAAGAAGCTCAAGGCTGGAATATGAACCAGGCCAATACCTGATACAAGCCGCTGCAGAATTAAAATAGAGATAGATACTTAAAGTGCTTGAATGTTTTGCAGTAACTATTGGCCTGATGTGATATAAATGAAGAAATGAGAATTTTTTTGGCCCATCTTCATCACTGCTCGGGGAATTTAAAATAGAACACGTTTTTGCTGTTAAAAATACGAGACGCAGGTCAGTGGATTGAAAAAAGCATAAGGTCTAGAGACACTTTTTTTAAAAGTTGAACTTATTTTAACTTGAGCGCCGCATTTTTAGAACGCCGTGTCATGCGAGATGTGAGCACAATGGTTAAAGATGTCAGTGGTTAAAGGGATAGTTCACCTAAAAATGAAAATTATCCCATGATTTACTCACCCTCAAGCCATCCTAGGTGTATATGACTTTCTTCTTTCAGATGAACACAATTGGAGATATATTTAAAAATATCCTGAGTCCTCCAAGGTTTGTAATGGTTGTGAATGGGGGGGGGCCGTGTTTTGAAGCCAAAAAATAATGCATCCATCCATAAAAAAAAATTAATCCATATGACTCCAGAGGGTTAATAAAGGCCTTCTGAAGTGAAGTGATGCCTTTTTGTAAGAAAAATATCCATATTTAAAACGCATTCAGTCGTCTGCCGGAAGCTAGTTATTTGAATTTTTAAATATGGGTATTTTTCTTACAAAAACGAATCGCTTTGCTTCAGAAGGCCTTTATTAACCCACTGGAGTCGTATGGATTACTTTTTTTAATGGATGGATGTATTATTTTTGGCTTCAAAACGCAGCCCCCCATTCACAACCATTATAAACCTTGGAGAACTAAGGATATTTTTAAATAGATCTCCGATTGTGTTCGTCTGAAAGAAGATAGTTGTAACGTGCTGGTTGAGAGGAAACACACGACGAAGAAGATAACTCTCAATAAAGTCTTTGCTTGAATCCAACGGGAAAGATACAGATACAGGCAGGAACGGAACGCAACACAACACAATGAACATACGAGACCCAACAATGAACTGAGGGAAGACAGGAACTTAAATACACAGATGATTAACTGAAATAACAGACAGCTGTGATGATCTGGTTAATGTCCATAGTGACAGATTGTGGCGGGAAAAACGGAACAAAGGAGCACATGTGACAGATGACAAACGCAAACAAACAGAATGTGACCGTGACCGTGACAATAGTCATATACACCTAGGATGGCTTGAGGGTGAGTAAATCATGGAATAATTTTCATTTTTGGATGCACTATCCCTTTAAAGATGTCAGCGTATGTTTACATTGAAAAACAATGGAAAAGCAGAACAGTGGAAAAACATGTTCTGTGTGAACAGCCCCTTATTTAAACAACTTATTGCAACTTTGTATTAATGGTACATTGATAGTAACTTCCAACTGCAACTTTATTTATAAGTTATGCAAAGCAATTTTTTTGTAATTTGGATATTACATCTTGTAATTGCAACTCAAATTTTAATTTTTGAAATGCAATTTTTTATTTAGACATTAATTGCAACTCTATTTTTTTGTAGTTTTGCAATCCAATTTTTTATTTTGACATGATTTGCAACTTTATTTTTAATTCCTGCAATGCATTTTTTTTTTGTCGACATTACATCACATAATTGGAACATCTTTGCAATGCAGTTTTCCATTATTTGGAAATTACATCTCATAACTGCCACTTTATTTTAAATTGTTACAAGTGCAATTGTAACATTTCATAATTGCAACTTATTTATTTATTTATTTATTTTTTGTAAATGCAGTTTTCCATTTTTTGAACATTAACAAGATGTGAACATCTTGTAATCTCAGCTTTTTTAAAAAACAAAATTTGCAATACAGTTGTTCATTATTTGGATATTACATCTTGCAATTGCAACATTTTTTTCAGGTTTTGAATGCCATTTTCTGTTTTTCTGACATTATACACTGTGTCTCGTAATTGTGATAAGAGATGGCCATAATACGTTCTTGCCTTATTTAAATGTAGTGTATAACCCCATCTTATGTGTTATAGTTGACAGAGAAAGACTGAGTGAGCTATGAGTTAAGGACCACAGACAGCTCCACCTTTTGCCCTCCACTTACTTTAGTTTCTGAAATATGTATACTTATGAAATGAGAACAGAACAACTTCAGCAAAGCTTTGACCTTTAACTCACTCTTTGAGAAATTTGCTCTTTTAAAGTGCATTTTAACTTACCTAGTGTAAAAAGGATAAGAAAATCTATTTAAAGAACTACACATTCCCTAAGTTTGGAATCAATCCAAGCTAGTAGTAAGTGACTTTAGATCTACGAGGAACACACTGATCGGAGAAGTAGGAATATTGATCTCAATTATGCCAAGATCCCTTCTTTAGAAGAAGAGGCACAGTCTGAAACAGTATAAGAAGTAAATCATCCCTGCTGCACAAACACAGCACCACACATTTGATAAGGCAGACATTCTATAACGGATTTGAAAGTGAATGAAATTACAGGTCTTAACTCCCAGCTGACACAGTAATGTGTGACGTAAAATCCAGAGATGCTGTGGAACACTGATAAAGAACAGATCTGTGTCTTTGTTTGAGGCACTGAAACTAGGCAGCTGGAGCCAGCCATCCTGCTCATTCAGAGTCTGCTTCAGATTTAAACATGTTATATCTCTCCGCACAATAGCAGATGGGGTTATACTGGAAATAGCATGGTTGAATATGATTCAGCCTGGGTAAATTGGAAATATAGCTGTCAGTTTCTAAATAAACACGTGTTCATGTAATACTTTTCCTACTGAAAATTTGTCATCATTTTTTACCTTCATGTCATTCTGACCCTGTAATATTTACTTTCTTTTGTGGCAGGTATTTCACAAAGAAAGAAAATACAGAGTCGGTATGACATGAGAAGGGAGTAAATAATGACTTTGGTTAAAGTTTTTTGTGTCATTTTTGGTTTGAGCTTGAAGTGATTCATTGCATTTTTGGAGATTATTCCTGAGACCTGTTCTCTCATTCGCAGCAAGTGGTGTCTGCTATCCGGGCCGGGGTCAATCCCTCGGGTCACCCCTCCAATGAGAGCAGCATGTGGGACCTCAGCAGCTCCTTCTTCTTTGCAGGGACTGTCATCACCACTATAGGTAACAGCTGTACTCAGTATGAATCCTCTAATTAATTCTTTATTTGTTAGTGACTTTTTGAACTTCATTATCACTTCATATAGGTGACGAAAGCAACTTGGGTAAAGGTCCTTGGTAAAACAAATTTAACTCAGGTTACTTGAAAGTCAAATAAATAGACAAGTAGGGCTGCACAGTTAATAAAAACAATTTCCGATTATGGCTGCCCCAATTAATTAATCAGCATTTAATTTAGGTGTGCTCTTGTGAGTCTGTCAGCTTGTTTTGGATGTGTACCTACGCTACTGTTCAAAAGTTTGGGGTTGGTATGATTTAAAATAAAAAAAATACAGTAAAAAGATTAAAATTGTAAAATTAAATTGTCATGATCCTTCATAAATCATTCTAATATGCTGATTTGGTGCTCAAGAAAATATTTAAACCATGCTCTCAGTAGCCATCTTTGTGAAGTATTGGCACTTCACTTGCATACCAAGCATTACTATAACTACTATCTTGTCTCTAGTGCATGACCCTTTCACTGTTCTCTGGATTACTGTTTTTGGATTTGTTTGCTGTTGGACTGCCTATTTGGATTTCTTGATTTCTGCCTGTACATTGAGTTCGATTACCTGTTTAATGTTTGGTTTGTTTGCTCTGGATTTGCTTGTTTGTTTAATAAACTCCAGCAAATGGATTCTAAAATGCCTCCAGTAGTGGATCCGTTACAGAATACTTTGCCGGACATGAATCCAGCAGGAGTTTCACAGTTATAAGTGGCATTTGTTTATCAGAGCGAGATGTTAAAGGGCTGCCAGGAACAGCTAATGGCACTACGGGCTACTAATGAACATCTCATTCAATATATTCAAGCTCTACTGTCAACCAGAACCGAACCTGTAATGCTGGCTTTACCTGATAAATTTGATAGGTCTGCAGATAAATGTAGGGTTTTTTTTAGGTCAATGCTCAATCTATTTTTCACATCAACATGATACATACCATAGTGAAACAACCAAGTGTGCTTCCGTCATGTCACTTCTCATGCAAAGAGCTAGAGTGGGCGCCCACTGTCTGGGACAATGAGTTACAGATCCGTAGTTCATTCACGTATTTCTCACAACAAATACAATATGTGTTTGAATATCCAGCTGGCGGGACGGATGTTTCAGTCCAATTATTACACCTACACCAGGGCAAATCCACCACAGCTGAATACAGTGTTAAATTCTGCACATTAGCGGCACAGAGCGGATGTAATGACGTGGCTTTGAAAACAGTTTTCCTTGAGGGATTAAATCCCATTCTACAAGCGGAACAAGCGTGTAAAGATGAAACCTTAAGTCTTTCACAGTACAATAACCTTGCAATCAAGCTTGACAATTCAATTAGAAACAATCCAATTTACCAGTGTACCACTGCGCTATCCAGTCATGTTTCCTATGAATCTCCCGAACCTATGTGTTCAAACCACCTGCTCTAAGTGGGACTCAAACCCGGGTCCGCTGGCATGGGAGTCGGGCGCTCTATCAACGAAGCTAAAGAGCGCAGTCTCTAACGTTAGTCGCTAGAGCACCTCTTGAGATCAGGGGAGTGAGGTTTACACGCACAGCTCTTACTGGCCTACGACAGTTACACTCACCCCCCTAAACCTCACTCCCATCCGGGTCACGGCACCAATGTAACCGGTTCTACTTGACCCGCTCCGAGCGGGACGTGAACCGTGGTCTCCTGCGTGGGAGTTGGGCGCTATAACAAGGAGGCTAAAGACCTTGAGATCAGGGGGATGTTTGTCATCTCTTCACCATTACATCCCATCATCTTGGGGCATCCGTGACTATCAATACATGACCTACAGATCTAATGGAGGCAAGGTGAACTCATCAACTGGTCAACCTTTTGTCATGAATACTGCCTGAACCCCACCAGCCAGTTCCCATGTCTGACTATCAGTGTAAAAAGCCTGCATACCAAGCGTTACTATTACTACTATTTTGTCTCTTGTGCATGACGCTTTCACTGTTCTCTGGATTACTGTTTTTGGATTTGTTTGCTGTTGGACTGCCTGTTTGGATTTCTTGATTTCTGCCTCGCCATTGATTATGATGACTTCTTTAACGTTTGGTTTGTTTGTTCTGGACTTGCTGGTTTGTTTAAAGGATTAGTTCACTTTCAAATGAAAATTAGCCCAAGCTTTACTCAACCTTAAGCCATCCTAGGTGTATATGACTTTCTTCTTTCTGATGAACACAATCGGAGATATATTAATAAATATCCTGACGCATCCGAGCTTTATAATGGCAGTGAGTGATACCAACGAGTATGAGCTGAAGAAAGTGCTTCCATCCACATCCATCCATCATAAACGTACTTCACACGGCTCCGGGGGTTAATAAAGGTCTTCTGAAGCGAAGCGATGCGTTTATGTAAAAAAAAATCCATATTTAACAACTTCCACCAGACCGCCTTACATATTGAACGTACAAAAAAAACGGAACTGGCATTGTGTCAGGTAAGTTTTTTTCCGTAAGTTGAATCAGGAAGGCGTAGGACGTAGTGTAAGCTTTTTGAACTGCGAGAGATGTTGCGCTTTCTTCCTAAGTTGAATACGGAAGGCGGTCTAGCGGAAGCTAGATATTTTACTTCATAACAGATGCTTTTTTTTCAGGATTTTTTATGAATAAAAGTTTAAAAAAAAACAGCATTTATTTGAAATGTATATATTTCTATTAATGTGAAAGTCTTTACATTATTCTATAGTCTTTATCATTTATTAACAAGACAAACCAAAACAAAGATGGTAATTCAAGCATGAAAGACAAAAATGTAACAGCTAAGCACATAAGCAGGGCCATAAACCAAGGGAACTGAGGGCAATATATACACACAAGATAACAAGTAACTAAAAAAGACACAGGTGAACATAATAAGCAACCATGGAAACAAACTAGATAAGAGAACAAAGAAAGCAGGAACAGGAAAATACAAAATAAAAGTCCATGAAAATGAAATGGAAACTAAACCTGAAAGTAACATTAACAACTAAACTGAACATTTTAATGTAAATTATATAAATTAAATATTTAAATTGCAATTAAACTATCAAGGCAAATAATCAACTTATGATTTTTGTCATAATATTTTTTGCCCCTAACCACAAGGTTATTTACGCTTGATCTGAACTCTCAACATGTGGATTCATTTCTCAGCAAAGGATGTGTAGGAAATTGCATTAATGTTATTTAATAAGCTTGATTAATGAACCTTAACTAATCCTTTCAACAGCTTTGACCGTTCTTGAATACATGTGTACGACACCTTTGAAACCTGCTGGAACGGGGCCAAGTAGTGGATTAAAGAGCAAGCCCCCCTTCATCAATCTCCCCAGCGTCCCTACTTGTAAAGTATGAAGTGCAATTAATGAACCGAGCGGGTCTGATAGCTTGACCTTTTATACAAAGTTGAAAGAGGCCAAGTTCTTGGGGCTGCACATTAGATCTCCATGTTTTATGTACATGTTCAAAAGTTTGGGCGCACTAAGATTTTTGTTTAATGAAATTACTGCTTTTATTCAGCAAGGATGCTTTAAATTGAACAAAAGTGACACTGAAGACTGGAGTAATGGCTGCTGAGAATTCAGCTTTGCCATCACAGGAATAATTGACAGTCAATAAGATGTCACATGCTTGGCCTTTAAAGCTCCAACTGCTAATTTGTTTGTCAATATAGGCGACCAAGTAATTTTTTTTGTCATTTGAATGAAAACCTGTCAACTCTCCCTGTCCACCCCGCAGTAAAGATGCACACACACACTTTGGAGTGTCCTTATGCGTTCATCTGTTGGTGAGGGCATCGCATTCACTAATACTCAGGCATCAGCACATGTGTGTAGACTACTTGCCAATGCTGAAGTCCTCACAAGACACACTTGTGTGCTCATTAAGCTCGTTTTGCGTCAGTCTTCCAGTAAGTAGTGCTTCTCTACTAATGAGGGTGGCACGACATTTTTTTGTTCCCTATGTCAAACTGACTTGTGTTGTGCTCCAAGACAGCACATGATGTTCATTTCTCATCAGATTCGACTGAGACAGTTTATCGCTGAGAACAGAAATGATCCTGCTTTTTTAACACATAATTTCAGTCGTTTAGGTGTTATGACTTGTGAATGTGTTCATGGTGCTTTTCAATACTGGGACTACAGCTACTTTTTTTTCCTTTTTTTTTGAGTTAACTTTTTGTACATTTGTGCAAAACGTTTGTATTTTTATGTACTTTTATTTTCATTGTTATCATTATGATATTATTCAGATGAAAGCTTGCGGAGGGCCATTAAACAGGGTTATTAAAATATTCATAGCTATCTAGTTAAAAACTTGTATGGTCCATAAATTCCTTCAAAAGGACTGCCTGGAGAACAAATATGGCTTCATGCCCTACAATAACAAATATATTTTGATAAACATTATTATTTTTTTAAAATTATTTTTATTTTTTAAGCTATTGTTTGCAAATTAGGTAACCTGAGGAAGAACTGTAGGATCTGCTAAAGCCTCTATTTTTCACAATATAAACTCTCATAGAAAAAATGACCACCTACTCTATAGCTGCCCTTTAATATAAGAAATCCTTTTACTGAAAAAGGGAAGATATATTTTCTTACTCTTTCTCTATAATCCTGCCATTCCTTTCAGAGCTTAACAAAGATTTTTTTTTTTATCTACTAGCTTATTCGGCACAGTATGTCAGATTTGTACTTGATCTTTCAATATTTTCGTGTCCCCACCACAAAATACATGATACATTTTTAGCAACAAATTTTTTTTTTACATTTTGCAAGACATAAAAACATACTGTTCTGGCTAGTAAGATTTTTTTTTTTTTTTTTTAAAGAAATTGGTACTTTTATTCAGCAAGGCTGCATTAAATTGAACAAAAATGACATTAAAGACATTTATAATGCTACAAAAGAACACTTCCACTCTTTACAAGCACAACAGACAGAACAAATGAGATACATTGATTAAGCAAATAGAATAAGAGCATATTCCATTTTTCTATGAAGGTTCTATTTTCATCATCGATTTATCTTTTATTGAGCAAGGCACATGAGCTGACATACCACTGCATCAAATCCTGTGACTCATGTCTTTTTACATCTGAAGATTTGTCTCCATCGAAAAAAATAATTGGATATGACACAATTAAATATGTGCATCGGAACAGAAACTTGTTTTTATCAGACATCAAAATCAATTGGGGGCTGCAAAAAATGATTTAGCCCATTGATCGTCAGTTTGGGTACTTATCTAGGTCTCTGACAAATGAATTAATTATTCATTATTACATGTTGTTTGTTTCTATTTAGGGTCAGGAAATTAGATGTTATCTGAACAATGAAGAGTCTGGCAACAGTATTGCTTGTATCAGGAGAAAATAGAACTGCTGAAGCCATTAACACGCATTATACATTTTTATAAACTTAAATCCTTATAGTTAATCTGCTGGAACAAGTATGATTTTTTTTTTTTTATCCAACCATGAACATATGTTCATAATTCTTCCAAAAGATTGTGTGTAAAGACATTACAGTTATTTGTCTCCAATGTGCCGTGTGTAATTACGGTTGTCTCACAGGAAACCATTTTTATGGCTCTTTCAAGGTTTTTTGATTTAATTAAATTTCAAAGAGGACAGAGTGCATGAGAAGAGATTGAGCTCGGTTAATGAGTTTCAAGGAAAATGAAAACGTAATGGATGGAGGCTCTTGCGGAAATGCCCCCACTGCTATGCTTTACTCGGGGTGGGCCTGTCCAGTGGCTTAACTTTTTGCTCTTGTAATTGCCTAAATTCCTGTTGTGGTAGTATTACACACACCTCAACCACTGGTATTCTCAAAGTTTCTTGAAAAAATAATACAGTTAAATATTATAATTATTTTTTGTTCAAAGCTTGTTTATTTTCTTGTTTTTGTATGTCTTGCATAATGTTATGCATCTCAGACTAAAAAGGAAATTTCCTAAATGTTACTTTCCCTTCATACTCCTAGAGTGAAAATATCATCTGGGTTGTAACTAAGTGCATAGATTTGGTTTGAACCAGGGCCTAAAAAGTGAAAAACAAATCATTCGGTTCCCTTTCATAGGAACTTACATCATTGCGGTGACGCTATGGGAATATTTTCAGTGTGATCAGTGTCTGAATCACTTGTACACACGCGCCAATGTCATTGGCCACATATGAAGTCAGGTGACGCTATGCAGTACATGAATTGTCTATAAAATGGTGCCTGACATGGTGTCACCAGATTCTTTGTCTTCAGAAGCTGCTTTGTCAAAGTGTCTGTGTTTTAGAGCAGGAGTTTGACTTAAAGGTGCTGTATGTGATTTTTTTTTTTTTTACCATAATATGTTTGCAGAGATTTAGGAAACAGTTCACATAGACCTAATTCACAGCAGCGCCATCTTTGATTTTTAGCGGGAATGAAAGCGAGGCTGTGAGGGATAGACATACATCTCCTCAGTGGCTTGTACTGTTATTTAATGTGTTTTAGGATTGTTCTGCTGACAAAACACTGCAAAAATATCTTTCCAAGAAATTTCAGTAGACAGAAAGGAGATCTAGGAGCTTCAAACACTTTTTTAAAGCGGATGCCATTGAAAACATGGTAAGTTTATCCCTCACAGCCTTGCTTTCATACCTATCATGGCTCTGATCTGAATAAGGTCTACACTTGTTACTACAAATCTTTACAGTTACCAGTTTTGTCCAAAATGACTGAACGTATTTTTGATATTCACTACTGTTCCCGAAAAAATAACTTTCTGTAGTCAACCGTCCCTGCGTTTGTTGTCCTATGCTAAATAGCTAATTGGTTAGCATGCTAAATTTTGACCATTCTTTCTAATGTGGTCATTAGCTACATTAGTGGCTAAGTTAGCTTAGCATGCTAGCCATTTAACAAGCTAACTGACATGTTTGTGTATTAATTCTTACCTTAAAACCTCTCTTCGGTAACATGGCAAACGTGTCTTTTTATAAAAGCCAAAATCGAGGTTACAGTGAGGCACTTACAATGGAAATAAATTGAGCAATTTCTGAAGGATTTAAAAGCATAAATGTGAAGGTTGTAATTTTATAAAAACACTTACATTAATTCTTTTGATAAAACAAGTGTATTTTTAGAGCTCTAAAGTTGTTCTTGTCATTTTTGTGGTTGTTTTAGGGTTTGCAGCATTGTCATTTCAACATAGTTGTAAAATTGCTAAAAAAGTGCTGTTGAATGAAAAAATTCAAAAATCACTGTGAAAATTCACCTCACTGTGACACTGTCTAGTGATCCACTTATTCCTTGTGCTTTCAAGAGGCCTGAAATTGAATACATTTTAAAAGAAATGTATTTACACAGCTGAAATGAATCCCACTTGTGTCCCATTCATTGCATTTAAACGTATGTAATGATTTTTATCTGTTTTGTACTTGTACTAAATTTAAGTGTTGAAAAAGTCTGAACTGGGAAACTCTCCATGTAGTCTGGATAATTCAGCCCTTATGTTCCCTGACAGATAAATAAAGCATTCCACTCTAAATTCTCGTAATGCTGTCTCTACATTAAATCAAATGAAGAGTGCACTAGGGGAGAATGATTTAAACATTTATTTTTTCTTTTTAGCATACAATTTGCTGAATTATCAGTTTGACTCAAGAGAATAGTCAACAAAATGTCTTTAGAAAACAACAAAATAATGTTTCAGGAAGCACAGTAATACCCCAGCTATTAAAAATGTGTTCTAAGAACATGTTGTTAATATTCCCATTAAGTTATGAAAGTGTTATTTCTGAATGTTATCTGAAAGTCCAAAACGGCCATTTTTTTATGCTTTAAAAATGTTTTTTCTTGATTCTTGGTGAACGTTAAGGTAGTGTATTGTCTATTTTATCATTTTTTAAGTAATATGGGAACGTTACTTTTGAATGTTCTCTGAATCGTCTGAAAAAGTAGCGAGTAGTAATGTTTAAAAAACATTAGACTAACATCCAACTAAAATGTTTCAGGAAAACGTTCCATGAATGGATGATGTATAAATACAAACCCGATTCCAAAAAAGTTGGGACACTGTACAAATTGTGAATAAAAAAGGAATGATGTGGAAGTTTCAAATTTCAATATTTTATTCAGAATACAACATAGATGACATATCAAATGTTTAAACTGAGAAAATGTATCATTTTAAGGGAAAAATAAGTTGATTTTAAATTTCATGGCATCAACACATCTCAAAAAAGTTGGGACAAGGCCATGTTTACCACTGTGTGGCATCCCCTCTTCTTTTTATAACAGTCTGCAAACGTCTGGGGACTGAGGAGACAAGTTGCTCAAGTTTAGGAATAGGAATGTTGTCCCATTTTTGTCTAATACAGGCTTTTAGTTGCTCAACTGTCTTAGGTCTTCTTTGTCGCATCTTCCATCTTTATGATGCGCCAAATGTTTGCTATGGGTGAAAGATCTGGACTGCAGGCTGGCCATTTCAGTACCCGGATCCTTCTTCTACGCAGCCATGATGTAATTGATGCAGTATGTGGCCTGGCATTGTCATGTTGGAAAATGCAAGGTCTTCCCTGAAAGAGGCGACGTCTGGATGGGAGCATATGTTGTTCTAGAACTTGGATATACCTTTCAGCATTGATGGTGCCTTTCCAGATGTGTAAGCTGCCCATGCCACACGCACTCATGCAACCCCATACCATCAGAGATGCAGGCTTCTGAACTGAGCGCTGATAACAACTTGGGTTGTCCTTGTCCTCTTTAGTCCGGATGACATGGCGTCCCAGTTTTCCAAAAAGAACTTCAAATTTTGATTCGTCTGACCACAGAACAGTTTTCCACTTTGCCACAGTCCATTTTAAATGAGCCTTGGCCCAGAGAAAACGCCTGCACTTCTGGATCATGTTTAGATATGGCTTCTTTTTTGACCTATAGAGTTTTAGCCGGCAACGGCGAATGGCACGGTGGATTGTGTTCACCGACAATGTTTTCTGGAAGTATTCCTGTGCCCATGTTGTGATTTCCATTACAGTAGCATTCCTGTATGTGATGCAGTGCCGTCTAAGGGCCCGAAGATCACGGGCATCCAGTATGGTTTTCCGGCCTTGACCCTTACGCACAGAGATTGTTCCAGATTCTCTGAATCTTTGGATGATATTATGCACTGTAGATGATGATAACTTCAAACTCTTTGCAATTTTTCTCTGAGAAACTCCTTTCTGATATTGCTCCACTATTTTTCGCCGCAGCATTGGGGGAATTGGTGATCCTCTGCCCATCTTGACTTCTGAGAGACACTGCCACTCTGAGAGGCTCTTTTTATACCCAATCATGTTGCCAGTTGACCTAATAAGTTGCAAATTGGTCCTCCAGCTGTTCCTTATATGTACATTTAACTTTTCCGGCCTTTTATTGCTACCTGTCCCAACTTTTTTGGAATGTGTAGCTCTCATGAAATCCAAAATGAGCCAATATTTGGCATGACATTTCAAAATGTCTCACTTTCAACATTTGATATGTTATCTATATTCTATTGTGAATAAAATATAAGTTTATGAGATTTGTAATTTATTGCATTCCTTTTTTATTCACAATTTGTACAGTGTCCCAACTTTTTTGGAATCGGGTTTGTAACTTTTTAGTGCTAATGTTTTGATGTCAGAGATCAAATAACATTGAACGAATGTTCTGTTAATGTTACTGGAAGAATGTTTGCTCGTAACATTGAGAGAAACTTGCCAGAACCTTAGCCAAAGTTCTGAGAACGTTCCCTGTTAGCTGAGACCTGTATGTTTTGGCAGATAATACCTACATAATGTCTGGGATCATTAGTCTTCCTGACAGAATGACTTCTCTTTCTGCAGGGTTTGGGAATGTCTCTCCACACACAGAAGGAGGCAGGATCTTTTGCATTATCTACGCCCTGCTGGGGATCCCACTCTTTGGGTTCCTCTTGGCTGGAGTGGGCGATCAACTGGGAACAATATTTGGCAAAGGAATCGCCAAAGTGGAAAAGATGTTTGTGGTGAGTATTTAATTAAATTGAGCTAA
This sequence comes from Mylopharyngodon piceus, assembly GCA_039654765.1. Taxonomy (NCBI): domain Eukaryota; kingdom Metazoa; phylum Chordata; class Actinopteri; order Cypriniformes; family Xenocyprididae; genus Mylopharyngodon; species Mylopharyngodon piceus. The sequence continues at coordinate 6,788,311 of CM077449.1, forward strand.
AATCATGTAGCAAAATTGCTCACAGGATTTATACCATTAATGCACTTTATAATCTATAATTATAATCCTTTTACTTGTGCAGCAGTTTCTAGTGTCTGCCACAGAAATCTTTTGGAAAAATGAATGCAAAACATTTTCAGGGATTTTTTTAACATGTTGACCTGAACAATGTAAATAGATATTCAAGTTAAAGGGGACCTATTATGCAAAAGTCACTTTTGCATGGTGTTTGGACATAAATGTGTGTTGGCAGTGTGTGTACACAACCAACCTATAATAATAAAAATCCAACCACTCCTTTTTTTTTAATCCCCATAAATCATAAGCAGTGTCTCAGAACAAGCCGTTTCCAGATCCCTGGCAGTGTGATGTCACAAACGCCACAGGCCCTGCCCACGAATGTTGACAGACACTGCCGTTTTAACATAGCAAGTTCACAGTCCGCCATTGCTGCCCTGACGAGAATGTCTCCCAAGCGTTTTAGGTGTTCTGTAGCTGGATGGATTAATCCACATAGCTCTCTCCATTTACTCCCTAAATCTGAGCCGCTGAAGACGAGGTGGATTCATTTTGTTTTTGAAGAAAATGCTCCCTCAACTCTACCGAAATTTGTTTATGTCTGCGCGAATCATTTCACACCGGACTGCTTTGTGAACGAATGTCAATACAAAGGGACAATACAAAACATACAGTCTCCAGAGTGATTTACGGATATGAAGTTTACCAGTTTATTAAGCACCACCCGAAAAGGCATAATGTATATATTTGTTTACTGTTAGTACACAGAAACACTCGTTACAACTTCGCTGTGTATGTTGCTGATAATGCAAGGGAGAGAGAGAGAGAGTTTATGGATAATATTTTAATGCACACTTGCACTGTGTTTTATTAAGCTCTTACAGTGAAGACAGACGCTTCATATTTTGTGTGAAGTACAATAAACGTCATAAAACTCTTGTACTAATATAGTGGATACAAACAAGAAGACAATATAAGTTACAACCATAATTGAACTAAACTATACCTGTTCTATCTCCATGCAGCATATATTCGCAGTTTCTGACATTATAGTGCGTCCTGACTGAATCCTGACAGGGGAGAACGAGCTCTTGAAGCTCCGCCCTCCGAGCGCAGCAGCTCATTTGCATTTAAAGGGCACACACTGAAACGGCGAGTTTTTGTTCAACCCCAAAAAGTGGCGATTTTAACATGCTATAAAAAATTATCTGTGGGGTATTTTGAGCTAAAACTTCACATACACACTCTGGGGACATCAGAGACTTATTTTACATCTTGTAAAAGGGGGCATAATAGGTCCCCTTTAAAACAACAGATTAGACCAATTCTGTGAAATATTTATAAAAAATTACCACCATGGCAAGTCAAAAGATTACATCTAAACAAATATGTGACCCTGGACCACAAAACCAGTCATAAATTGCACGGGTATATTTGTAGCAATAGCCAACAATACATTGTATTGGTCAAAGTTATCGATTTTTCTTTTATGCCAAAAATCATTAGGATATAAGGTAAAGATCACGTTCCATGATGATATGTTGTAAATTTCCTACTGAAAATATATCAAAAATGTATTTTTGTGAGTGGATATGCATTGCTAAAGACTTCATTTGGACAAGTTTAAAGGTGATTTTTCTCAATATTTAGATTTTTTTGCACCCTCAGATTCCAGATTTTCAAATAGTTGTAGTTTTTGTGTTCCAGGGTCACATATCATTCATTTAGAAAAAAGTCTGTGCACCTCATATACCTTCAGTCAGAAATGTGCTATATTGCCTTCACTCAATAAATCCCCTGCAGCTCTAAACTAATGATTGTTTTGTAGAAATGCTTGCTTACTACTATTAGCCTTGTTCGGTGCTGCAGAACATTCGGTCACTTTGATGATTCACTGTAATATCTTAAGTGCCTCTGGTGGCCATCTTGTTTACACTCGTTGCACATACACACTGTCATTTTATGCTGAGCTGTTGTGTTTTTGCGTTGAATGTTTTACAATGAAAAGCACAATACAGTATTTTTTTGTCGGAAAAGTCAATGCAGCATAGTGAATTATTTATTGCTGGTGCACTCATTCTTTTGTGTACCACATAGTAAACACAATTTCTTTAAGGCTGAAGGGAAAAATACATCTTTTTCTAAGGGCAAGTGTTTATTTCTCAAACGTCATGAATTTGCTTGTCAAGTGCAGCTTTCTGTCCTGTGTTGACATATTTGGACAAAAATCTGTGTAGTGCAGCATGAGTCATCAGTTTCCTTCATCCATTCTTTATGATCTCTATATTTTGGTCCTGTTCCCGTTTTTGCGCATTTTAAATGTGTATATCTGCTAAAAATGTCAGTGTTTTGTAGTACGCTACTTACTCAAAGCTAACACAAATTAACTAAAGGCCATAAAGTTCTCATTATGAGGTGGTCTTTAAATTAGTGATAAATAAGTGAATTAGTGACAATATTTCAGCCAGGCTGATTATTCGTCCTACAGAATATTTGGCATGAGATTATCAACATTGGACAATAACTGCACATGCTTGGCTAATTAATATATATTAATAAATTCTATTAGTAAAGTCTGTGCAGAGAAGTTATTATTAAGAAGTTATTAATATATATATAACTTCTTAATAATTTCCTAAACATTTTTGCCTGAATTTTGAGTAAATAATGTGTAAAACAAATGTTAAGTTAATTTAAACAATTTTGTGTGAATTTCATATGATTCAACTGCACTATTTTTTATCAAATAAGGACATCACTATGACATTATACAAGATCAATATCTAGCTGATGAAGTATTTTACAGTTGAACAATTATGAAAATGTGTGTCCACAATACTTTCTTTTAAGATTGGATTAAATTCCATGACTTTTCCAAGCCTTGAAAGCACAATTTTAAAATTGCCTGATATTTCCAGGTTTTCCATGATGTGTGGGATGCATCACATGACAGATAACAGTGCGAAATGTCATTGGAAATTGATTATTATTTTAATGAATTTTTCACTAAATTTCAAATCTCTTTGTCTGTGATTTTTATTTATTAATTTACCTTTTTCTTTATATGTACGCTGCCATTCAAAAATTAATGCTTGGATGCATTAAATTGTTCAAAAGTAATGGACATTTATAATGTTAAAAAAGATTTATATTTCAAATAAATTCTATTGAATTTTCTATTCATCAAAGAATCTTGTACAAAGTGAATCACAAAAATATTAAGCAACTGTTCATTGATAATAAGCAGAAATCAGCATATCAGAATGTTTCTGAAGGATCATGTGACACTGAAGACTGGGGTAATGGCTGCTTAATATTCAGCTTTGCCATCACAGGAATAAATTGCTTTTTAAAATATATTCAAATAGATTACAGTTATTTTAAATTGTAATAATTCTTCACAATATTACTGTCTTTATTAAATGCAGCCTTGGTGAGCATAAGAGACTTTCAAAAACATTATAAAATCGTACTGATCTCAAACTTTTGAATGTAAGTGTACTTTGCTATGTCTCATGTGTGCCAGTGTATACTAGATGCCAGACATTGCATTCAGACGATGTCTGGTCAAGTATTGTGGACATCTATCAACACTGATTATAATGAGCTTCATTTTCTTTTCCGCCCGGCTTTTGCATCTGTTTTTCCTCACAGAAATGGAATGTGAGCCAAACTAAAATCCGTGTGACATCCACGGTCCTGTTCATCCTGTTTGGGTGCCTGCTGTTTGTGGCCCTCCCCGCCCTCATATTCCAACACATTGAAGGCTGGAGCGCTCTGGAGGCCATCTACTTTGTTGTCATCACTTTAACCACTATTGGATTTGGAGACTTTGTGGCAGGTGAATGAAGTCACTACTTTGCTCCTTCAGTCTCAATTTCAAGCACTTGTGTTAGTTTCTGAAAGCAAACAAATACACAGAAAAACAACTCAAACTGAAGTATTCATGAGTTCTGTGGGTGGATGTGGGTTGATTTATCTCATTCAGGAGGCTCTGAGATTGAGTATCTGGACTATTATAAGCCCATCGTGTGGTTCTGGATCCTGGTGGGTCTTGCCTACTTCGCTGCAGTTCTCAGTATGATTGGAGACTGGCTCCGGGTCATCTCCAAGAAGACCAAAGAGGAGGTATGTGCTTACTGAAATGCTTTCAGCCAATACCAGGGTAAGCATGACACTTCTGTTCCACGGAACAGATGGTGAATTAAGATCTCCACCATGTAAGCCTGTTAAGTATGGACATATTGTAGAAATATCAATAATATATATATATATATATACACCCAGTCACACCTACTAGCCACTTTTGCAGGTTTAATTTTATATATATACATTTTTCACTTGTAGTTTTTTAAAGTCATCTGAAATAATAAACTAAGTGCAATGTAGTGTTGTCAAATATATAGATTTTTCGATACCTATACTGAAATATCTGAAACGCTTTCAATACTAATTTTCCGCAGAATAGATACCAGCTTTACTTTCTCTCTCTCATCTCTCCGACAGCGAGTTGACACACAAACCCGCCTCCCCTCACTCACTCGTTTCATTTGCTCCGGATAAATATTGTTGGTGTTACAGGACTTGAATTTCAGCGTGGGATTGCGAGTATTGCGTATAATTTTACTCATTCCCGCAGATTTTGTGCTCACACCCAAAGTGCGCACACATAAAGCCACCTCTCAGTACTAAATTAAGTTCTTTTTCGCTGCTTATTGCGCTTAAACAGTCAAATACACACAAAATAATGTCAAAATGCCGGTCTTGGTGGGTATTCACATAAACACAGTCAGTAATATTTTAAGTTAACGTAAACAGTTGAGAAAGAAAACGCATGTGTAACAGTATAATGGATCCATGCGTCAGTTTTTCCCCATGATATCGATGTCAAAAGTGTGGCCAGTGAAAATGCTGAGTGGCTAGTAACTTTGGGAAACCATTAGCCACAGTGGCTGGTGCAGCAAAAACATTAATGTCAAGCCCTGCACACACACATGTAAACATAAACTTTTATGTTAGATGTGATTAATCACAATTTGACAGCATTAATTATAACCTTTTTCTGGAAATACATGTGTTGAGTGCATGAAAACATGTTTACTAATAAACTACTGTTAAAATGTTTTGGGGGGCATTAAGATTTTTCTTTTTAAAGTTCATTCAAAATGTCAAGTATTCAAAAGTGACATTTATAATATTACAAATGATTTCTATTTCAAATAAATGCTGTTCTTTTGAACCATCTGTTCAACAAAGAATCCTGAAAAATGTTTCCACAAAAAATATTAAGCAGCACAACTTCTTGCAACATTGATGATAATAATAATAAATATTTCTTGAGCACAAAATCAGCATATTTTAATCAAATAAATGCAGCCTTGGTAAGCATAAGAAACTTCTTTCAGTTATGCATTCTATGCTTGCAACCTAGATTCCAATTCAGGAAAGAAATGTGGAATTTAAGGGCATTCCCAATTCACTGAATGCCACACAACCCTTATCTGTACTTATGAATGTTTGTCAAGTAGTTACATCACAAAGTTTTCCATCACAACTGTTCCCCACAAAATACTGTAGAGCTGATTTAATGTCTCCACAATATGACTTTATTGCTTATTTTGCATTTCTATAAAGATTAGGAACAGCTTATGTGTTTTATGAGGCCTGTATGAAATGTTCCAGGTCATGTCGAGGAGTTCATTATGTGTTATTGTGGCTTTGTTTGCTATGTAGTCCACAGCATAAACTTCCAGTGTGTCAGGAGCCAATCACAGATCAGCGCTGTGTTTAGCTTTCATTTACTCTAGTGTATGAAATGAATGAGCTTCAGCCTGGAGAATTATGTGCTTGGATTAGCTGGAACAGAAGGTTTGCTCTGACCCAAACACATAATAAGACATTTTCTCTGGACCTCGTGTGCTTTTCTGATGCCATCATAAGTGCAATTTTCTGACATTATATTCTATAGTATCACATAATTAGTTTTATGTTTAGGAGTTGGGATTTGTCATTTACAAGAACATGTAAGGAACGTCATTCACAAAAGGGAGACTGTAGGCCTCAGTGTTATTCAGCCCTGTGTAAAGCAGCAGAATACTGTAAATCTGAACCTGAAAATGTCTCACATTGAAGTCCATTATCACATCTTACTGGAAATAGTGGAGAAGGGAAATGCAGTGCAGGATTAATGTGAATGAAAGGTCTGAGTGACCCAGTTCTGCTTCCTGATTCTCATCCATAATACATCACCTTTCTTAAATGCTGGAAAGGTGCTATGTAGCGTGCACACACACACACACACACACACACACACACACACACACACCTCAAATTAGAACTTTTCAAGAGTCCTGTAAGGAACCAAGTTACCATCTAATGACCTCATTAGAGAGGAAAGCAAAGGTTCCTTGTTTACTTATATCAGATTTTCTCATTAGTTTTATTTATTTATTTTTTACTACAACTTAATTTTGAGAGGTTTTGCTTCACAGTCTTGACATTGTCTAGGCTCATAGTGAACTATTTATTCCTGAATAAACTACAGTGGTAGTATATATATTTAAAGGGGCTTTCTGGTAATAGTGCATCAGGAGAATCTCAAGAACAAGGCTGAGAACATTAGAGACTATAGACTTACAGTATATTTTTGTGTAACTGTACTATGTTTTAGAGGTTTGCTAGGTAGGTAGGAACTTTATTGATCCTAAATTTGTGCATCATCAGCAGCCAGACGGTTACACTGCAGGATGCTTTAAATTGATCCAAAAATACTGTAAAGACATATTTAATGTAACAAACGTCTATTTTTATTCTTTAAAAATGCTGTATTTATTCAGACCCTTTGTTCAAATGCTGAATTTGCAGATGCTTATGCTTTCAAGCAGTTTCCCATAGTGCAGCACTTCCAAAATGTGTTTGTTTTACCATTTTTAAAAACAATAATTGACTTGAAAATGTACAGCGACCTACAAATGTATTTAATTCTTCAGTGACTGAAAAAAGACACTGGACTGCTGTTTCCTCACTTTAGCAGAATTATTTTCAACTATGATAATAATAATAATAATAAGGGTTAAGTACCAAATCAGCACATTATATGATTTCTTATAGATTATATAACAGGTTTTGCTTGTAGATTCACTGTAGACTGGAATAATGGCTGCTGAAAATGGGACTTCATCCATTACAGTTTTCTTGTATTTTGAAATATTATTGCTGCAATAATGGTTAATGTTTTCTATTTTAAATATATTTTAAAATTAAGATTTATCTTTTATGGCAAAGCTGAATTTTCAGCATCATTACTGCAGTCGTCAGTGTCACATGATCTTTCAGAAATCATTCTAATATGCTGATTTGGTGCTCAAGAAACATTGTTATTAGTAGTAGTAACTAGGGTTGCAAGATTCCTGGAATTTTCAAAGTTGAAAAATTTCCATGAAAATTAATGGGAATACTGTATATGGGAATTAATGGGAATAAACTGGAAATTTGCAAAATTGCAGGTTAGCTTATAACAGGGAACTTAAATGTAGTTGGGAAAAAAACAAAAGAACCAGATTTAATGCAAATTCAGTTGAATTTCTACCCTGCGTATTCCTCAATCACATGCAGACATGTTTTTTTCAACATTCATGGTTTTTTATTGATGAAAGAATCAATATCAAAAATGTCATTTTTTAAATAGGTTTGTAAGCATGTCTGCTTATGACCAAACAAAATGTTTATATTTATGTTTGTATATGATACAGTTTGTATAAATTATCCCAAATCTCTAATTAATTCCTGTAAAGTTTCCAACTTTCCAAAATTCCAAATATTTCCAAAATTCCCCAGCTTAACTTCCCATAGAAAGTTTTTGTTTTTGGAATTGGACCCCAAACTAAAGTGTTACCATTTTTTTTTTTTTTTTTTTTTTTTTCTTTCTTTTTTTTTTTCAGGATTCTTTGATGAATAGAACGTTTATTTGAAATAGAATTTTGTCTTTACGGTCTTTTTTGCTTAATCCAATGCGTCCCTGCTGTATAAAAGTATTAATTTCTGTTACAACAAAATAGAGCATATACTGTATATTACAATAAATACACTAATATTGGAAGAGTAATCATAAACAAGAGTAAAAAATTGTATGATAGTTTGCACAACATGCCAATCTATTGTACATGCACTTTGTGAACATCAGTAAAAGCCAGAGACAGTTACTAGGGAATTGGTCAGACATAAATTTCACAAATGATTTTAAAGGATTAGTTCAGTTCAGAACGAAAATTTCCTGATAATTGACTCACCCTCATGTCATCCAAGATGTTTATGTCTTTCTTTCTTCAGTCGAAAAGAAATTAAGGTTTTTGAGGAAAACATTCCAGGATTTTTCTCCATATAGTGGACTTCACTGGTGTTCAACGGGTTGAAGGTCCAAACTGTAGTTTCAGTGCAGCTTCAATGGGCTCTACACGATCCCAGACGAGGAATAAGGGTCTTATCTAGTGAAACAATCTGTCATTTTATAAAACAAATAAAAATGTATATGCTTTTTAACCACAAATGCTCGTCTTGCACTGCTCTGTGATGTGCCACGCATTACATAATCCCATTGGAAAGGTTATGCGTGATGTAGGCGGATGTACCGCGGTAGGGCGAAAAACTCCATCTCATTTTCTCCTCCAACTTCAAAATCATCCAACATTGTTGTTTTACTTTTTTTGTAAAGGGCGTTTGACTTTGTCTTTGCATGTTCACTTAGACGCTGGATTGGTACTTTCACCTACGTCACGCGTGACCTTTCCAACATGATTATGTAATGCATGGCACATCACAGAGCAGTGCAAGACAAGCATTTGTGGTTAAAAAGTATATAATTTTTTATTTTTTTAGAAAATGACAGATCGTTTCGCTAGATAAGACCCTTATTCCTCGTCTGGGATCTTGTAGAGCCCTTTGAAGCTGCACTGAAACTGCAATTTGGACCTTCAACCCGTTGATCTCCGTTGAAGTCCACTATATGGAGAAAACTCCTGGAATGTTTTCCTCAAAAACTTTAATTTCTTTTCGACTGAAGAAAGAAAGACAAACATCTTGGATGACATGGGGGTGAGTAAATTATAAGGAAATTTTAATTCTGAAGTGAACTAATCCTTTAAGTTGCACATGATATCCCCAATAACAGCTATGGATTGGGATGAGGGGTTCCTAAAGATCCATAGCACATCTGCACACAATGGATGAATTGTACGGTCTTATAGCAGCAGGCCCAGATTACTTTCTTTAACACTCCCATCTGCCCACATGCCTTTCATTCCCTCGGGCTGAGATATTTCCACAGAAAACAGGTTTTTGAAGTGGTTATTTACACCTCTTAAACACTTCTAAACACATATGACACTTGACTGCGTTTGGTCCCACTGACAATTCCTTCTGTTCCAGGTGGGAGAGTTTCGCGCTCACGCTGCAGAATGGACGGCTAATGTGTCAGCGGAATTCAAAGAGACACGGCGCCGCCTGAGCGTGGAAATTTACGACAAGTTTCAGCGGGCAGCGTACATCAAGCGCAAGCTGTCGTCAGAGCTGGGCCAAAATCCAGGTCAGGACATGATGCCGTGCAAGAGGACCCTGTCCGTGAACTTCACAGATGAACTAGAGAAAGAAGGTCTCTCGACCCTGACCAAAAATGGCAGCCTGTACCTAAACGGTCTTACCCCGGACTGCCACGATCACGGCGAGATCTCCATCATTGAACATCTGAAATGATAAAACACTGATAAAGAAGACCTGAAAGGTACTTTTGTGTCTACAGCTATGCTTCATCACAAAGCTATATCTTTCCTGGATGAACTGGAATCTGTGAGAGGGTGACTTTATGCCTTGTGCCAGTGAAACAATTCTGTCTACGTTTTATAGGAATTAAGATGAAGTCTATATTCCTGAGAAAAACAGGACAGCAGCTTTTATTATCCAATTAATCATATTTGTGCCTTAAAATCACCAGGAATAGACTTCCCAGAAGCTGCTACTCTGAATGATACATAGAATTTAAATGTAATGTTTTTTTTTAGAGAATGAAACCAGTCTTGTCCAAACACTGACTAACTTAATTGGTTTTTGGATGCGTATTGCAAACCCAGCATGTGTGAGCATCTGTTCATAAACTATTACAGGGTATCAGACAAGAATGGCAGAGGTTTATGATACTGACACAGCTGTGATCGGTGGCTCACCAGTGTAGTTTATATCTTGCATTAGCACATGGATATTTTTTAACTCTTTCCCCGCTAGCATTTTTTTAAAAAAGGTTGCCAGCCTCCGCCAGTGTTTTTGATAATTTTCATATAAATTTCATGGCCCCCAGAATATTTTGTTGTATGAATATCTGAACATGCAATAGCTATATCAAAAGAAAGAACAGAGCCTCTGCTTTTTTGAAGTGTTTTATTCTAGTTACAAGCTTTCTTTTTTATCAACACTTGAATGAGGGTGTTTAATAAAAAAATAGCAACATTCTGAGGAAAAGGCTGAGAACACAACGTGCATAAGCAATGTTTTTACCGCTTGTTTCTGTTCCTTTTTTGTCTTTGTTTTGATCTAGAGATTGTCTTCTCTTTTAGAAGATGCGTTATAGCGCCCCCTACCGTATAACAGTGAAAACATGGAAAGCTGGAAAATTCTGTCAATGGTGGAAAAGCGTTGTCATAAATGACGGAAAATTCCGTCAATGGTGGGAAAAGAGTTAAAGGGTTAGTTTGCCCAAAAATGAAAATTCTGTCATTAATCACTCACCGTCATGTCGTTCCACACCTGTAAGACCTTCGTTCATCTTCAGAACACAAATTAAGATATTTTTGATGAAATCTGAGAGGTATATGACTCGTCCATAGACAACAATATAATCAACACGTTCAAGGTCCAGAAAGGTACTAAAGACATCATTAAAACTGTCGCCGTGACTGCAGTGGTTCAACCTTAATGTTAAGCGACAAGAATACTTTTTGTGTGCAAAAACAAAACAAAAATAACGACTTTATTCAATAATCTCTTCTCTTCCCTGTCATTATCCTTACGCATGTGACGCAGTACGCACAGTGAAAGCTTCCGTGTTTATGTCCGAATGCCGGCTCAGTATTGGCCGACACTGTTCACATGAGCACCTTGACACGTGTGTGATGCTGACGCAGGAGCCGGCCAATAATGAGTCGCCATTCTGACGTAGAACCTGGAGGCGCTGGACGTAAACAACGTATGAGAATGACACAGAAGAGAAGATATTGTTGAATAAATTTATTTTTGTTTTGTTTTGCCGCACAAAAAGTATTCTCGTCGCTTCATAAAATTAAGGTTGAACCACTGCAGTCACGTCGACTGTTTTAATGATGTCTTTAGCACCTTTATGGACCTTGAAAGTGTTGATTATATTGTCGTCTATGGACGAGTCATATACCTCTCGGATTTCATCAAAAATATCTTAATTTGTGTTCTGGAGATGAACGAAGGTCTTACGGGTGTGGAACGACATGAAGGTGAGTAATTAATGACAGAAATTTCATTTCTGGGTGAACTAACCCTTTAATATCTACATACACATTGTGTTTAAGAGCAGTTGTGAAATACATGAAACCGTGCTGGAGTCGAAGCATCTCACCTTGTTTTATTGTAAAAAAAATAAAATAAATTAAAAAAAATGATGTGCAGAAATAGCATGTTTTCTGATAGAACTGGTCATACGACAATCTCATAATCATTAATCATGCGTTGCCTGCTGAATAAAGAAAGTTGTGTGGTAATGCAATGTATAAATATATTTCCAGCATAAATAACGTCATTATGTTTACCTTTAGCCTGCACATGGTTTAAAGTGTTAGTTCACCCAAAAATGACAGTTCTGTCATCATTTACTCACCGTCATGTCGTTTCCAACCTGTATAATTTCTAAAGTGTAACTCAAAAATGGATATTTTAAAGAATGTCGGAAATCTTAATGTGATTTATGACTAAATCATTCTTTTCGGTAAATCGATTTAAGATTCAGTCACCAAAGTGGTTTGGAACTGCGTGAGGGTGAATTTTTTTTTTTTTTTTTTTTGGGTGAAATTTCCCTTCAAACTCACTTAATTTAAAGCCAAATGTAACTTGATGACTGTGGAAACCAGTAAACAGGAATGGCCAAAGAAAAAAGTGTTTTTAGAAAAAAGCTATGACTTTTCAGACTGTTCAGTTACAATGCATTTTGTCATAAACAACTATTTTTTCATATTTTTTTAATAATAGCATATATTTGCCATAATGTGCTGTTTTGTGGACTCAATGTACTGAAGGAATGACCATGAATGTTCTGTCAAATGCATGTAGGCTAGGCTTTGTGTCAATGCTGAGTGGATAATATACCATAATGATAGACAGCCTGCATAAGAGCTTTATTTTTGACACTGGCATCAACTGAAACAGCCTGTAGCATTTCCTCATAGTGGATTGTAAGATGAGCAGTGATGGGTATGAATGGGTATAGGAAAGATTTTTTAACACCAGCTAAACATCAATCCATCTTTTCAATGTAAAAAATGAGATTTATTCTAATAAGATATATGCATATCAGTGTGATGATATTTTCTGGTTTAAGAACACTAGGAAACTGGAAAATCAAAAATATTTTTAACAATCTTGCCTAGATTTCAACACATTTCATTTGTCAAAAGAGCAGTGCCATAGTAACAATGTGTCTATCTTGCCTTCGCTCTGCCTTCAATATTTAAACTAAAACCTGCTAAAAGTCTTGGTTGTTAAGCTTGGATCTTTCTTGTTATGCTAATAGCTTTGTACTTTATTATTTTTTTCAACATCATTTTTATGAGCATATCCTCAGCATTATATGTGATGTTTCTACACAGTTTTGCATCTCGGTGCTTTGCTTTTAAATAAGCAGAATAAACAAACCAATATTCTTATTCTTCAGGAGATTGAGGGTGTTTTTATGTCTAACAAAACTGCGACTTGCCATATTTTTTAGAAAATCCTATTGTTCCTGAATTGAAGACCCTTAGATCAGGCCTTTGTGGGAAACTGGGCCTTTGGATTGAGTCCTTGTGGGAAAGAGCGATGCTACCGTAAACAAGTGCCACATACACTGATTGATCCCGCTCTCGATCTTCTCCCATAACTCTGTCGCTGATACAGTCGGAAGCTGATGGTAAATCTTGCCGTCATCAAGAGCCAATCAGGACTGTGCACTTCAAGCATGAGCAGATGTTATGTAAGCATGTCTGAGCGTCCAAAGAAAACAAGGGCCGCAGTATGAAAGAACATTTCCAGTCATTAAATCCTCGTGCTATGCCTCTAGTCTCATCAGGGTCAATCGGCAGAGGACATCCCGAACAAAAACAACACCAGATTTAATATCTGTAAACACAACCTGTGTGAACTTCAACACAAATTCAACAGACCATATCTGAGGCTCACTGATCTATCTATCTATCTATCTATCTATCTATCTATCTATCTATCTATCTATCTATCTATCTATCTATCTATCTATCTGTCTGTCTGTCGGTCGGTCTGTCTGTCTGTCTGTCTATCTATCATCTATTTGTCTGTCTATCTTTCTATATGTTCATCTAACTGTCTGTCTGTCTGTCTGTCTATCTATCATCTATTTGTCTGTCTATCTTTCTATATGTTCATCTATCTATCTCTGTCTGTCTGTCTCTTTCTGTCTGTCTGTCTTATCATCTATCTGTCTGTCTATCTTTCTGTCTGTCTATCTTTTTGTCTATCTATCTGTCTGTCTGTCTATCATCTGTCTGTCTGTCTGTCTATCTGTCTGTCTATCATCTCTGTCTCTTCCTGTCTATCTATCTATCTATCTATCTATCTATCTATCTATCTATCTATCTATCTATCTATCTATCTATCTATCTATCTATCTATCTATCTATCTATCTATCTATCTATCTATCTATCTATCTATCTATCTATCTATCTATCATCTCTGTCTCTTTCTGTCTGTCTGTATGTCTATCATCTATCTATCTTTCTATATGTTCATCTAACTGTCTGTCTGTCTGTATCTGTCTGTCTATCTGTCTATCTATCTGTCTATCATCTCTCTGTCTGTCTCTTTCTGTCTGTCTGTCTTATCATCTATCTGTCTGTCTATCTTTCTGTCTGTCTATCTTTTTGTCTATCTATCTGTCTGTCTGTCTATCATCTATCTGTCTGTCTGTCTATCTGTCTATCTATCATCTATCTGTCTGTCTCTTTCTGTCTATCTATCTGTCTGTCTGTCTGTCTGTCAGATGATAGACAGACAGAAAGATAGACAGACAGATAGATGATAGATAGATAGACAGACAGATAGATAGATAGACAGACATACAGATGAACATACAGAAAGATAGACAGACAGATAGATGATAGACAGACAGATTGTCTGTATGTCTATCTTTCTGTATGTTCATCTGTCTGTCTGTCTATCTATCTATCTGTCTGTCTGTCTATCTATCATCTATCTTTCTGTCTATCTATCTATCTATCTACCTGTCTGTCTGTCTGTCTAGACCACATAATTGTACTTTTCGGTTTATTCAAACAATATCATATCTGTTATTCGTAACAGGCAAAAACATTTGATGAAGACTGAATGTTGGGAGAAATTTGTTGCCAAATATCAAGCTGAACATGTGTTTGTTCTCATTTATAATTTAGCATGGGAAGTAAATGTCATAATATATTATTTAATAAACACTGGCTGTTCCCATAAAGGATTATTTTTAAACATGAACACTTAACATAAAGCTAGTAAAATTATAACTGTTCATAGCATTTTCACCCCCATTATTTCTATATTATTGATTTCAATTGATACATGTTTTATTGCTAGTAGCTAGCTACAGTAGCTTCAGAGAAGACTCGTTGTGATTTACATTCCTTTTTGGCTCTTGAAGGAAAGCGCTTTGGAAGATAGCATACTGAATAGTAAAGTTGAATTGCTGGCTTTCTACAAAACGTTGTTCTCTGTACCTTTTACCTTTTGTTAACTGGTCTGTTCTGCTTCTATTGTACTGCTCTATTTTTAACTGTTACCATGGTGCATTTGCTGACAAAAAAAGTAGTAGTCTTGGGTCATGAGGGTGGGAGAACTTACAAGACTGATTCTTTAATAAGATGTAGGCAGCACCACAAAACAACAAATGAATTATCCAGTGCAGTGCTCAAATGTTTTAAAAAAAATTATATATATATATAATTTTTTTAGCATTGATTTTCCCTGCCAAACCTCGGCACACTGCAAAAAGCCTCTTGAGTTTGAAGTGTGGTTATTTCCATGCAGCAGCGGTGGGACGCCTCCGAGGGGTTCTCTAGTCTCCAGGTCTTTGATGTTACAGCAGAACAACCAGTGCGGCACTATATCCAAAACGGCTAGTTTTTAATTTGACTTTTCCTTGGTATTTTCAATCTCAGGCATTGTAGCTTTTAACTTAATTAACATTATTAATTACATATCATCCGACTTCAGCAATATTACAATCTAATAACATTCGGAAACCATTTACACGTACAGTTTTGATCAATAATACACACACAAAATCCAATATTAATTTTTCCTTTCTTCATGAGCGGTTCCCTTAATGAGAGCCCAGAGAATGCTGAGTTCCAGCAAATCCCACTAGTGCCCCGTCGATCTGTTCGTTAGGAGTTTGGTTCTCAAGGGAGCTGAGTGGTCCATTGAGGCAGACAGCCTGTACAGTAGCTTCCCATGATGCAGCAAACCTCCGCTGTCAGTTAATCCAGAGTCTGAGTGACAGCCAAACGACACGCTTCCTCACAGCTCACTTTCCCAAAGGAGATGTCTGGTGAGAAAGCAAAACATTCACACACTGCTTCAAGTAAACAGAGGAAAGCCGTTGTGATAATAGACCTGATAGTGTTGCCAACTGCTTTCAATTGAAAGTAGCTAAAACTGGTAGCTAAATGTCACTAGATGACATCATAATGGCAAATTCATTGATCTATATAAATATGGATATAGACCAGTGGGCAAATAAGAATCTAGATAAGGTTTGTCAAAGAAGTTGCTAGATTTGTCCCTAAACTTTTGGAAAAAGTCTCAAAAGGGGCAGGGAAGTCACTAAATGTGATAATAGACCTTTTTTTCCCTTTTACATAACATTATTATTATAAAATATTAATATTTTTTATTCATTTATTTTCATTATTTTATTGAAAATAAAAATATTTAATAGTATTATTTAATATTATTTATTTATTTATTTTGCTGTTTTTTTTTTTTTTTTTCATGAAAATTAAATTCTGCTGTTTTAATGACATAAACATTTGTTAAAATAAGCTAAAAAGAACAGTTTGGATAAGAATGACTTTGCAGGTTATTGTTGGTTAGGTGCTGGTTGAGCAGCATAGCTATAATGTTAACCAGGAAAATCTTAGCTGGTTAAGCTAGTTGACAACGTCTTTCAGTTGAGGCTGGTTGACTGAGAAAGTCTTAAAGGGATAGTTCACCCCAAAATGAAAATTATCCCATGATTTACTCACGCTCAAGCCATCCTAGGTGTATATGACTATCTTTATTCAGACGAACACAATCGGAGATATATTTAAAAATATCCGGAGAGATTTTGAAGCCCAAAAAATGCCTCCATCCATCATAAAAATAACTCATACGGCTCCAGGGGGTTAATAAAGGCCTTCTGAAGTGAATATTTAAATATTTAAACTATAATAATAGCTTTCAGCAGACGGCTGTGCGCATCGATTTAATGCGGAAGAGTGACCCCTGACCCCACACATAACATAATGACGAACACAGAAGTGCAGAGGATAGAGCCAAACAAAACATCGGTCATGAATTAGAAGTCTAAAACGAGAATTTTTAAAGAGAAATGTCGAAGGATTTTGATATAAGAGAAGAGCTTGAGTTTGTTGCCCAGCTCTATTTGTAAGCTTAGGCGTCTAAGCTTACGATACTCCTACATCCTGTGTCATACATCGCGTCACGCGTTACTCTTGTGGCACAAGTCGACTTGCGCAGTATTTGTACGGTCGTCTGCCGGAAGCTAGTTATTTGAATTCACAAAGTTTTAAATATGGATATTTTTCTTACAAAAACCCATCGCTTCATTTCAGAAGGTCTTTATTAACCCCCTGGAGCCATATGGATTACTTTTGCAATGGATGGATGCACTTTTTTTGGCTTCAAAATCGGGCCCCCCATTCACTACCATTATAAAGCTTGGAAGAGCCAGGATATTTTTAAATATATTTCTGATTGTGTTCGTCTGAAAGAAGAAAGTCATATACACCTTGGATGGCTTGAGGGTGAATAAATCATGGGGTAATTTTCATTTTTGGGTGAACTATCACTTCAAGCAAATCATCTCTAATAATCAAATCATTCATCAATGTGACTAAAATAGTAGCCTCCTTCCTGATAACTTCCTGATTATTAATTATACTGTTGTTAAACCTTGTGTTTTAATTTGCAGTCATTGTGTTTTTAAATTGTGTGCCTATTCAGTAGGATGGCTACTTTGTTTAAAAAGATGTATGTATGAATGTAACCCAGTTGACCTCAAATAACACTGACATATCCAGTCCAGCAGCACTTTCTGACCGGGTTCTGTTTGTGCTGCTCAACCCACTGATGCTGCTTAGACAGTGGGATCGGAGAGAGAAAAGAGCAGCTCATGCATAGTGTACAGAAGGGCTGTTCACACCAGTCAGAACATTGAGAATATGCTCATCATCTTTATCATGCTCTACTTATCATTGGCACTAATTTCCTTTTTGCTGAGAAGTGCATTATTGCTCCTCTCTGCACAGGCTTTTAAAAACATATCTGCATATCTTATTGTGGTCATTAATTTAGTTATCATATTGCATGGATAATATTTTTATATATTGCCTGATTCAGTATCATCATTTAGCATATTAAAGACACTGTTCAGATAAAATGCTTTTGATTAAATTACTTTTTCCAAAATGAGCCCGATACAGATACTTTTATTTTTAGCACTATTTCCTTCAGTTATTTTCATGCCTAATGATGCCTGTTAAAATGTAGGAGCTACTGTTTCTTTCACTGCTCTATCATATTTAAAATTTAATTGAATAGCACAGTGAATATTTAGAGCTGCTCTATCGGGGCTCAATCAGTCAAGAGCAGTGAGTGATTTTCTCTTTGTCTTTTGTTGTTAGCTTAACATTGAGGATGAAGACAGCAGTAGGTTTATTAGGCTGCTGTCACTTTAAAAGCTGCACATATCCAGCATACTGTTACACACGTTTTTTTTATTTTTTTTATTCTTTCTCAACTGTTTACGTTTACTTAAGACATAACCGACTGTTTCACAAGGATACTTGCCTATATGGGCATTTTGACATAATTTTGTGGGAATTTGTCCGTTCAAGCGCAAGAAGACATGAAAGAGAACTCGATTTAATAGGCTATTTGCGCGCTGTCTGAGAGGCAGCTTTCTAGGCGCTCACTTCGGATGTTTGCACACACACACACAAAAAATTATTACTGTACCACCTTCCTCTTACAATGTAGGGAACCACTTGTTACACATAAATCATGTAACAGTTCATGTTTTTAGTTGCACATAGTATGATTTGAATTCAAATGATGCATTAGCTGAGGGTGCGATCAGCAATCAGGAGCATGCAACAGAAGTGCGCTCTCTCTCTCTTTACCGTCAGTTAACGTTAGTAATATGC
The DNA here is from genome assembly GCA_039654765.1 of Mylopharyngodon piceus. Lineage (NCBI taxonomy): Eukaryota > Metazoa > Chordata > Actinopteri > Cypriniformes > Xenocyprididae > Mylopharyngodon > Mylopharyngodon piceus. The sequence continues at coordinate 6,807,046 of CM077449.1, forward strand.
TCCTCATTTTACTTTCTATGCTATTGCCATATCCAGCTGAACTACAAACTTTCCAGCAATGTCTGTAAAAAAAAGGGATGTGCGATCGCTGCACGCTGAATCCACTCAGAGTTCTCGTATCAGCTCAAGCACAGCAGATATATAGGCATAAATATTTAATCTGTTTAACGTTCTATTAATTTTCACATTACCTTTATAGACATCCTTCTCTGATATATCCATTCTGCTCTCTGTTTGCTCTGTTGTCAGTGTTTCTTTGTCACAAGCACTGTACATGTTGCTTGTTGGTATCAGAGCATTTTAATGACTACGAGTACACGGGTGCAGTAGCATCCCTACTAAAAACAGTTACACACTCTTATGAGCCATCCATTTTATTTGACCTCAAGGGCTAAAGGTTTACTTGTTTAAAGAAAAATGACATTATATAACCGCAGTGTTGGGGGTAACGGATTACAAGTAACTTGAGTTATGTAATCAGATTACTTTCTCTATGTAACTAGTAAAGTAAATCATTACTTTTAAATTTACAACAAAATATCTGAGTTACTTTTTCAAATAAGTAACGCAAGTTACTTTGTTTTCCCATTTATTGACTGAAAGCTCTCCTGTTCCCATGTTGCGAGAAATCGGGAGTGCAGAGGCGCGTTGTGTGCGCTGTGTGTAAACATGATGATTATTCTATACTAGTTAATGTGAGAATACATTTACTAATTTACTACTTCTCCTGCATCCTATTCTTCTTTAATCCAGAATGGCAGCACAGCTGAAAGGTTTGAGCTGCGCCCTCTACTGTACAGGCGTGAATTTGCACTTCCTTCAGCCTGAGGCTTATTTATTTCACTTTTGGTGTGAAAGGGCCTTAACATTTGCCAAAAATAAAACTTTTTTGTTGTTATAAAAACAAACAAACAGCCCAGCCCAGATGAGAAAAAGTAACGCAAAAGTAACGTAATGCATTACTTTTCATAAAAGGTAGCTAAGTAATGCAATTAGTTACTTTTTTAGGGTGTAACACAATATTGTAATGCATTACTTTTAAAAGAAACTTTCCCCAACACTGTATAACAGTATATTAAAGTAACACTTTCATACATTTGTGAACGGCTCTTAAAGGGGACCTATAATGCACCTTTTACAAGATGTAATATAAGTCTCTGGTGTCCCCAGAAAGTGTCTGTGAAGTTTCAGCTCAAAATACCCCACAGATTATTGATTATAGCTTGTCAAATTTGCCCCTATTTGGCTGTGAGCAAAAACACGCCATTTTTGTGTGTGTCCCTTTAAATGCAAATGAGCTGCTGCTCCCGACCCCCTTTCCAGAAGAGGGCGGAGCTTTAAGAGCTCACGTTTCAGATACTCAACAACAACAAAGCTGGAGAATCTCACACAGCCAAAATGACGATTGTCAGTAACGGTGTTCAGCCTTACATTGTTCAAACCGGAGTCGGACACTGATGGAGAGACTCAGGAAGAAGTTACAACTTTTAGAATGCATCTGGACTTTTCTGAATGGTTAGTGGATAAATTTATGTAGTTGCTGTGGAGTTGATTCAACTCATCGACTAGCATGTGCCGTCATGTTAATCCAGCATTGAATTGACCTTCGTTTGTGAAGCAGTCAATTGACGGCATGGTAACAACACTCTACTACAACAACTCTTCCTCTTCTCTAAAGCAGCCCAACATGGCCTTACTCCCTGTTCTCGAGGGCAGGGTTTATGTAAATTTGGGGGTTTGTGATGTCACCAACCTGGGAAGAAGCTCGTTGTAGTCCTTAAACAGCGAATTGTTTAAAAGAAAATATCTCCCTTTGCATTGAACTTTGAGCATCGTAACTTTGCAGATGTTGTTTATTCTCAAACAGCAACATTACACACTAACTAAAGTTAAAGAAGTGAAATCATAACCAAGGACCGCTTTAACGGTGTAAAATAGGCTCATGTTTCCCCTGTCTGCTGTATAGATTTCTTACATAGATTAATCAGTCACATGGTATTTACAGCTCAGGTGAGTGACTCAAAATAACCTGGCGGCAGCACTGAGTCCCATGAATAAAGATGATTTCCCATCACACACTTCTGTGGGGTCCTGCACCAGCCACACAAGTGTCATTGAGATGAATGAGAATGCTAACGGATACCTTTCTCCAGGTATAGACCACTTTGTTTGACCCTTTGCGTTAATTAATCATTCCTGGCAACTGTGTTTAATTTGTCTTTGTTTGTCGCATTACTTGGCTGTATTAGGCTTTACAAAAATCAAGTATTTAATGGTGAATCTCAACTATAAGATTGTTCTGTTCATTGTACTGTTCATATAAAGTACTGCAGCCATTGACAAAATATGTTCTTGAGATATGCAGCTGTGTAGCATAAATACATTTCTTCATCACTACATCAGCAATGTTGGCAATGACCTTTGACCTAATGCCTTTCAGCTGTTGGTTAGACATAACTATAAGGGAAAGCTTGGTTGCTATAGCACTGGATTAGCAGGATTAGCATAAAATTGTCTGTAATGTTTGTGAAAAGACACAATAGCATTTTGGCTGATCTGGCAGTGGGAGAGAACAGATGGTACAGAAAGAAATACATGAAACAGGAGCAGCTGTTATGAAATCGAACACCGTCCACACAACATACACTTGTGAGATTTACATTCGGCTATGAGGAAAGCTGATCAATTTATTATCATGCATGTAACATCTTATCAAACCAGTGAAAAACAACCTTATCAAATGTTCATTCTAAAAATAGAGCAGCTATGGATTGAGATATGTGCATTATTGCTACATATTACAGACTTGTTACCATGAAGACGCAATCAATTCGAAACATTTGTGTACTCTTGGATGCAATACAAATGATGGCTTTACCTACATGTGCTTCCGACAGAGCACACACTCCCAATGACCCTGTCCTCTACAGAGATCAATGATGAACTAGGCAGATGATATACAATGTGAAGAAATATTCAATCAACATTAGATTTACCTTACAGTATGACTGACTGTGGTAAAGCCAGGTATTGATTTTTTTTGTTGATCAACAACAAGTGAATTGATTACTTCACTAACTCTAAGTGGACTTTTACGATGTGTGTGTGTGTGTGTGCGTGTGTGTGTGTGTGTGTGTGTCTACAAACCAAGGTAATACTTTGAAGGAAACTGCTGATGTAGTTTGCTGGCTCATACACATCATGGCTCAAACTGATCAAATTGATGAAGAAAGGAAATCCATAACCTGCAGCAGTTTGATTTCTTTTTCAGCCTTTCTTGCTAAAAGACAAAGAAAATCTGGGACAGACAGACAGATAGACAGATAGACAAACAGACAGATAGATAGATAGATAGACAGACAGATAGATAGATAGATTCACAATGTGACTTAATATCTGCATCCTTTGATTTAATTTACATAAAGTAATTAAATGTGTTTAGGAAAAGAAAAATTACCAAATTGAAAAACTAAAATTTCACCAAAGAGAAAACTGGCTTTCATTGTAGTACTTTGTCATAGCATTTAAAACTGTAGGAACGCCATCATGTGGCAAAACTGTGTAAAACATCTCATTTATAGTACCGTTTACTCATTTAAAGGGATAGTTCACCCCAAAATGAAAATTGTGTCATCATTTAGTCACCCTCAAGTCGTTCCAAAACTGTATAAATTTCTTTGTTCTGAAGACAAAGGAAGATATTTGGAAGAATGTTTGTAATCGAGCAGATCTCGCCCCAACCCTTGAGAAATTATGACAGAATTTTCAATTTTTCACTCTAAAAATGGCTGGGTTAAAAACAACCTATTTGGCAACCCAGCGCTGGGTAAATATTGGACAGAACACATGCTGGCTTAAAGTAACCCAGCAAGTTGGGATACACATTTTAACCCAGCAGGTTAGATTGCACACTTTAACCCAACTTCTGCTCATATTTACTAAATGCTGGGCTAATTTTACTTCATTAATGGTTATTGTTTCCATTTCCTTGCAGCAAATGTTATTTATATATTTAATTTAGGCTATAAATTATTGAATTATATAGGCCTATATTGGTAATTTAGGAAATGAATGGACATTAAAAAGTTTGAATCAAATAATTTTAATAAAAACATTTAGAAAGTGACAGGAGCAAATGACCGTTTCTAATCCAGTTTATTCCAGTTTGGCAAACCAGCAGTTGGTTACTATAACCCAGCAGGGCTGGGCAGTTTATGAGGGGGTGCATCATTTCTACTGTCAGTGAAATTTAACCCAGCAGTGGGTTGCACACAAAATTACCAAACACTTTGAAAATAACCCAACAAAATGATCAAATTTTGTGTTGGGTGAACTTGGGTAAACCTACCACTATAATTTTTATTACAGTTTCTTACAGTAATTTCCATTATTAGATTTATTATTAATTATTATTATTATGCATTGGTGAGTGAGTTTCACTGAGACAGTACCATTGTAGTTGCGTGCCACCTTGTGGCCAAACTGTGCAAACCCGTGCAGTTTCTCTGAAGGAATGTGATGTCTGATAGAGCAAGTGGGTGTAGCTTACGTGGAGCTCCTTCTCGCTAAACGTCCAGCGAGGAGGAGCGAATGTAATTTGAATGTAATTTGTAATTTTAGAACATCCGACCACACCCTGTGTCCAAACTTGGTCCTGGAGGGCCACTGTCCTGCAGAGTTTAGCTCCAACTTACCACAACACACCTGCCTGGAAGTTTCCTGTATGCCTACAAACCTTGATTAGCTGGTTCATGTGTGTTTAATTGGGGTTGGAGCTAAACTCTGCAGGACAGTGGACACCCCTGCCCTAACCCTACCCACAACTCTACCCCTCCACCCCATTAGACGTCCAGAGAGGAGGAGCTGGACGTCATTTGACTCTACAGCACATACCGGTGCGAATGTGTGTTTAGTGGAAGCGATATACTGAATAACAAACAATCACTGATTTTTAATAAAGCAGTAATGGGCATGTCAGCTGCAGGACTGTATGAAACATTTGCGCAATACACACTTTTAAACGCAAGAAATAAATTAGACCCTTTCTGCTGATGTACTGTGTTTATGTTCTTAAAAAGCTAATACAAGAAATAGCTTTTACCTACATTTACTAACAGGATCTCCACAGTAACGGATAAGATACAGCACATAAGAGGCGGTGCATGCGGAGTTGTAAATGCAGTGTCAGCGACTCTACGTGGCGACGATGGAAAACGGTGGAAGGCGGAATGTGGAGAGCTCGAGGAGGAGCTGATTTGCTGATTTTATTCGGGCAACGACACGTCCACGGAATCCACGTGTAGCCTGTCACTGATGCAAACATACGGGACTGTGCTGCTCTCATCAGCCGGGGTGGGTTTCATCATGGAGCGACCGCTAACCGCCGCTGCGAGAGGTACAGTCGCATTTCACGTCTAGCTTTTCTGTTACATCCTTAATGTTTGCCTTGGTTGTCATTACATTATTATACTATAGCATCCATTAGCACAATGCAACTAAAAAGAGAAGAAGAACACTTAATTGTCGCAGTGTAAGGTCAACTGTCATACTCTTTATAACCGAAAGAATCATATGGTGTTTGATTCAAACAGTACATTTAGTAATTGCTGTATCATTCTTGAGTGAGCGATTCTTGTAAAGGGCGTATTTGATTCTCTAATGATTCATGAATCGTTTCTTTGACCGTCTGGACTTGTTTTGGTGACAGGTGTGCCAAAGCGATCCGGTGGAGCAGTTAATATGATCACAACACGGCTTCTGTTCCTGTTCATCCTCCCTTTACTGAGTCTGTGTGCTCCACAAGCCCAGAAAACACTCAGGTAGGCCGCAATAACGCTATGCTAGTATACTGTACTGTACTATACTATACTGCAGTACACCCCCCACCACTCACACACACCCTTAGGCTTTACACTAGCCTGTACAGCATGGTGATATTATCAAATATATAGCCTATTGTGAAACACTTTAAATGGTACCATTTGCTCATTTAGATGTTATAGAAAAAAGAAAAGAAAATGTTATCATTTTTAAAATTGTACTTAAAAATGATTATTATTAGCATTGTTATTATCATTATATATTGGAAAGTAAAATGCTAAATCAAATATTCTATGTAAATGTAACAATAAATAATGTTAGACAAATCAAATGAATTGTTATTGGTAATTATTTTATATTAATAATTATATTAATTTAATTCATGTATAGAGCAGATGCATAATTTTGATTAGGACAGATAGATAGCTATCCAACTGTAAAATATGTCAAGAATCAGTATCTTGGCGTTAAGATTTGACATTAAGAAACATTTGTACATTTTTTTTCTTAACACTGGAAAAAAACTTGGCCCATTTTTCTTCTGATGTTGATGTTTTGTTCTGTTTTCCTAGCGACGACATCCTTGCACCAGACCTTCCTAATCCTTTTGGGTCCAGCGAAGAAAACCGCAGGTTATCTCTTTTGAATACATCTCCCTGATCTTGCTTTACTGTCTTTAAAACCACCTGATCAAACAAGGTAGTACAGTTGCCCCAAGGTTCAGAGTCCATTTTCACATGAGAGATAATGCTGAAATTTCCACAGCTGACACTGACATGCCGAACAAGCGATAGCTAAAAAAAAGGTGACAAAAACAAAATGTTTGTTGTGCTTTCTAGCTTATTTTAAAAATGTAAGAACATGTCTTAACATGGAAAAATACTGTATGAATTCAGATTAGGGTGACCACCATCAAACAAACCAAATGTTAGACGATTACCAAGTTTGTGTGGGACAATGTGGGACATGTTACCAGCACTAAAACACAAATTGTAGCTGTTATATAATGTCTATCTAACTTAATAAAAACATTTATATTCTGCCTTTCAGCTGATAAAAATACTTTGTTCTTTAGTCCCTTCCAGAAAACATTACATCACAACATGTCTTTATTTTACATGTCATTTAAATTCACTGACCCTAAAGGCAGCAGGCATCATGCAGATAACTATTTTAATTCTGAAACAGTCCAACTCCGCTCCACTTTTTTGATTGACAGCCGTCACAACCTACTAGTGACCATGCTTACTCCTTTCTTTTCAACCATTGGATAGGATTTAAAAAAATGGCTGTTGTATTTGTGTAAGGCGGGATGTTACTTCTGTCGAAGCGCTGTTAAATATAGGTGAAAAACTACGCAGCAAAAAGAATAACTAAAATGCTTTCTTAAAAAGGCAAAAGAACACATGCACGTTTTCCTAATATGATAATTAAAAACCAACAGACTGATGAAAATGCGGGACATTTTCTCAACATGCGACTTGCGGGACAAGGAGTGAAAATACTGTGCGGTACAACACAAAGCGGGACGGGTGGTCACCCTAATTCAGATCCTTGCTCATTTTCCTATATAAATACTGTAATCATTTAAGGCAGAACTAAAGTGACCAATAATCTTTGATTCTGTATGACAGGCTCCTGCAAAGCTACATTAAGGGCAGCCTGAAGGAAGGACAGACCAGTCCAGAGATGAACACCAGGGAACAAGGTTAATAGTTCATTATTAACATGCTCTCTCAATCAACTGCTTTTATTTCCACTACTCTTTTGTGCTTTTCTATTTTGCATACTCTTTGTTGGGTAGATTACTTACAAATTGTAATCAGTTACCGATTCCAAATTACATGACAAAAATTGTAGTTAGTAACGTAATCTATTACATTACACGTGTAAATTTTAGGAGGATCTATTGACAGAAATGCAATATAATGTGTTTTCAGTGTTGTATAAAGACCTTACATAATGAATCGTTATGTTTTTATTACCTTTGAATGAACCATTTCTATCTACATACACCGCGGGTCCCTTTACATGTTAAGTCACCATTTTGCGCCGGCATGTTTCTACAGTAGCCCTAAACGGACAAACTGCTCTACAGAGCGCGTTTGCTTGACTGGCTACTCTCTGCTGTCTCAGACGATGACATATTTGTCCTGTGTTGGCCACCGTAGCTTCTCTATATTGCAGTTCGCAACCTCACCGCTAGATGCCGCTAAAATTTACACACTGCACCTTTAAGGTAATATAATGGGTCTACTTTTTGATTACTTTCAGATTACTTTTGATCTAACACGTTTATTACATTGATCTGAATAGGATAATCCTGTACCATACTAATATAAAAGTACAAAGAGAAAGAAAATATATTCCATTCTTTATCAAAAACAACAAAAACAAGTGCATTAAATATTACATTACGTCAGGGTTTTCCAGACTGGGGTTCATGAGTTTAATGAAAAGCTATTAAGCAATTAAACATAATTTTAAATTAATTTTAAAAAGGTAGAATCAATGATTTATGAATAAGTTAATATGATTTTGAGAATAACATTTAATCATGTAATCAATAGAAATTAAATGTAGTCTGATTACGAGTATTTTAAAATGTAATATAATCTAATTACAAGTACTTCATTTTTGGAATCTGATTACGTAATCCAGATTTCATGTAATCAGTTACTACCTAGTAATAACAGTAATAGAGATTTTGTTTGTAATTATGTGTGTGTGTGTATATATATATATACACAAATTCATTAATACGTTTTATAAGCGTATTAATGATTTGTTCTCTTCTTGTCGCAGAAGTGTTCTTCCTTTTCTCCTCGTATGACTATGATAGAAGTGGGCAGATGGATGGCCTTGAACTGATGCAACTTCTGACAGATTTCCTGACTTATCATGAAATCATGCCAAAGTCAACAGATTCCGTGAGTGCTGTTTAGTTTTGTCATAACGTTAAAAGTAATCTTTTGAGTTCTTTTACAACTTGAACTCGTTTACATTTTAGGTTGTATCTTTGGTGGACTACATGCTACAAGCTCAGGATCTGAACCAGGATGGACTATTGGCTCCTTCAGAGCTGTTATCATCATCCACGAATGACCATCAGCAAGAAAACATTGTTCCCCCTGATCCACCAGCTGACGAGGCCTTAAAACAAGAGCGAACACATACGACATCGGAGGATGGAGATTCTGAAACTCACCAGCAAGATGCAGAGGTCAACCAAGAGTCTGAACATGAGAATGAGATGCCTGCAGATCACAACCAGATACCTGAAAAGTTTGAAGAACAGCATGACCAGCTGCAAGATGACCATCAGGAACAGAAGAACATACCAGTCCATCAGGAGCAACAAGAGATGTAATGCCAAATTAAGCATGAAGTGCAACTTTAGAGACTTTATTATTATTAAAGACACATCTCTCAAACGGATACAAATCAGAATTGGAAACCACTCACCTGCTGCATATACAGTACTGTGACTGACGCATAATTTATTTCTGGATACTAAAAGTTTTTGAAAGTCCAAAAGCATGTGTTAATGATATTAGCATCATTGTACACAAATTATTGTGAAACAAACCACTGAACTGTACAGAAATTTCTCAGAGTCTCCACAGAGTTGTGGAATCCAGAAACAATCATCTGAATTGGTAACTGTTCAACTTTTCCTTTTTGCTCTTCAAACTATGCAAACCCAGAAAGTAAAGCTTTAATTTACTGAGAATTTAATGCAAAAGTCTAGTCGCAGCCAAGATCTAGTAACCATTATTAGGGTTTTGTACCCAATTATAGGCATATTTCTATATTGAACTTATAAACACCTTTGAAATAAACCGTTCAATTGGAGGTGGAGAGTACTTTGAGCTTCATGACTGATGGCCAAAATCTTTAATTTTTCTGCTTCAGTGCAAAAGATGATTTGGATGGATCTAAAGGTAGACTGCTAAATTTTGTCATAAGTGAACAATTTAAATGGTGCATAAAAGTTAATTTTAAGCTCAAGTTAAACAGTGAAGCTCTGTATTGCAGTTCCAGAGAGACAAAAGCTCACTCATGCCCAATTTCCAGTAGATTTCTTATAACCATCAAGCCTCAGCTTTCTGAATTACTATACAATGTGAGAAACCACACTCATGCCTCCATGTCTGATACTCCCATTTACATTTTCTACTTAAGTGGAAAGAAAACCATTTAAGGAAAAAGATGTTGCAAGTGAGCAGCAGTAATGACAAAACATACTTTGGTTTTAATATTTATTATTACACTTTAGACAAAATCCATTAACACAAAATTAAGTAAAAATTCAACCCAAGCAAGTTTTAAAAAAGTCAAACATACAGGAAAAAAATGTGGCTTTGAGGCATCAAGTTGTGCTAAAACTATAGACCGTGGTCTAAAACTGACTCCATTGACCTGGACTGCACATGTCATGGTGCATAAGAGTCACTCCAATTTAAAAAAAAAAAAAAAAAAAAACACAAAACACACCACCACTAAAACAAACCCTGACCAGGAGCCCCAGTCTAAAAGGACTCTTAATAAAAATCATTGATTAACAACTCTCAACGTATCATGGCCACAGAGGATGGCAGTCAGCTTAAGTTGAAGACATTCGTTCTGAACAGTGTGCTTGTTTCAGCTCTCTTTATGCCTTTTTATGGTTACATTGGGATTCCAGCTACAATTTCAGATTCAATGCCACAGTGGTCCTCACCTCGGAGAATCTTGAAAAATCCTGAAGTGACAAAAGAAAATAGGTTGGATGAAGCAAACACCTGCACATTGTATAAAATCAGCTGGTTAACAAACTGCAGACAATAAAAGGAACCGTTGTCTTCATACTAAATGAGCCTCACCATTATCACCCCAGTCAGTGTTCCAGGAGTTAGCAGCAAGCCAGTAGGGGACGCCATTCTCCTCTCCCCAGCCCAGGATCTTAATGGCATGACCACCTAATGCAGATCCACTAATGTGCTGATATACACCTATTTAAAACAAAAATAAACTTTTTAAACTATTCCATACTGCATTAGTGCTTTAGACAGACACATGAACCGATTGAAACCAACCAGATTTATACAGCAGGAAGTCCTCATACACAGTGAAGGCTCCCTCTACTGGGCCATTCTTGAAGAGTTCTTGCATAATTTCATTCTGATCAGATGGGACACTATAGGACGTCTTTCCTATAATGACAAACAAGAACAGTTCAATCAATTTTGCAGCTTTCAAAACCATCCTAAGTCTAAACCAGCGGTTCTCAACAAGGAGGTCCGGGCACACCAAGAGGGGCTCAGCAAACTTCTAAAGGGCCTTCAACATTATGTAATAATTTAAATAAGCTAAAACAAGACATCTTTTAATTGACCCCCTCAACAACAGTTTCTCTTTAAATAACCAGGGTTTCCAAGGTCTTGGCAAACCTGTAAATATGAGGAAGACAATTTCTAGACCTGGAAAAAGTCTTGTAAACTAATCTACAAACGCCATGGGCATTTTTATAAGGAACATGCATTTAAAAAAACAAAAACAAACTCTAAAATATTTTATCAGGTAGAAACAGGGTAAAAATGGGTTTAAAATCCTTAACCAGCAAGTCATAATGACTAGAAGAGACATGCTAATTTATTGGTTAAAAAGAGTGAGATCCCTGAAAGTAAAAAATTTAGTAACTTCAAAACTATGAGTGTCTATAGTAGTGCAGTTGAAATGTGACTTGAACTCATTGGTTTTTACCAAAGTGTTTGTCCTCCTTGTAAGAAGGGCTGTAGCCAGGTTCACAGGACATGTCGCAGTTAGGAGTGTCACCACCCTCTCCGGTACAAGGAGGGCGACTGCCGTTCACATGATGCTCACAGGGTTCAATAGTGTATGGACGACAGCCTAAAAAAATAAGTCTTGTTAATACACAGTTGAAGCTCCATGTTTAGACAGTGTTCACTCAAAAGTAAGGTAGACACTAACCAACATGGGAGTTATAGAGTCCACCGCTGACCAGACCCTCTGTGTTCCAGAATTGCCAAGCAGCAGAGGGGTATCCACCATTACATCTGAGATTAAAACACAGACTTAGCATCGTGTGTAGTGTCTAGTAACCATTAAACATGGCACAAAAACAGCATCAAAACACAAACATCAAGGCTGGAATACACTATAACCTCTGTACAGTCTGGACAAGTCAATGCTAGTTGATGGGGAAAAGGGGGGGAATTCGACAGTTTGTGAAGTCTTGTTCTTATCAAATAGATTGGACCACTTTATATAAAAAAAAACAAACAAAAAAAAACAAACAAAAAAAACAAACCATATTCGTTTTGTATAATTTAATGGAAACAAACAAAAACAAAATTAAGCCATCATCCTAAACAGACACGCTGATTTGAAATGACCATTAACTGGTTAATAACGTTGTTTTATGTTTCTGTTAAATATTTTAATTTGGCAGTCAACCAATCATGAATACAGTGTATGCAAATGTGACACTGATGCATCCAACATGAGTGAAATCCCCACAGTCAGCTGCCATGTCATCTTAGGCAAGTTGCTGGCATTCGCTTTTGGATCTCAGGGAGTTTTTCCTGAGGATGTGTCACCAAACGTTAAAGTATTATGATGAACTTACCCCATGCCACAGCTGTCACAGCAGGTAAGCAGGTCCTGAGAAGAGATCTCCACACTCACTTTGGCATTGCTGTGGATACATACTCTGTCAGAGATGGCTTCGGCAGCCCCAAATGCCTGTGTAAAACCATGTAAAACCATGAGTAATAACGCCACAAACACAAACTGCAATCCAAAGTCACACTGTGTGCACCAGAGAGAAGACCTCACCCAGCATGAACCACAAGAGCCCTGGTCTCTGATCTCTTTAAGAGTGGGGCAGTTGGGCCACTGCTTTCTGGCATCAAAGTTTTTGGGGAGCTTGAGGTTATTAGCATACTGTACCCTGGTTAAAGACAAAGCAAGGTCTGTTAATCAAGACCCAGAAGGCAGAACTGAAAGCAAAAGGTATGACGAAATCTACATATAGCAAAGAACCACATGACAAAGCAGTCATATGCACACCATGACTGCAAAGTTAACAAGTTGCACTTCCTCTCTTAGCCTCCCCACTCATTTCTTTTGTCCCATACCAAATTCAATAGCACTCACATGACAGGGAGTTTGGGTCCTTTCAGAAAAGTCCCACACAACCTCTTCACATAGCTGTAGTCAACATCACGGAAGTTGTGTCCAGCCTACAAAGGGAGAAAGAACAATAATTGCACATGAGAAAATGCAGTATTAGACAGTTATTCCCAATACCGGCTCATTCATCCTCACTCGAAAGCAATTTAGAGAGCATCACAGAGTATAACACCATCTTACTATCCAAGTAGTGTTTGCTTTATTGATGAAATTGACCATCTCATGGGACAGGGGAGCGAGGCGAGGTCGAGCCCAGCTAACTGAAAGGGCCGAAATCACACACAAGAAACCCAGCCGCCACATTCTGAAAACCAGAAAACACAATTAATTGTACCTGTATACAGAAAAAAGGCTTTACACACAATTATAACGGTCCAAATAACCTTATTTTAACCATGCTTTGATACAAACTGCTCCTAATACTTGCAGTGCATCTCAGCCTATTTAATGAATCAGATTTAGGCTAAACATGCTCTAAACACTGCTAAATGTCAGTCTCAAACACCAAAGAGAGTCAAGTGGTACATCAAGGTCACTTCAGTCTTCAGGTGAAACGGATCACTGACTGCCTACAGTAGTGTCATCTTTAGGCTGCAGTCATGCAGAAGTGAAAGCTCTAGACATTTAAGATATACGTTCAACCGCTTAATGGTTATGGAACAGATGACACAAGTATTGACCAAGTACTCTTGTAAGGTTTAGTTTTTAGGCATCTTATTTATAAAAGGGGCCTCTGACTCTGTGGTTTAGCAGTAGTTGGGGAACCAAAGTGGTTTTAAAAAAAAAATAAATAACCCAAATTATTGACGCACAATCTTGACAAATCTGTAGATGCAATACTGTAGTGTCGTAACAAATATCCTCATGCTGCACTTCCTCTAACAGGCCTTTACTGACATCAAGTGTGCGTGAGTCAGCGCAATTTACTGGAACAACTTGCTGATTAACAGAAAACCAGCGGCTTGAACTAGCTTCAAGAGATACTAACACTGTCAGAAGCCAACTATGTAGTGAAGAATGTGAATATGAAATATTGTTTGCTGCATTTTTGAGGGTTTCCATTTTAAGATATGTGCAAAATCATAAACTGTCTGATACTGTTCATGTTTGATACCTAATACTACTGTGTCTGTAAGAAAACTAGCAGAGTAATATCAACTAGAGGTACTGAAGCATTCCCGTGTTTGAAAAAAGCAGCTTTGGTTTCCATTTGTCATACTTTCGTATTTAACCGCAGGCACTGTTTACATAAACCAACAGTTAATCCATATTTTAAAGTCAAAGGAAGAAGCCAGTAAGCCTTTGCTCTTATATTTGATAACAGACCAGGAAGTGCTTTTGCATAGATAAAGATAGTCATGTTATTCCATGATAAATGTTTTGCTTAATTTTCGTATAAGTTAAGATACGCTGCTGTATCGCTATGATCTTTTTGAATATCTCCTTGGAAGGCAAATTAAAGAAAAATCAAACACATTTTAATGATTTAAACGCAGATTTTAATAAATATACTAGTCTTACCTGTCGTTTGTCTGCTGGCAGTTGTACTCACTTAAACTCGTGTGTCTCGCTCCCCGAAACTTCCACTGGGCGGAAATAAACAACAGGAGAAAAGCACGGTGATGGCTATATAGAGCAACGGTAGATCACGTGATAAGTCATGTGCTCGTGGGTCTGCTGACTCTGACGTGATTTAATCTGTTTATTTAAGCAATCACAGTACTGTTGTGTTAATTTATTTTATATGTAAATGTGATGAATAGTATGAAAGCCAATTTCCACCACATAAGAAAAAAATAATGCTTTGGTTAATCATGACATAAAGTCGAATTTATGAGAGAAAAAGTCATATTATGACATAAAAGTCATAATAAAAATTGACGTTTTTGACATAATGTCGACTTTTTATATCACAATTATGACATTAACGTCATAATTTCTATTTTTTCTGTCATAATTTTGACTTATCTCATAATGTCGACTTTTTATATCACAATTATGACTGTCATAATTTCTAATTTTATCTCATAATTATGATTTTCTTTCTCTCATAATTTTGAAGTCATACACGTGTGTAAATATATTAATGAAAAATATTTGAGATTTACATTATTTCTCGTGAGTTTTTTTTCTTTTTTTTTTTTGTCTGATATTTTTTTCAGTTGGGTTTTACATTTTAGTTCATCAAATAGTACTTTGTTAGTTATGAACGAAGCTGTTTTGAACGGTTTTATATTTGCTCGGTGTGTGACGTCACATTGAGCGGCAGCCTCCAAAAACGGATCAGAAAGACTCAAGAATCACACAAAGCGCACCCCATTTAGCGCAGAAGAAGAGTACTGTCCTTGAATAACTGAATACCCCAAACTTTGAGAAAAATAAGACAGTATAGTGCAAGCAACGATGCAGAATCGAAAGGGAAGTGCGATCATGTGGAGTCACGTATGTCTCTACTCTTTTTCAGGAGTCATTGTTTTATTGGAGAAAGTAGCACGTAAGTTGTTTTCCGTTGAACCATTCGTTCCCAAACCGCTATCTGTGCTTACTAAACATATTTGGCAACTGCACTGGCATGTGAATGTGGTTTTTGCCGGTTCGGACTTGTTTTATTATGAGTTCTGTTTTGTTACGGCACATTATTGCTGCAATGCTGCCATGGTTTCACTGCATTTGAGCGCCTTTTTCATGAATGGCGAGTAGGGGGCGTGTTCTTTCACACAGCTGCTTTACATCAGAGACAGAGCCCGAGAAGAAAGAGAAAGACTGCACTAACAAATCAAAATCAAAATGGAATTTGTTGTCTGACTTTTTTGTCGTTTATGTCATCAGTTGTACTGTGCTTCACGCACTACCTCTGGACGGGAAAAGAGCTGCTGGCCTGGTTGACGCTGGGTCTGTGCTGGCCTGTCACGGCTGTGCAGCTGCTCAGTCTGAAGTGGTACAACATTACTGATGGAGAAAGATGCAAGCCCTCACTCATCCTTGTGCACTGCCTGCATCTGGGCATCTATCACAGGTCAAAACGCTAGAGATGTTTTAATTCAGTTATAATAAAGAGTGAGGTGGGAAACTGTAGTAAATTACTGTACAATAAAACGACAGTGACACTGTATAATCCGGTGAATTCTTTAAAAAAAAATCTCTAGGCCACATTTCATTAAAAAATTAATTCTGCATAAATAAAAAAGAAAAAAAAGAAAATTCAGCATAAATAAAATGAAGTATATTTTTAAGACCATTACATTTATTTTGCATTGTGACAATTAAAGATTTTTCCCTCAAATTCTCATATTCTTTGGTTTTTAACCTTTTTTTAAACCTTATATATATATATATATGTAATTTCCATTATTCTCAACTCTTAGTTTCATTACCGTATTTTGTACTTTATTATATTAGTACAATGATATATTGTTATTTAAGCATAAATAAAACATACTGTAACATTCAAATAATGTTAACTTTATTTTAATAATGTAATTTTTCAGTATAATAATACAACAGTAATGATAATGAAAAAAATGGTTACTTGTCATTAAAATGTCATGGAAAAAATCTTAATAGTCTTAAAAAAAGTGACAGTAAAGGGTAAAAGACATTTATAATGTTTTAATAGATTTCTATTTCAAATAAATGCTGTTCTTTTGAATTTTCTATTCATTCATATTCATACTTTCTCTTTTATTCAAAGAATCCTGATCAAAAGATGTATCACGGTTTTCACAAAAATATTTTTAATAATTGTTAAAAATAAGAAATGTTTCTTGAGCAGCAAATCAGCATATAAAAATGATTTCTGAAAGATCATGTGACACTGAAGACTTGAGTAATGATGCTGAAAATACAGCTTTACCATTTTAAAATAAAATAGAAAACAGTTATTTTAAATTGTAAAAATATTTCACAGTATTACTGTTTTACCGGTATTTTTAATTAAATAAATGCTGCTATGGTGAGCATGAGAAACGTCTTATAACAACAATAAATCTTACCGACCCCAAACTTTTGGACAGTAGTGTAATTTATTATTTCTTTCTTTTAATTTGTGGGTGAAATATGACTTTTGCATGTTCATGACAGGTGGATTCACCCAGTGCTATTTCTAAGATGTGTGTATCTGTTTTATATTTGCAGGTTATGGAGCTGCATGAAGTCTGAAGGTGGGCAGCTTAAGTTTGGTGCATTACTAATGCAGCAGGCTGATGTGTCTGCTCTGTGTCTGATCGAGGCTTTGACGCTCAGCCTTCCTCAGAGTCTACTGCAGACCTACAGTTTATTCACCCTTCACCCTGGCTTTCTGTCACCAGGTATGTGACTTCCCACAAACAGAACTAGCTTCACGTCAACCGCTTTCTGTGGAAGTAATAAAATATGTCAGCGGTTATGATTGAATGAGTCAATGAGAAATAAAAAAAGTTTATTAAATGCTATCTGGTGTGCTTATGTAAATGGTGTTATGGTAACATAGTTCTTAGACATACTACGTAATTGTGAATTAAGCTGCGTCTCATTTCGAAGGCATACGTCATGAAGGATGTCTTATTTGAGAACAGTAACCATTATAAAATTGACCGTTATTTCTAGTGAAATGTAAATTGTTTCTTAAAGGGATAGTTCACCCAATAATGAAAATTTTGTCATCATTTACTCACCCTCATGTTGTTCCAAACCTGTATGAGTTTCTTTCTTCTGTTGAACACAAAAGAAAATATTTTAAAGATTGCTGGTAACCAGACAGTTGATGGTAGCCATTGACTTCCATAGTGTATTTTTACTACTATGGAAGTCAATGGCTACCATCAACTGTCTGGTTACCAACATTCTTTAAAAGAAATGCTTTTCATAGGGTGTGTTCTCACAAGTTTGGTTTTCTTGGTTTGTTTGGTCTGGAACAAACAAGAAAGTGATACATTTAGTCCTGGTTCACTTAGCGTTCACACTGTCATTTCTAACACCAAACCTAACAAATGTGAACAAATGTGAACATACGAAATGTGTATAAAATGAAAATTATACCATAATTTAGTCACCCTAAAGTCATCCTAGGTGTATATACCTTTCTTATTTCAGCTGAACACAATCGGAGTTATATTAAAAAACATCCTGGCTCTTCCTAGCTTTATAATGGGAGTGAATGGTACCTAAGATTGTGAAGCCCAAAAAAGCGCATCCATCCATCAAAAAAGTAAACCATATGGCTCCCCCTTTAAGCCTCGATCAGACTGTCAGTCCAAATCCGATTTTTGTGCATATCCAATCAGATAAAGCAAGTGTGAACAGCAAAAAAATCATAGTCTACACATATTAATGTTGAAAATAAGACAACATGTATGCAAACCCCTCCATGTTGCGTTTGTTGTTGTTGTTGTTGTTTTTGGCATATACCTACCAATGCAACATCATTGCCATAGAAACCAATGCAGATATTCCGGAAATCATGTGGAAAAAGAGTGGCATGGGACATACAAATCGGGTCTGAATAGTGGCAATACACAATGTGGATGTCAATAATTTTAGACCAGATTTCAATCGGATACACAAATAATCGGATTTGGACTGACAGTGTGAACGTAGCCTGAGTCACAGGAAACTGTTTATTCCCTGAACCTCTTTTTACAGTGGCTTTATGTGTCGGGCTGAGTCTGCTGAATGTGTCCTGGTTTCTGGTCCTGTTCAGCCGTTCATGCTTTCTGCTCCGTCCTGGACACCTGCACATGACTCCTGCTGCAATGCTGTGCCAGCTCATATGGAGAGGGGGCATGCTGGGTGCCAGGGTGGCCAGCCTCATGTTCTTCTGCAGTGCGTTTCACTGGTGGTTCTCTGGAGTCGTGGGTGAGTCAATCCTTGTGATTTTGTGTAGACAAATCCTTACACACAAAAGCCTTCACAGTTAGTTATGCAAAAGACAGTCTTGAGTGCTTTAAGATAATTTGTCATTTCCCAACTCTTACCTGGAAAAGGATGATTTGTTAATAAATGGCTGCTTTGTGATTGTCTTTTTAAATCCCTGCTCAGGTTTCCACTGGCTCATTATGACATTCTGGCAAGTGTCCCAGCAGACAGACATCTGCATTAACCGTAGTTCCTGGCGTCTCTTCAACTTAATCTTGGGGGCTATGCACGTTTTCCTGTTCCTTAATGTTAAAGACGGTCCCTCGCGGTACCGCATGACTGGGTTCTATTTGGTAGGTTTCTCTGCACAGCAGTGTTATTTTGTTTTATTTATATCTTATTATAGTATTTATTAACCTGTTAGTGTTCCATTGTACCGCTCGCGGTACACATACCTTTCAAAAAAGACCAAAACCATGCATAAACTCCAAATGGTTTAAGAACATGCAATTTACTTTGGGTATGCCTTTTTAGGTGTTTTAGGCAAATTTTACAGGAGTGCAAAGGGGTTAACCCTCTGGTGCTGCTGGGTCATTTTTGACCAAAAAAAAGTTTACGTTTTTTTTTTTTTTTTAATTTTTTACTTCATCGGAATGGTACGAAACTTGGTAAAGGTTTGGCTGTGTGAACACACACACACAAAAAAAATCATGGACATGATTCAAAAAGGTTAAATGGTCCTGAAAAAAAGCCACCTTGTTTGCGATCAAAAAAGATTGGAAATGAAAGGGAGATGAATTTCATCTACTGGAAACATTTCGTTCTGTGCAGAAACAAATTCTTACTGAAAGCTAATTTTTTGAGATATCAACCTCAAATGTGGAACACAGCTTGTTTAGATTTATGGCTTTGATTTTGGAATATATATATATATATATCAATAATCTGCCAAGTGTCGAGACCAAACTCTCAGAAAGTCTGTGCTCCAAAGCATTCAAGATTTATGACAGTTTTAAGTTGGAAATTTCATTTTCAGGTCCATGCTCAAAAAGTGAAAAAATGGATTATAACTATTGCATAAATATAATTTAGTACCATAAAATTCCCTAAAAATACAAAATATTAAATAAAAAACATTATCAAACTAAAATATAGTACAAACATTTCACTGAAATAAAAAAATTTGGTAATTTTTGATCGACATGCGAACAGCACCAGAGGGTTAATAATAGTATTTAGTTTTTAATAATAGTAATTCGATTTTATTGTTATATATTCAGTTTTGATTTTACTTTTAGCTTTTAGTAATTTTATGTGTTTTTGTCATTTTTGTAATTGATTTTTTTCTTAGCTTTAATTTATTTTTTATTTCAGTTCAACTTAAACTTTTGCAGTTTCTAATTATTTAATTTCATTAATATTTTATTAATTTAAAAAAGAATATTAATTTAAAAATAAGAAATATTATAATTTTAATTAATACAGTTTAATAATTTTAATTTTAGTAACAATAAAACACTGCTGCTCTGTCAGTAATAGATGTGAATGGGGAAATCGGCAGAATATTGTGAAAAATATTTGGAAAACTGTCCTGACCAAGTCCTGAAAGTGTGTGAAATGCTGCAAGGTTGTGTTCACTTTTATGCTGATAACCATTTTAGACAGTGAATCTTCTCTCATGAACAATAGCTCACATCTTTGTGAACATCTTTGTTTTTTTTATTGTTTATTGATTTCAAAGATCATTGATCCACAGTTTCTATCTGTTGTAGTTAATGTTGCTGGAGAACACGTTCCTTCTGCTTCTGGCGTCGGACTCGCTCAGGAAGCCTTCATGGAACAGCATGAGTATTCCTGTGGCTGTCTTATGCAGCTTCTTTATCGGTAAACATTAGAGATGCATTGATATTAAAAAATGCCTTATATTGATAATTTTTTTCACGTTATGGCCAATAGCCTTTAAATGCCCATTATTATTATACTATTTTGTCTAAATAAATTAAAAAGAAAACACAAAAAACTGAAATCAGTTGAATTTAGGCATCACAGCCTTATAATGTACAGTATGAAAAATTGGTATTCATTTTGAGATTTACTAAAGATTAAATTTAACATTATTCTTAAATTATTAGTGTTTTTAAAGATTGCCGTTAGATGATCAGAATGAAAAAATAGAGGAAATGAGCATGCAAAATTACATTTCCAGTACAGATACTGATAAAGGGGTCCTATTATGCTTTTTTTTACATTTTCAACTTTCTTTAGTGTGTAATGTTGCTGTTTGACTATGAAAAAGGTCTGCAAAGAGCACAAAAAAGCACTAAAAAAGCACAAAGTCCACTCCAAAGGGAGTTATTCTCTATATCAGTGCGCACTGTTTCTGAACTCCCTGAAACACCTCCATTGTAGTCTTGAGTTTTCTTCCGGGAAAGTACACGTCACAATATTCCTCATTTAAATAATTCCCGCCCAAGGCATGCGTAAAAAAAGTGGACGAGGCCTGGTTGAGTTGCGTTAGTGGTGTGTTGAAACTTAAGGTTATGGTAAGAACATTTCCTAAACTCACTTGAAGCGGTTGACCAATCACAACACACTAGTCCTGCCGACCGGAAACTAAAGACCGGAACAGGGGTGCATTTCCCAAAAGCATCGTTAGCCAACTATGGTCGCAAGTTCAGTCGTTAACCATAGTTCCAACAAACATTCGCAAACCGCATCGCAAACTTACGTGGTTGGAAACTCGAGCTGTGGTTAGAAGCACAGTTATTTGTAAAATGACACGTGGACTTAAATAGACAGGGTTCCCATGGATCCTTAAAAGTCTTAAAAGGGCTTTTCACACTATGCTTAACCCCGGGTTATCGTCGTTCTAAACACTGCTTTTAACCCTGGGTAAAAGAATGTTTCACACTTGTAATTCAGAAGCGGGGTTAGCACCACTTTTTACCCGGGGTTTTGAAACCGTACTCCGGAGCAGGGTTAGCAGCGCTTTTGCTGTGTTAACCCCGCATTGCAGTGCCAAACTTGTAGTGTGAAACAATGCGGTGTTAGAATGTTATGACTAGATGCTTAATTCATCGTTTGAGAGGAAAAATGTCAA
Source organism: Mylopharyngodon piceus (assembly GCA_039654765.1). NCBI lineage: Eukaryota > Metazoa > Chordata > Actinopteri > Cypriniformes > Xenocyprididae > Mylopharyngodon > Mylopharyngodon piceus. The sequence continues at coordinate 6,828,995 of CM077449.1, forward strand.
ATGCTGACAGAAAATGTGACTGAAGACACTGTTTCATACCTTTTATAGTCCGAAATGTCCATTCAGAATAAACTCGAGAGTACAGTCGGCAATACAGGACACGCAATGCTAGAGCTATTTAAACAGGTTGCGTGCTGCGGTTATCCAGTCAATGACACTGACACCGTAAATATGCAAGTTAGAACGTTAAACCAAGGTTTAGGAATGTACAATGTGAAACGTCGGTTTATGAATACCCAGGATTAATCAATAACCCCGGGTAAATTATGAGCAGTGTGAAACGTGAAGCAAGATAACCCAGGATTCAATTTACCCAGGGTTTAGAATGAGCCAGGGTTAACTATTTCAAGTGTGAAAAGCCCTTTTTTAAGACTTTTAATGACCTTAAATTTTAAAAATCAAATTTAATACTTTTTAGGGCCTTTCACACTTGAAATAGTTAACCCTGGGTCATTCGGGTTAACATTCTTATTTGCATATTTGCAGTGTCAGTGTCATTGATTGGATAAATGCAGCTCGTGACCTGTTCACCAAGCTCTAGCATTGCGCATCCTGTATTGCCAACTGTACTATCGAGTTTATACTGAATAGACATTTCGGACTATAAAAGTAAGAATGAAACGGTCTCTTCTTCACTTGCAGTGTTTCTGTGACTGTCTAAAGCATGTGAATATGAGGCATGCTATTTGTTTTTTCGTTGCTAAGCATTTGGTCGTAACATTCTAACAACTTATCGTTTCACACTGTACGAGTTTGGCACCGCAATGCGGGGTTAACACCACAAAAGTGGTGCTAACCCTGCTTCTACATTACAAGTGTGAAAAGTTCTTTTACCCGGGGTTAAAAGTGGTGTTTAGAACGACGATAACCCAGGGTTAAGCGCAGTGTGAAAAGCCCTAAAGAGGTCGTAAATTTTAGATGACACTTTGACTTAAACATATCTAGACACTTTATCAAATTAAAAATATCTAATTAGCATTATATGATTTTTGAATTCATGTGACAGTTCACGGCATTTACGACAGCATATTAACTGTTACATACTTGTTTTTTGAACATTCAAGCATGAAAACCTATTCTAGTAAAGCCCAAAAACATAATAGGTCCCCTTTAACAAACATTATATCATCTGATTACCAATATCATATCAATATATTGTGCATTTCTAGAAATCACTTTTTCTAATAAAAAAAATAACAAACATAAAAAGCTGACAATTATAATGTTCTCTGTTCTCTATTTTTCTAGGTGTAATTTTTGTTGTTCTTTACTACCGATTTCTTCATCCAAAATCCACTGAGATCCTCCAGAGTCTGAGACTCCAAATGAGCTTGACAACTATTGACAGATCAACGGATGGAGACTGCAAGGACACGACACTTGAATCCTCCACACACAATCATGGCACTTTCTCAGTGACCGATTTTGCTTCTGTGAAGCATGCAGGAGGCTGTTCTGATCAGCCTCTAGAGGGCGACTGGCACCATCATCGTATGTTAATACACCTGGCTCTTAAAACTGGAAACACAGACAAGATCAACTGCCTTTATGGAGACAGAGGGCTTTCAGTCTTCCTTGGGAATGATGATGCACCCGACACTGGTGGGAACTGTTGTAACCAGCCCTCAGTGGAAGCAGGTGAACGATCTGAAAGCTGTCCGGTTGAAAACAGAGAGGGGTTTTCTGGTGCTGAAGTCAGACAGCAGTCTCCAGAGAAGGGTGGGGTGTATGACACCTGTCCCGCAGACTGCAGTAGTACTGTTTACTTCAGTGCAGAACCCCACTCCTCTTATAATGTTGGCGATTCTACCTTAGATAAAGAGAATATGGCTGTGATCAGTCCCATTATGAATGGAGCTGCACTGATCTTGACTGCTAAACAGCTGTTAAACAGGAACCCATGTTATACCTCAACTCCAATACCAGACCTCAAAACAATGCACAGTACAAGTCCTCGATTAGCAGGGGCTCGAAGACAGGTACATTTTTAATATTAAAACAAGTCTACCATAAAAACATGTGAATTATTTGGGATAAAGCTAGTAAACATTATCTGTTTATTATTGGCACATATTATAACCACTATAAGCTGCTGGTTATCTATATATCTGTAGTTTGGTACGTTTAGTTATAAGCTTAGTGAATTAAAACCGGTTTACATTTATTACTATTAAGTTACAGATTTTACTTGCTGCTCTTTTTTTCATCTGTTTTACCATAATGTTTGATACATTTTTATGGTTTATGTATATTTTTTTATGTTTCATGTGTATTTTATATATTTTATGTATATTTTATCAGGTACATGTGTGTAAAGGGAAGACACTCTATTTTAAAATAATTGTATTTTGGTTAAGCTGTGGAGAAAAAAAGTTTTTTATAGCCTATATAATTTTATAGTTCAGTGTCGAAATAAGGCGTTTGGTCCTGAAAAAAATTGTTAAAGGTACTCTATGTAACGTTCCCCCACAAGTAATCAAATAGTCAATACATCTATCTTTCCAAAACATGTTTTTGTCTCACCCTGATTCACTATGGCAAGTGTTTATATTTTTGACCTGACGGGATGGTTTTCGCGGGAAACTGCGTACGTACGGCACACGCCGTGAAAAGTTGCTCTGGCTGCTTTGACGCTTGTATGGAGTGGGAGAGGCATAGGTTGTCACAACGAGCGAGAAAGTTTGACATGGAGCGCGCTTAAATCTCTAACCTCCGGGCGGGGAATTACCCGTTAAAAAAACGCCGAACAAAGGAGTCTGCCTGGCAAAAAGAGAAAGCGACATGGCTCGTTATAAAACGAGAATGGCTTGTGAGAACAGGGATGTGAAATATTGTAAAAGCGACGTCGAGATGGCGTTTTTATTACTCAACAGGTGAGTAAGGTATTTTATTGAACAGATAAAATTGCCATATGTAGCTCTCTAACATTGTAAAGCATTATCTATTGTGAAGAGTCATTTAATTATGGTTATTGTAGCGCTGTGCTTAAATTTATTTTCAAGGTACTGGGTCTATTAATGGGTAGATACAGTAACGCCCTCAGCTAGTCAGGCTTGAGATTATTTACATCTAAATTGTTTATATCTCTTAAACCTCTATGTTTTATGAGCAGTTGGATAACCATATTCATCCACACAGTCACGCAGAGGTGAAGCACAACCAAAACAATGTTCTTCCGCAGAATGCACGCAGTTTTGTTTTTTAACCGCTATAGGCCCAAAAGTTTCATAGTGTACATTTAAAACTACTAAAAATCTGCCTTTTTGCTTTTCAGAATTTCCTATTTTGTTTTCATTTACTAATATAAATCATGGTCTTGTACTATTAAAGGGTTAGTTCAACCGAAAATGAAATTTTTGTTAATTACTCATCCTCATGTCGTTCCAAACCAGTAAGACCTTATCTTTTATCTCCCATGGAAAGCAACGACATTACCACATTCAAGAGAAGTAGTAAAGATATCGTTAAAGTAGTCCACGTGACTACAGTGGTTTAACCATAATGTTATGAAGCGACGAGAATACTTTTTGTGCGAAAAAAACTAACAAAACAAAAATAACGACTTTATTCAACAATTTCTTGTCAGACTCCTACACAGTGGACGCACTGTAGCTTCAGTGTTTATGTCCGAACGCCATCTTTGAATTTCATTTTTCGGTGAACTAACCCTTTAAATGCTACTTAATAGATTTCCATTTTTTTCTTTGTTCAGTCATCTAAACAGTTAAGATTATAAAAGCTTATTAGGTAGCCTACATATTCTTTCTCCGTTCTTTCTGCCCATCTACTCATTTAAATGTCCTAATATGGGAATAAAAATCTTTCAAATGTATATTGAAATCTGTCATAACACCTGTTCTCATTAGACAGCAGAGGGCGCTAATACATTCAGTAAGGGTTTGTGAGACATTCAGAAAAAAGCTTCGGTTTTTATTTTATGGAAAGATGTAGTGACTGGATCCACAGACAAACTTTTGGCACATTAAACTCCTCCTCATACACATTCAAAACAACCATGTTAAAAAAAAAAAGACAACCAGATGCAAATTCCCCACAAATAAAGTTTCTAATAAATCCATATATTTCTATGAAATGAAAATCTTTTTTAAACACTTGTACTGAATCAGTGTGGAACGAGAAAGTGGAAGCATGTGAGCCTCTTTGTTACATCATTAAAATGCTGCATATGTTGAACACCAAAGGGTAAAATACGGACAGGGACATATTTGATGACATATCTGACATTTCTGGACCATAGTTGGATTGCTCATCTGTGCTCATGCACGGATGGATTTTAACTATAGCACCAGGTTGAAAATTCATACTACCCTGTGAAAAATATAGTACAAATAGAGGTGATTGTCTTCCATGCATAATTAATACTTGCTTGAAAAAGGCCTATACGCTGTAAAATGAAAAGATTCTGTAAGATGTCTGCAAGTTCTCCAAGTATCTACAGTGAATTTTTTGAAAATGCAGGCACAGACAATCATTTTGTTTTGTCAGTTGACAAAATATCTCAGAAATGAGAAGAAATCCTTCACAGAGGTCATGAAAACCCTGAGCTCCAAGACAAAGCTTTTGTATAATAAAAGTGTTTGTAACAGAATAGTCATTTTGCTTAAATAAAAAATATTACAGCCAACTAAAAAGGTTAAGATCTTAATAAAATTGAATTGACCAATGTTCATGTGACCAAACCTAATTTCAGAAAAAAATCATTTTAATTCAAAATACAGTATTTCAAGGCAAGCATATTCAAAGCTCAAGCATTTTATTTTTCTCCACCTGTTCTATATTCACCTTATATTGGTGAAGTCCTCATTAAAACAAGTTTTCATTAAAGGTGCACTCAGTAATTTCCCTCATTAAGAAACGAATAGCACAAACGAATGAAGTCAACAGTCAAATCAGTAACTTAAAAACAGCTGTTTTGTTTTATTTTTACTTTGAGCTGGGCAGAATGTAGATCTGATAAATTTGCTCCAAATGAGTAATTACCGTGTTCTCCAAGTGGTGGATATTTCTACAATGTCATCAATAACTAAAAATGTTGCTTTTTCATCCACGCCACTAGGTGTCAGTATAAGTGTCAGTATCATGTGGTCAGTGTAACTATCGGCGCAGCAACATAAACAAAAATATACTGAGTGCACCTTTAAAAACACGAGCGCCAGTGCCACCAGAAGAGATGTTCCTTGACGTCTTGTAAGTGTTGGCTTTGCTCATGTCTTAGTCCCTTACTGGATCCCCAAAAAAGTAATAGCTATTGTATTGTTCAATATTTCCTTAAATCTATAAAGACTTCAATAGTAGCGGTTCAGGCTGCGTGTGCCCGGCATGTCCGGCTGTCCGTTCATCCAGATCTCCCGTATAATCCGCTCGCGTTCCTCCAGTCGCTGCGCGCGCTCCAGCTCTTCGGCTGAGGTAAACACGTTACCGAGCGTCCGTTCAAAGCGCCGGTGGCGGCGTGCTGACAGATCGGAGGTATTGTCCCAGTCTGAATCGCTGTCGCTCGTGTCACTGGTGCTCTCCGCAGTCTTTCCTGTTTTCCTGGGTGCTTGTTTTTGCCTTTTGCAGTCGGTTCGACAGGAGATCTGCACCACTAACGCGATGAGAGTGAGAACCAGTCCCAAACACACTCCACACACAAAATACAGTGCCGCCCGTTCCGGGTGATCTGCAGAAAAGTTCAGGAGGTTAGAAAAGTTTGCATTCCTTAGGTGTAACGGATTGTGTCCAGATCAATTAAGGTTAAAAATACATTTAAAAAATGTAGTTTACGCCTCTATTATCGTTTTCATTTCTTAATTAAAAATATATATTTTTTATTTTTAAAGGAATGAAGTCAAAAAAAATTGAGTGTTCTGCAACTGTCTTGATAATAGAAAAAAAAAGTTATTAAAAATTATTTAAATTCTTCAAAAGAGTTTGGCATAATCTTAATGTAATTTAATTTATACATTTATTTTGTTGAAATATAGTGAATATTTGAAAAAACAATTTCCCGCCAAATCAGTCATGTGGTGCAACAAAGCATAGAGCAGCAAACATGGGGGGGGGAAAACCAGAAAATGATATCATAGAGAAGACTCCTGCAGACCCTCATCAGTAAGTGTGAAATGTAACTTTTTTTACCTAATAATGATCAAATCTGATACATTGTCATAAAAGTAATAAGTAATTTGTAAGGGATTTTTTTTTAATTTATTTATTTATTTTTTTTTAGTAATTCCAACATTAGACTGCATTTCATCTAAAAACGGAAAACTTTTTATGTGTTTTGGCCGTTTATTTACATGACAACTGCATTTTGGGGGCCTGAAAATGCAAATTTTTGAAAACATGTTTCAAAGTGCATGTTTTTGAAAACGATACTGTTACCATCTCCGTGTAAACTACGTGTTGCATGTTCAGTCTGTAGGCGCATAGTGTTTCTTTAGCAGTGTTGGGTGTAATTAATTACTTAGTAATCTAAATACTGTAATTTATTTATTTTTCCATTAAAAAGTAAAGTAAGGGATTACTCTTAATTTTTCTGTAATTTAATTACAGTTATTTCTGATGTAATTGCATTAAATACTGTATAGACTATACACCAATTCTATATAAAAACAATAGTGGATTTAACATCAAAATTTAATGTCAAAATGTATATTTTTAATAGGGCTGGGTAAAAAATATCGATTTCTCGATTTTAATCGATTTTCATTTTTACGAACCGATATCGATTCTTAAATCCCAAGAATCGATTACTCTAGTCTGTTTTCAGTTGATGAATGAACAGAACATGTAGCGCACCCCCCATCCAATAAATTGCAATAATCTTTGTGCTTTGTTACTTTTGATATGAAGCAAAGTCTCAGATTTCAAATGACGTCCATCTTATTATGAGATTCAAAAAATAAATACCGTTTTGGCGCTGTTTAATGTAACAGATCGCTGTAGCGCCTCAGTTAAAGAGAAGTGGCAGCACGGAGCGCATGTGAACATCCTCTCTGCTTTAATACCAGTTACAGCGCGAGAAATAAACATGAATAAACATCTGAAGGTATGTTAAAATATACAGTACAACTGACCAAAATCCGTATCATGTCTCGTGTAATCGCTCAATCAGTGTTTCAACCTCGGAAAGACATCAGTAAAACAGCTTGTAAACAATGTCACGTAACGTCACATTTACCTCAGAAAAACATATTCAGTGACCATAAACTCGTTAGTCAGCTAGAAAAGTGTACTCTAGAAAGCAGCATTCTGATAAATATAGTTATGCGCCGTTACATATTCATTATAATGTTCTTCAATATTTAATGCATGTTTGAATAAATCAGTTATGCCAGCCACGATTTAAATGTTTATATTTAAAAAAAAAAAAACTAAAACGAATTGGAGTAGAAGTATGATTATGTAATTCTAAGCTTTATTTATCATAAAAAAAACATAATTAAGTGTAATTTAAGTGTTTGTATATAAATAAGTAAATTTTAACCCTCAATATTATAGTAATGTAGTACCAACTGACTCCCATGTGTAGTTTACAGCATTAGTTGAGAGATTTTTTCCTCTAGAAAATTTGCCATGTACTGTAACCGATATACTACATCCAAAATAATCGATATCGAATCGAAATCGTAATCGAATCGAATCGAATCGCAAGCATGTGAATAGAAATCGAATCGTGAAAATTGTGTCAATACCCAGCCCTAGTTTTTGATGTAACTTTCTCCCTTTACACACTTCAGTCCGTTCAGGAATAATTTATGCAATTGTATATTGTTTATTTGAAATAATTAAAAGTGCAGTTTCTTGTCTATCCTTGTTTTGTTCAACTGTTCGAGGTTGATATGGGATTTGTAAATTAATTAGTAATATGTAATCCAATACTTTTTAGAAAGAGTAATTAGTACAGTAATCTAATTACACGGTTGAAGATGTAATTAGTGGCTAGTAATTAATTGCCTTTTTAGAATAACTTAGAGTAACTTATGTTCTTTACAAAGTGACATTGCCAGCTACTGGCCTGGCATGCATAATACAGCGGTTTTAGTTGTTTTTGCGGATCCGTGTGAACGGGATCGTTTTGACAGCATTGTCGTTTGTACACAAAAAAAGCAAATGAAAAACTTTTCCGTTAAATATTTGAGAACTTTAAATTGTCATATTGCACTTCCTTAGTCCTTGATCTAACTTATTTTGGTATAATTAATTTTTTTATATATAATTAATTATAAGCAAAAGTACTAAGCATTTATTCAATATATAAAAATATTTTTGACATATAAAGTAGGTAAAAATCCATTTAGGGAGGGACAAAAAGCATGCCGTTGTAAAGGAAAAAGGTGTACTAGTTTTATAACACAAGATAAAAGCTGAGCATCACTGTAAAAAAGAATGCACACATTTACTCTGTATTGCAGTTATGCACACGATTATCTTGTGATGATAATCGTTTGAAACCAGAATTGTAATTGAAAATAAAATGTAATCAATCGTCCAGTTTTAGTACAGGGTATAGTGGGGATGTTGGGGTAGTAGTAGTCAGAGGCATTTCTAAGAAACACCTGGAGGCCACCCTACCACCAGAGGAAAAAAGACAAAAACATTGCATGTAATGCGACTGCAATTACTTTATCTCTGTTTTATTACATGGCTCTGTGGAATACTTGATTCTGATTGGTCAATTGCGCCATCCAGCAGTATGTTATTCCCCGATAACAACCGCTGAAAACAGATAACACAGACTCATTTGGGTAACTGAAGACTGCAGCACTATACGCTTGCTAGAAACGTTTTTTCTTCGTCGAAGTTTTGCATTTGGTAAGCTAATAAAATATTAAAAACTCATCAATAAAACAATCAATATTTTGTGTACAGTTATTTAATTATGTCATCCAGTATCGGACTCGCTCTCTCTTGTTTCATACAAACGCAGCTGCTGCCATTTTGCGACTATTGTTTTGTACACAGTAATGGATTATAAGATAACAAACAGGTACGATTTTAAAACAGTTTCATCTCAGATCAATATCTCATATCCCCATAATTATTTATGTGGCGAAATGCTGTTTAATAAGTGGTGTGACTGTACATTATCTCTTAAATGTCCTTCTAACGTTAGTTTAAACTTGCCACACTAGCAACTGCTCTCTCCGTGGAAGCTTTGCATTTAAAGAGCTAATAAAATATTTCGACACAGATCAATATTTCGTCTCTAATTATTTACTTATGTGGCAAGTAGCCTCCGCTTCGCGTCGGGGTCCTGATCACCCTGTCGGGGTTTATTCTGAGATAACAACCGGCTGGATGTACATTATCCCTTACATATTTACAATGTTATCTATTTATAAACACATTCTATCTCTTTAACCAGAACTATTGTTAAATTCACGACCGAAAACATAAACGGCATTCAATCTTCGTCTCTCAGTCCTTCAGCTAAAATGAAATACTAAAACCGCCAGTAGGTAGCGCCAAAGCATTGTCGTAACGAGTTAGTCGTTGAATCATTCAGTCAAACGATTTGTTAAAAATGGCTAATTCATTCAGGGACAAAGCAGAAGTGACTGAGTGAGTCGTTGAGTCATTCAGTAGAACGATTCATCCAAAACGCAGATTCATTCCGAAACTGAAACTGTGTTGCACAGAGACGTGCAGTGGCTCTACAGTTTGGAACTATTTTCATTGGCAAAATAGAGGAAAAACAGACAATATTGACAATATTGTGTCTAAAATGTACGTCACCTAATAGCCTATTTACTTATTGTTTATTGAATTGTTGTATAAAATCAATATTACATTTGCAAACGTGCTGATATTTGGGAAAACGGCACTTTTGCTCATGTCATATTGCTTATAAATATGAAAAACAAGAACTTGTACTGAGACCTTTTTTTGCACCATATCTTGTTTTTTGGAAGCATTTGTATTAATTTCGGTTCAGGCACCAAACCCCTGTTAATTTCCGGCCCTGGTGTGTGTGTGTGGCATGATGGCGGGAGGCGGGGCTCTTTTTTTGAGTGCAAGTGGAGGCCCCTTCTGCTGCAAGGCAATAGCATAGCAAAGGCCGCAACTGGTAGTAGTGTACCAAACTTGTTTTTACCTGCTATGAAGGAGTAAGCAGCCAGTGCATTGCTTACTAAAGCCATCTCATCAGTAGTGGTTTGCCTTTCATTGAGGGAACTTGTAACCATTTCATCCACGGATGCTCTATGGATCACTTATTGTGTGGTACTGAAAGAAATAAAACGAAATAGAGAGACCGCAAGTTAAAACCAGTCTGAACCCACCTTCATTTTTTAAAAACCCTATAAAGGGAAGCGCTGAACCATAGCTTATAATGATGTTGTTTTAAAGAGTGTAATTATATTGGGATTTCTCCCTACATTTAAGCTGTACCATAACCTCGTGTGCAGAGAAAACTATTTTTACAGACAGGCTGGAAATTTCCGAACAGCAGAATCATGCTATATCTTACTGTGCAACCACAGACATCGTAACAACCTAAAATTTAATATCTCCTCATCAAACTGTCACACAAGATCAGACAAAAAAGACATTCTGATCCAACATATGCATTATTATTCACTGACAAGGTGATTGATGACTGCATTTGAGACAATCATAATAGAAATTATAGCCTTTCACAAAGAAAGAATTATTTATAGAATGCCATCCTACTCCTGACATTCCCTCATTCTCTCTCATCCTCGTAAAACCACTTCTAGGCATTGGGGAAATTTTACCCGTAAATTATTGCCAAATTGCCAGGACATATTGGCTGTTTTTTGTTTTTCATCCCAAAAGAAGAAATAGTAATGAAACAGAAACAACACAGAATCAGAGTGGCAGGATGGTTGGGCAGAAAGCTTGAGTTAGTAAAATGTTTTTCAGTAGTAGTCTGGGCTGAAGGTAGACAGCACTCAGAGCCAGTCATTCACGTGGGTGTAAAGGAATGTAGTCTCAGTCTGTCTCACTTAGAGGAAGACAGGCTGCTCTTTTAGAGTAAATGAGGAATTAGACTGTTGGCACTTTACACAGAAATAGGTGCATATTTGTTTTTTGTTTTGTTTTGTTTTTTTGTTTTTTTGGTCTGCTCACCAAGGCTGCATTTATTTGATCAAAATACAGCAAAAACAGTAATATTGTGAAATATTATTACCATTTTTAAAGAACTCTTTTCTATGTGAATGTATGTTAAAATGTAATTTATTCCTGAGATCAAAGCTGAATTTTCTGCATCATTACTCCAGTCTTCAGTGTCACATGATCTTTCAGAAATCATTCTAATATTTGATCACAGGAATAAATTACATTTTAACATGTATTCACATAGAAAAGCGTTCTTTTAAATAGTAATAAAATTTCACAATATTACTGTTTTTACTGTATTTTTGTTTTTACTGTACTGTAAGATATAGTTCTAAAAATCGTTCTAAATATAAAAGAATAGCAGAGTTTACAGTACAACTATAGCGATAACAGCACAGATATCGTTGAAATCACTTTCAGAACTATTTTTTTTCCAGCTGATGAACGATAAAAACATTGGCAGCCAATCAGAATCCATCCTGCTTTAAAGAGCTTGAGCATTTAAAGCGGCAGACAACAAAACTGCAGCTCGTACTTAGAATAAACAGAACGATATTGTGCGTTGATGTGGACACTAATGTAGTTATCATTATAGTTATCGTTCTTGGTGTGAACAGGCCTTTACGTTACAACAGTCTCATCATTTTTACTTAATATGGTGATATTTAAAAGTTTGAGTTCAGTAAGATTTATCAATGTTTTGAAAGAAGTCTCTCTTATGCTCACCAAGGCTGTATTTATTTGATTAAAAATACAGTAAAAACAGTAATATTATGAAATATTATCACATTTTAAAATAACGGTTTTCTATTTTAATATATTTTAAAAAGTAATTTATTCCTGTGATCATTACTCCAGTCTTCAGTGTCACATGATCCTTCAGAAATCATACTAATATGCTGATTTTTAGAAACATTTCTTATTATAAACAATGTTGAAAACGGTTGTGCTCCTTAATATTTTTGTGAAAACCGTGAAACATTGTTTTCATTATTCTTTGATAAATAGAAAGTTCCAAAGAACAGCATTTATTTCAAATATAAATATCTAACATTGTAAATGTCTTCACTGTCACTTTTGATCAATTTAATGCGTATCTTTTTAATTTAATGTTGATGTTTAGTTAAAATAGATTGCTAGAAAATTACAAAAACACAAAAATCTGTTTTAGACAAAATTCAGAATTCAGTAATAATGTCTTAGTAAAATACAATTAAATGAATAAAGAAGGTTATATAAAACTTCCTGGGAATCTAATTTTTAACTGTACATTTTTAAAGCCCTGTTTTGTACCATTTACATGAAAAGTACCTAAAAAACCCAGCACTATTTTAACTGTCGAGTCTGTCTTTCTGTGCAGTCTGATGAGGCTCTTCATTCACCCTCATTACTATCTTATAATTATGAATCTCTCCCAGGCTCTGCACCATAATTTGGATGTTTAAACAGTATTTTCAGGTGTAAATAGTCAAACACAATGTGAAGCCTCCATGCAAGACAATCACATAACCTTTTTTGACAAAGTGCTAAGGTCTGTGATGCTTGTACTTTCGCTAAAATTACAGCGACACAAATTAATTACTGTTATTAATACTCTGATGCTCCAGTCTTGATCTGCTGATAATGTTATTGGTTTACGGCTACATGTTAGTTGTTTATTTGACCTGTTTAACACAGGATAGCGCAATAAGTTTAATATTGCAGTCTTACCTGGAGTGTGTCATTACATAGTGGTCCATCTATGCAAACTCTAAGGTCACACTGTAAAGAAAAGAGAACAAAAGAGACAAAAAGAGAAAGAAACGTCAGCATCCTCCCTTTGGCTCTTCAAAACTGATGGACAAAGCAAAAGAAAAAAAAAACGAAGGGCTACTGTATGAGTCATAATGATCTATATAACAGAGCAGCCCCCTCAGTGTTACGATAAGACCTTCAGTGGAAAAACGCTCTTTTCCCAAACAGTTTTTTTTTTTGTGTGTGTGTCAGAGACCATACATCACACAGTATCACTTTTCCGGTACACACACTCCTCCATTGAACCACAGTGATTAGTCAGGACCAAAACCCTCCCTAACTAGACAGGAAAACCAAAAAAAAAACAATAACTTGTGTAGAAGTTGTACGAAGTACGCTTAGGACAGGCCAGATCTTACTATTTGAAAGCCACAATGAGTAAAACAAAAAAAATGTGCTTACTGAATTACGATATGAACTTTTAAGAATGAAACAATGCTCATATCAGGATGACATACAGTATAGGTGGTAAATGACTAGTCAGTGATCATACTTTTCTAATTTTGCACATGTAACAGTTTGAAAATCATTATCTGTTCTCCTATTTGTGCTTCAGACTATTTTTATTGTTGGATAAAAGAGTATGTGACTAAATTGTTGTTTTTGTGGTATATAACGTTTCATGTTTTCAACTTCACTTGACTTTTCCCATGCAGGACAAGTTCTTCTTTCCCACAGAAATCTCATGGGTCATAACCGGTCATCATATTAAAATAGATCTAAATTTCTTAGCTTCTTCCAATATCAATACAAACTTAAGCCTGCAATTTAATCTTAAAACTTTACATCAGCTTAATTAAATGAATTCAGTAGTAAAGTTTTTTTTTTTTTTAAGTGTACACACTTTAAAAAATAATGTGTTGGCTCAACAAAAAATTAACGCAACAGGTTGCATACATTTTTTTGAGTTATGACAACCTCTAATGAAATTACATTCAGCCAACAAGCTACATTGAGGTAGATGAACTTAAAGGGGACCTATTATGCAGAATTCACTTTTAAAAGGTGTTTCAACACAGTCCACCCACTCCATCCCCATAAATCAAAACCAGTCTCTCCAAACAAGCGGTTCCAAAGCCCTGCCCATGACTGGTGACGATCTGCCCTATTAGCGTAGATACCGCCCTGGGTGAGCCGCAGAAGTCCGCCATTTCTGTTTCCTCATTGTAGCTGCTGGAGATATACAATGTCTGCGCCAAAAAAAACCCATAAATGTTCTGTTGTTGGATGTACCAACGAACATAAGAGTCTTCATAGACTCTCGGCATCCGAGCCACTGAGGACACCGTGGTTGAATTTCATTTATGAAGGATATGTGTCGAAGAAAGTCGGTAAAGTGTTATATATTTGCGCAAATAATTTTACGGTGGACTGCTTTACATACGAGGATCAGTTCAACACTGGATTTGCACAAAACATTAACATGACGGACCTGACGGTACATGCTAGTCGATAAGTTGAATCAACTTAACTACAACAACTACATAAATGTATCCACTAACCATTCAGAAACGTCCAGTTGCATTCATAAGTTGTAACTTCTTCCTGAGATTCTCCATCAGTGTCTGACTCCGGTTTGAACAATGTAAGGCTGACCACTGTTACTGACAATCGTCATTTTGGCTGTGTGAGATTCTTCCCTCTTCTGGAAAGGGGGGTGGGAGCAGCAGCTAATTTGCATTTAAAGAGACACACAAAAACAGCTTGTTTTTGCTCATACTCAAATAGGGGCAAATTTGACAAGCTATAATAAATGATCTGTGGGGTATTTTGAGCTGAAACTTCACAGACAAATTCTGGGGACACCAGAGACTTATAATACATCTTGTGAAAAGGGGCATAATAGGTTCCCTTTAATAATTAGTAGCATGAACACACATTTTTAAGTTTACTCAAAAAAATTAAGTTGCTCCAACTACTTGAGTTGTAGACATGGAATCAATTAACCATATCTATTTTAGTTAAAATACACAGCAGCTATCACAGCACATGCTAAATGTAATTTATTTAGCTTGTATATTTAATGAGCAAGTAAGATATTACTCATCACTGGCATTAGTGCAGTCATTGCTTATAGTGTTTACCTTCATGTATCTACTCTTTAGCACAATGGTAACCACAAAACATTAAACATTACAGAAACTCTTTTAAGTGTCAAACATAATAGAATTAAACACTAACAGGTCTTTACTAACTCTAAAAAAAATAAAATAACTCTTAATTTCAACATTTGTTCTCCTTATCCAGTCCTATGCAAAGCATGCAACTGCCAAATTTCCAAAGTTATCAAGACAATTTCATTAAGTTACTACAACTTAATTTTTACAACAACAAAAAAATGCTGAAATTTGAGTTTAAATTACACAATATTAAGTTATACAGAACTCAACAAAATAAGGTTTGCAACTTAAAATGTTTAATTAAATCAATAAATTAGAATTTGTAACTTGAAACCATGAATTTATTTAGCTTGTGGTAACAGGTCCCCTGAATGAATTTTTAGAGTGCGCAACATTTATCTACACATTGTCAAAAAGTATTACATTTATTAATAATAATAATAAATATTATTAAATTAAATAATTAAATCGAATAAGTTATGACTGAAATTGGTTTATCCTGTGACAGACAGGTTTGGTTTAAAAATGTTCAGATTCAAAGAAAACAATTTATATAACGTCCTTCAAAATTCAATTAAAAAACCCTGATGTAAAATTTTTTTTTTAAGTTTACACAGCATATCATTTTATGAAAATAGACTAAATAATGTGAGATGTAGTTCCTCATGCTATAATAACAATGAAATACATTAGCCTACAAAGGCAAAACGCAGGAACTGCACATTTTCAAATGTGTTGTTGTAATGCCTAAATACATTAATCTTTTCATTGGGCCCATAACGTTCTTGAATGTATTACACTTACTATGTTCCCTGAAATTGTCTATTACAAATACTTTGAGAGAGTTTTCAGTTTTGTCCTCCAAACGGAACCACCGTTATGCGCCGCAATCAAGAAAGGAAAGCGGCAGCTCATTTTTGGCAGGACTTTATTGAAGCCAGCAGCCTGTAGTATTTGGAGGTCCGGACCAACGGAGCCTGGCTTTAATCAGACACCCAGCCAAACTAAGCCCAAACCTGAGCTTCAAAGCTGGCATGAGCCAATACCCTTTCATTTGACTTCACAAATAGAAGTCAAGCAAACGAGTAACTCTAAAATTATGTTGTTCCTCGTTGAATAAGTTAAGCAGTATGGCTGTTCTCCTGTTGCATAGTCACAAATAACCAACTTATATTATGTTTCCAGGCTTTTATCATTTTAACAGGAATTCAAGCACCTGTTTCTCAACTATAACATGATATTTAAGTTGAGACAATAATGGGTGGACATCTGCCTTCATTGGTATTCACAGCCAAGGTTAAAATGAGTCAAAGTCAACTAGACCTCCCACAAGCATCCCACACCAGCCTGCTGCAGAGCATTGTTGAAGAAGGTCACTTTTAGCTAGTCAGGCATTTTTCTGTGCCATCCGTGTAAGTTCCTCAAGAACAAACAAACAGGTGGAAGGGTAAACAGGTGCATTTTGCAACTGTTTTTTTTTTAAGTTACCATAATTTCCTCTTAAGGTTCACCCAAAAAATGAAAATTCTGTCATCATTTTTTCACTTTCATGTCATTGCAAACCTGAATGATTTTTTTTCCTTTGTCGGAATAAAATATTTTATAGAATTTTTCTTAAGTTTTAGGTCCGAAACAACATTTGACCCCATTGACTTCCACTATTTTTAAATATGTTCAAAATGTAAAAAAAATAAAAAATACAGATAAAGATTACTATAAGAACATTGACTGTTTATAAAACCTGCTTAGCCCTGTGATAGATGTTGACTTCTAAAAGAAATTAACTGCCTCCCTTTCCTGCGAACATTTCTTCCAAGCGCCAAAATAAACATAACGGGCCACATCTTGTGGAAAAAAAAAAAAAAAAAAAACATTACATAAACTTTTTCGTCAGTGGATTGGGAT
Organism: Mylopharyngodon piceus; assembly: GCA_039654765.1. Lineage (NCBI taxonomy): Eukaryota > Metazoa > Chordata > Actinopteri > Cypriniformes > Xenocyprididae > Mylopharyngodon > Mylopharyngodon piceus. The sequence continues at coordinate 6,845,902 of CM077449.1, forward strand.
ACAAGCACAAAGCCATTTAAGTGGCTAAATATCAGAGGGAGCGTCATACTGCAAGTGGCCTTAGGAAAATATGTCTTCTCACAGGGGTCAGTTTATCGTGAACTCGTGAGATTCAGCGGACAAATGTAAGAGCAGAGGGAATTATTCAGACTTCATTGTTTTCATAGGAGACAGAGATTAAACTAGTCATCACAGAAAAGATTTATTGGGGAGTTTCAGATTTCTATTTTTAGAGGAAATGTTTTAAAAATAGAGGACTACGCAGCTGTTTCTAATCAAAAGAAATGGCAAAATGGAACTCTGGTCAGAGAATATTCAGAGAAAGATAAAGAAAGGCACATGACAATACAGGGAGTGTAAAACAAAGGAATCCCTCAACTTGAGGGGTTTTATTATATAGCAGAGTTAAATGAGTGTGTAAGCATTTGATCAGACGTAAAGCAAACTGAATTCCCACCACTAATGACTGTTTTTTGTATCATGCAATTTTTATCCCATCCAGAGTTGGTTGTAACCACAAACCACTCAATCTCCTCACACCTCATAAAGGAAGATTAGGAGAGACGGCATATATGAATGCTCAAGATGTCTATGTCTGATCACATAATCCCACACACACATTTAACTTCTTCTAATAATTCATTTCACTTAATCCAACATGAGCCTGCATGGTTTATAGACTTAACTGAGTGCACATTTACAGAAACACTGTCATTAACAAAGAACAGAATGAGAAGCTTTTAACATTTTTCAGTAACTAAGCTCTGTGGTCTCTATCTTCTACACAAAGAACAAATTGACGTCATGTTCTATTACGATTTTTATTGACTAATCAATTTTTGACCGGAAAAATTGGCTTTCAGCTTTATTGCAAATTATAAATGGTATATGAATGGCATATATATATAATGTGTATATATATAGCCTACTAGATTTTTTAACTGTAAAATTTAAGAATTAAAGGGATAGTTCACCCTTCACCACGTCATTAATTACTCACTCTCATGTCGTTCCACACCCATAAGACCTTCGTTCATCTTCAGAACACAAATTAAGATATTTTTGATAAAATCCGATGGCTCAGTGAGGCCTCCATTGACAGCAAGATAATTAACACTTTCAGATGCCCAGAAAGCTACTAAAGACATATTTAAAACAGTTCATGTGACTACAGTGGTTCAACCTTAATGTTATGAAGCGACGAGAATACTTTTTGTGCACCAAAAAACAAAATAACGACTTTATTCAACAATATCTAGTGATGGGCGATTTCAAAACACTGCTTCATGAAGCTTCGAAGCTTTACGAATCTTTTGTTTCGAATCAGTGGCTCGGAGCGTGTATCAAACTGCCAAAGTCACGTGATTTCAGTAAATGAAGCTTTGTTATGTCATAAGTGTTTCGAAACGTTTCGAAATTTCAATGGTTCACGTGACTTTGGCAGTTTGATACACTCTCCGAACCATTGATTCGAAACAAAACATTCGTAAAGCTTCAAAGCTTATTGAAGCAGTGTTTTGAAATCGCCCATCACTATAAAATAACCTTTAAAAATTTATACACTACATGGTTGAGAGTATAGTGCATAAGTGCATAGTGTATAGTGCATCATTTGGGACACAACTATTGTCATTCAAGCATAAATTAGAAGAAAAAAAGTGTAGTTTTGGTCCATTTTGGAAGAAGAAGAAAAAAGCTGTACATTTTAAATGTGTATACAAAAGCATTTGTCAACTTTTAGGAGTACACCAGCATATCCAAAGTAAAAACCCACAGACTACATTTAACTAAACTCCAATTTCAATTTCACAGATTTTATCTTGAAAAACTGAACTGAAAAACACCAGAACCCAAAACAGAATTAAATCTGTATCACTGCGTATTTCATGTTAGTGCCTGAGATCCTAAATACAGCCATGATTTATTTCACTCTCATTTGCCTGCACCACACCGCTTCACCCTCATTATAATCACAAAACATGACTTTGGGCAGATTCATTTGCCAACCTTAATGCTACACTTCCTCTCTGCCTTCTTTTTTTCTTCTTCTTCTTCTCTAATATTAGGTTTCAGAATGCAGGGCCAGTCTCGGCTCTCTCCAACTCAGCCTCTGTTAGCTCAGTGAAGCAGAACAGTGGAGCTTGAGGACCAAAATGTACTTAACCCCACACAGATGGGAAACTAAAGCTTTTCCATACCTCAGCTGCCTTAATAAGACAAGAGACTACTATTATTTAACGTCACTATAGCCGTTTTATTTTCAGAAATGTTTTTATAACGCCACATTTAACTGTTTATTGTCATGATGAGAGATTTACTTGGATGAAAAACAGAGGGCTGTTGAAGGATGTTGCCCTTTTGTACTGAATTAGCACTAGTTTCTTTGACCCTTAACCACTGTGAGAAAAGAGACTGCCTTGGATGCTTAGAAGAATGTTTCACATGCTGCTGGTTTTTGCTGTAACAGCAAGAAAAACATGATGAGTTCATTTAGAGCTGGCTTCTTGGAAACAGAATGAAGAGAATCAGCAAAAGATAATTTGATTACACTTTATTTTACAGAATGTGTACTTACAGTGTAGTTAACCAAGAACTACAAGAACTACCGAGAATTTTTTTTAGTAAAATCACCTTTTTTTAGCACTTAAGTGGAGAACTGTGTTCAAACCAGCCCCAAGGGATGTCAATGTTTGGCTCTGTGTACACTCTGAAAAATGCTGGGTTGTTTCAGCCCATGTTTGGATCAAATATGGACAAACCCAACTGTGGTTTAAATTTCTAAATTAAATTTTTTGGGTTTGTCCATATTTGGCCAAAACATGAGTTGAAACAACCTGGCATTTTTTAGATTGTACATTAAAAATAAAGATGCCAAAAGAGGGTTCCCATTCAGTCGGTCACGTTCGACGTACATCAGACAGACTGACGAATAGGAATCTCGCTAGAGAGGCCAATCTACTTCAAGTGTAACTAAAACGAGCCAATGCACATTGGCATGCAATTATTTGCAGCAGCTGCTCTGCCCTGCTCTGCGCGGGTATATAATGAGCAGCAGGTGCATTGCATCTTTAGCTTTTCGCTTCTCGTCTCTAATCTGCAAGCAGTGTTTTCTAAAAAAGAGCCAGTTCTTCAAGGAAGAAGCTTTCTCTTTATTGGTGTTTGCGTGACGGCACTACGGCGGTGATCGAGTCCTCTCGTTTGTGTGTGTGCGCCTTCAGTGAGTGCTAAAAGGCAGTTCTTACAGCTGGTGACGGTGCACGTTTTCAGAGTGCTAAAAAGCTGACACGCCAGTCGCGACTCTTCTTTCTCCGGGAAGCTTGAGTCCCCTCTGTTGTTGGCCAGTTGCCGCTTGTGTGTAAAGCACAGCACAGACCTCTGCATAAAGTGTTTTTTTCCTCTCTGCGAGCCTGGCTAGCGCTCCTCAGTCCGTCTCACTGGCTCATTCAGACCATCAGGCTCGGCTATGCGATTCAATTCGCCCGGCGTCCCCCCAAGTTCAGGGGCGTCCACTTCACTTCAGTGAAAGCTGTCGATGCCCATGTCTTGCGTGCGGAGATCGCGGTCCTACTGGCGAAGGACGCGATAGAGCCGGTCCCTCCAGCCGATATGAGGTCAGGGTTCTACAGTCCCTACTTCATTGTACCCAAGAAAAGCGGTTGGTTAAGACCGATCTTGGACTTGCGAGTTTTGAATCGGAGCCTCCACAAGCTACCGCAGAAACGCAGAAACGCATTTTCGAGTGCATCCGTCCCCAAGATTAGGTTGCAGCGATCGACCTGAAGGATGCGTACTTTCATGTCTCGATTCTTCCTCAACACAGGCCGTTCCTGCGCTTTGCGTTCGAGGGTCCAGCATATCAGTACAAGGTCCTGCCCTTCGGTCCTGTCTCCCCGTGTCTTCACGAAAGTCGTGGAGGGGGCCCTTGTTCCCATGAGAGAACAGGGCGTTCGCATCCTCAACTATCTCAATGACTGGCTCATTCTAGCTCAGTCCTTGGGATCAGTTATGCGAACACAGGGACTTGGTGCTCAGTCACCTCAGCCAGTTGGGCCTTCAGGTCAACTGGGAAAGGAGCAAACTCTCCCCTGTGCAGAGGATCTCTTTTCTCGGTATGGAGTTGGATTCGGTCGAACAGACAGCACGCCTCACAGAGGAACGTGCTCAGTCGGTGTTGAACTGCTTGAATACATTCAAAGGCAGGACAGCGTTCCCACTGAAATTCTTTCAGAGGCTCCTGGGGCATATGGAAGCCGCAGCGGCAGTAACCCCGCTCGGTTTGCTTCATATGAGACCGCTTCAGCACTGGCTTCACGGCCGAGTCCCAAGATGGGCGTGGCAACGCGGCACGTAACGAGTGGCAATCACTTCGGAATGCCGCCAAGCCTTCAGCCCGTGGTCGGACCCCTTGTTTTTTAGGGCAGGAGTGCCCCTGGAGCAGGTGTCCCGGCATGCTGTGGTGTTCACAGATGCCTTTGCCACCGGCTGGGGTGCCACGTACAACGGCCATGCAGTGTCAGGGGTGTGGACGGGCCCCCAACTGCATTGGCACGTCAACTGCCTCGAGTTGCTAGCAGTACGCCTTGCCCTGAGCCGCCTGAAAGGGCTGTTACAGGGCAAGCATGTGCTGGTCCGTACGGACAACACTGCGACCGTTGTGTACATCAACTGTCAAGGTGGTCTACGCTCCCGTCACATTTTGCAACTCACCCGCCATCTCCTCCTTTGGAGTCGGAAGCATCTGAGGTCACTTCAAGCCATTCATGTTCCTGCTGTGCTCAACCGTGTGGCCGATGAGCTCTCACGACCTGCGCTGCCGGGAGAGTGGCGACTCCACCCCCAGGTGGTCCAGCTGATTTGGAGAGAGTTCGGAGAGGCTCAGGTAGACCTGTTTGCCTCGCCAGAAACCTCTCACTGCCAGCTGTTTTACTCTCTGACCGAGGGAACACTCGGTACCAATGCACTGGCACACAGCTGGCCCCGGGGCCTTTGCAAATATGCGTTTCCCCCAGTGAGCCTACTTGCCCAGACCTTGTGCAAAGTCAGGGAGGACGAGGAGCAGGTCCTGCTAGTTGCGCCCTATTGGCCCAACCGGACCTTGTTCCCGGAACTCACGCTCCTCGTGACAGCCCCTCCCTGGCGCATTCCTCTGAGGAAGGACCTTCTTTCTCAGAGACGGGGCACCCTTTGGCACCCGCGTCCAGACCTCTGTAAACTCCACGTCTGGTCCCTGGATGGGATGCGGAGGTTCTAGGTGACTTACCCCCCGAGGTACTTAACACCATCACTTTGGCACGTGCACCGTCTACGAGACGTGCTTACACCTCGAAGTAGAACCTATTCATCGAGTGGTGGTGATCTCGCCCGAGAAGACCCCCGAAGATGTTTGATCGGAGTCGTGCTTTCCTTTTTGCAGCAAGGGTTGGAGCATAGGCTGTCTCCCTCCACCCTCAAAGTTCATGCTGCCGCAATATCCACATACCACTACCACATCGATGGCAAGTCTGTTGGTAAGCACGACCTGGTCGTCAGGTTCCTTAGGGGGGCGAGACGGTTAAATCCTCCTCGACCTCCCTCCATACCCTCTCGGGACCTTGCTCTGGTGCTTCGAGCACTCCAGAATGCTCCCTTTGAGCCCTTGCAGTCAGCAGACTTAAAGATTCTGTCTATGAAGACTTTGCTGCTGGTTGCATTGGCCTCCATCAAGAGGGTAGGGGATCTGCAGGCGTTTTTTCGGTCGACGAATCGTGCCTAGAGTTCGGGCCGGGCGACGGCCACGTGGTACTGAGACCCTGGCCTGGCTATGTGCCCAAGGTTCCTACCACTCCCTTCAGGGACCAGGTAGTGAGCCAGTAAGCGCTGCCCCCGGAGGAGGCAGACCCAGCCCTGGCTTTGCTCTGTCCAGTCCATGCTTTGCGACTGTATATAGACAGAACTCAAGGCCTCAAACCAGCTTTTTGTCTGTTACGGAGGCCAGCAGAAGGGAAAGGCTGTCTCCAAGCACAGGATGGACCACTGGATAGTGGACGCCATCGCCTTGGCTTACCAAGCACAAGGCATGCCCTGCCTGCTCAGGTTGCATGCTCACTCTACGAGAGGTGTTACATCCTCCTGGGCGCTGGCTTGTGGCGCCTCGCTGACAGATATTTGTAGAGCTGCGGGCTGGGCGACACCTACACATTCGCTAGATTCTATAGCCTTCGTGTCGAGCCGGTCTCCTCCCATGTTCTCACCTCAACCGGTCAGAGGCACGGAGAGGCCCCGGCTTAGTGTCGGCTTGCTGCGCTTACATGCGCTTATTGCTCCAGAGAGTCCCTACAAGGCAGACCCTGTTGAGTCCTCCGATTACCCTTCGGCAGCCGGACGTGGCGGAGCGTCTGGCACCAGGCCTATACTCCGTTGTATCCTTGAGAACCGGATTTAGGCTGGGTTCCATATGTGTGACCCTACGGGGATCCCATATGTGTTTTCCACGGTTGCTCCTAAACGAAGCCCGTGTCTTTCCCTTTGGGAGAACCCACCTCTTATCAGGTTGGAGTCACCCCAGTACTTCCATATGTAGTACAGCCCTACAGGGTTAGTCCATATGTATATCTCCACATAACTCCTTCTGGGAAGGATGTGTCTTCTGCAGCGTTCCTTTTCTAGTGAAAGGGTACGCTTTCCCAGTGTTATCCAGTAGTCTCACTGAATGGGTTGTGTGGAACAGCAGTGATCGACACTCTCTGTGTTAGCCCTGTCCCACCGTCCTTTAGGCAAGGGGGTGCAGGAGGCTTGCACAGAGCACTGGAAGGGGGCAGCGCCCGTGGCGCTTTGGTAGGGACTCCTATTCGTCGGTCTGTCTGACGTACGTCGAACGTGACCGACTGAATGGGAACGTCTCGGTTACAAAGGTAACCCTTGTTCTCTGAAGGAGGGATCGGAGACATACGTCCCGTCGCCACGGTCGCTGTACCCCGCTGCCCGGCCGGCTCACATGCTCGGCTCCTCAGCAAAAACCTAAAGATGCAATGCACCTGCTGCTCATTATATACCCACGCAGAGCAGAGCAGAGCAGCTGCTGCAAATAATTGCATGCCAATGTACATTGGCTCATTTTAGTTACACTCGAAGTAGATTGGCCTCTCTAGTGAGATTCCTATTCGTCGGTCTGTCCGACGTACGTCTCCGTTCCCTCCTTCAGGGAACGAGGGTTACCTTTGTAACCGAGACATTTTTCATAGTGAAAAGAACCATTTTTTGGTCCCACTTTATATTAGGTGGCCTTAAAGGGTTAGTTGAAAAATCTGTCTTTAATTACTCACCCTCATGTCGTTCCACACCCGTAAGACCTTCGTTCATCTTCGGAACACAAATTAAGATATTTTTGATAAAATCCGATGGCTCAGTTAGGCCTGCATTGAGAGCAAGTTAACTTAGACTTTCAAACGCCCAGAAAGGTACTAAAGACATATTTAAAACAGTTCATGCGACTACAGTGGTTCAACCTTAATGTTATGAAGCGACGAGAATACCTTTTGTGCGCCAAAAAAAACCAAAATAACGACTTTATTCAACAATATCTAGCACTTGTCACTGAACTAAACACTGCTCCATGAAGCTTTGAAACTTTACGAATCGTTTGTTTAGAATCAATGGTTCAGAGCACTGCCAAAGTCAACGTGAACCATTGAAATTTCGAAATGAAGCCTAGTTTACTGAAATCACGTGACCTTTGCAGTTTGAGATCGTTTGATACACGCTCTGAACCACTGATTCGAATCAAAAGATTTCGAAGCTTCATGAAGCAGTGATTAGTTCAGTATTTTTAGTATTTAATACCTTTCTGGGCATTTGAAAGTCTAAGTTAACTTGCTCTCAATGCAGGCCTCACGAGCCATCGGATTTTATCAAAAATATCTTAAATTGTGTTCCGAAGATGAACGAAGGTCTTACGGGTGTGGAACGACATGAGGGTGAATAATTAAAGACAGAATTTTCATTTTTGAGTGAATTAACCCTTTAATCACTGTGTACTCACATTAAAAAATAAGTACAATGTACTGATTGTGTTCATATTGTATTGCAAAACACTTTTGTTGCTATTGATGCGGGATACGGGTAAGGTTAGGGACAAGTTTAGGGGTATGGGTAGGTTTAAGTGTGGGTTAAGGTGTAAGGGATGGGTCAACAGTGTAATTATAAATGTAATTACAGATGTAATTACATGCAGGTATTTTTAAAATATAAGTACAATATAAAAACATGTATGTACACAATAAGTGCGTTGTATCAGATGATTAATTTCAAAGTACATAGTCGTTAAGGCCACCTAATATAAAGTGAGACCCTTTTTGTGTGTGTGTGTGTGAAGAACATTTTAATAATCTAAAGATCATTTTCCCACTATTAAGAACCTTTTGTGCAATGGAAATGTTCCATGAAACCATTAATGCCAATAAGGAACCTTCTTTTTTACGAGTGTAAGTGACTGGCACGGCATTCCCAGTTGAATCCTATTCTTTTAAATTTGGGGTTTTGGGTAATTATTCTTGGAATGCAACAACCTCCATATGGCATAAAATATGTACAGCCGTAGTTCAGGCAGAAACGTATATCCAGAGGCTCTTGAGCCATATTGTCCTTCATATGAATTTAAAAACAGTAATAGTGATGCTTGCCTTAAAAAAAAAAAGGAAAAGTATTAAAGGTTGTGCTATACCACTGTCCTTCACAAAGGTCCTGTCTCTGAGAAAAGACCTAGCTTTACCACGTAAGCAAGCCGGAGGCCTGATTATGCTCTTACTGACAGATCACACTAACACACATGGAAGCGCATGCACACACATTCAGAGCAGACCCCACAGGATAAACAAACAAACATTCAGCCAGGCCTCTTGCAATTCGTAACGAACATAGTACACACTACACAGTATCGTCTTTGATCAGGTACCTGAGAGGCCCATTTGACTATTTCGAAGAACACTTGATCATTTATTTCCTTCTTTTAATTTTATTTCTGTCTTACGAAGCATCAGTATAATAGTTCATTTGAGAAAGAAAGAAACTTTGTAGACCGATGCTAAGTATTACCATATTTATGCGAGATCAAGCTTGAACAGAAGCTTCTAATGCAGATTAGACTTTCTGGCTGCCACAGAACTGTTAAAAGTATTTTGGGTCTTATTATGCTGAACTTGTTTGCCACATAAGCTCATGAAAGGCATATTATGGTTTCAAGGGATAGTTCATCCAAAAATGGTAATTCTTTCATTATTTACTCACACTTATGTAGTTCCAAACCTGTATACATTTCTTTCTTCCATGGAACACAGAGACATTTTGAATGATGTATGTAACCAGGGCCTAAACTTAACACTCTTAACTTAACTTAACTCTTAACTTAACACAAAAATTGCCGTTGGTGTGTATATGAAAAGGTGTCAATCGCCAGCTGGCCAGTAACATTTATATGAATATGAACGTGAACTAACATGAACGACGCTCTGTACAGTTGACAGGCCAGTGCTGCATCGTCACGAAAGTTTAAGAATTGCCTATTTAAATATTAAAGCGCAAGAAGAGGCAAAAGGGGACTCAGTTCGTTACTGTGTGGGAAGTTTAAACATCGAAGCGTGCGCCTAGAAAGCCGCGTCTCAGACAGTACGTGAATACTAAATCGAGCTCTCTTTAACATCTTCTTGCGCTTGAACGAACTCTATGTTATCACACAATATTATGTAAAAAAAAAATGTCCTAGTAAACATAGTCAGTAATGTCTTAGGGGAACGTAAACAGTAGAGAAAGAAAATGCATGTGTACAGTGTCAGTATATTGGATCTGTGCATTAGGTCTTAAAGTGACAGCATCCTAATACAGGCTGAAAAACCTACTTGAAAAGCACTGTTTATTTCATTTGTATCTTAGTTCTATTGTATTTATTTGTGCTATTGCTTGTAATTGGATTATTTGTTTTTATTTTATTATTGTTTAGTTGTCTTTATTAATGTTTTAAATTTATATTAGTTAGGCTAGTAGTTTTAGCTGTGGTATTGAAATTGGAATAGAGAATTGTGACTTTTCACTGGTATCTAAATTTTTGGTGTCATAAACTGCTTGTTTTTGCAAAGACATTTTCATGGCCAGTAAATTTTCTTGAGTCACCAGCCATTGGCAGGTGTGGCAAAAAGTTAGTTTTAGGCCCTGTATGTAACTACTATAACGAACGAGGTCTGAACTATCAAATGGCTTCAGAAGACTTGTAATATATGTGCACTGACTCATATGGACTACTTTATAATACTTTTTATATGCCTACTCCAAACGAGTATAAATCCTACATCATGTTGCATTGTGTCATAAGCTGTCTGATGTCCACATTGGATACATCACTTTTTCTTGCATCGAGTAGCTAACAGTAAACAGATACTCCGTTCTATTTGTGAGGTTCCTGTGCCTGTGCTAATTCTGACAACAGGACAAATGGATTTGGAGTGTTTGCTGTAATGCGTCCAGTGTTGTTGTTTTGTGGTGTAGTAGTTAGTCCTTTTGTGTCCTTTTTGAGATGGCTTGGCTTTTGAGATGGCTTGGCTTGAGGGTGAGTAAATAATTTAGAATTTAGTAAATACAAGTATCTCAAAAAGGCACAAATATACTGTACCAGCGGTTGACATTAACACCCACGATTTCAGCAGTGGCGTGTAACGCAGTCACTCCTACTAGCCACTTTGGCGGGTTGAATTTTATATACATTTTTCAATTCTTTTAAAAATCCATCTAATATACTAAGTGCTATGTAGTGTTGTCAAAAATATCGATTTTTCAATACATATCGATACAGAAATATCTGAAACGCTTCCAATACTCATTTTCCGCAGTATAGATACACGATATCAGCTGCTCATTCTCTCTCTCTCATCTCTCCGACAGCGAGTTGACACACAAACCCACCTCCCCTCACTCGCTTCATTTGCTCTGGATGAATATTGTTGCTGTTACAGGGCTTGAATTTTGGCGTGGGATTGTGCGTATTGCGCATATTTACTCATTCCTGCAGATTTTGTGCTCACACCCAAAGTGTGCACAAATAACGCCGCCTCTCAGTACTAAATTGATGTTCTTTTCACTACTTATTGCGCTTAAACAGTCAAATACACACAAAATAATGTAAAAATACCGTTCAGTTTTAAACAGTAAAACAGTTTTGTTTTAAGTGAACGTAAACAGTTGAGAAAGAAAACGCATGTGTAACAGTATAATGGATCCGTCCATCAGGTCTTAAAGTGACAGCAGCCTAATATACCTGCTGCCAAATTATGAGATAATATTAAAAAATATCTATATGACAGTTTCTCCCCATGGTATCAATGTCAAAATTGTGGACAGTGAAAATGCTGAGTTGCTAGTAACTTTGGAAAACCAAAAAAAGCAAAAAAAAAAAAAAAAGTTAATGTCAAGCCCTGTACTGTACGCAATTATGGGCTATTTAACACAAAACACATTTTTGCATTTAAAAAAGACGCAGGGCAGTGGAATTGAAAAAATGGCGAGGTTCAAAAAAAGTTAATGTTTACATAATGCAAAAACTAATGCATTCTGTTTGAATGGCCCCTTGTTGCCATAGAGTACAACTTTAAATTTGTAAATTGGCAAATATTGCAGTTTTGTGGCAGGCTTGTTTTAAAATGACGTAAACCCTAAATCAGACAACACAACAGCCCATTGTTTTTAGTTTGTTTCCTTGCATTTTTCTTTTTAACCATAGCCACTTGTTCCTGTTCTCTTTTTAATTGCTTAACTGCACCCCATTGGCAGCGCTGATATATGCTGAATCATGCAAAGCATGTGATAGGCTGGCCGTAGTGCTGCACAAAACACATATCTTATACAAAACAGGTAAATCCCAGAGTATAATGGCACAGGGGCTCATAAAATACCACATGCTCCCTGCCAGGGTCCTGTGTATTTTTGAGCCTGATTCATACTGACAGAAGGCTTTTTTCCACTTTGTGGAATTACATTATAACAGTGCATAGTGACTTCAACCAGCCAAACCAACAGGGAAAAGATTCAATTAAGTTTGGAGAACAACTGGAGGATAAAAACAAACAAAGATGAAATATGAAGCATAATGAATAACAGCAGATTTCAAAAAAGATTTCACGAAATATGTAAATACAAGTGCTGATGATAAAATGTTATTCATTGGGACACAAACTACTTTTCAAGTATGTGAGAATTATATTATTTTATAGTAATTCTTTTTGTCCTTTATAGATCTTGACAGCCGCAAGTTATTGTATGCTTTCAACGAATGAAAAAGAACAACAAGAACATTCTTCTAAATATCTCCTCTTGTGTTTCCACAGGAGAAAGAAAGTCATTCAGGTTTGAAACAACATGACTATTCAGTTTGAAGTCTCTGGCCACTACACTTGCTTCAACTTAGACCTGTTTGAATCCTGTGTGTCCAGCCTGTCTCACTGAACAATGCCGCCCAGTGTGTGTTCAGGGCCACCGGCCCCACCGTTACTGCTCTAGGAGCGGGACCCAGGACAGGAGCTGACACAAAGCAGCTGTCTGAGACCACTAGAGTTGCAGGAAGTCCTGCCAACATCTGGTCCTTCTATTAGAAACCCTCGAGAACCAGAGCAGGCGACAGCAGGCTCTAAGAGTGAGACAGACTCTAAAGGTGAGTGAAAGTATTGTTTCTAGTCATGAGGTTTATGGCCACAAGGATATCACACTCTAACAACTGGCTAGGTAGCTATTAGCTAATAGTTCAATTATGGTCGAGACATTGAGGTCTTTGTGTATTTGAGGGTGGACGTATAAAATAGGACTGACTCAAGAGGCCGATACAGAGAAACTACTGTTAGTGATGCCATTAGAGGAGAATATAATGCTAAGCTCTCTGATTGAGGTATCTGGGCCTGAAATTGTGCGTGTTTACATATTGAGCAAACTAAGTAACAAAAAGCGTCAGCACTTTACAGTTAGGTTCAGTATGTTAACTTTAGAGATGCACCGATGTCTCGGCCAATAATCGGTATAGGCCGATAGAAGCAATTATTTTCACTATTAGCCATTGGCCATTGGCCTGTTGTATAAAAACTATTCCGGTTGTATAAAATATTCTCTCAATCAAAAGGGGGCGGAAAACGTGTCAGACTGCAACTCATACTGTGTGACAATAACGCATTAACAGTTCAAAAATAGCTAAGTTAAAGCAGGCTTTATTTGACCTGATCACCCGTAGTTCAAGCCAGGATTGCCAGGTCTGCAGTTTTTCCCTACACCAAACCTTATTTGTAGCGCGTCTCCCATCCAATAATTTCAAAGAGCTTTGTGCTTTGTTACTTGTGATAAGAATCAGTCTCAGGTTTCAAATTCTGTCCATTTTATCATGAAATTTAAACAATAAATGCCGTTTTGACACTCTTAAATGTGACGTGACAGATCGCTGTAGCGCTTCAGTTCAGCGTGGAGGACGAGTCTTTTCTTCCAATATATAGCTTATCGTTATAGCATGAAAAAACATCCATGAACATCAAAAGGTATGTTTAAAGATACAGTAAAACTTACTGAAATGTATCATGTCTCATGTAATCGCTTAATTAGTTTTTCAGTCGTGGAAAGATGCTGATAAAACAGCTTGTGAACAAAGTGTCACTTAACTTTGCATTTACCTCAGGAAAGTTAGCCAGTGTTCACATTTCGTTAGTTAGCTATAAAAAAAAAACACGAAAGAGGAGCTTATTTACTGTTAATTGCTTGAATAAATTTATCATGAAGTATTTATGAAAACTACCTTATCTGCAACTGAGTTGCATACAAACAATTCTGTTTTTATTTATAATAAATAACAGTTGAAAATAATAGCTCTGTTGTTAATTTTAACCTCTAATATTATAGTAATGTACCAAATGAGGGGGTTCCCTGTATAGTTTACAGCATTATCGGTATCAGCAGATATCATTCTGAATAATCAGCTATCGTATCGGCAGAGAAATTTAGTATTTGTGCATCCCTAGGTAACTTTAGTTACTGCATTAGCTAACATGAATTTACAATACCTTTACAGTATTTAATCTAGCTTAATGTTCATTTTTACATACACTAATACATTTTTAAGTTGTGTAAATTAACATTGATTAATATATTATGAACAATCATGAATTACAAATGAGCAATATTTTATTTGTGCATTAACCTAGATTAATAAGTGACGTAAAAAATGTTTATTGTTAATTCATGATATCTTATGCATTAACTAATGGCAACAAACTGAACCTTATTGTTAATCTTAAACTTGCATAAGTAATTCTACAAAGTGTCAAACAGCCATAATCAACATTTAGGTTTTGTTTCAGTCCTCAGTGGGTGTCTGGTTGTGCTTGAGTGATGATGTTGACCCTGTTTGGCCCTCCTGAACAGGGAAAGACATCCATCTAATGTGAAGTGTTAAAGGAAATCCTGTGAGCGTGCTGTTGTTCAAACAGAGTCCAGAACCCCTGAGAGTCATTCAACAGCTTTTATTTAACACAGAGAGCAAAGGTGATCCTTTTTTTTTTTTTTGGATAGACTACTTGCATAGTCATTTCAGTTGCATTGGCGTGTCGTGTTATTATGTCTTCCTTAAATGATGCTATAGTGAACTCTGAACCACATTATGGAAGCCTTCATAATTCATAGCTTTTGCAGAGTATATCAATTCAGCAGAAAAATGGATATATATCATATCTGTATATATGGCCATAGACAGGGGAAATGCAGACAAAAGCATTGAATTTTGTTGAGGAGAATGCATGAATTTATGACCTCATTGCAATCTGTTTATATATTCATGTTACAGTTATAGTCGATACCTAGTTGACATTTCACTTGTAAAGCATTAACTGTAAAACATTTTTAGTATAATTGAAAAAATAATATATATATATATATATATATATATATATATATATGCACATTAAATAAGTGTGACATTTTAATTTTGTTTAATTAAAAACCACAATGACAACATGACCATCATACAGTTCCAGTCAAACTCACCCATTGTATTCTGTCCATGCACACACATCTGAACTGAAGCCGTGAAAGACTGTTTCACTTGAGTATTCCACTGTGCATAAGTGAGCTTTCTCTATAAATGAGAATCCATACAAGTCCGAAAGATCTCAAAGAAGGGAGCAAAAAGTGGGAAGGTAAACTCTCCTAGAGAGTCTGTTTGCCTATTCAAAACAATTCAAAAAATTCACTGGAGGCAAAAGGTGATCATAGCGCGGAGTGCAGATGCATACTAGAGCTGTCTCTTTATAACCCATGGCAGGAGGACGCTGTGCCCTAGAAGCTGGAATGTGACATGGAGAAGGCAGGAGGCAGAAATATTCACCACACTGACGGACACAGACGAGTCAGAATGAAACTCTGGAGAGCAGTGAGTATGAAAGAAAGGGAAAGAGGGAGGTCTGGAAGAGTGAGAGAGAGAGAGAGAGGGAGGGAGTCTGGAAAAGGAGGAGGGGGGATGGTTGGACGACTAGTAGAGAACACGACATGACATGGGAATTTCATTCAGTCTGGAATTGGAATTTGCCTGTTAACTTTTGCTGGGAATTCTGCTGCGAGGCTCTCTGGGAAAAAAAGCATTTTTGTACACATATGTGTGTGTGCATGTGAACAGGAGTGAAATTCATACAAAATTCACGTTCATTAAAATGTATGACCATCAAGCAGTCATGAAAAATATACAGTGGTCAGAGAATATATTTGGAAACATAAGCCACACTTAATAATGTATGGATTTCTTTGCTATATATAACAAAATTTCATACAAAGTGGATTTATTTTAAAGATGGACAGCACATGCACACACTTTTAAAGCAAAACTTTTCACAAAAATAACAAAACAATAGATATACTGTTCAAATTTCTAAGTATTCGGACACTTTCTGGTTGTCAAATGTTATTGGATCATGTTCACAGGTAATGTGATAAACTAAATCTGTGGTTACCTGTAGGACATCTGTGTGAAACATTGATAATAATAAGAAATGTTTCTTGAACAGCATATTAGAATGATTTCTGAAAGATCATGTGACACTGAAGACTGGATTAATGATGCTGAAAATTCAGCTTTGCATCACAGGAATAAATTACATTCAAAAATATATTAAAATAGAAAACAGTTATTTTAAATTGAAATAATATTTCCCAAGATTACTGTTTTACTGTATTTTTGATCAGATAAATGCAGCCTTGGTGAGCAGAATAGACTTTAGAACCAGAAAAGTTAGTTCTAGCATCATTTGTTTGCAGCTACCACTTGAAATTTTGTTATTAAATGCAATGAAATTCATATATTGTAAGTATGGCTTAAGTTTCTAAATTCTTTTGGCTTGCTTTTGACAAAAATAACAGGTTTAATGCGTTTAAACCTGAGTTTGTCTATATAAACAACGAGCATTCCCATGACCTTTGTGCACACTCATTAAGATGGGTTTCTGTTGCTTTTATAGACCATAAAAGCCTGTGATAGTCTTTGACCTGCCCACCCAATGTGGCCATCTTCCTCTAATCTGATAGGAAGCACTATAGCAGTCTGTCTGACTGAGACCTGAGCTTTTGATCGCTCAGTCTTGATCTTCTAACAACTCCATCATCACCATCCACGAAATGATCAAAGTCAGCTTGTGCGATTATAAATAAGACAGGAAGGAATTGTGGTTAAAATCAAGCAATGCTTTGAAATCACTAATTAACAGTCTGAAATCTGATCTAAATCAATGTAAAGATAAGGAAAGTGACTAAAAACTGTTAGATTTGCTGAAGCTTACATTATTTTCATTCTAAACAATGAAGTGCCACATGCTGAAAAACATGAGAATTTAGTAGTTGCACTAATAGTTCTTTTTCCATATTGCACGAGAGTGCATGATCAAAGAGTAGTTGAGCATTGACATGTCTCATGTGACATGTCTGTTGATAACCTCACTAGATAATAGCTGGTAATAAAGCTGTTCGAGCGGAGACAACCAGCTATAAACAAACCGTGGAAAACAATGAGCTCTGTACATTGTTGTCTTGCCTGTTTTCTATTTTCAATTCTCAACCAGTTGAAAAACACTGTCACTAACATGATAAACTTAATGGGGATGTCGTGATTGAAAAAAACTCTTTTCCCAGGGAAGGTAATTAAGCATTTAATGGGCATGTTAATAGTTCTCCAACAGCACATGAGACCACGTGAGCGAATAAAAGCAGAGAGACGGAGCCGAGCTCTGCCAGATGAGATCCACAGATTCTGAAGGCACATTATGTAGCAGATTGCAGAGCTACTGAAGTCCAAACTCACTCATGGAGATGATTGGATTTGTGTGATTGTTCAAAAGCTTTACGTAACGTTGGAGCATCTCTGGGAAAAAAAATAATGAGGAAATCTTTTCCTGGCCAAAGATTACATCTACAGCAAAAACCATATTGATAATGCACATGAAGTCAAAAACACCAATACATTCAAGTAAACGTGTAATTACAACATTATGACTTACCAGCTTTGCGATTTAAAATGTTACTGATCTTTAAATTTGATCCAGAACTTTTCAATGGATATAAGTATAAACCACATCCTTAACAACACCCCATCCCTCATTTGTGTTCCTGTTGAAACAACAGGCATAAGGGTCTGCTGAAGCAGCACAATTCAGCATCAGCCATTCAGCTGCCCCGTGTGCTGGCCTTTACTGCCCTGCTGTCCAGAGTCAACAAACCAGGGCTGATGGGGTGTGCCTGCATTTGACACAGAGCCCCTGATGGCTCAGCACTGGAAAAACTATATTAAAAATATTGATACATTGCATACACTTTAAGACATTCAACAGTATACAGTTCAAGTGTGTGGATTATAGCCTTATATAGTATTATTTTAATTCTTCCAAGATTTTGACGCAAAACATAAACATAAATTATGTTACATTCTTACATTTCAAGCTACACTCCTAGGCAATAAGAAAAGAAAAAAGTGGAGAAATATTTAGTGGTCACACAAAAGAAGATATTTTGAATAATATAGGTAACCAAGCAGTCGATGAGCCCCACTGACTTCCATAGTTTGGAAAAAAAAAGTCAGTGGGGCCCAGAAACCATTTGGTTACCCTTGAACAAAATATCTTCTTTTGTGTTCAACACAAAAAAGAAATTCATACAGGTTTGGAACAACTTGAGGGTGAGTAAATGATGACAGAATTGCTCTGGGGCAGGTTATGTTCTGGGTAAGAGATCTCAAGCCAAAACTGTTCGCTACTGATATCACACTTTCATGTGCACGCGCTCCATGAGCTCAGGATCAAAGCCAGAGTTGACAGAGAAATTTGATGATCAGCATCATGGTACCAGCAAGCCTGATTGGATTGGTTTGTTTTTGTCAACTCGAAAGTTTGTTGAACTACCATCATTAGATCAGGTTCAGCAGGCTCAGTTGATATAATTATATGAATATATTATATGAATTCAGTTGAAAACTAACTTTTTGCCATACCTGCCAATGGCCCGTGGCTTAACAAAATTTACCGGCCATAAATATTTTTTATTTCACAGTTTTTGTATACTTTTTTTGTCATTTGTATACTGAAAACAGTTATAGGCTACTGATACTGTACTCATGCTTTTCTTTCACAACTGTTTAAGTTTGCTTAAAGGATTCGTTCACTTGTAAATGACAATTACCCCAATCTTTACTCACCCTCAAGCCATCCTAGGTGCATATGACTTACTTCTTTCTGATGAACACAATCGGAGATATATTAATAAATATCCTGATGCATCCGAGCTTTATAATGGCAATGAACGGGACCAACGAGTATGAGCTGAAGAAAGTGTCTCCATCCACATCCATCCATCATAAACGTACTCCACACGGCTCCGGGGGTTAATAAAGGCCTTCTGAAGCGAAGCGAAGCGAAGCGATGCGTTTGTTTAAAAAAAAAATCCATATTTAACAAGTTATGAAGTAAAATATCTAGCTTCTGCCAGTCCGTATTCAACTTAGGAAGAAAGTGCAACGCCTCCTGCAGTTCAAAAAGCTTACTCTACGTCCTACACCTTCCCTATTCAACTTAAGGAAAAAAAAGTTTTTTCCGTAACTTGAATACGGAAGGCGGTCTGGCGGAAGCTAGATATTTTACTTCATAACTTGTTAAATATGATATATTTTTTACACAAATGCATCGATTCGCCTCAGAAGGCCTTTATTAACCCCCCAGAGCCGTGTGGAGTATGTTTATGATGGATGGATGTGGATGGAAGCACTTTCTTCAGCTTCATACTCGTTGGTCTCGCTCACTGCCATTATAAAGCTCGGATTCGTCAGGATATTTATTAATATATCTCCGATTATGTTAATCAGAAACAAGAAAGTAATATACACCTAGGATGGCTTGAGGGTGAGTAAAGCTTGGGCTAATTTTCTTTTGAAAGTGAACTAATCCTTCAAGACATAACAGACTGTGTTTAATAGGATACTTTGTGTGAATTTGTTCTTTTAAGTGCAAGAAGATGAGAAAGAGAGCTCCGTTTTCACGCGGCTTTCTGGGTGCGCGCTTCAGATGTTCCCACAGCATGCAAGAAACTAATTGAGTTCCCTTTCATGTCTTCTTGCACTTGAATATTTTAATTGGCAAGACTTTCGTGAAGATGCAGCACTGACTTGTCAACTGTCCCAAGCGTCATTCACGCTTGTTCACGTTCATGCATTGTTAGAATTCATAAAAATGTTACCAGCCAACTGGTGATTGACACCGTTTCATATACTCGCCAAAGCCATTTTTTACTGGCATTTGGCGAGTGTTAATTTTAGGCCAGATTGTACATAATTATATTTCATATGTTATAAATATAATAAGTAATTAGCAGGAAAAGATGGGCAATTTTGACTTTAAAATGTTTTCACTAAAAACTTCTTTAATTTGGAGTGGCTTTATTGTCACTTTGCTCACAGCTGATAGTTCCAGTTTTGGTCAATGACCTCTAACCTTCTCTGAAGCAGGATAGCCATGTACAAAGTAAAAAAAAAAGAAAAAAGTGAGCCTGAAAAAACAGTTTGCTTTAACTAATATCAAACTTAGCAACAGGCCTCTGAATCTGATTAATTAATAAATTATAATCAGTTAATTTATTAATAATAATACAAACGTTAGTACCAATGCTGATTAAATAATAAGAAATTATAAAATGTGAAAAACAAAAATGCTGCCAACAGAGTACATGGAGATGATGCTATTCTGGTCTCATGACAGGCTGCCTGAACAATGCCTACCCAAGCATTTAAATGCCCTAGTTCCTACTTTTCCTGCTGGCTATGTTTGCTTTCACATGAAATGTCTTGGTAATGGTTTTCTTATTGATATTACATTAGCTGAACATCTTTAAAAACTCTCACTTTTACAAATTCATAAGAAAAAACATAATATCGGCATTGCGACAGCAGAATAAATACCTAACAACGAGGAATTAAAATGTGATTTATTGAAACATATATAATATAAATACATAAACATTCATTTTCATGTGATTTAAATCTGTGAATATATAAATAAGAGATAGATAAGCATAATTTACTTAAAACAACAGCAAAAAAAATTATATATATAGCTAATCAAAACAAACAGATTAGAATTCAGGGAGCATGGCTGCAGCAGACGTGGTTATGTCTAGAGTTACTTTAACAGTGCTTGACATTTGGAGTCCTGCTCTGGTTGCCTCCAGATAGTGTGTGTTAGCATGGAGTTGACAGTACAGTCAGAGTGCATTAGACCTGAGTGCCCTTAACTCTCTCGTGTTCAACAGCCTCGCCAGGAGACACACAATTAATCATGTCCTTTTTTGCATGACACAAAAATATGGACTCCGTGAAGCTAGCAGACAAATATTACCTCAGTGTAGAGTGGAGTTCAGGAGTCACATTGAAGAGCTGGGATTCACAATCTGTTTTAAACCTGAAAATAAACAGTTTTTGAAATATGATGCTCTTTGGAACATAGTAAATGTTTTAATTCAGCTTTTTACTTTAATAAAAATGCAAAATCATTTTTTCGTGTACTAAAATATCTGTGTTGATTCGTATACTCTTAAAGGGGACCTATTATGCAAAATTCACTTTTATAAGGTGTTTGAATACAGATGTGTGTAAACAAGCAGCCTATAATGGTAAAAATCCACCCACTCCTTTTTTTTATAATCCCCATAAATCATAAATAGTCTCTCCAAATGAGCGGTTCCATGACTGCCGACGATTGGCCCTAGTAGCTTAGCTCCTCCCCTTAGTGAGCTGTACACTTTCAAGTAAGAGATGTATTCTTATTAAAGCTACTAAAGTTATTTAATTAAGAGCAGTGAGTGATTTTCTGTTTCCTTTTGTTGTTTGATTCATATTAACAGCATATACAGCAGTAGGTACTGTATATTACACTATCTGACACATTATTTCTTTCCCTGCTTTTTTACGTGCACAGACATAACCGACTGTGTTTGTGAAGTTTGTGTTTTTGTCATAACCTTGTGTGTATTTGACAGTTACAGTGCAATAAAACGTGTAAGAGAAATCAGTTTAATACTCACAGGACTCGCCGTCTGACAGACAGCTTTCTGTGCGCGTGCTTCAGATGTGTGTGTTCAGAAAACCACATATCAGAAGTTTAAACTGATTAAACGCATGCAAATAATAACTTTAATGATGACGAAGAACTGCAATGTCACATGACGTGACTGCAATAGAGATGATAATCAAAACCAAACAGATATTTTTTGGCAGATTTTTCGATTCAGGAGTTATACAGGCTCCACCCTCTTCTGGAAAGTGGGGTGGGAAGCAGCAGCTCATTTGCATTTAAAGATACATGCACGAAAACAGCTTGTTTTTCCTTCCACTCAAAAATGGGCATTTACAACATGGTATGATATATGATCTGAGGGTATTTTGAGCTGAAACTTCACAGACACATTTTGGGGACACCTGAGACTTATATTACATCTTGTAAAAAGTGGCATAATAGGTTCACTTTAAATGTCCTGTTTGCTGTGACGTGCTTATTGGATTCTTTCTGAGTCATCTCTTCAGAACTGACGCAAAAGGCTATTCCTGTGTGCGTTGAAAATGTAGAAATAGAGCTGATGATATAATTCAACCTTGTGACTCATAAGATGGAGAAATCTGATAGCAAAAGTTCAGGATGAGGCAAAATAAATGTATTCAGTGACTCCCATTCAAATGTTCAGCCTTTGTTTTCACAGAAGTTGAACTCTGTGTCTGTTTAAGTCATTAGGAAGGATTACCACCCCCTCCTGACCGAGACCGGAAAATTTGAATCGCCATCAAACTCTACCCCTGGGATAACCTCTGTAGGTATTTTGTGTAACCAAAAGTACATGAAAGAATCAAGAGAGGCACAACAAGGATCGAATGCCTCCGCCTGAGGGAAGGAAGACAAAAGGAAAAGAATATTGTAGTTTTATGAGAACCCCGTCTGGAAGAACATAAATACTTGGATCTTAAAACGAACACCTAATTCAATTTGAGAATGCCTGCCAAATCCTAGCCTTTGTCCCAGATCTACTTTTCATGAGGTTTTTAGACCATTTGATCGCTAGTGTACATCCATGTTTGGCATCTAACATTCATGCCACTGCAAATCCTGGATCAGAGCTTTTTGAACTGCCAACCTAAACTTCAGAGAACAGATCTTTTTTTGCGATAAGGAGGTATAATTCAGGGCCATTTTAGGTGAGTTCATTATAGAGAAACTTTAGATTCCAAAATTTTCTCTCCTGTCTTCATGTATTTCCTATTGAGCAGGATGTTTTTGAAAGAAGTCTCTTATGTTCACCAAGGCTGCATTGTATTTGATTGAAAATCAGTAATATTGTGAAATATTATTACAATTTAAAACAATGTTTTATTTTTTAAAATGTCATTTATTCCAGTGCTGGCAAAGCTGAATTTTCAGCATCATTACTCCAGTCTTCAGTGTCACATGATCCTTCAGAAATCATTCAAATATGCTGATTTGGTGCTCAAAAACATTTCTTATCATTAGAGATGCACCGATGTATCGGCTAACAATCGGTATCGGCCGATAAAAGCTATTATTACCACTATCGGCCGATTGTTTAAAAACTGCCGATGGTCAGGGCCGATTATATCCTGTCAATCAAAAGCGTGCGGAAAGACGTGTTAAGACTGCAACTCATATATACTGTTTTTATATTATATATATATATATATATATATATATATATATATATATTTTATACTCATATGTAAAATTCAACACTCTTGTGTTGAATTTTAACGCATTAACAGTTTAAAAATAGTGACGTTAAAGCAGGCTCTTTTTTGACCCTATGAATCACCCGTAGTTCAAGCCAGGGTTGCCAGGTCTGCGTTTTTTTCCTACATCAAATATTATTTGTAGCGCCTCCCATCCAATAATCGCAAAAAGATTTGTGCTTTATTACTTCTGATAAGAATTAAAGTTTCAGTTTTCCATTTTATCATGAAATTCAAACAATAAATGACGTTTTGACGCTCTTAAATGTGACGTGTCAGATCGCCGTAATGCCTCAGTTCAGGCGGCAGAAAAACATGAATGAACATCAAAGGTATGTTGAAATACTTACCAGAATGTATCATGTCTCATGCAATCACTTTATTTGTGTTTCAACCGCGTAAAGACGTCAATAAAACAGCTTGTGAACAATATGTCACATCATGTCACTTTTACCTCAGAAATGTTTTCCAATGTTCACAGTTCCTTAGCTATCTACATATAAAAAAAAAACACTAGAGAGGAGCTTATTTACTGTTAATTATATGTTTGTGCAAATTTGCCATGAAGACAAGTGCTTATGAAAACTACCTTATGTGATACTAAGTTTTATACATTTCAGTTTTTATTTGAGTGTAATTATTATATCTGAAAATAAACAGCAGCTGAATATAATACCTCTGTTGTTAATTATAACTTCTAATATTGTAGTGTACTAAATGAGAGGGTTCCCTGTATAGTTTGCAACATTATTTGGGAGAGATTTTTATCGGTATCGGTATCTGTATCGGCCGATATCATTCTGAATAATCGTCTATCGGTATCGGCAAAGAAATTTAGTATTGGTGCATCTCTAATTATTATCAATGTTGAAAATCATTGTTGGGCTGCTTAATATTTGTTCTTTGATGAATAGAAAATTCAAAAGAACAGCATTTATTTGAAATAGAAATCTTTTGTAGTCTTCATTGTCACTTTTGATCAATTTAATGCATCCTTGTGGAATAAAAGTGTCAGTTTCTTAAAAAAAAAATATTACTGACCCAAATTTTTTGAATGGTAGAGTATATATAAATAACAAATAACTTGCTTTTGCTAGTTCAAGGAGTGTGGTATTGGGGGGGGCGGGCTGTTTTCACTCCAGAGAGAATTTGATTGGACAAAATGAGTGAGTGCAGGATGTCATCAATGTTTTGGAAAATCTACATTTGCTATATAGTTGGTTTGATGTCTGATCATATACTGAGATCTGAGACTATCAGATGAACTCCAAAACTGTAACTGAGAGTTAATAGAGAAGACAACAAACAGAACCCCTGTGTGTCTGTATAAAACAATTGAGTTCATGTGGCTGGTGTATAGCGCTCATGTGATGTATCATTTAGCAGAACCTCATACAGCATGACGACACATCAAATTATCTAGAACTCCTGATCATATTGATTCTGCTGTCAGATGTGATTCAGCACTTCAACGCTTTGGGGAAAAAAAAAAAAAAACTTGTGATATATCGCATGACTCTGATCACTTTGAACAGACTCAATAGAGCACTATTATTAAATACAAGACAAATGAGGTTAGCCTTTTGTCACACACCAATTCCACTTCCTGTTTCACAGGCATCAGGAACACATCCATCCCAACAGCAAAACCTGATGATCATGTTATCCAGCATGATTTGAGACTGTTACAAAGAGCATTCCATGTTGTTACTGAATGCTTGGTTTTGTTGTACGTTTTGTTTATTTCCAGGGCTAAATGAAGCTTTAAATCCCAGATTTTCAGTGAGGATTTCTGATCCCTACTGTAGTTCTGTTCCTACTTGTATTCCTCCTTAAGCAGTGCTTTCCTGCTAGGTTTTTTATCCCATTGTTAAGTTTATAAAGCCCACTTAAAGGATAGAACCGTAAATTTTTTCACAGCATGAACAGTATTTTCCTTGGAGTAGAGCAGTTCCACAGGGCTATTGCATATAGTGGACAAAATACACTTTCTCAAGAGGCTTCTGGTTGACATGGTGACAGTAATGGACTCATTTCACAAAACATAGTAGAATCAAAGAGAAATAGCTAAATAAAACAAACAACGCAGTGACGGCCTAGTCAAGAGATGAGATTGGCTAAAACGTTCTGTGCCATATGCTGAAGATCTCAATCACCAAATATAAATCGATTCAAGGGGCAGCTACGTTTTTATCATTTGTGTTTACTTCAACTGGCCTAATAGAAAGTCATTCTGAATATGTAAATTGTCTGAGGATCCATTCAATAAAATGCCATTGTTTGGTTTAGCGGTAATGAGTCATCCTCATAAACTGAAACATGCACAGGGGAAAATAAGCCACAACAAAACAATAAACCTATTTATTGAGTCTCTTCAGTCTCTACTGAGAAATAAAAAAACCTATAAAATATAACCAGGCTTATATATTTTCTGGATGTGTGATGCTTGCCCGTGCAAAACTCGCCGCATCAGTGCCAGTGTGTTCTTGTCCATTTGTTAAAGTCGGCATGAAACGGAAGATGCAAGTCTTTTCTTCGCAATTGTGAATTACATCCAAGTGAAATGGCTTCTCCAACAAGAAAAATGCAAAAACTATATAACACCACTAATTACATCACTGAATCATGGATCTCTGTACAGATGCAAATGAAATGGTGAATAGCAAAATTATTGGAACAACAGGTTTGTAATTGGAAAAACATCAGTTATAATGATGGCTGGATAGCTTCTCAGTTTCAAACATCTGCGAGAGTATTTTCTTGGAAGGCCAACTTCACAACAGGAGTTCTACTGAAAAGAATCAGATTCATGGCAGATAAATCACTGTTCATGGTGACTCTGAATGGTATGTCTTTGACTAAGCCAGTAATTTTAGATCCAAGATGAGGATTATTTAAAGTCGAGGAAACAGCTCTTTTGGGAAATGTGTTCCAGAGGCATGAGACCAATATATGTGGGATGCATAAACGAGTATAATGAGTACCATATATCATTTCATAAAAATAACTATATTGTGTAATAGTAAAACAAATATTTCATTATTTTGACATAAGTAAATGACAGTTCCAACCAAGGTGGGCCAAAATAAAAAATTTTATTCACTATACATACACATATCAAACTGACTTTGCCACTTAAAAACATATAAAAACTTCTGCCGACACAAGATGGCTGCTACTGGAGAGCTTTTAACAGATCCTCACAATGATATTTTTCTGTTATTGTCCTAATACTGTCGTGTGCCTTTATGTTCTTGAGGATAAACAGCACATCAGATAAAAGTTCTCTACAAAAAAAAAGAAAAGAAAAATAGTATTAGATCTATATTACAATATAAATCATTTTACTACAAATTCCATATTACAAATCATTAATCAGTATTTAATAGGGTGTGATGAGATTAAAATGTGACAAGATTTCTCGTCGAGGTGAAAAGTTGTCTCGCGATATTGCCATGACGGAGTCTGAGGGTGAAATTAGGATAGAATATGCCATTGCTACGTTTACATTACGCCTCCACTGTCGTTTTGCTTTTTATAGAAATAAAAACCATTTAGTTCATTTGGATAACAGTTGCTTTAATCCCGTCCAGCTCATCCAACAAGAGCTGCAAAGCTGTACATAGTGCAGCAAGAATCAGAGTTCACTGATCACATGACGAGAGTAAGTGACGAGATGACAAGACCATGGCGGAGGATTCGTTGGACAGCAGAGCCTGAGCATCTGATAAATGTCTTATCTTGTAGAATGCGTGCTCAGCACCACCGCTCCCTATTCACAGAGTATGCACAATCGCGAAAGCGAAAGTAAAATGCAAGCACGCATTCAATTGCAATTTCAATAACCCACATTTTGAAAGCGACTCCCTGATGCATGCAAATGTCTCCCAAAATGAAAGCTATCTTAGGCTGGTCTGTGTAGTTGTAACCATCTCTTAGCTCTGTATCATGCTTGAAGAAAATTTTGGTCTCTATTTGCACTTTGAATATTGAGAGAGTACTTTGATTATGGTTTGCACTTAATAAGACTAAGAGAAAACTGTTATTCATTTTTATTTATACTGTTTTTATTTCTATGATCAATTTATGGTAAGGAGTTCAGTTAGGAGGTCAAAAGTTGTAGAAGCTCATAAATCATGTACAGTTCTAAGGTCTGAAGAGACTCATATGAAATCATACAGGATAAAAGCCAGTCCGTTGAGTTTGGCAAAACCTTTTACAGTGCTTCAGTATTGTTGTCTTTTACTGCATATGATAATTCATACTCAGAAAGTACAAGATGATCAGTTAAAACATTTCAAAATGCACCTGCAGACTATTTTTCTTTTCATGTATTTTGTCATTGAGGATTTCTTAAAAATACTGTGTAAAAATCTCATCAC
This sequence comes from Mylopharyngodon piceus, assembly GCA_039654765.1. NCBI lineage: Eukaryota > Metazoa > Chordata > Actinopteri > Cypriniformes > Xenocyprididae > Mylopharyngodon > Mylopharyngodon piceus. The sequence goes on from CM077449.1 coordinate 6,873,580, forward strand.
ACCCTTAATAGCATAAATATAGTAAAAATAAGTGTAAATGACTGCACACTATTATACATCACATACCGTGTGCTGCTGGAGTCTTTATTGTCCTTGAATATCGCATGAGTGGTCTGAAGAAGATGTTTGCTGAAGTTCTGCAGCTGAGGTAGTGACGATCCAGCGTTCACTTCAATAAACCATGAGTTTGGAAAAACATCTGCAATCTTTTTAGAAAGATAAAAGTTAGTTTTATAACTACCTTAGTAGAAGCCATAAGATTAGACTGACACTGTAAGCATATGCACCTTTTTGCATTTCTGGATGGTGTGTTTCAGATCAGATTCGTTAAGAATGATTATCATCAAGTAACGGCCAAGAAGTTTCTCCAACATCAGCTCTTTAAGTACAAGTTCAGGAATCAAACCATCCCATAATGCCATGTTACCAAGCAACTGAAAACAAAACAGATTTCATATACAAACAGTCAGCATGTCACAAAGAAACATTTTACTCTAAATATTAGTTTAATTCACATGAACACATACACTACCATTCAAAAGTTTGAGTTCAGTAAGAAAAGAAAAAAAAACTTTTATTCAGCAAGGACACATTAAGCAAAGATAAATAAATAAATATATATAGAGAGAGAGCGAGAGCGCAGTTTGCTTTAGTTAAGTGTTTTAATCCACATGCTCGGTTTACCGTTTGGGGTCAGTAAATACACACTGTACAAGTTGTACAGTTTTTATTTTAAATAAAACCTGTTCTTTTGAAATTTCTATTTCATCAAAGGATCCTAAAAAATGTATATCAATTTATAAGCAGCACAAATGTTTTCAAAGTTATTAATATGAAATGTTTCTTGAACACCAAATCAGCATATTACAATGACTTATTAAGGATCATGTGACGCTGAAGACTGGAGTAATGATGCTGAAAATTCAGCTTTGTCATCACAGGAATAAATTACATTTTAACATATGTTGAAATACAGCCCCAAACATTTGAACATAGTGTACATTAATGTACAGAAGTGTACAGTCACAACATAACCAGAAGTTAAATGTCACACCTTCACCGCTGACCAAAACTGTTTGTTCTGAAACTGGAACTGTGGTGACCTCTTATCCTCTAAAAACCTTACACAAAAAGCACAATGTCTTTCAGACACAAACATCCAAATGCAATCTTGCAAAACACATCAACCGTTTAAATTATGATCATATAAAAATATTAAAAACAAATCAAGATAAAAGTTACTTTTTTGGGTACAGTGGGACAAAGACGTCATTGTCTACTGCACTCCTTAACCTCTGAATAACTGCTTCTACAAAGGCCTGTAGGATGAAATCATAGGTTCATTATACTTACTGACTTTATATCCATAAAGTTACATTTGTTTTGATCCAAACAGAGTTTTAGTGCATCATAAGACAATACCTTGACAGGTTTGCTTTGTTCACCATCAAATACAGAATAATCATCCTGTATTCTCTTGCACAGTGTTGTGAGGGTTTGAGACTGCTGCGTAGACACAGGGTCCCAGACCAGCTCCACAAAACCTGCCCAAAACAACAAGCAACATTTTAATGAGATAATTAGTTCTGAACTTCCGAACGAATGCTGCACTGACAGCAAGACATTCTGGTATGCGTAGAGTGCAACTTCACGTTTATTTGTCAGCAAAAGTTCACAGGATGACGGATAAACTACAGATTATACTTCCGCATTTTTGTATCCCCGCCTAAAACACAGTGCTCGTGGTCATCCAGTTTGAAATGTTGATTACAAAAATGGAGGGTTTTTTTCAGAGTTTCTGTTACGGCATTCTCTTTGCAGCCTTTAGCTGCTGTCTACAACACTCTGGATCCTTCACTGGAAACCGGAAGTCACTTATTTCCGCTAAATGGTTACTCTTTGAATTCTTGCTCCTGGGAACAAATCGACACCATTATGACTAAAAGTTTGCCAAGAAGTATTTCCTATTAAAGCAAAGTGGTATTTGACTCTGGTAAGCGTATCCATAGCAGACTGATGGGACTGGCCTTGGACGGCAACATGCCCAGTGCATTATAGGTGTTGAAGTTTTCCTACCTATTTGGCAAAAAAGAAGACAACAGCCTTTTTTCTCTCTTTTCTCTAGTCAGGTAGCAACAATTTCAATTTTCTTTCACCTATCTACTGTATAGGCAGGCAAGTTTTATTAAAAGTCTAGCGGTAAAGTACCCCTTTAATAGTAAATTACAATCAAATCATGATATTAAATTATTCTCTGAAATATTCTGTTCCCAAACTCAATATAAAATGCAGCAGACTGGTGGGCCTTATAAACCTGTTAGCGTAATTATGTGCATATGAGTCACCTTGAACTTTAGAGAGTATCGTCTTCTCAATTATGGTGGGCAGTGTCGTCTTATCCATGTTCTCAGATTCTTCAAAACCCTGACCGTGACAGAATCTCTCAACAGCGGAATACCACGGCAATGCCTCAAAGTCGTCACCTTCTGCCTACATGACAAAAAATAAATAACATGCTGTGAAATACATGTTAGTATATCCATCTATTAGGTATAATATGAGTGGCAAGACATCAGTGACAGACGTATATATTTATTAGTCGGTTAGTTGCAGAAAAAAAAACTTGTGGTGAAGTCACGCAGTCCGTGAGGAACAGATCGTTAACGACGGGTCCTTGTGGTAATTACAGTATGTCGAGCAGGAAATACAAACGTTAGACTTCAAATATGGCTTATCATTTATGTAAGTAGTAGCAACTTTCATGGCTGCTCACTCTCTGGAAGCTAGAGTATAGCATGCTTATTGCATGACATGGAGGCACCAGCGTGATCACTTGCATTTTTTCCTGACAACAGCGGAAACAACTTAAAATACGCTGTCATTTTTGGTCATACAGATACTGTACAGGTTCATTCGAAACAGTCTCCCTGAACTGGAGCATGTCACAAAAATGAACTGAAACTCAGTGTATAGGCTACTTGCCTCAGATACATGAGAAATATATCTATAGAATGCTTGAAATGTCTACTTTTAAATAAACCAATTAAAATCGAAAATAAATTCTCTGCTTATGTAATCTGCATGAAAGGTGCATTTCTCTCTAAACTGTGGAGATGGCGAGGCAGCATTGTCAAATTAATCTTTGCAGTCGACGCTGACTCAGAAAACACTAGTTTATTAATAAATAATTAAAATGTCTCCTTGCTATTTTTTTCCCTGACACAATAATCGTTACTTTTGTCATTGCTTTGGGGCAAGCTTTATGTGTGCGCTTGAGCGTGGAATAGGCTATATTACGCCTATAAATATATATATAAAATACTCATTACGGTTTAGTATTATCCTTAATTAAATTAATATAAACATGCGATTAGATGACTAATGGCTTAAATGAACGACTAATAGTCGACTAGAAAAATCTTTAGTCGGGGGCAGCCCTAAAAATTACACATCAGACGTGTGATATGTGGTGTACTTAAGCTGTAAAAATGCAATATTTGTAATATTTGACAATAAGCATACTTAATTGCTACTCATAATTACTGTCAAATGCTGAGTTTGTCCTGATCCACAGATCCTGATGGATGGAAGCCAAACCTCTAAAATGTGGTGTTTCAGATCCAAACACAGCAAATTTTGGTTTCCAGCTCATTTTGAATGTAGCACAAAATTATCAGATGGAATGTCAAAATAACCATGAATAACCATAGATCACCTGAAGTGGATTCCAGCCAATGAGCTGGTGTCGGATCAGGGGTGCCAGGAGCTTAGGGAGGCATAGGCCAATGTAGGCATTACTGTAAGAGTCTTTAAAGGAGATGCGCCACTCATCAAATCTGATGAGGATTTTCTTCACGTCCCAGAAGTCTGTCTGAACATCTGCAAACACTTCCTGAGCCTTCTTCAGTAAATCATCTGAAATTGAATCAAAGTTATAGATGCAGTGCATATTCCACATGGACTTTAAACACAAGTATTGGATGTGATCTTTGGATTCTCAAAGTATTTCTAGGCTCTGATGCCACTGTTTAAAGTCAGCATGAAACTAGAGGTGTGCACAAATAGTCAAATATTCGATCTGTAATTATTATTCAAAAAATAAAAATACTATTTGAATTTTGCTAAATGTTGCTCTGCTGGCCGTAAATGCCGTGAAAGCCTAAGCACGCAAACTAAAACTCACAATTATAACTAAATGCACTGGGTGTGTGCATTTGTTTTGTGATTTTACCGGAAAAATAGAACCTCCGCAACGGCGTTAAGCGATCGACTGACGCGCCCGTCTGTGCTGTGAAGACTGTGCGCACGAGCAAAAAGAGAACGTAAACCCCGCCTACTTTTTAATTTGATTGGCCATCTCAATCGTTTTGACATTGACGAGCGTTCTTAGACCGCTGAGGCAGACCAGACTAAAAATGTAACTTTTAAACCTTTTTGTCATCCTAACAACATGCAGAGTGCTGTAATGAAGTGCAGCAGAGCAGTGCAAGAATTTCAAATACTGGGGGGGACGAGTTGGCCATTTCTAATTATTGGGGGGGGACTTGTCCACCTCAATGTCTATGGTGGTTACGGCCCTGCTTTGACCAAAATGATTTTACTAAATGACCTTACAAAATGGAATTACTTTTGATCAAACCGATCAACGTGTCGTGTGGAAACATTGTCGGGTGAACCCGAGTTATAAATACCACCACCATGAAATCACATGAAATCCAAACACCAGTCGAATGAGGATAAAGACAGCTGTCCACCACTGCATTCACAACTGCAGGTAAGCGCAGCTGTACCCCGAGTGAGCTGAGAAGATAACTTATCTGATAGCAAAATGATCGAGAGACATATGCTTCCTTTAAGTTTCGTTGAGGGAGACAGGTTTAAGAACAGAAAACACAAAGCGATGTAAGAAACTTTGCTTAGCACACCGTTATCTTTGTCCCTGCAACGTTTGTCGACAGAGCGCATTTCCATGTACTTATGATTAAAGATTACAAGGGCACATGAATTTAGAAAAAAATAATGATGTGCATGAATAGATCTCTTATAATAAAAACTGCAATATTCCATAAGAAAAGAATTGTCAATTTTCATTTCATAGTGACTTTAAAAATTATTTTGTGCTTCCATAAAACTACTCCCACCTCTTTTACTTTGTAGCTCCGCCTCCTGCTCTGCTGTTGGTTCCCAGTCACACGGTACGCACCCAATGTCTTCATAAGACAAGCTTAGACATGAAAACACAGAGAGAATAGAAAAACCAATGATAAATGACTTTGACAACTGTAATTTAAAGATTATAAGCATCTCAGAAAGCCTCCACAGGCTGTAATCTATAAAGACTCGTAATGTCAGGCTGAGTGTATCCAATATTTACAGCAATAACATTCAGTAATGGTGAAAGTGCATACATAACAAGCCATCTCACCTCTGCTGAGTTGGGCTAGAGCCTCCGGTTACGTCACCATTGCTGTGTGAATCAGTGTTATCTATGAGACATCCACAATACACAATATTATATGAATGATTGTATGGAAGTTATGATCATTATAATGTGAGAGGGCATAATATGTCAAGCCTCCTCTACAAAATATTTTTGCTATGAAACTACAAGGCAGTATTCAGTAGTCGTCTTACAGGTTAATTTCTGAATCTGTGAGGACTCCTCCCGTACTGCTTCTCTTCTCTGACTCAACAGCGCCTCCGCCTGGTCAATATAGAGACTGTGCATGTCCAGCTCAACAGAGTTTATTAAAGCCATCTGAAAAATAAAACAATCTACTTTAGGCTGTGACACAACAAGTCGACGTCAGAGAACTAGAGGTGACGAAAGCCGATTGTGTTGTTGCCTCGTGTTGGCTGCATCTGAGCGAAACTGCTGTGCTTGAACACCACAAAAATGACAACTGACTGCCAACTAGCATGTGTTTTCTATGCCTGTGTGTAAGAAAATAAACATCTATATCAGCAGGTATTTATCATGCTGAAAATCAGCCATTACAAAAACAGCCCAATCTAAAGTGTGAATTTTTTTCTAAAGTCAGACTTTTTAAAAAAAAAAAAAAAAAAAAAAAACGAACTAAAATGGTATACCATCCCAGGTTCATCCATTAGATATATTAAATGACCAACAGCAGCATTAAATGCTTTGTAACCGGTTGCAGAGTGTACGTTTGAGCTGCGTGTCTCGGCAGCTTGTATAAAACTGAATGCTGTATGAACGCAGCCGTATTAAGCACAAAATATGGGACTGACAACTGTACCTCCTTCCTCAAAACGACAAGACGGCAGCGTAAGTATCTGGACTATTACAGTGAATTTTTACACAGCATTAGAATACGGTTGTCAGTCCCATTTAACGCTGTTGTTGGCTATTTAGAATATCTAATGGATGAACTTGCGCCTCGATTGGGCTAATTTATTTAATTATGCGCTGTCAATTGTGGTAAAACTTCACGGTTTTATGGACACTGCCATGTTTGATACTGTCACTACAGTTAGTTTGAATGCGGTTGTATGCGACTGTAAACGCAGCCATAGTAAACCCCTTTCTTAATTAGGCTTACACTGCATAAACCTTACCTTTTGTCATAAATAGTATCATTACGTAAAAGTTCATACATAGATTAGTTACGGTTATTATTTATTGGTAAATTATTGGTTATTTATATCGGTAAAATAACCAAAGGATTAATCAACTATTCAGATAATAATAGATTAACCGCTGGGAAAAATAATCTTTAGTTCCAGTCCTAATATAATTATACAGCATTACATACATACTTCATTTAGCAGAGATCAACTTTTGTCTACCTTCTCAGACAGGCATTCCAGTAGGTTCTGTGAGAACACGTTCATGGTACGGTAGAACCGGAGCTGCTCATCTGCAGGGTGGTTTTCGAGGCTCTCTAAAGAGCTCTTGGCCATTTCCACATCCAGCTGCATCCTCCTCAGCTCTGCCTCCCGCGCCCTGTGCACCTCCCTCAGCGAATCCAATCTGCAGTGAGATATTTTTTTAATATAAATTTTATATATACAGAGCTGGGTAGATTACTTATAAATTGTAATCAGTTACTGATTCCAAATTACATGACAAAAATTTTAGTTAGTAATGTAATCCACTACATTACACATTTAAGGTAATGTAATCCGACTACTTTTTGATTACTTTTGACCAAACTCATTAATCACATTGATTTGAATAGGATAATCTTGTATCATATTAATATAAAACTACAAAGAAAAAGAAAATATATTCCATTCTTTTTCAACAACATGAAGTGCATTAAATATTACATTAAGTCAGGGTTTCCCAGACTGGGGTTTGTGAAGGAACTGCAGAAGGTACGTGAGTTTAATGAAAAGACACTTACTAAAAAAGATCAAAAATATATTTTTTATGCTTACCTGCATGTCATGTGACCATGAACTGACATCAGAGAACCGTGAACTTCATTTTATTATTATTATTATTATTATTATTATTGTTTTAATTTTATTATTGGTCCAACTTATTGACCCAGTTTCACAGACAGGGCTTAGGCTAAGCCAGGATTAGGCCTTAGTTCAATTAGGACATTTAAGTAGCTTTTTTAAACATACCCTAGAAAAAAGCATTACTGGTGTGCATCTTGAGACAAAACAATGGCACTGACATATTTTAAGATATGTCAGTACAAGTTACTTTCAGTTAAAACAGCTCAAACATGCATTTTAGTCTAGGACTAGCTTAAGCCTTGTCTGTGAAATCAGGGGATTACCTTAAAATCTCAGGAGGTTCAGCTGGCAAAAAAGTTGGGGAATCCCTGGATTGCATGTAAATATGAAATAACGTGAATTTGTACATTTTATTGTGTTTAAAAGACAAAAGCCTTCCAAGGACACTAATACATGGTTAAATGATTCAGTGAGTGATAATTCAAATAATAATTAATGTGTTCGTCAGGAGTTGACTAGATATGCAATATTAAGAAAACACTTTTTAAAAGTGAAATGATTTCTGTAAATCCAGTGATCAACTGCTGTGTGGCTCTCAGTTATCCATTAAAAACATTTAATACGAATGCATTACTGCAGCTTACTTTCCAATGATTCTCTTCTTGATGACATCAATACTGACTGGTGGTAGCGTTTCGGGGATGTCCATTTTCTTCTGTCGGACTGGTCTAGGAGCCTGCCATTCCTTCTGAGAATACAAGGAAAGGTCCTTGAAACACTATGGGAGCGGTGTATAATAAAAAGCAAGTTAAAGTTAAGTTAAATATTATCCAAAATGGCTCAAGGACATCTATTCAGCAGGTCTCACTTGGTGTCTTTTGACTCCTTTGTCAATCTGTTGCTCTTCCCACATCTGCTGGTCTTCCTCCTCCTGACTATCAGAAAAACTCTCGTCACTATCACTTCCTACAGAACACAAAAACAGAACATGCCATCTATCTCCCAACTACTTTAGTGTTTTAATATACACAAGTAGTACAAGTTTCTCACCCATTTTCTCAGCCATTCGCTCTCTCAGAGTCTTGGGTTTGGGTGCAAACTCGATTCTGCGCTCATGATCGTCCAGCTCATTGTCGCTGTCTTGTTCTTCATTGCTCGGATCTTCTTCCTGTAGGCTTCCGGGAGTGTGGGGTGAATCCAGTGAGATGTAATCTTTCTGGGCTCTGGCATATCTCCTTTTCTCTTTGGCAGCACGAATATTTTTAGCATCAGGAATGATGACTGCAACATTTGACAAATAATGACATTAACAATCACACTTAAGTGTTAAAGCAGTGTTAAAGTGATGGTGACTTTACATTTTTTACTTCATTGGAATGGTACAAAACTTTGTGACTTTTCTGGCGCTTGCTATATAAACACTGAAATATTTTTGGAGCTAAATGGTCCTTAAATGGCCACCATAGGAAATTATAGGCATTAAAATATTTCATATTTCCAATTAATACAGTGTATACAGATAAATGGTGCACCACAGATAAATGGTGCATAATTCAGAGGTACCACGAGATCACCTCAAAATAAAAAAATATTAAAGAATAAATAGTATTAAAACAAAATATAGTACATTAAAGGGTTAGTTCACCCAAAAATGAAATTTCTGTCATTAATTACTCACCCTCATGTCGTCCCAAAGCCATAAGACCTTCGTTTGTCTTCAGAACACAAATTAAGATATTTTTGATGAAATCCGAGGATATCTGATCCACACATAGGTAGCAACAACATTGCACCTTTTGAGGTCCAGAAAGGTACTATAGACATCGTTAAAACCGTTGACGTGACTGCAGTGGTTCAACATTTATATTATGAAACGACGAGAATATTTTTTGTGTGCAAAAATAACTTTAGCCAACAAATTTGTCTGTCCCATCATACTGCTACGCTATTTTCGAGCCGGCCAATACTGAGCCGCCGTTCGGACGTAAACACTGAAGCTCTGCAACGAAAATGGTGCTGCAGTATGACGGGACAGATGAATTTGTTGAATAAAGTCATTATTTTTGTTTTGTTTTTGCGCACAAAAAGTATTCTCTTCGCCTCATAATATTAAGGTTGAACCACTGTAGTCACGTCAAAGTTTTTAACGATGTCTTTAGTACCTTTCTGGACCTCAAAAGGTGCAATGTCGTTGCTGCCTATGTATGGATCAGATACCCTTGGATTTCATCAAAAATATCTTAATTTGTGTTCCGAAGACAAACGATGGTCTTATAGGTTTGGGACGACATGAGGGTGAGTAATTAGTTAGTTTTTGGGTGAACTAACCCTTTAATTTCACTAAATAATGTTGTGCTTATTGTATTCAATCTGTTTTGACCACTGATGTAACCCCTAAGTGAAGAATACAAGAGGGTTAATGGTTACTGAGGCAAATGATTTAGTTGAAGACAGAACCTCTTTGTAGTTTTGAAGAACCAGATGAACTTGACATGGTAGAAGAGCTTTCATCATCATCACTGTCAGGAGGAACGTCTTCATCAGAGGTATCAGCATCACTGTCAGATTGCACACTGACATCCTTATTCTTCTTAACTGAAAACATATGAAGTGTTATGGACCATAACATTCACTGACAGATGAACAGCGTGAACTGTGCAGTTATTTCAGTTACTGTAAAACGACAGACGCACCTTGTCCGCTGTGTAACGGTACAGGAGAATCCTCTTTTTTCCGCGCCTGGAACACAACTTCTCTGTTGACTGACCGTTTCACTTTAAAACTTCCCTCAGTGGCTGTAAGAATCAAGTTTCTTCGTTAAAATGAATCTATTTACCATATAAGAGCATATGACTTGTTATAGTAAAATATTTACCGTCTTTATCGTCAAAGAAGCTGAGTGTTTTGCTCTTTGACTGGTGTTTTATGTCTCTGGACTGGAGCGAAGTGACTGAGGGCTCCTCTGCATCACTGGAGTCACACTCGCGAGCCTTTGAACTACTTGAAATCCCTCCTCGCGGCAAATCTGCTTTTGAATCTGCTTTCTCCGTTTCCTTTCCACCATCAACACCGCAGAGCTTTTCATTCTCATCTTCATCGCTGGATTCATTTTTCCTTTGCCTGAAATTTCTGCGCGGCTTTTTATTAAACATTTTAAATGCAATCCAATGTGAACGTGAAATCAACGCTCTGTAATGACGTATTTTGTGCTTCCTGGTCGTCGTTTAAAAACATTTCATAATAAAAGTCCTGCATCTGCCTAAAGAAATCAATTACACATATTCAATTTATTGTGATGTAAAATCGTTTTTATTTTATATTTTGTTTATAATATAATATGTTGTATACGTTTTAATATAAGCCTCTGTTCAGGAACTGGAAATCCTATCTTCAATGTTTGCTGCCTTATTTAAAAAAAAAATAATACTGTGAATTAAACTGTATTAAAACTAGTCTTTATACTAACAAAAATGTCTTCTTTAGTGTTGTATTTGGTTAAAACTTAGGTGTGAAAAAGAACTAGGACTTAACATTCGTTCTTTAGCAAAAATAAAAATAAAAAATGTCACTCGATATGAGGCAAGTTGTTTGCTTTTTAGAAAAATGTAAATAGTAAAATAATAAACTCAATCATAAAATGTGAAAGCTAGCATTCAGGAATATCAAACCACTGTTTGCCCAAAATTATTATCATAAAAAAAACTATATACAAAATCTAAAATGTCTGACAACTTTCCCCCAATATCACAATGAAAAACACCCGTCCTGAAAACACGGTTCAGTTCAAACCTTCCCTGACTTTTGCCAGTGTACAAGTCTTTCATTGTTGACACTCGTTACCCAAAAGCCACTACAAAAGTATGATTATAAACCCTTAATTTGGAGGATTGAGCTTTACGCCATTTTGAATCACGTTTGAAATCAACATACAAACCCACAACAAGAAAAACAGAAAAAACATTTCTTTAAATACACTAATCGTTATGGAGCTACAGCCCTTTAGACAAGTAGTCTGATTCTCCCATATAACTCTCCAACATGAAGACTGTCCACTATTAAAGATGAAGCGAAAACGAGAAGAAAACAAAAAACAAAAAAAACAACACAGGACAGCAAATTGGTTTATAAAATGTAATTTTTAAGCATGTCACATAACATACATAGGGCATAAAACATTTTCACAAGGCTTTTGTGAGACTAAAATCCATGGGAAATTAAAAGAGCGAGAGAGAAAGAGAAATCAATCACATACACAATAGAAAAAAAAAAAAAAAGACAAAAAGGAGAAACAAAACATAATAGTGGTCCAAACTATAATGACACTCTCTGGACAGCCACACACCTGTGCACAATGCATTGAAAAGTACTAAACAGAACTTTTAATAATGGCAATATGGCATTGAGTCCCTTTCCAGTGTTCTGGACATACACAGGCAATGTTATATGCCAACAACACCAATTCACCGCTAGCAGTCAGAAGAAAGATACTTATTTCTGGTCTTCTATCGTTCATAACATGCGTTATGTGAAATAAATTTTGTTAATACATGAATCAAACCGTCAAAACCATATTACCACATTGTGCCACAGATTGTGTCAGAACTGGTCTTCATGCTAGTGGGGTACTGCTAACTGAACAGTTTCACTTTTAACAATGCATTACTAAACAAATAAAATATGCCCTAAGTTGCCTTACAAATGGTTTTAATTTCTATGGATGATTTTCGTTTTCCATAAAAAGCAAAGGGAACACTAAACAGGCCAAAATCAAGTGAAAAACAGTAAATATATTATTAAACAGTTTATAAACTGAGGACCGTCAGATACTACATACCACTGCAGATGCTAATATTTCCAAGTAAAATCTGAAACGCACGCCATTTCAACAAGTCTTTTTTTTTTTTTAAATTTCCATATTGAACTATTTAAAGCGTGACTGACCACCGCTTTCAGTGGAAGTGCACAACCCGTGGTAGTGCTGAGGTGAAACAGGTAAGAGTGTTAAAGTACAAGATACAGTAGGTGAATATGACAACGCTTATCTAAATGCTTTTAATATCCCTGCAATTACTTTTTAGTCTCAGACTTAGCTGTGATGAAATGCATGTCCTTATTTTTAATTTATTCATTAATTTATTTTCCATTAACTATCACTTTAAGATTATGTTTGTATAAAATGACACTAGTCATACTTTTCTACAGCAGAAACTGCACATTATGGAAGGCCAAGAACAAACAAACTAAGGAACAGGGTTTCTCCCCAAATATCTTTCTTTTCTTGTCCAAAAGCTGCACTGTGAAAAGACTAAATGATTTTTTTTTTTTCTTTTTTTTTCATAAACAGCTCTTCATTAATTATGGGTTTGATCTTTACTGGAGGAATTCTCTGACATGGAGTGATAAGGAATGGAGATGTGTAAAAAGGTTGTTTTCTTTGCTGAAGGAGTGTGTGGTTTAGTTCTCTCCTCCCTCGCCTACTTCTGCCTCATCTGGTGCGTTGTCGGATGTCCATAACTGGTGGAAGAAAAACAAAATATAACAGGGTCAGAACACAATACTTACTTATATACTACTATAGTTTTATTAATATTTTCAATTCGCTTTCATTTTTATTTTAATTTGTTTAATTCACCATTTCTAAAGTTTTAATTTAATTTTTATTTCAGTTTTATTTCAATCAACAAAAATGTTTACAATTATAAGTGGATCCTTCTTTATTAAAGAGACAAAATTCCACGTCCAGGCACTCACACAGATTTTAATATTTAAAAAGCCTTTATTTGCAGGGCTACAGATTAAAAACACCAACCAGGGCTCTACACTTACATTTCTTTTTAGGAGCACTTGTGAATTTAGGAGCAGTCAAAAAATTTAGGAGCACCTTCTGATCAACCATTACGGGGCAATATTTGCCTCCTTAAATTTATTTTTTTTTTTTTAACCTTTTTAGGGGCATTTTTCTAACCTTATTAAAAGTGTCATCTTTTGTCAAATTCTAAAGTTTTGAATATAGAAATATTAAATGAAATGATACTTTAAAAATAAAAATAAAACTGCCAGTAGGTGGCGACAATACACTGTCACTGAATCATTCATTCAATCGAGTCGTTCAAGACGCTGATTCATTCAGGAAAGAAGCAAGTGACTAGGGCTTTTAGACATACCCTTGCAAAAAAAAAAAAAAAACTATAAGTAATAAATCTTGTAATAAGTTCGTGAGAATCTGTAAATAATGATGTCCAATTTTCCACAATCGGAGCACGTTTCGTGAAGTTATGAGCCAAAATGTGACAAATGCTGCATCGGTTTATTATTTACATACGGGTCTTGTGGAGCTTCACGTACAAAAACTCGCTCAAATTTAGTCAAAGCCCAAAACAATTATGCTTGTTGTATTCTACTCCGTGAGACCTTCCAAATGACATATGACACGATTATCTGAGCTGTATGATGCTTTTGACACATTAGAGTACATAGTACAAAAACAATTTTATAAAATTATAAATTTTTTTTATTATTATTTTTCAGCAAATAACTGAAAAAAGTGGCTACATTCAGTGTAAAGTTTAGACTCTAAGCTTTCAAATGACACCTATTTTGTGGTGATCATGGCAGGAGTTTTGAAAAATATGATTATTAATTTTTTTATAGCTGGCGGTACACTCCGTTTTAGAGTGATAACTCATTAAGAGTTGAACAAAATGGTTGCATTAAAAAAAACTGAGTTTCTACGCTTTAAAAATGATACCTATTTTGTGTTATTCCTGTCAGTGGTTGCCTAGTAATTTGATTATGAATTTTTTGTGGGACACTTCGGGCTTAACACTTGCCGCAGGTTGTTTTTCATGTCCGCGGGTTGAAGCGACCCCAAATAACATGATATTTAGCCCCTATACTCTCATTCCGGCGTAATAATCAAGGAACTTTGCTGTCGTACCATGGGTGCAGCAGGCGCAATGATATTACGCAGCGTCTCTCACAAATGTCTCCATGGTTGCAAGGCACGCTCCCTGTGCAAGCAGGGGGTCACAGGCGCTGCGTAATATCATTGCGCCTGCTGAACCCATGGTACGGCAGCAAAGTTCCTTGATTATTACGCTGGAATGAGAGTATAGTTCCTAGCCATATCGGCCTAGAAAATCGCAACTTTTCATTTTCTGTCGGTCTTAGTACACGATGTAACTACAGAAGAGTCAAGTTTTAAATAGGAAAAATATCGAAACTCTTTGGCCATTTTTAAACGAGATGCTAACGGTCTAATCAGATTCAATGAACTATGCTAAGCTATGCTAAAAGTGGTACCGCCAGACCCGGAGATCGGCTAAATGGATTAGAAAACGGTAAAACTCAACTGTTTAACTATAGGGGAGTTGGAAAATGAGCCCATTTTCAAAAAAAGTGGAGTGTTGCTTTAAATCACATCTCTCTGTTTTTACATTTTTACGGTATATCACACCACTAAACCATAACTGGACAAAAAAAGCATTTTCAAAGCCTCTACAAATCTTGAAAATTGTTTGTGAAGCCTCTACGCTCACTATCGAACCACCTGTGAGGAAATGAAAAGGCTCTGCTGTTACTTACTGTGAGGTTGTCTCTCAGTAGCTGCATGATAAGAGTGCTGTCTTTGTAAGACTCTTCGTTCAGCGTATCAAGCTCTGCTATGGCCTCATCAAATGCCTAAATTTGTACAAAAACACATTAAAAATAAAAAAAAATTTCCACATCCGTAATGGATATATAGAAGCAAATATGGTAATTTGAAACATACCTGTTTAGCAAGGGCGCAAGCCTTTTCTGGAGAGTTAAGGATCTCGTAGAAAAAGACAGAAAAGTTTAGGGCCAGACCCAGACGTATGGGGTGTGTGGGCTGCATCTCTGTCTTGCTTATATCGAATGCTTTCTGGTAAGCATCCTGAGAGTTTTCTATGGTTGCTGTAAAAAAAAATAAAAAAAATAATAAAAACTTGGTTAGGCATGCAATGCATATTAAGCATAATAGTGATTATGAATTCATGGAGTTCCATTAGCTGTATAATTTCTACCTTTTTAACAAACTAAAACAATGTTTTTTTTTTTTTTACTAAAGAAATATAATATCTAATCTAATCTAAATCTAAGTACCTAATCTAAAATATAAATATAATAAATACCGCTATAAATGTTTTTTTTTAATATTTTATTTGCACATAATATACATTGCTAATATATTAAATGCTACTATAAATATTGTAAATGTTTTTAAAATATTTTACTAGCACATAAAAACACACTAATATATTAAATACTACTGTAAATGTTGAAAATGTTTTACTTGCACATACAAACACACACCTAAAAAAAAAAAATTAATTGTATATGTTTTTGTGGTGGGGTCAGTAAAAATGTTTTAGGCTTCAAAAAGAAGCCTAAAACTAGGCCATCAAAAAAAATATAAATATATGAGAAGTAAAAAAAGTTCAAAAGAAAGAAAATGAGCATCTGTATTGAGTTGTTAATGACTCAGACATGAGACAAACTTTCCCTTGTTTCAATGTTTCTAGTTGCATCATACCAAGGAAAGTCCATGTCCATGTTTGTAAAACCTACAAAACAGGCATTCTTACATTTCTTGTCATCTCCTGAGGCAACTTCAGCAAGGTATCTGTAGTAGTCACCCTTCATCTTCAGGTAGAAGACTTTGCTCTCGGGATTTGTGGAATTCTCGATTAAATATTTGTTCAGCAGCTCCTGTAGAAGAAGAGTAAATGAAAGAAATGAACCGGTGGAAAGGCATGAAGGCTTAGCTAGAGATCATATTTAGACACTTTCTTCATGTCATTTATTTCTGTCATTTCTCCAAGACCCCAAGAAACATGCAAACCACCAAATACAGGCTAAATGTCAGCTCATCCTCCTATTAGTGCCATTACCACACCGACCTGAAGTAGTTTTAAGGGATTTCACTCCAAACTTCATTTGAGTCCAGAATTAAGCTTAATCTGCGTCTCAGAAACTAGCCCCTACATCCAAGACTGCTTCAGCAGTAATCTGTGTCAGTGAAATCAACAGCTTTAAGGCATGGGTAAATACCAGATTAACCACCACACCAAGGATGAGACAGATTACCACAGAAAGGCCAACGCAACATCATGAGGTATGACCCACTCCTTACCACGCTATGGTAAGATCAGGTCAGAAAAAGCACCATCAAGAGCTTAATATTTCTCTGCATCCTCCTACACTTCACAGCGTTCTGCTTCTGTACCTCACAAACACTGTTACTACACAGAAATCATTAGGAAACAGATCAGCACACATTGAACTGCTGGGAGGTTTGTTTAAATCTAGGATAGTCCAATATTTCATTGCTCTCTTAGTGATTAGAGGGATAGTACACCCAAAAATAAAAAGGCATTCTTTAAATCACCCTCATGCCGTTCCAAACCTGGATGACTTTCTTCTGTGGTAACAAGTAAGATGTTTTTGGCCATACAATGAAAGTCCAGGATTTTGGACCCCATTGACTTTAATTGTATAGTTTTTCATAATTTCCTTTGTTTCACCAAAGAAAAAGTCCTATAGGTTTAAAAATGACTTGAGTTACTGAGAAAATTACAAATTTTGGGGGATGAATTATCCCTTTAACCAAAGGCGTGGAAATCATTTTTTGGTTTCAAAGAGTACAGACTGCACCCTTGTCAAAACAGACAAAACCAAAAGCGTTAGAAACAATCTCCCACATGAGGGCCTGTTTCTTCATGCTTGCCTGAGTTGAAAGGCCTGCCAAAGCATTTTTTTCATTCTTCACACTTGTCAAGGATTCTCAGCACATAGATGCCAGTCACTGATGACCAATCCAGAGAATCAAGGTCACTGGTATCCTAGAATTCTGTTTCTGACCTAAAATATAACACCATTTGAAAAATCTACAAGCAGATATACACAAAATAGCATAAAGTTGAGCATCCAAACCTAAAATCTCATCAGAAACCTTTGTGTTAGGCCTAATTTATGTGTATGGACTTATATTAGGTTCAAAAGTTGTGGTCTGTAAGATTTTTTAAATTAAAAATACTCTTATTCAGCAAGGACTAAATTAAATTGCTCAAAGACAGTAAAGACTTTTACACTGTTACAAAAGATTTCTATTTTCATCACGGTTTCAACATGAGAAACGACATGTTTCTCAAGCACCAAATCAACATATCAGAATAATTTCTGAATGATCATGTGACACTGAAGGCTGGAGGAATGGCTGATGAAAATTCAGCTTTAACATCACAGAAAGAAAAACTACATTTTTAAAATATATTCCAATTAGGGCTGCACGATGTATCGTTTTAGCATCAATATCCTGCTCACATCGCAGGATGTGCGATGTCAGGTATGGGTATTGTAGGTGATCTATTCGTGCATGAATGGACAAATTTATGCAAAATTATGTCAAAATGTCCATCTTTGGCAAGTATACCTGTAAACAGAGTTGCTCATGGCTTACGTGAACAAACAATTGAGAAAGAAAACGGATGCATATCATTATATTAGATCCGTGCATTCGGTCTTAAAGTGACAGCAGCCTAATATTCCTGCTGCTGTCTGTGTCATTAATCTTAATTGACCCCTCGCAAAGACCCGCCCCCCTTAGTTACTGTTGCTACATCCGACAAGCCATGGCACTCTCACACCACAAATCATGTTCTCACACAGTGAAAAATACATCGCGGAGCAAAGAGGACACTGACGTCATGCCAACAGACGAGACAGAGCAGGTTACTTTTGCAATGAAACAGTCTCAGCTTTAAGATGTTGTCATTTTTTAAGAAATTCAATCAATAAAAACCGTTTTGGCATGCTTTAATATGTCGTGACTCGTGACAGATGGCAGTAGTGCCTCAGTTTAAGCAGCATGTGAACAGATCATCTCTTCCTACTAGCTATAACATGAAATAAACATGAATGAACATCAGAAGGTATGTTGTTTCAACCGCGAAAAGACATCAATACACACCATTTTTCAAGTTAAAGTCCACCGACGTTAATCTACATACCTCCTGTATGGTTTGTTTGTCGGACAAAATGGCGGATTCAGTGTTATGATTGTTCAGATCGCCTGTCAATCAAACTCCCGGCGAAGGGTGAATTAAACAACAAAATACAAAGAGAAAATCACTTTTGTAGCTTTAACGAAGATTAATTCTATTTAATGTATCAATTCTAGAATGATTAATTCTTTCTAAATGGAGCTATTCAAGTAATCTAGTGAAATTGTTTTCATATCGCAAATATTTATTGCAGAAAAACAAAATATCACAACGTCAGTTTTTTTCCAATATCATGCAGCCCTAATTCAAATAGAAAATATTTAATTGTAATAATATTTCACAATATTACTGGTTTTATAGTAAATGCAGCCTTTGTGAGCATAAGAGATTTCTTTCAAAAACATTGAAAAACTGACCCAAACTTTTGAACTGCAGTGTGTGTTTGAACTAAGGATGGTCAACTAGTCTTCCAACAGCTGACTGGGTTAAAAGTGAGGTTAACTTATCTTTTTGTATAAGCTTTAATATTTTTAGTGGTGATGCTGTAAAGGGGCGGAGTTTAGAGACATCTTCCCTGTGAAGGTTTAGCATGCTGTGCTTTAGTGTGGAAACAGTAACTGCTAGACAGTAAGGAAGCTAAAACTATTTTAAGAAGTTGTTTCTAAATTAATCCCAGCTACAGTGCTTCTTGTTAAAAATTCACCAGATGAAACAATACGTTTCTGAGTAATTGCGGTCAGACTCCAAATATTTTTAGTTAATGATCATGTACACACAGAGGCGAACATCTTTATATACATTCTCCTGATGTTCAACAAATATAAATCAATGATAAATGCTGGAAACACTAGGAACTTGTTCACTGAGCGTAGTTTTCCCTACTGAGAGTATGAGAGCTGGCAGCATGTGGCAGGCTGTCTGGACAGGTGGGGGTGTGGAACAACCTTGATCCCAGAGCAGATTCAACAGTGAGATGAGTCACAGACACACCCTTAGCCATCACAGACAAGCTGGGAAATCAAGCTTGAGTTCTCACTAAAGCCGTGCACAGAAACCGGCCATGACTCACTGCTCAAACACAGTTCACCCCTCACATGGATTTAGACTGGACCACAGCAAAACCACTGATAACACCTGAAACTGACACCTGAAGCCAATAAATATTTTCATGTTTAAAGTCAGCATAAAATGGAAATTCACCCTATTTTCTAAATGCAAGTTATTGGTCTTATTGTGAAGAATTCTTTCATTCATGTACATTTCTTCCTAATTTTTAATCAAAATTCCAGTGAAATGACTTCTCTCGGGTGATGTATGCTTGACTCCTCCAATCATTTAAACCCCGCCCCTTTCTTACAATCAACTGCAAGCACTCAGATCTGCCTCCATCAAATCAACAACCAATAGATAGAACCAAATCCCTGCTCTGCATTTTTTTCCGATAATCCATCCTAGGTGTATATGACTATCTTCTTTTAGACAAACACAGTCGGAGATATATTTAAAATAGACGTGCCAATATTCGGTAATTCAATATATCATGATAATGAATATGCACGATATTGTTACCATGGGCACTTCAAAATACCGTGAATAATTACTTATTACAAATTATTCAAATTTTTATATTACAATTTAAGTTGACTTGCGCCAAATGAGTAACCCCGACGCAATGTACGATGTAGGAATATTGTAAGCTTCTCTTATATCAAAATCCTCCAACATTTCTCTTTAAAAATTATCATTTTAGAATTCTAATTCATGACCGGTGTTTTGTTTTGCTCTATCCTCTGCGCTTCCGAGCTCGTCATTACGTCATGCGTCGGGTCAGAGTTCACTCCTCCACCGCAAGCTAGTTATTATAGTTTATAAAGTTTCAAATATGGATATTTTTCTTACAAAAACCCATCGCTTCGCTTCAGAAGGCCTCTATTAACCCCCTGGAGCCGTATGAATTACTTTTATGATAGATGGATGCATTTTTTTGGGCTTCAAAATACAACCCCCCATTCACTACAATTATCAAGCTTGGAAGAGCCAGGATATATTTTAATATAACTCTGATTGTGTTTGTCCCAAAAAAAATAGTCATATACACCTAGGATGGTTTGAGGGCGAGTAAATCATGGGGTAATTTTCATTTTTAGGTGAACTCTTTAATATCCAATATCGGCCAATATTTATCTAATACCAATAAATAAATTGTATCTAATATAACTAGCATCAGTAATTTTGTCTATCATATATTGTCACTAAATTGTATCATGTATATATAAACCACCTAGATATCACCTCTAGCATTGGCATCTGCCATTGAAAAAACAAAACAAAAACATTTTGGTTGACCACTACATAGACCAACGTCTATAAAACAGGGTCTTCTCTATGTAGACCACCTTTCTGACGCACAATAGCAGCCTCATGCTTCCATTTCAGCTCAGTCTATAAACCAAAATAAACCACAGCTTATATTTTTAGAACAAACCTCCTTCAGGCAATGTTAAACATTATTTTATTTATTTAAAGAAACAAAGTGTCATAGTGGATGAGGCTGAATTGTTCCACCAGTAGCACAAGCATTGAGAATGAGGAACTGCATAAATCACTATTACCCAGCAGCCACTCAGACAACGTTACTAAACTGCACCTGAACACACCTTCACACACACCCACCTCTGAACTTTGATCATCTCATCTCTCTGTGAACAAGGCAAAAACAAAGCCAGGGACATGATTTGACTACATAAATAAACACTTCCTTCTGTGGGAAGTGTCTAACAGGAAACACTTTTCTTTCATGTCATGCCAATTATATAAAGAGAGGTTTGCTTTACAAAAAGGTATTAAATACAAACTGCACAGTTTCTAATTGGACTTATCACTACATATACTAGTTATAAAAATAATGAGCCTGTGAATGTCCTTGTGCAAGACTGTGCATGCTCCCCTTAATATAGACACCCTCGTCTCCAGTGAGAGCCAAAACTGGGCTGCTGTTCCATCAGAAAAGAGGACATATTCTCTGCCATGTTATGTGTAATGTACATATGTGGTCTATTGAGGAACACATACTCTGATATATACATGCATGTCTATGGCTGTATCACAGCAGTGCTAATATTCAGAACATCGGCACTTTTGCTTGTGTGATTCTTTCAGCAAATATACAGATTCTATTAAAAATTGTACATTATTTTAGTCTTTGGTGTGCAATATGTACTTTACATTGAAGATTAAAGTGAAACAATAATCCATTGTTAAATGTAAAAAAAAATAAAAAAAAAAATATCCAAATCAAACCGACAGCAATAGCATCTTTGTATTATTTGTATACTGATTTGGATTGTATGATTCAGGGGGGGAATCAAATTGTGATTTTTCTAATAACAATTCCGGTTTAAAATGTAATTTAAAAAAAAAAAAAAAAAGAAAAAAAAAGAGATTTTACTTCTTTTTTTTTTAAAGCTTTTATTTTGGCAAAACACGGCCAGGAGTTCTTGAAGAGTCTCGTTTGTTGGCAACAGGGGTTTTATTAGCACTTCTCATTACAAGTTTGGGAAGATTGTTGACACATGCTGCATTGCCAAATGCATGTTATAAGTGACCCAAACTCAGAAGACATGTAGAGATGAGTTTGCATTCGGAGCAGCTTTTACAGTGACCCGAGCCACTTTGAAAAGCTAAAAACACCAAGCTGCTTGTGTTTAAATGTATATCACTCTAAAACATATAGCTCATACATTTGTAGGGGTGTAACAATATATCACAATACAATATGTATCGTGGATAGTGGCCATCTGTATCACCCAAAATGAAAATTACTGTGTGAGAAAAAAAATTCAAGTTTACAGAGTTTTAGTGTGAGTACTACATTAAACTATTATATATAATGTTGAATATAATGTATAATAATGCAATGGGGCAATATTTGTGGTTCCTGACAATGCCAAATGTTTTATGTTACCAATAAAAAGTGGCCTACATTACTTCAAATATATATAGTAAGTGACATAGTGCAAGCAATTTCGTCTAAAATAATTCTGTATTTTCAGCTTTAGAATCATGAATATTTTTATTCTGGTGTCACCATTGTCCTGTGCATTGGGTTACCAGCACCAAGTCCAAGCCTATTCATTTCCACCCCAAATGTAATACCAAATTTAGCATTTTAATCAACAGTACATTTTTTGTTAACCTTTTACCATATGTCTTGTAGTATATAATAATAATAATAATTATAGTAATATCAATAATATCGTATCGTAGTGCAATAATATCGTATTGTGAGATCAATATCGTGATATGTATCGAATTGTGACATGAGGGTAGGGTAACACCCATATATATTTAATTAATTATTAGTGCTGGGACAATAAATCGATTGATCGATTCGGAGATTGTCCGAATGAATCACGATTCTCTCTTGAATCGATTCTGAGCTTAGTTTTTAACAGCAGATGGCGCTCTAAGCTAGTTTTTAATTGCACGCTCAAATGCTCACGAAGAAGAGCGCTCGTGCGTTCGGCTATGTACTTGCACCTCAGAATGCTTTTATGACGCGAGATTAAGCTTTACAGCCCACTGCAAACACCCTTGTAATTCACTTCAACCTTTTCGAACTTTATGATTGATTATTTTATAGAAGGTTCAAGTGGTGTGTGTGTAAGGAATTGGAAGGAAGCAGAGTACGGCTGATTCTAAAGCACGTAGTGCCATCTGCTGTTAAAAACGAAGCTCAGAATTGATTGGAGAGAGAATCGCGATGCATTTGGAAAATCTCAGAATCGATCCAGAATAATTTCTTGATTCACGATGCAACGATTTATTGTTCCAATTGTATTAATTAAACTACAGCCTTTGAGATTTGATTATCGCGCTGAGCCATATCACAATTTATTTCAATTAATCATGCATTTTGTACTTTGATGTTTTATTTGTACTGTCTGTACAGTATGTAGTCATAAAGGGCTCTATGAATAAACTAGACTTGTGCCCTATTACAGACATTCGCATTTTTAATTGTGTTTGGCATTTCCTTTAACTCTTCATCCGTTGATCACACAAATTATTTTATCTAAATATGTAACACTATTTTTTTTGCATTGTATGAATGTGCATACTCACCAACACATCGTTGCAGATATCTCGCAGTTCGGACTCCACTTTCTCCCGGTATTCCTTCACCATCTGCAGTTTCTTGTCATTTCCTTCAGTCTTCTGCTCGATGCTGGAGATGACCCTCCAGGCAGACCTCCGGGCACCCACCACATTCTTATAGGCGACGGATAGCAGGTTTCTCTCCTCGTTAGACAGCTCGGACCCAGCTTCAGTCACCGACTTCATACAGGCTGCCATATCGTCATAGCGCTCGGCCTGCTCGGCCAGCTTTGCCTTCTGGATGAGCTCTGTTCTGTCCATCCTGCTGCTTTTCTTTAAGTCTGTGAGTGTTTCTAGGTCTGTGGGACACTCGACTGATCAAAGGAGGGGAATGAACCGCTGCTTAATCCCTGGAGAGGCTGAGGAGGAAAGATAATGACAGTCACACTCCATATATTGATTAGAGAATCCTTTATGTGAACGAATCATTCTGTTCACCTCTCCCCTTTGAAGTGTGTGACTTGCTTTGGCTGTAGCACAAGCAAATAGCATTTTGAGTACAAGCTGTGTAGTATATCATCAAAAAAATAGACATTTTACTGAACGTGTCTTTGTTAGGAGCTCTGAGGATCCCTAACAGTGACGTAAATTAATTGAATAACAGAATCGGTTGAGAGAATGATTCAATTCCTCGTTCATACCACATCAAAACACCAGTTTTTCGCCACCTACAGGCGAAACAGTGCAACTGTTAGAAAGAATCTGTGAATGAATCTTTTTGGCGAGTGATTCAAAAGATTCGAATCGCTGAAATGAACCACGGACCTCTTCCGTGTGAATCTTACACTTTCATTCTCAACACACGGACTAAAAACACGGTTATCAGCTGCAATTAATGGATGCGTCTTAAAACCTAGTGAGCTGCCCACCAAAACAGCATTTTTGGGCGCGTTCCGACAGATGTTGTCTAGGTAGGCAGCTCACTCGGTTTGGAGACAAGGACAGGGTGTGTGTGTGCGGCTTAACACATCTGTGTCGGTGTGATCCGTACAGCCCTGCCCTGTTCACTGAAATATCATACATATCTTTAAAGTGGACCTATTGTTTAACGTCATTTTAAGTACACAAAATAGGACATCGCAGCTCAATATACCGATCACAATCATACCGAGTCAATATGAATCAATGAAAACCAGCCTGATTTCCGTAGCAATGAGGGTACTGCTCACTATACAAGGCGTTATTTGACAATTTCAGCCGTCAGATATGCATATTAACATAAATATTAGTTTATGCTACCAAAACAGCTCCTTCTATATAATCTTTACGCGGATGTAAATCAGCTAAATAAATATTTTAAAAAATCAATTGTAGCGATGTGACGACCCGCCTTTAACAGCGATGGGTCTCGTCTTGTCCAAAACATGTTATTTAAATTTTAAAACAACACACATTTAACAAATATTCAATCTGCGAATACAAGTATCGCATATCAAAGGGAAATAAGTGTTTACTACATTGTAATAAGCAAACCAACGCTTTTTTCCCCCCTGATCGATATGGACGCAGTTTGGCAGCCCCTCCTGCCTCTCAACCGAGCAGCGCGGTTATACTGATTACGGCGTCCATTAAAACGATCTAAATTATATATAGGAATTTAAGATTGTATAATAAATAAACATAACACCTTAAATCTAAAATATATTAGATTGCATCTCACCTCTCGATCAACGGTTGACTCCAACGGATTGATAGCCTTTGAGCTTGGATGGTTAGGAAAAAAAATGTAGTAGAGAAAGACAATCGAAAGTGTTACCGTAGGACGTTGCTAATCCCGCCTGTCAACCAGTCAGAGGCCGCGCTTCCCTGCTGTCACGCGTTTTTCTTCAAATGACCATCCAATAGCAGCTTAGCGCGGGGAATGGAGGCGGGCCGATGCGAATGCGTTCGGTTGGCCCGTAGACTCTGACTTGTAGCCACGGGGTTTCCTCCAATTAGAGCAAGGGGGATGACGTCACTATTGCTATGGTGATCCCCCCTCCTCCTACTCATCCCCAGCATCACCATCAGCATCATGATTGGGAACTGGATGCATCAACAGCAGATCTAGCCTACCTACTGAGACCCAAATACCATCTCTCTAATTAATCAGATTTGAAAGATAATTGCTTTGGTTCTAGTTGAGGCTAGTTGAGTTTATACAAGATGTGTTTGGGGTTTGCAAAAATGTACAGTATTCAGCTTTATGATAAGAAAAGATGCTGTAATTCCAGCACAGATTTAAAGAAAAAGTCAGATTTCTGAACACAATAATAATATGCAAACACATATGTAGACATAAACAATAAGGTCTGAGAGGTCATTACACATTGAGAATACAGACATGGCTAAAGGACATCATTACAAGGTCATCACTGCAACATATTTAACTGTGGCTTTATTCACAATACAGCAAGGCATGGAGTGATTTTTTGCTTTTATAAAACCAATAGGCTACTTCATATTAAAATATTAAGGACACAATGTTTTATTAAAATGGTAGCAAATTCATTAAAAAGTGTTAGTTCACCCAAAAATGAAAATTCGGTCATCATTTACTCACCCTCATGTCGTTCCAAACCTGTAAGACATTCGTTCATCTTCAGAAAACAAATGAAGATATTTTTCCAACGCGTGTTCATGAGAGCACCACGACAAATTCATGTTGTGTTGACGTGAGAGCAGATGTTGTGGCGTTAACGCATGTTGGAGATTAATATTTTATAAATAAAGTGGTGAATTATGTTTTTTATGTACAAACAAAGCACCCATGTCGCGTCATAAAACTGAAGTTAAACCACTGGAGTCACATGGATTACTTTCATGATGATTTCACTACCTTTATGGGGCTTGAAAGTGGTAGTTGCATATCTGTCAATGGAGGGACAGAAAGCTCTCAGATTTCATCAAAAAGATCTTCATTTGCGTTTCCTACTTCCCACTTCTGAAGTCATGATTACGAGCTCACCGCGTTCAAGTGCTTTGCTGTGGGAAAGAACAAGAATCATGGAGGACACCAGGTTTATTCTTGCCTATTTATTGGGATAATCTTATTAAAGCCAAAATGATATTTAGCATCCCATTCATTCACAACCAAATAAACATTCACCGCGCTGTCTAGATCATTAGCTTGCTGACTATTCTGGAATTTTGTTCACATACAGGCTATTTTCGCTGTGTATAAAACATACAATACACTTCAAATGGTTATTCATAAATATGTACTACTTTAACAACAAGACAAGAAGATGTAGCTGTTGTGGAAAAAACTAATAAAGTATAGCAGTCACAGCAGCAATCGTTCTCCCCTCCTACATGTTTAAAGTTAATGGCCTGCCCAACTCTGGAACTTGGGTATCAAAATTATCCCCGAACTTCTCAGTGGTAAATACGACTTGAGAGGGCGTTCATGTCCAATTTTTAACTAGAAAAATGATAAAAACGATAAAAATCATGGATACACATACACATGTTTTTGAAATAAGCCTCTTAAAGGGATAGTTCACCCAAAAATGAAAATTACCCTATGATTTACTCACTCTCAAGCCATCCAAGGTGTATGTGACTTTCTTCTTTCAGACGAATACAATCGGAGATATATTTAAAAATATCCTGGCTCTTCCAAGCTATATAATGGCAGTGAATGGGGGTCCCGATTTTGAAGCCAAAAAAAGTGCATCCATCCATCGTAAAAGTAAACCATCACCGCTCCAGGGGGTTAATAAAGACCTTCTGAAGCAAAGCGATGCGTTTTTGTAAGAAAAATATCCAAATTTAAAACTTTATAATCTAAAATAACTATAGCTTCTGGCAGACGACTGTACGCATACTGCGCAAGTTGATTTGTGCCACAAGAGTAACCCGTGACGTGATGTATGACGTAGGATATAGGAGTATCGTAAGCTAAACAAATAGAGCTGTGCAACAAACTCAAGCTCCTCTCCTCTTATATTGAAATCCTCTGACATTTTTCTTTAAAATTTCTCATTTTAGAAATTTTTTGTTCATCATTACGTCATGCATCGGGTCAGGGGTTACTCTTCCACTGCAAATTGATGCGTACAGCCGTCTGCCGGAAGCTAGATTTAATAATGTTTTAAATATGGATTTTTTTTTTTTACAAAAACCCATCACTTCGCTTTAGGCCTTTATTAACCCCACGGAGAAGTGCTTTTACGATGGATGGATGCACTTTTTTTTGCTTCAAAATGTGGCTTAAAAAGCTTGGAAGAGCCAGGATATTTTAAAATATATCTCCGATTGTGTTCGTCTGAAAGAAGATAGTCATATACACCTAGGGTGAGTAAATCATAATTTTCATTATGGGGTGAACTAACCCTTTAAGGTCACCAAGGCTGCATTTATTTGACAAAAATACAGTAAAAATTTTAATATTGTGAAATATTATTTCAATTTAAAATAAATGTTTTCTAATTTAATATATTTCAAAATGTAAGTTAGAAGCAAGAAATTAGCAAGCCTGACCATCCCTTATGTTCCCACTAGGCAATAGGCATTTTTACTTTGTTGAAGCATGTTTTATTCTCCACAGTCAATTTCCTGTGCGGTAACTAGAGTCAGTGTAATAAGGTGGGGCTGAATGTATGACAAATCTTAGCTTTGTCTGAACAGGTTAAAGTAGTCATCCATTTAAACACACAATAACTCACATAAGTGACTGTAGTTAGTAAAACATAGCTGGTATTATTTTTTGCCGAAATGATGAAAGACTTAATGAAAGTACAATCAAAAACTAAATTAAACAGGTAATTTATCAGATATTTAAAAAAAATAGGATTTTTAGATGTACTTTTTAGACAACTCACACCCAACTTGGCTTTGAACCAGAATCTCATCTTCACCATCTCACAACCTGCAGGGGTGAAGACCAGACTCAGCTCAAAGTAGATTGTTCAATCTACTTTGAATGGTGATGTGTTAAACTCCAGCAGGTTATGTCATGCCCTAGAATCTTACAGATACAACCTAGGTACAACATGTGAAAATGGGCTATTAATATTTGTTTGACTTTGTTGAATATTATTTCAAGGACTATATCATTATATATTACATACAATTAACATGAAGTTGTGCTTAAACCGATTTGGTTTAGTGCAATTATGTATTTTTTATGCGCAGCTTGTCAATGAAGCACGGCTCTGTGATCAGTAGTAAATGCTGCTCAATCTGAAAGCACTGTGAGTTTGAGTCACTTATAATGTGTATTTGAAAAAGCAACACGCGTCATACATCTTTCCAAACATGAGAAGCGTTTGTGAACCTCTTTTCCAACAAAAGACAACATTTAATAATCTTTTTACTCCAAACTCACTTCATAACAAAAGTTGAGTGTTTGAAAACATCCTTCTGTTAGATAATGTGGCTTCTTACACAGAATAAGGCACACAACATATTATTTTATAGCATTCTATGCAGTGATAAAGGCTATGTCGATTAGCATTGAAGTATAAAAATACTTTATTATCATGAAAATAGGCTTGAAGAACTCAGATAAACCATATTAGTCATGTTTAATCAATCAAAGCGTTTCAATCATCTGTTTATTCAAGGGTTAGTTCACCCAAAATTGAAAATTCTGTCATTACTCACCCTCATGTCGTTCCACACTCGTAAGACCTTCGTTCATCTTCGGAACACAAATTAAGATATTTTTGATGAAATCCGATGGCTCAGTGAGGCCTCTATTGCCAGCAAGATAATTAACACTTTCAATGCCCAGAAAGCTACTAAAGACATATTTAAAACAGTTTATGTGACTACAGTGGTTCAACCTTAATGTTATAAAGCGACGAGAATACTTTTTGTGCACCACAAAAACAAAATAACGACTTTTCAACAATATCTAGTGATGGGCGATTTCAAAACACTGCTTCGAAGCTTTACAAATCTTTTGTTCTGAATCAGTGATTCGGAGCACCAAAGTCATGTGATTTCAGTAAACGAGGCTTTGTTACATCATAAGTGTTTCGAAATTTCAATAGTTCACATGACTTTGGCAGTTTGATACGCGATCCGAACCACTGATTCGAAACAAAAGATTCGTAAAGCTTCGAAGCTTCATGAAGCAGTGTTTTGAAATCTGCCATCACTAGATATTGTTGAAAAGTCGTTATTTTGTTTTTTTGGTGCACAAAAAATATTCTTGTCACTTTATAATATTAACGTTGAACCACTGTAGTCACATGAACCGTTTTAAATATGTTGTTAGTACCTTTCTGGGCATCTGAATGTGTTAATTATCTTGCTGGCAATAGAGTCCTCACTGAGCCATCGGATTTTATCAAAAATATCTTAATTTGTGTTCCGAAGATGAACGAAGGTCTTACGGGTGTGGAACGACATGAGGGTGAGTAATTAATGACAGAATTTTAATTTTTAGGTCAACTAACCCTTTTAGCTACAGCGATATTATAATGCCCATAGGGATTTCCTAGAATGACATGCGTTATATCGTACTTCTGCGGGGCATATTTGGAGTTTCTGCGCGAAAGCGCCCTCTTGCTTTCAGATGGGGCAGCATTTACTACTGATCACAGAGCCGTGCTTCACTGAGAAGCTGTGCATAAAAAAATTGCAGCCTTTGCCTAATTGCATGCGGTTTAATTTTGATTAATCACGCAGCCCTAATGTCTATTTATGCAGCAGCAGCAGCATATCTTCCATACATATCTATTAGCAGTAGCAAGTCCATACCAATGCATTAAACCTTATTGAAAAGTGTTACCAAAAACTGAAGTTTGTAAGTATATAAGTGAAATCTGCTGTGATGGATCAAACAGCAGCACTGAGCAGTCTGTCGGGATGGTGCTGTCACTGTGGCTCACAGGTCACACCGCCTGAGGGGAATCAATATGTGGCATCAGAGTTCTGTCAGAGAGGAACAAAGACATTTGCCAACATATAGAAAAGTCCTGAAAATGGCTGTTGATCCATTGTTTTAGGATACAGAAACAGAAGGCTAATAAGAGAGCAGACAGACAACAAGCCTTTCTGTCTGTACTGGTGGTTGATGACTGTCCTGTCTGCAGAAAGTCTGTTCAGTTAAATCTAGACTGGTTTTCAAGGTAGCCTGTGGTCTTAGAGAGCCAGTACAGTAGCAACTACATGGAGGTGTTAAAAGAGCTGTTTCACATAAAGCGAACAATCCGCCCACCCATAAGCAAAACCACCAAGGCGCATGTAAAAGCTCAAACAAATGATCAGTGTTGCACTTTATCCTGTCCAAATTTCCTCCAACCCTATTAAACAAAACCGTTTACATTTCTACAGTCTACATTTCACACATCAGTAACATGATCGGTTTAACAAGCAGGCACTGGTTCAACACATTCATCCATCTTTACTTAAATTAGATTCTGTTCTAATTACCATATGAAAAATACAATAACCTTGTCTCAGTGGATGCATCAAAGCCCTTGCTGAAAGTGCTCAAACCTGGAGAACTGATTATCTTATTGCTTTCCCGCTGTAAATGAGGAGACTGGGGGGATGTAGCAGTTACGTAGGTGGGTGGGCTCGGGGAGTTGTGTAGGCAATCTGATTGAATGAGACGAGGGTGTATTTCGTACTCTGCATGGCTGTGTGTGAGTGTGTAGGAGTGAGGGGGGTGTAATTGGCCCTTGGCACTCTAATTTTCTGTCCTTTCACCATTGTGATCATTGTCGGTGAGCAAAGAGCGTTGGATCTACTACTACGCAGCATTACAAAGAGCTCCTTTTCATTTTCTTGCATCATTTGTTAATGCTAAAGCAAATTCAAATGTAGTCTGTTTACTTTCTATTTACTATTTACTTTGCATTTTACTTTTCTTCCTTTTAATTGCGCACAATTCAAATGTATACTCTTCTATTTATTTGCTTATTTAATTATACATAGCTTGTTCTCATAATCTTTTATCAAAGTGTAACAATTTTCCTGGTTTTAAATGACTTTCGTTTTTGGATGACATCGCAAATCCCTCTTACTTTTCAACTATCTGGCTCAATTCTAGTAAGGAAAGCCCAATTTTCACAATCCATTTCCCAGTAGAAAAAAAAATGTCATGTCCTGTATTTTTTCTCACTTAAAGGGTTAGTTCACCCAAAAATGAAAATTATGTCATTAATTACTCATCCTCATGTCGTTCTACACCCCTTAGACCTTCGTTCATCTTCGGAAAACAAATTAAGATATTTTTGATAAAAATCCGATGGCTCAGTGAGGCCTGCATCACCACTTTTTCACACTCCCTTTTTCAATGCCCAGAAAGCTACTAAAAACATATTTAAAACAGTTCATGTGACTACAGTGGTTCAACCTTAATATTATAAAGCAACGAGAATACTTTTTGTGCGGCAAAAATAACAAAATAGCGACTTTATTCCACAATATCTAGTGATGCGCGATTTCAAAACACTGCTTCATGAAGCTTCGAAGCTTTACGAATCTTTTGTTTCGAATCAGTGGTTCAGAGCGCCAAAACACATGATTTTAGTAAACGAGGCTTCATTACGTCATAAGTGTTTTGAAACTTCAGTAGCTCATGTGAGTGTGGCAGTTTGATAAGCGATCCGAACCACTGATTCAAAACAAAAGATTCGTAAAGCTTCAAAGCTTCATGAAGCAGTGTTTTGAAATCGCCCATCACTAGATATTGTGGAATAAAGTCGTTATTTTTGGCTCACAAAACGTATTATATTATAATATTAAGGTTGAACCACTGTAGTCACATGAACTGTTTTAAATAGGTTTTTAGTAGCTTTCTGGGCATTGAAAAAGGGAGTGTGAAAAAAAGGTGATGCAGGCCTCACTGAGCCATCGGATTTTATCAAAAATATCTTAATTTGTGTTCCGAAGATGAACGAAGGTCTTACAGGTGTGGAACGAAATGAGGGTAATTAATTTATGACAGAATTTTCATTTTTGGGTGAACTAACCCTTAAATATTCTGTTACACTTAGGAAAACGTCACTTTATGACACTTCACATCGATTTTAAAACAGAAATGGCAAAAAAAAGGACAACACTTACAATACAATAAGAGTCTGTAACATTAGTTAATGCACTAGGTATCTTGAAATAACACTGAGAAATACTTTTACAGCATGTAATAATATTGGTTAAAGTTAATTTCTACATATACATTTTAAGTGACATTTAAATAATAATAATAAAAAAAATTATGTTAATTGTTAGTGTGATACCTAAAGCATTAAAGTTTAATTGAATTTTTCCATATACCACTCATGGCAAGCAATGGGCTTTTAATGAAACGGCAATGTAAGGCCACCCAATTGGCCCAATTTACTTCTATCTGACTCCATTTTATCATGACCTTAGGTACTACACATTTGATTATTCTATTTGACTCTATTCAAATTACACTCATTCATTTGGATTCCTATAACACTTCGAGTCTCACACTGGCCGGATATACGGATCTCATAATCACAAACTCAACAGTCTTGGTAACTTAATCATGCCATGGTTTCCCATGTACACTTAGCTATAATAATGTAATCAGAGATTGAGGCTCACCCTATTTGGATTGGTCTTACAACACTCTGTTGTTCTAAACGGAAATTCCATTATTAGCCCCTACAGTCTAAGTAAACATGACTAATGCCACTTTGTTAGTCGGAGCTCTAGAACTTCAGTTGGCGTGCCCCAGTGCTCCGCCTAAGCTGAATTTTAGTCCGTTACTAACCAGCGCGTAGATTTGTAGTGTTATGGACTAATAATTTCAGAGTCAATCAGAATAAAATCAACTGTAACAATTTATTATTGTCAGGTAAATGTATCATGACAATTACATAATCATCTTAAAGATAATACACCAAAAATGCAAAAAAAAAAAAAAATATCTGAAATCGGTGCTACAAGACTAGAACAACAGAGAAAAAGAGCTCGGGCCCTTTGCCAAAAACTCTTGATTTTGGCATGCACCCCTCTGTTAATCCCACTGTCCATGAGCGGGAAAACAAAAATGTGGAAGTGGCTAACAAATAAATGGGATATATGTATCTGGCTGCAGCCAACACGGAGAAAGAATACACATTGTTCATTTACATATACTACTGACATTGTAACAGTGCAAAGCTAACTTATTCTTTAATTACTAATTACATTTAAAGATTGTGTGTGTTGCTATGCAAAAAAAATACCACACATGCTTGCATTCTTAAAATATACGAGGCCGGCTCTATAAATAATGCACACACTAAGTGCAGAATGCTCAGAGGACCTTAAAAACACAATCATATGTGTATATGCATCCATGTGAGCATGTGTGTGTCAGTCAGTGTGTGTTTGCATGCTCTATCTTAAGCTTAGTCTTAATAGTTCCTTTGCATTTAAGTCATTCTGTCTCTGTCTTTCGTATACTGGGATTCTGCACTGCACACTTCGTATCCATCCTGCAGGGCTGCCAACTCTCACGCATTCAGCCACATGTCCATATTCTCACACAGTGAAAAAACATCTCAGGGCAAAGAGGACATGCACTGACAGACAAGACACAGCAGGTTACTTTAGATATGAAATAAAGTCTCAGCTTACAAATTTTGTAAGTTTTATTATGAAATTCAAACAATAGCCTAAATACCGTTTTAATGTGCTGTGACAGACCGCTGTAGTGCCTCAGTTCAAGTGGATCATCTCTTCCTCTTTACTTCTAGTTAAAGCACAAAATAAACATGAGTAAATATCAGATACTAGTTGAAAGAACCAGTGCAACTTCATGAAATGTATCATGTGTAATCACTCAATCAGTGTTTCAAATGCATAAAGAACAGCTTGTAAACAACGTCACATAAGATTAGGCTACATTTACCTCTGAAAAGCCATTCAATGTTTGTAAACTGTAGTTAAAAAATATGCACTATATTACGTAGTCATTATATTTTAACTCTAATACCATTAAAAAGTTATTATTTTTAAAAAAGGTCTTATAAGCAATTGTATACAAATCAGTTTCAAGGTGCAATAGGTGATTTTATACACAAACATTTTTTGTTATACTGGTTAAAGTCTCCTCATATTCTGATAGCAATCACTATGTTAAACGGTTTAAATGTATTTTTTATAAATTTATATGGTCTGTGGAAGGCGTAGGACCATAAAATGTTCGTCCAATCATTATATTCAGACCGAATTAAATAATATGATGTCCTACCTGCCTGTCAACGTATGTTTTTACATACCCTTACGCACCATGTTTGTGCAGACATCGTACGTCATCAACGCGTTTCATGCTATGTAGAGTTTGTTGACACATCACGAAGCACCGCAAACAAACAGCTGCCACCTTTAACAGTTCCAACCGAATCAAAACAACAAGCTTATGCTGCGTTCATGCCATAACTATCGTATTTAAGTGATGGGAACCCGTGACCTTCTAACCGGAGCTGTTCAGTCAGACTCAGAATTATGCTTATCCATGTCAACAGTATCAACCCTGAAATGAATCTGCAGCAGTCAGGTACAAGCTTTCTAAGTTGTTTAGGTTCATTATTATTGTATTGTTATGTGCTTTGAGACATGAGGTAGTTTAACGCCTTTTCTGGTGAGGCTTTGCCGAGAGCAGCTGTGTGTGTGTGTATGCCTTCATGTGTTTTGTAGGAGGCGTGGCTTTCTTTTTGGAGGAGGGTGGGATCTTATAGTTTCAATGCTAGCAGGCTAATGCTAGCATTTCCCAGAACACCTGCTGCACCTTTAAAGGGTTAGTTCACCCAAAAATGGAAATTATGTCATTATTGACTCACCCTCATGTTGTCCCAAACCCGTAAGACTTTCGTTCATATTCTTCATTTTCTGTCCCTACATTGATAGTCCACACAACTACCACTTTGATTCTTCAAAAAGTTCATAAAGAGATCGTAAAACTAATCCATATGAATTGAGCAGTTTAGTCCAAATTTTCTGAAGAGACTCAATTGCTTTATATGATGAACAGACTGAATTTAGGCTTATATTCAAATATAAACATTGATCAGTGAACATAAATAGAAGCTCAACTATACT
Source organism: Mylopharyngodon piceus (assembly GCA_039654765.1). Classification (NCBI taxonomy): domain Eukaryota; kingdom Metazoa; phylum Chordata; class Actinopteri; order Cypriniformes; family Xenocyprididae; genus Mylopharyngodon; species Mylopharyngodon piceus. The sequence goes on from CM077449.1 coordinate 6,909,195, forward strand.
TGCTTTGACGCATGAGAACAAACCTCATTGGTTCTTGCGGAGCTCAAATGTGCTGTCTAACACATGAAAATGAACCTTATTGGTTCTCGCACGTCACGCAAACATGCTTGAGCTTCCGTTTACCACAACTGATGTGTGTTGATGAATGTTTATAGACTAAATTAAATCTGTTCATCATATAAAGCGATTGTGTCTCTTCAGAAAATTTGGATTAAACTGCTCAATTCATATGGATTAATTTTACGATCTCTTTATGAACCTTTTGAAGTGTCAAAGTTGCATAGCTGTCAATGGAGAGACAGAAAACTCTCAGATTTCATAAAAATATTTTCATTTGTGTTCTGAAGATGAACGAAAGTCTTACGGGTTTGGAACAACATGAGGGTCAGTAAATGATGACAGAATTTTCATTTTTGAGTGAACTAACCCTTTAATTAACCTTTAATAATAATGTACCAGCAGACAGGGTTCCCTGTAAAGTTTACAACATTATTTGAGAAAGATTTTTTTCCTGAGAAAAATTAACATAGGCCTACTATATATCCAAATGAATCGATACTGAATCAAAATCGAATCACAAGCTTATGTATCAAATCGTGAAATTTGTGTCAATACCATCTCCCCTCCCTAATTCTCACTCCAAGCTGAACTCGAAAGTTGTCAGCCCTGATCCTATATATCCATTGTTAGCAAATCTCTTTCTCAGCCTTGCATGAGGTTTTAGTGAAAGTTGGTGATTCTCCTGGTGTTAAAGGTGTGATATTAGCTTCAGTGGTATTTTTTGCCTTGTTCAAACCTGCCTAGCTAGACTGAGTCACAACCAAGTGCTTCCTCCAATGGTCTCTTATTTATCATGGATATATTTTCGTACTGTTTCTATGGATGTGTATCACCTCTCCACTTGAAGTGATAGGTGGATGGAGAGATGAGAAGGACATAAGAAGAGAAACATGCAAGCATAAACAGAGCAAATGTTTGTTAAAAAGCTATGTTTAAAAGAATTGGAAAAACAATGTTGTTAATCATATTGCCGTCTCAGCAATTATAATATTGAGTAACACAGCCATATACTCATCTATGGGGCTCAGAAAGATTAGAGTTTCCCACTGTGATTCAGGATGAAGAGAGAACCTGGGCATGGCCGATTTAAGATCATTGTGTCTCTAAACAATTCAATTAATGCTGCAGTTGTAAGCAAAACAAGATCTTGTTTCAAAGCTGTAGACAGACATAGAGCGGTTAAGAGGACGTATAGATAAGTTGTGTGAGGCAATAATCTCTGCTCTCTGTACAGTGTGGAGGTGGAGAGCTGTTATGTAAGAAGTGGGTGTCCTCCTACTAGCTGCTGTAGATTTCACTGCACAACTCTGGTGTGTGGGACGAAGTGCTTTTGTCCCTTTTCACTTTCTCTCTTCCTCCTTAGCCTTCCCACCTCCTTTTTTATACTTACTTTCTTCCAAACTCTCGTGCCAAAGGTCATGACTGAATTATGTAAAGTACACACACGTGTACGTACGTACTGTACGGATGTCTTCCTGGGAGGAAACGCAGTTGTAGTGCTGTGTCAGCAACAATGCTAAGCAACTGCAGGACAAGATATACTTCATGGTTTCATAGCAACCCGTTTCATCTGAGACCATAAATACTAAATATAGAACAATTTACATTAATTTTTACAGATTTTGTCTGCAAAACAAAACATTTGTTCATTGTTTGCTAAACACTGCAAACCCTTTAAATGGAAAAAACAGTAAACAATTTTTTTTATGGAGTAAATTCCTTGCCAGGCTGTTGCTATGCGGTTGCTAGGGGGTTCTGAGTGGTTTTAATGTGTTGCTGTGTGGTTGCTAGGGTCGTCTGTTGAAAGTTATGTAAAATAAACTTGAAGCCTATTAAACTTGTGTCCAATCATTGCTGAATAACAATGCTTTTACAACCTTAGGTGACCTAGTTCATGAGAGTGAATGCAGAGCACCGACTGTAGTAGAGGAGTGGCACATTTAGGGTGTGTCTTATGGCGGGAAGCCACCGGCTGAGGTGCCGTTGACTCAAGAGAACTTGGAGCACTAGAGAGGGCACACCCGCCTATTAAATTCACTTTCAAAGGATTCAGTGATGGCCGCTGACTCCAGTGAAGGTGAACAGCAGCAAGCTAACAGGTGTGGCTGTGAAATCATAACTTTACACTCTGGAGCCATAGCTGGGGTATCTGGGGTATGGGTTTGTGTTTGTGTCCCCCTGGTTGATATCGCGGTCCCTTGGGGTTGGGTGTGTTTGTGTCCCCCTCGGTTGAAATCGCGTTCCGGGTAGGGGCGGGGGTGTGTGTTTGCACCCTCCTCGGTTGAAATCACGTTCCGGGTAGGGGTGTGTGTTTGTGTCCCCCTCGATTGAAACCACTTTCTGGGTAGGGGGAGGGGTGTGTGTTTGCGTCCCCCTCGGTTGAAATCGGGTTTCGGGTAGAGGCAGGGGTGTGCAGTGGTGTATAAAGTACTTGAAAGCCATACTTGAGTAAAAGTATAGATATCTTACCAGAAAATGAATTTGGTAGAAGTTAAAGTCGCTGTTTAGAATATTACTTGAGTAAAAGTTTTAAAGTATGTGATATTTTTTGTACTTAAGTATGAGAAGTATTTTTTTGATATTAAACGTACTTAAGTATTGAAAGTAAAAGTACAAGTAAATGTAAAATATAAAAGGAGCGAAAAAAATATTAAAAATTGTTCTATACACAGTTTGAGCAGCAAGATTGTGTTCAGTTTTAACTCTTTCTTACATTTTGTTTTCTTTGAATTAAAAAAAATGGCAAAATGTTTATTGTAAGTTTTAAATATAAAAAATACTAATATATTAATTATACATTGATCATTCGTGTTAATTCATAGTGCATTATAACTAATGTAAGAGACAACTTTAAAATGTTAAAATATAAATGCTGAAATTAACAATGAACAATACTTTTATGAACCTTATTTAATGTTACAAGACTCTTATTGTTACCATTTCATATAAATCCAAACAGTCATGCAGTCATCTTTACACACAATGGCGTAGGTCTATTATATGTATACTTGTACACATTATTTGTCTCTATTTTAGAAAACTTGACGATTATCTAATCAAAATATGTGTTACAGTGCCGATATAAAAAGAACTGAAATCGAATACATTTCTGATTTATGTTTCTGTCGCTGCATGATGAGGAAACAGTTTAAATATGCAACTTCGCTGGATAACGAATGCATAAAAGCGAACAAATGGATATAAACTAATGCAAATGAGTGGTAACAATCGTGACATTAAACAGTTAGTGTTTTTGTCACATTGTTTTAACCGCTTGAGGTACTACTAATGTTAGCATCCTCTCAGCCTTGACGGCAAACATACTACTGTTCTCTACTAATGCAGCATCTAGTCAACAAACTAATTACTTTATAATGATATGAAAACATGTACTGTAGCGTACTGTATAACATACCGTTTTGTTGTCTATGTTTTAAATCCGTTTTTGAAGTGTCCCGCTCTGTGCAGCGTACAGCCTCAAGTTACGTGTCAAAACAAACTCTACGAGGCATCAGTGATAGTTTTTATTTCGCCTCTAGAGGTCGCTCTCGTACTGTATAATGACAGCGCGCTCTTCTCAGCCGCTCCAGCAACGGACACAACCCGGAAAATGAAATCAACCGTCATTGTGCGAGCACTTGTTTGCACATGCTTGCTTGCAGTCTGTGTTCTTCCAACTTTATTTTGTAGTAAGTAACGAAAATGCTTTCAGAAAATGTATCGGAGTAAAAGTATACTTCTTTTTTTTAGGAAATGTAGTGGAGTAAAAGTAAAAGTTGACAGAAATATAAAAACTCAAGTAAAGTACAGATTCTCCCAAAAAATACTCAAGTACTGTAACAAAGTATTATTACTTCGTTACATTACGCCACTGGGGGTGTGTGTTTGCGTCCCCCTCGTTTGAAATCGTGCTCTGGGTAGGGGTGTGTGTTTGCGTCCCCCTCGGTTGAAATCACTTTCCCGGTAGAGGCAGGGGTGTGTGTTTGCGTCCCCCTCATTTGAAATCGTGCTCTGGGTAGGGGTGTGTGTTTGCGTCCCCCTCTGTTTAAATCTCTTTCCGGGTAGAGGCAGGGGTGTGTGTTTGCGTCCCCCTCGGTTGAAATCGCTTTCCGGGTAGAGGCAGGGGTGTGTGTTTGCATCCCCCTCGTTTGAAATCGTGCTCTGGGTAGGGGTGTGTGTTTGCATCCCCCTCGGTTGAAATCGCGTTCCGGGTAGAGGCAGGGGTGTGTGTTTGCGTCCCCCTCGTTTGAAATTTTGCTCTGGGTAGGGGTGTGTGTTTGCGTCCCCCTCGGTTGAAATCGCGTTCCGGGTAGAGGCAGGGGTGTGTGTTTGCGTCCCCCTCGTTTGAAATTTTGCTCTGGGTAGGGGTGTGTGTTTGCGTCCCCCTCGTTTGAAATCCTGCTCTGGGTAGGGGTGTGTGTTTGCGTCCCCCTCGGTTGAAATCGCTTTCCGGGTAGAGGCAGGGGTGTGTGTTTGCGTCCCCCTCGTTTGAAATCGTGCTCTGGGTAGGGGTGTGTGTTTGCTTCCCCCTCGGTTGAAATCACTTTCCGGGTAGGCGGAGGGGTGTGTGTTTGCGTCCCCCTCGGTTGAAATCGCTTTCCGGGTAGGCGGAGGGGTGTGTGTTTGCGTCCCCCTCGGTTGAAATTGTGCTCTGGGTAGGGGTGTGTGTTTGCGTCCCCCTCGGTTGAAATCGCTTTCCGGGTAGGCGGAGGGGTGTGTGTTTGCGTCCCCCTCGGTTGAAATCGCGTTCCGGATAGAGGCAGGGGTGTGTGTTTGCGTCCCCCTCGTTTGAAATCGTGCTCTGGGTAGGGGTGTGTGTTTGCGTCCCCCTCGTTTGAAATCGTGCTCTGGGTAGGGGTGTGTGTTTGCGTCCCCCTCGGTTGAAATCGCTTTCCGGGTGGGGGCGGGGTGTGTGTTTGCTCCCCTCCCCCTCCCCTCAGTTGAAAGCACGTTACGGGTAGGGCTGGGGGTGGGGTGTCGGGGTAGTTTGGTGTGGGATGGTGTTTGTGTCCCCTTCAGTTAAATTTTGAAATCACGTTCCGGTGGGGGTGTTGTTTTCTCCTTGGATGAAATCGCGGGGCCCCCCTAAGGCCGGGGACCACTAAAATTGTCACCACCTTATGCCCTGCTAGTGACAGCCCTGTTACACTCCATTATGTTTTTGTAATCACCCCTTTTAGACTTTTCAGAAGTCTATGATAATTGTTCTGTTCACTCTGCTGCCTTTCAGTTTATTAGATATGCTTTGGTATCGCATAGAATCTGTAATTTGTGCTATTTTAACTGTGGGGTCAGGGTGTTGCTGGTTAGCATGACCCTGTTAGCCCCTGCTGGTAGATGTCGTGACTGCACTAGCTGGCTGCAAAAAGCATTCTCCATAGCCATGAAAGAAAATTAGCAGTGTATTGTGAAATTATTGCTTTTTTTTTTTTCAAGCAACATATTAATCACGTATCTAGTGCAGGATTCTCTTTTTGGACCTCAACTAATATGACTAATAAGTTCTCAACGAGAACTGTATGCATTTAATATACATTTTAGGAAAAACACTGATTGGCACCTTTACATTTGTCACATTTAAAATGACAAATTTTTGCAATACACATTTTTACATGAGAGACCTGATTTTCCTCATTGAAATATCCAGTTCATCATCTGATTTGCTTAATGTGGATTTGAAAGGTTTTGTAAACTGGACATGGTTAAATAACTGAAACTACAGAGGTCAGAACAACAGGTCAGCTAAATTTTCTTATCAAGTAGGGTGTTTACCACACCTTGTTTCAAAACAGCCTAAATCTCTGATTACCTGAACATTATTCTATTAGAATGATAATTGCACTTCTGTCCTACGAGTGACGTAATGCTGAGAGTAGTACATCATGCACTGAGCTCTCAACCTACATTGATTGAATTGGCAACTCTCTCTCTCTCTCTATCTTTCTCTTGGTGAGTGCACGGCTAGGGGACAAATAGCGCAGGCTGCAAGACAAATGTAATTACAGTTCTGCTGAGTCACTTTGTTTTGCCTCCAGATGAGTATCAGAAAGATCACTGAGGTCATGCAGGGAAAGTTGAATTAGGCCAAGCTTTGAATTTATATGTGTATTTATTTATTTTTTTTGGTGAACAAAAGCTTTACAGTATTATTCATGGTACCTAAGGACAGAGGTGAATAAAGGTTATTTTGAATTTGAGTTTTATTCTTGGGCCTCAAGGAGGTTTCAGTTCTTGCCTTTGACCATATGCTGATTGTTATCACTGATCTCCATGACAAACCTCATCAGAAGGAAGGTATCGCTTCCTATTATTATAAAAAAAAACACACCACTCATGTGATGAATCACAAACTGTTGTCTAAGACGGGGTTATTACCGTTAACTAAAATCATAAAATAACTTAAAATAAATTAAAAAACAAATTGAAGGCAACATTTCTAATTTTCGTTTAGTTTAACAGTAGGCCATTTGTTTTATAAACACTTTTTGGTATACTGGTTAAATCTCTCTTCACATCCTGATAGCAAACAATAATAGAAGTGGTCTAAATATTAAAACATGTAAATATATCTTCTGTGGAAGTCTCAGGAACAAAAAATGTTCGTTCAATCATTGCATTTGGTCCAATGATACCTGCCTGTCAACATGTATTTCCATACCTCCGCGCACCTCCTCGCGCAGACATCACGTCATCAGCGCGTTCCGTAAGACTATGCTGCGTTCACGCCATGTCATAACCGTAATTACAAGATGGCAACCCGTGACGTTCTGCCCAGAGCTGTTCACGTCCTCACACTCAGATTTATGTGTTTCTATGTCAACACGATCAACGGCGAAATGAATCTGCAGCAGCCAGGTGGTGCAACTAGAGCTCTGTAAGTTGTTTACGTTCATTATTATTGTGTCATTTGAGACATGAGGTAAATTAACACCGTCTCTCGCCTCGTGACGCTTTGCAGAATCTCCTGCGTTGCGTTTATATCGTGTTTTGAAGGAGGCGTGGCTTTGGAGAGTGCTCTGAAGGGAGGGTGGGATTATGCTTTCAAAGCTAGCTTGCTATTGCTAGCCGCTCCGAAATTGCCTTAGTGTTGGCTTTTTATTTATTGCTCAATTAGTTCTATCATTTTATTGAACTCTATTTAGCCACAGCTGAGGTCATATTTTAAAATGAGAGAATAAGAAGAGACAATACAGCTACCAGCACAGAGTTTTTTTTTTCTCACTATAATCTCGCTCTTTGAAGGCCTGTGCACCTCTCTGCATTTCTCCCTCCTCCTTTCTTGTTATGCGCAAAACACCATCTTCGTGGTTACTATAGCAATCCTCCAGGACAACCTACACTTCCTTTTGTTGTGACATGTAGAGATTTAATGCACAGGACAAAACCAACAGGGCTGTGTTTGTTTATTGCCTTGTTATGGGATAATCACAAGCAAAAATGCTCCAGGATATGCTTTACACATTGACACCCTCTCCTAAACAGAAACTTGTCCTGAGACTGAAAACAACTCTATCAGCTAAACTCAAGTGCAGATGGTTTCTGTAAAAATGTGTCATATCAGAGTTGATACAACAGATGAGGTTTGAGGGGGCCTGCAAAGAAAAAAAACAATAGCATATTTGCATATTCATCCTCTCAAATGCTTTGTGATAGAAAACACACTTTATAAAGGTCCATCTCATTTGGACGTTGTTGTCATGGAGATCTGGTTTAATAAACAGCATGGATCAAGAAGACGTTACTTATGTCTTTCCATGAATCACTGTTGAGTTCACTTGTTCCACACACATATAAATATACAGAGTGAGTAACTCGTGACCCATACCTCTCTCTGACAGCAGAGGTTAGAGTAAGTCTGTTACAAATCCCCATAAAATATACTATTCAGCCGAGGTTTGAAATGTTGAATGAGCAGATTTCTCATTTTCATTTTCACTAATCTATTTGTAATGCAGCGAATGGCTGCTGTATCTTATCAGTTTATTAACTGAGTATTCAAATTGTTTAAGCTGAAATCAGTTAGACATGTGGTATGTGAGAATACATTTGACAGCGAATAAATGTGGTTTATTATTTATTTATTATAACATATCACATAATGTTAAACTGCTGCTTCAATCTCTGAGATTTGTGACATCATACTCGGTGTAATTAAGCTACACACTGTGATTATAATAATGCAATACAGTATTTGAATCAATCAGGGCTACATGCATTTCAAACATCAAATCCTCGGTGATTAACACTGTTCTCTTGTCTCCATGGTTACCAATATACTGGGGCCTAATGTGGGCCGAAACTAATAACAAGTCCACTGAGAATATCAGTGAGGAAAAATGTGAAAACTGTTTCTGTACATGTAGTGTGTGTGTGTGTGTTTGAATGAAAAAGGTGAATGGAAATAATGTCCTTATCTGATGGGTCACAACCCAGAAACATTTGCACATTTGCTCTGAGAGTCTGTGAAGAGGGAAGAATAATGCATAATCCAAATAATCAAATATAACTAACTATATAATTGTGAATAGGTAGGATAGCAAAATAAATAGCCTTTAGTAGTAATTTTTGATGCCAAAAACTGCTAAATATGATGAATCCGCTTATGGGACCCCCTTTCTAAAATACTGAAGGCCACATTTTCTAATACTAAAATGGTGAGCAAATAATTTTCATATCATAATATTATAGACTTGTTATTTCCAAAATGAAATTATTGGTTTATTTTTATATCAGGGTTATTATCGTTAACCAAAACCCAAAATGTATTAAAAACATTTCTGGTAATTGAAATAAAGCTAAAATAAAATATAAATATTAGTTGAAAAACTTAAACCAAATGAAAATTAGAAATGTTGCCTTGGAAATAAACCGAAATAAGTTTAAGTTGAAGCACTAAAATTATTAACTGGAAATAAATAAAAAGTAAATAATAAAACTAACTGAAACTAAAACTAGAATAAAAATAAATTAAATTAAATAGCAATAAATAAATAAATAATAAAAAAATAAAATAATAAAAAAAAAAATAAAAATAAAATAAATAAATAAAAAATAAATAAATAAATAAATAAAAAATGACAAAAGCACATAACAAAATTACCAAAAGTTAAACTAAAATTAACATGAAAGTTAAAAAATATAAAAAATAAAAGCTAATTTTAATAAATCTGTAAATTTATATTATATAATACACTAATTTTACATAATTTTATAATTAATTTTCTTTTTTATATTGTCATTGCACTAAAGAATAAATATGAGAAAATTTCTTTTGAATATAATAATTTCTACATTTTTAAGTATCTAAGTTAAGTGTTCATTAAGAAGATTATTCATTTTAATTCATATTAAAGGGATAGTTCTCTCAAAAAATGAAAATTCTGCATTTACTCACCCTTATGTTGTTCCAAACTTGTATGAATTTCTTTCTTCTGCTGAACACAAAATATTGACTTCCATAGACTTCCATTTTTTTTTTTTTCTCTTTTTTTTTTCTTCTTCATACTATGGAAGTCAATGGGACCTAACAGCTGTTTGTTTACTCATATTCTTCAAAATATCTTCTTTTTGTTTGGAACAACTTGAGGAAATGATTATGAATTTTCATTTTTGGGTTAACTACCCCTTTTAGTTTAACTCTGACAGCTTTAGAAATACATGTTATAAAGTATTTTTTTCCTCAAAATAAATAAATAAATAAAATCCTCATTGGGGCCAAAAAATGTTCCCACAAGGACAAGGATTTCAGATACCGCCATTTCTGTGGGACATTTTGTCCTTATAACGTAGGGTTTACCTGAAGCACACACACAGTAGATGCTGGTTACCTTCTGCTTGATAACAGGACATTTTGAGAAATTGCCCACAAGAAATTACATACATACAATAGCTGTTCTTTGGGTGAAGAGCCGTAGTTTGCTTTCATGAATGGGTGCATGACACACACATGTAAGCAGATGCACATGAAAGATAAAAGGCCATAAAGAGAGAAGATCTACAGAGAGCAGCAGGGACCAAATTAGATCCTTATTATCATAACATATTCATAGGTAGCTTGCAATCTGCTCATCAATTCTGTTTTAAGACTTTAAATATCTTGTCATGTGCCTTCAAAACATGCAAAATCATTGTAAGTAAAGATGAGGTGGGAGTGAGTTTATCAAACCACACATCTACAACATCAGCACTCAGTGATTTCCATAAACACATCATTTGAATAAAACATAGCTGAGAGTAAAGAGGAACAACTGTCATTAGACAACACTGATGTCATGTTAGTGTTGTGTAGTCAAAGCATTGCATCAATCATTAATGTTAATTATTAAAGTTAAAATTCACCCATAAATGCTGATTCAGTGTAAGAATAACTTCATATTTATAATCTGTTATGTCATTTATATTTTAAAGATGAAGCAAAACTATATCTAATTATTGCTATAGATATTTTAGTGCATACAAAATTGCCATGAAAGCTGTTCTATGAATATGGTGATGACATACAACAGGAATAGGTCAATGCTGCCCCCTTGTGGTCAAGTATTAAAAACATTCTATGGCCTAATAAACCTGCCTCTTGTGGTTTCAGAAGCATATGTTCCAATACAGTAATGCATAATAAAAAATTTACAATGAGAATGATTATAATAAGGACAATTGTAATAACCAAGAATCTTCCCCATGCTGTTGTTTGCTCACAAACCAGCTAAAAGTCTTGAACATTAATGCATGCTTTATATATTACCTATTTATTTATATATACCAAAATGCCTCATTCTGTTTATAGGTGAGAAAAAAAAGCTCAGTTATGATCATAAATGCCAAAAGGTTGTTGCAGCAATCTGACAGTTGAAGAAACAATCCATCTTTCTTTTGAAGTGCATTGATTTAGATCTTGAGGAGCTTGGGATGGGCAGTACGACTAGTTTAGAGGTTAACACAGGACAGGTCAGACTGGTTTTCTTTAAGAAACAGTGCATTCACATCCACAGAGGTGCTGAGATTAACCCAGCAATGACAAGACACCGCTGACAACTTTTCTCTTAGAAAGGACCTTTTTAAAGGGTTAGTTCACTCAAAAATGAAAATTCTGTCATCATTTACTCACCCCAATGTCATTCCAAGTCTGTAAGACTTTCACTCATCTTCAGAACACAAATGAAGATCTTTTTGATGAAATCTGTGAGATTTCTGTCCCTCCATAGACAGCTACGCAACTATCACTTTGAGGCTTCAAAAAGTTCATAAAGAGATCGTAAAACTAATCCATATGAATTGAGCGGTTTAGTCCAAATTTTCCGAAGAGACTCGATCGCTTTATACGATGAACAGATTTAATTCAGGCTTTTATTCACATATAAACATTGATCATCTCGCATCAGTTGTGGTAAACGGAAGCTCAAGCATGTTTGCGTGACGTGCGAGAACCAATGAGGTTCATTCTTGTGTGTTAGGGCTCGTTCACACAGAACACGTCTTTGCGTCTAAAAACGGGAATGGTTTTTAAAAAAGCGCAGCGCAGAATGTGAGGGTCTCGAGATGCGATTTTGATATGTGATGCAATAACGGCAATAACGGAAATAGGCAAACAGCAGAATAGATAAGATACTATTTTTGACATAATAACAGTTGCCATGCCAACTTGCTGCTGTAAACAGAAGCTCGCAACGCTTGCCCCGCCTCCGAGTTCTTCTGATTGGTCCACTGCTTTGGAACTGACATGGATGAGAGGTGCTGCGTGTAAAATTTGAATTTTTTTTTTGACATGGCGTATTAAAAATGCGGCGCTGCAAAAGACGCGAGACACGAGCGTAACGGTCATACACAACCGTCTACTGCGCGTTTACATAGAAAAACAATGGAAAAGCAGCGCATTGGAATAGAAAAATGCATTCTGTGTGAACAGCCCCTTATGCAGCCAGTTTGAGCTTCCGCAAGAACCAATGAGGTTCGTTCTCACGAGTCAAGCAAGTTCGGTTGAGCTTTTATGTTCACCAATCAATGTTTATATGTGAATAAAACAAAGCCTAAATTAAATTTCATATAAATCATATAAAGCGACTGAGTCTCTTCAGAAAATTTAGACTAAACCACTCAATTCATATGGATTAGTTTTACAATCTCTATGAACTTTCAGTTGCGTAGACTGTCTATGGAGGGACAGAAAGCTCTCAGATTTCATCAAAAAGATCTTCATTTGTGTTCTGAAGATGAACGAAAGTCTTATGGGTTTGGAACGACATGAAGGTGAGAAATTAATGACAGAATTTTCATTTTTGAGTAAACTAACCAAAGACTATAGAATAACACAAGACGCGTCACTCCTATTGTTTTGAATGGGAGAAAGTGCAACGCGCAATATGGCGGAATAAGTCCCGCCTTCTAAATAAGCCGATTGGTAAAGTCATCGCGTCACTGCAGCGGCCGTTAGAAGCTCCAGCTTCTATAGAAACAGTCAGACGCGCGCCTCCGAAATAAGGCAGAAGAGACGCGCATTTAGGACTGCGCATGCGCATTAGCTTGATCCAGCCTGAAAAATACCGTTTTTTGTCATGATTAGAGCGTTTAGAAACAAAATTTATGAGACAGTTGTTATCAGATTTCATTAGTGATTTCAAATATGAAATTTAATCGAAAGCTTGGCAAACAGCTTTGGAGAATTTGATGTTTCCCCATTCAAAGAGATAGGAGCTGCACTTGGATGCCCGAGAGGCGTTTCAAAGATGGCCGCCGAGTGAAATGACTTGTCTTAAAGGGACTTTGAACTAACCCTTTAAGTGGACATAAAACACACACACAGTCCTATGTTACAACACAGAAGGGTCGGAGACGGGAATACACAAACAGGGTTGTTTATTGATACCAGTTTGAGCAAACAGCAGTGCAGGTGAGTAAAACATAAAGCAGTGATGATGAATGGAGTGCAGAATAGTGATACTGTCCTTTGTGGTTGCAGAAGTGGAGAACTTGAATGACGCTGGAGGATCTTGACGCAGGGGACGGAGAACACTCACACACAGACGGGAATTCACACGAGGAGAACAGGAGACGCTGGAGACAGGTAAGTAGATCGCTTGGAGTCCTTAAGGTAAGCATACAGGTAAGTGTAGATGCAAACGAGACCGGACATGGAGTGATGTGTGTGAGTGTTCTTTATAGTGTGACTGATGAAGTGTAGATGAGGTGCGCTGAGTCCCAAACCCTCTCGCTCTCTCGGAACCAGTAGTCGACTGCAGGAACGTTAGATGGTTCCCCGTCCCAGGGGAACAGTGGGGGTTGGTAACCGAGTACGCACTGGAATGGAGTGAGTCCAGTAGATGGTTGACGTAGGGAGTTCTGTGCGTACTCGGCCCAACCCAGATACTGGTTCCAAGAGTCCTGGTGGCCGTGACAGAAGGTACGGAGGAAGCGACCGATCTCCTGGATCTTCCTCTCCGTCTGCCCGTTCGACTGAGGATGGTAGCCGGAGGAGAGACTGACGGTCACACCTAGGAGGGATAGGAAGGCCTTCCATACCTGAGAGATGAACTGGGGTCCTCTGTCTGAGACAATGTCTTCGGGAATACCATAGTATCGGAATACGTGATTAAACATGAGTTCAGCTGTTTCCATGGCGGTAGGTAGACCTCTCAGGGGAATCAGACGACATGCCTTGGAGAAACGGTCTACGACAACCAGGATACAGGTGTGGCCATCGGATGCTGGTAGGTCTGTGATGAAGTCCACTCCCAGGTGTGACCACGGTCGATCAGGAACGGGCAGAGGATTGAGCTTGCCGGCTGGAAGATGGCGAGGGCTCTTGGAGATGGCGCACTCCCTGCAGCCCTGCACATACCTTCTGACGTCCAGTGCCATGTTCGGCCACCAGAAGTGCTCCTTCTCATTGACCCCCGGGTGGCCAGTGCCAAGTGACGTGTGGGCAGGGTGGATAAGTGGAGTGCGTCGTGTCCTGGTGATGTATTGCAAGCCTGGTGGACAACCCGGTGGAGCGTTTGTGGAGGCATTGGAGGAGGGTAATGTCTCTTCAGACCAGGAGATAGGGCTCACGAAGATAGACTCGGGGAGAATAGTTTCTGGTTCTTCATTACTTTCATCTGGAGCGTGGAGACGAGATAAGGCATCCGCTTTGACATTTTTGGAGCCAGGACGATAGGAGATAGAGAAATCAAAGCGGGAGAAGAACATAGCCCAGCGTGCTTGTCGGGGATTTAGTCTTTTCGCAGCTCGCAGGTATTCCAAGTTCTTATGGTCAGTGAGGACCAGGAAGGGGTGTTTGGCTCCCTCCAACCAATGCCTCCATTCCTCCAGAGCCAACTTGACCGCCAGAAGCTCGCGGTCACCGATGTCGTAGTTGACCTCCGCCGGGTTGAGCTTGCGGGAGAAGAAGGCGCATAGATGGAGCCTACTTGGTGTCCCCTGCTGCTGAGATAAAACCGCTCCCACTCCTGTGGTGGAGGCTACTACGAAGGGCAGGTCTGGATTGGGGTGGACGAGGAGGGGAGCGGTGGTGAAGGCTTCTTTGAGGGCCTCGAAGGCGTTGGTGGCAGCTGGAGTCCAGGACAGAGACTTGGGCTGGTTCCGGAGCAGGTTGATGAGTGGATGAACGATGGAGCTGTAATTCTTGATAAAGCGACGGTAGAAGTTTGCGAAGCCAAGGAAGCGTTGGAGTTCTTTTATGGTAGATGGAGTGGGCCAGGACTTGATAGCTTCCACCTTCCCCTCGTCCATCCGGATGCCACTGTGATCAATGATGTATCCCAGGAAGTGTACAGAGGGTTGGTGGAACGAACATTTTTCTGCCTTCAGGAAGAGATGGAACTGTCTCAGGCGTTGGAGGACCTCCGCAACGTGGTGGCGATGTTCGGCCAAGCTCCAGGAGTAGATCAAGATGTCATCTATGTAGACCAGGACAAACTGGTGGAGAAACTCCCGGAGCACCTCATGGATGAAATCCTGGAATACGGAGGGGGCGTTGACCAGGCCATACGGCATCACAAGATATTCATAGTGGCCGGTGGGCGTGACGAAGGTGGTCTTCCACTCGTCCCCCTCGCGTATCCGGATGAGGTTATACGCGCTGCGGAGGTCCAGCTTGGTGAACACAGTGGCACCACGGAGATGTTCCAGAGCTGCTGGGACGAGAGGAAGGGGATAACGGAACTTGACAGTGATTTTATTTAGAGCACGGTAATCGATACAGGGCCGCAAGCCTCCGTCCTTTTTTGCCACAAAGAAGAAACTCGAAGCAGCAGGGGAAGTAGACGGGCGGATGTAACCTTGGTCTAGGGCCTCTTTGATGTATTCCTCCATGGCCTTCTCCTCCGGTATTGACAGGGGGTAGATCCTTCCCCTGGGCACTGGCTCACCCGGTAGCAGATCGATGGCACAGTCCCATGGCCGGTGTGGAGGCAGCTTGGAGGCTCTTTGTGGGCAGAAGACGTCACTGAAGGGGGCGTAACATGATGGAATGTCAACGGAGCGTTTCTCTACAGGACTTTCGATGGAGGTGGTACAGATGGAGATGTTCTTGGAACGAGGAGACTTGGAAACCGGAAACTCAGAGAAACAGTTGGAGAAACAATTATCGCCCCACTTCAGGATCTCACCCGTTCTCCACGAGATGGTAGGGTTGTGCTGCTCCAACCACGGGCGCCCTAGAACCACGTCAGAGGTGGATTCCTCCAGAACCAGCAGATGAATTTCTTCCAGATGTAGAATTCCAATTCGTAGTTGAAGGGGACCCACACAACGACTGACCTTACGACGACTCAGGGGTTTGCCCGTGATTGAGTGAATCTGGTAGATGGTCGGAGAGGGCGAGGTCTTGAGCTTGAGTTGTCTGCAGAGGGCGCCGGAGATGAAGTTTCCTGCTGACCCTGAATCGAGGAGCACCACCACTGGAATAGAGACATCAGCAGCAGTAAGGTTTACAACAGTAGTGAGTGGTTTCATCTTTTTAATCGAGGGAATGATGGCACTCACCGTGGGACGAGGAGGACGGATGGGGCATGTAGATTTGACATGCCCAGGAGCACCACAATAGAGACAGAGATTCAGGGTCAGCCTTCTTTGACGTTCTGCAGATGAAAGTCCGTGTCTGTGACATCCTACACTGATTTTTCTTTTAGGGTACGTTTACACGACAACGATCGATGTACTAAAAACAGAAAAGTTTTTTCTTTGTACAGATGACAACGTTATCAAATCTATCCATGTTCACACAGATCCGCACAAATGACTAAAAACGCTGTATTATGCATGCCAGACAAGTAGTTGTCACTTTGTAAAGAAAGACTACACCTGCACATATGCATTCTTTTACAGAGCACTCGCCTCGCGCATGCCTATCCACCTTATTTTTACAGTTTACTGCACTTTGATATTCTACTCGTTATTTCCCTATAGCGGCTAATAAATCGGAAGTCTCGCACATTCACAGAAAATTATTATTCAGGACGAGACTCGGGCAGAAATCATGTTCATGGATGAGATTATTAACGTTACTGTAGTCTGAAGCAGAGCAGGGCCAAGTGATGTTGGAGCTGGATGAGGCCACTGAACTTTTATTATGCCGCAGTCGCCGTTTCCGCTTCTTCCGGTCAAGCGTATGTGGGGTAAAGCAGTGCTGTTTTATCATATTAGATATATTTGTGTGTTGAAAGTTGTTATAGTGCTGCTCTGCGTTCGCTCTGCGGCTACTATGAGACACTTGTTGCACACCGCAGTAAGCTAGATCGATATTAGGCATGGTAAAACATGGTACTCGCTGTAAATCAAGAAAACGAGATTTAAACAATAAGACTTACTGTGTTGAGCTATATAACATGATTAGTTTTCTGTTGATTAATGTATCAGTTGCTCACCTGTCCTGGTTAAAATTGCTTATTTCTCTGGATTTAAACATTCTTGGAAACATTTGGGATAATGTAAGTACACAAGTCAACAAAATATATAAC
This sequence comes from Mylopharyngodon piceus, assembly GCA_039654765.1. Taxonomy (NCBI): domain Eukaryota; kingdom Metazoa; phylum Chordata; class Actinopteri; order Cypriniformes; family Xenocyprididae; genus Mylopharyngodon; species Mylopharyngodon piceus. The sequence continues at coordinate 6,926,207 of CM077449.1, forward strand.
ACTGTTCTTGTGGTTTTTGGATATTTTAAAAATACATATTGTGCCTTTAAAATAATATATGATCTGTTATCACAAGACAATTCAGTGTTTAGTCTAAAAATGTGACAAAAATCTTACAGACTAAATTGCAAAAAAAAAAAAAAAAAAAAAAAAAAAAAAAATTTAGTTCAGAGCATGTCCAAAATTCCATAGCGAAAATATGTTTTGGTTGTCATAGTGTCAAGAGATATTTCCACCAAATCACACTGCCAATCTAAAGACATTCAGGCATGTGATAATTAATATGATTGGCAGATAATTTGTCTAAATCTGTCAAATTTAAATGGTTTTGCTTTTAACGTAACTGGATACACATTTGCCTTTCAAATCAATATGGATTTGCAGCATTTGCTTTGAATGATTGTATCTGTGAGTGGTGTTTTAATCATTGGATTACTCTTGCCTTGCAGTAATACCTTGAACGCTGCCATTTCCCCTTTGTCTTCAAGATCTGGCTCAGGTTCAACTGAAACTCAAATGTTTTTCACATGCAGGGAGTCGTCTTGCCCTGAGTTTATCTGACACTGTGAAATCCTCTTCAATTCCATATAGTCACAACACAGTTTCTCACTTCACTCTCTCAATGAACATCAGCTGATCTGATCTGATCTGTGTTTGGGTTGAAAACCCTCTAAGAACAAATACAGGTAGTTCAGTCCAGTATCCAGCTGGGATTGCCAGTAACTTTGACTCAGAGTCTAGTTTGTCATGTTTTGATTGATGACACACTTGCGAAGGATTATTAGTTGTGCCAAACCCCTGCATAATGACTGAAAGTGTGTCATTTCAGTAAAGCAGGAGGCAAAATGAGATGAGGTGGTGGTTGAAAGTTCATGCTTGTTTTGACTCAAACTATACCAGTCACAAAGCATTTTTAGCCTCTATTGGTGATTACAAGAAAAGCGTAAATTAGGTTATTCCCCGAAAGATCAGTCTGACACAAACATGCAGATTTCTGCGTATAACGGTCATACATCTATTTTGTATAAATCTTAATGGAACAAGGGAATGGACCATTTCAGTTTATGTGATTTGTATTCATACTTTTTTAAACTCATATTTAAATTTATGAATACGAATCACAAACTGAAATGATCCGTTCCCTTTTTCCATTAAGATTTATACAAAATGTTTTATTAAGCTCTATTTTTTTTTTTTTTTTTTTACTCATTCAAAATTCTTAATTCATAATATGAATAATATATGTGAGGATTATTCAATTCAATTTGATAGAATTTTACTATACAATTGAAATTCGTAAATCTTAAAAAAGGTTTTATCCAGCAGGTGTATTTCATCACATTAACTATGAACATGATCTATGACCAGAAGATTTCTATTTTTTGTTTTCATTTGAAACATATTTTTGAAGACTGGAGTAATGATGCTGAAAATTCAGCTTTGCATCACAGGAATAATAAATAAATAAATTGTAAAAACTTTTTTTTTTTTTAAATAAGTCTAAATTATCCAAATACTTTTTGGGGCCAGTTTAAGTATTTTTTCAGAATGTTTACTCTTTTCATTTAGTACAGTGCAAAGTACAGTGCATAAATGATTAAAATAAAATATTACTACTAATATTAATTAAAAAATTTTTTTTAGCTTTTTGTTCTCATTTTTAGTTAGTGCAAAAAGGTGAATGTTTTTTCAAAATGATTTTTTACGGCCACTGCCTTTTATTATTATGATTAATGAGCGGTTAGCAGCTTTCTGCAAAGCTTTGTATAAGAACATGTTTTCTTTCAGTACCTCATTGACAGACCTTCACACTGTGACATGTAACATGGGCGGCAGAGCATTGTAACGGGAGACAGATGTGTGTGCAGGGCTGTTCATAGTTCTGATACTGAGGTGACTGTTATAATTTCAGTGTAATGGCTTTGGCTTGGACTCAAGTGAAACCTGCCTGTTCCTACCTGCCTTGGTGCTTGGCTGCAGCAGAAAGTGAATGTTACCTCCATCACACAATCATACTGTGTATCTGTCTGCGTAGGCCTATCTGTGCACCAAACTGACAGTTTTTCTTCCTGTTTGTTTTTCTTTCCATCTGTCTTTCACAACTGTCTGTGTATTTATCTCATTTTGCACTCTCGCTCACAGTATTCTGGGATAGAAAGGTCTTAAAAGGTTAGTTCACCCAAAAATGAAATTTCTGTCTTTAATTACTCACCTTCATGTTGTTCCACACCCGTAAGACCTTAATTTATCACAAATTAAAGGGGTGGTTGATTATGATTTCACTTTTTTAACTTTAGTTAGTGTGCAATGTTGCTGTTTGAGCATAAACAACATCTGCAAAGTTATGATGCTCAAAGTTCAATGCAAAGGGAGATATTTTCTTACACAGAAACCGCTTTTTAAGGACTACAACAAACAGCTGGTCGGGACTACAACAAGCTTCTTCATGGGTTGGTGACATCACAAACCCCAAAATTTACATAAACCCTGCCCCCGGGAACATGCAGAGGAAGAGTTGTTGTAGTAGAGTGTTGTTACCATGCCGTCATTTTACGCCGGACTGCTTCACAAATGAGGATCGATTCAACGCTGGATTTGCACAAAAGATTAACATGACGGCACATGCTAGTCAATGAGTTGAATCAACTACACAGCAACTACATAAATTTATCCACTAACCGTTCAGAAACGTCCAGATGCATTCTAAAAGTTGTAACTTCTTCCTGAGTCTCTCCATCAGTGTCCGACTCCGGTTTGAACAATGTAAGGCTGAACACCGTTACTGACAATCGTCATTTCGGCTGCGTGAGATTCTCCAGCTTTGTTGTTGTTGAGCAACCGAAGCGCGAGCTGTTAAAGCTCCACCCTCTTCTGCAAAGGGGGCCGGGAGCAGCAGCTCATTTGCATTTAAAGGGACACACACAAAAACGGCGTGTTTTTGCTCACACCAAAATAGGGGCAAATTTGACAAGCTATAATAAATGATCTGTGGGGTATTTTGAGCTGAAACTTCACAGACACTTTCTGGGGACACCAGAGACTTATATTACATCTTGTGAAAAGGGGCATAATAGGTCCCCTTTAAGATATTTTTGATGACGACGCATGCATGTGATTATGATGCAGGAGCTGGCCAATACTGAGCCAGCGTTCTGACGTAGAACCCAGAAACGCTGCACTGTGGGCCTTGAAATTGGTTATGACATTAGGAGGTCAGAAAGCTCTCAGATTTCATCAGAACTATCTCACATATATATATAAATATATATAAGATATCTTATATATAGTATATCTTTAAGATATCTTACAGGTTTGGAAAGACATGAGGGTGAGTAATTACTGACAGAAATTTCATTTTTGGGTGAACTAACCCTTTAATGCCACTGTATTTGCACTGTAGTCTACAGAGCCAAATACTAAATAACCTGAAGAAAAAATGTCAGACAGAATGTTGAAGCGCTTTCTTATACGATCAACTTCTGAAATCTCAGTATAGCTGAAAACTTGACAGAGCTGTAAAAGAAGCCTAACCGGGTATGGCGGAGAAGCATGTTTAACCTCCGCTGTTTGAGGTTGTTCTACAGGTCCTAATCTCAGTTCTTCACAACGTAAACCGCCCTTTATAACGGCCACATTCACAGCAGTGTTTCACTCTAATGAAGGTTCAAGCGCTGTTGTTTCGAGAGGAAAGCTCTGGGTGTGACATACGCATGTGTTAACTTGCTCGTTTAAAGTTTCTTCTCGTATCAAGCTCCTGTTCTTGTATCTTTGAGCATCAGGTGTCATCTTATGAAAGTCTTTGCGGTGTCAAAAGCAGTGGCGTGTCAAAGAAGGAAAGAGAAATGCTTCTTGACCTCATAGCATGGCTCATGAAATTTGCTCGTCTCATTTGGCACTCATGTCAGCTTTTATTGCTTGGATGGAGATTTATGTGTTTTTTGCCATGAACCGAGTGCGGTTTTGTGTGTGCATGCATGCTACTATACTGTGACTACCCATAGTCACGCGTCCCTGTCTTATGACCTGAAAACAAAGTTAAGAGGTACTTATTCATCCATGCAACATTCTGTGAAACTGCAGCTGATTCCATCACAATTCTAGAGTCTAAGCAAAGTGCATTTCAATTAAAGTGCATCAAATTGAGTTCAGGTACTAAACGCCTTAAAGAAGTTATTAGATTCTTGACTAATTCATAGATTAAAAAAAAAAAAAAGATTCATGTCAATATAACAGGTGAATTCTGATTTTTCAAAAATGAGCTACACTGCAGCAGTGCTGCAAACATCTGCTCCTCTATAGTTTGATACATGTGTCGATTGGAGTCGAAGGAGGGTATAAATTGTCAGTTGTGAAAAAGAACTGCTCTTAAAGTGTAATTTCGCCTCTTTTCAACACAATAGTATTAGTACAATGCTGGTAGTAGTATATGTAAATGAACAATGTTTACTCATTCTCCGTGTTACCTGGACCGAGAAATTTATTTGTCAGCACAAGTGCAAAATGCGTCATCCGGCGGACTTTTGTCAGCTCCAGGGCAGAGATGGTCTTGTTATTGGGATACACTATGAGTATTTGTAATAACTACTCTTTTTAAAAAAAAGCTTAAGTGTACTTCTTTTTCACAAGGGTCAACATCCTCCCAGATGATTATTTAAATTAAGCTACAGTCAAAATGGGGTCAAACATAAATGTTTATTCCAAGCACTGCGAATGCTGTCAATGCCACTGGTGAGAGTGTCATACCACCTAAAACTATTAAAAATCTTAAAAGTGATTTTTTCGGAGGCTTCATTTGCATGCTGGAACTAAATGGAATGCAGAAAGTTTTGTTCATCAACATTCCTGTTCAGTTCCTGTTGAAGCAACCAGTAAACAACAAACCTGAGAGTGTCCCAGCATTTACTATGATCACTCAAAAGTTTTCAACATGAACTCAAATTCTTCCAAGATCAAATGATCTTCAATCCATTTTAATTTTATACATCTGTACTCTCACTGCATGAAAACAAACAACTGCCTCATTTGTGTCTATTTTTACTTATCCTAATGATTTTTCTCATTAAACAAAGTTAATATTTGAGAACTCTTTTGTGTCTCCTGAGATATAAAAGATACGAGACCATATACAAAATGCAAAATATATGTACATATAAAACAAAGTTTTAAATCAAACTACACAACCCACACATCTGACTTCTGTTTGCTTTAGTAATTTGTTTTGTCACTCAGCAATTACCTTGGTAAGAAAAAAAAATTCTTTAAACAATACTGTAAATCATGTATCGTCATGCATTTTGCAGTTTCCCTATGAGAATTATTTTATGAGGCTGTAAGTATCTGCTTATCAAATGCACCTGATGTCATTTTTTTTTTTTTTTGGATGGGCATGCCGAAGCATTGCTCTGTGGTTCAAGCATGTTTCAACCTGCATATTTCAACTGCTAGAGTAAACACAAGGAAAGAAAATGATAAGTGAGTGAGACTGTTGTGGGAAAAGGGTCAGTTTTTCAGTCTTGACAGTTACAAGCTCAAGCCAATCAGACGTCTCGCAACATCTTCACAATGGAACACACATCCCACCATCTATTGTTGCACAAATTAACTCACCCAAATGGGCAAAACTTTGGGTATAACATGAGTCAACGTTTACTGTCAGCCTGTTGTGACATGAAACTGAAGTTGCCTATGGATATGATATTGGTCATTATTTGTATTTCTAAATACTTCAGGAAAAAAAAAAAGTTTTGAGCTGTGAACAGGTAGAAAGTCTAGCTGTAACAACTGGTCAATGACGAGATCTATTAATTAAATCATTCAAAAATACACTGCCCAGCCCCCAAAAAGTCACTGTTTGCATTTAAATAGGCAAATGCTTAAGATTCTATGATTGGATCATTATTACAGTGATTATTATGTTTCTAGTTTGGGAACAGTTCTTCTAACCCTAATTGATGAAGTGTGTAGCTTTTCGTTTCTTAACAACCACGTATCATGGCCATGTTCCAGGCTGACATTAGCTATGTGTCCATCACCCTGTTTTTCTGCGCATTTTTAAGTATCGCATCAGAAACGATTGATGAAAATGCCAAATTTCGGGGAAAAAATCCGTTAATTCGCAAAAAAGTTTTTACACTCGTTTAAAGGGTTAGTTCACCCAAAAATGAAAATTCTGTCATTAATTACTCACCCTCACCCCACAAAGACCTTTGTTCATCTTTGGAACACAAATTAAGATATTTTTCATAAAATCCGATGACTCAGTGAGGCCTGCATTGACAGCAAGATAATTAACACTTTCAAATGCTCAGAAAGGTACTAAAGACGTATTTAAAACAGTTCATGTGACTACAGTGGTTCAACCTTAATGTTATAGCGATGAGAATACTTTTTGTGCACCAAAAAAACAAAATAACGACTTTATTCAACAATATCTAGTGATGGGCGATTTCAAGATCTTGACCAAAAATTGATGCACCCTTCTGATGTAAATATCATCACAACATTTATTTCCGTCAAGAGGTGCATCAGTTTTTTGTCACGATCCTGACATTGTCATCCTGAAATATGGCCATGATGTGTCTTCATACATGGTTATTTAAGAAATGAAAAGCTACACACTCCATCAATTAGGGTTAGAAGAACTGTTCTCAAACATACAACATGCTAGAAACATAAAAATCACTGCAAAAATGATATATATCCAATCATAGACTCTTAAGCATTACATACAATACATACAATGACTTTTATGACGACCATGTTTTTAACTTTTAACTTAACTGGTATATTCTGGGGGCATAAATTAAGAAATGCCAGGGTGATGCATTAAACCAGCTAAAGTAAACAGTTGATGTCAGTTGAAGTGAGGTTAGCGATATATTCTTGAGTCTAATTTTCAGAGCAATTTTTAAATCCGCAAAAACAAAGCAGCCAGTCTGCCTATGTCACACAACCCGACCTTTCTGCTGACCTCAAGGATATATCAGACATGAAAGGACAAGGATAGAGATGGGTTCAGCATACGGGCCCACGCTACCCTCACTCTCTCACTGTGTTTGCACTGTAAGCACACAAGACAACCTGATAACATCTTCCTAATAGTTTCTCCAAAACACCAGAGCTTATCCCAGCAAACAGACCTTCACTGCTGGTCTGTTTATTGGGAAAACGCAAAAAAGCAGTTAGTTGTTTGGACATGTCAATTTCAGCATATCATGGAGATCCTTCAGTATTTTATTTACTTAACATTCCAATTTTGTCTCGAGGCAGTAACTGGTCAAATGGCAATGAAGAGGAGAGCAGCCGTTACTGTGAGCAAATAGGATGTGGTTTGGATTGTAACATCTGTACTACTTTATCGGTACCTGGATGGATACTGAGAAACACTAGACTCTAGATACATGCAGTTAGGATAAGTTCTGGCAAGTCTAAAAGGTGGTCTGTATTTGCATCTTATTACCCTCACATCCTGGTGCTCTCCATTGAGACTCATGTCTGAAGCTGGCAAATAACTGTCAAGAGTAGGAGTTAGGAGAGAGGGAACACAAACAGAAAGGAATCACGCACCACATCCTAGGGGAACTGCAAATAGACTCAAGCAAATCCATGATCGTCCTTCTAAGAAATATGTTAATCAATATAATTTCAGTGTTTACAGTGTTCAAAATATGTATAGATATTATATTTATAATGTAAATATTTTATATTTTGTTGCGCCCTATAAATATTTTCTCAAGAATATATATTTATTTTGATTATTATTTTTCAAAAGCTTCAGCGCTGACATACTGCCTGATCTTTACAGCATTCATTTTCACTTTTGACCAAAATCTAGAGGGATGCATAAGCTTGTGCTTAAGTTTACATCATCTGCTTGTCGTACATGCAAATGAACTCTTATTCAATCAGGTCTGATTCTGTTTTATTCCAGCGAAGACTATGCAGGCTGCTGTTACTGTACTTCCTTGTTGAGGCTTTCAATATAATATAGTTCCTTCCATATACAGTATTTACACGTTTAAACAAGGAATATATGACTACTATCACATATAAAGAAATACTACAAATTTGCAGATTTGAAACATTTTTGATTTTGTTTTTTAACCTGGTTGTCTATAATTTTGCTCCAGGCTTTTAAGGATTTACTTTGAATGCATAGTTTAGTAGGGTGTTCTTCAATGGGTGTTGGTTCAGTTGTTTTGCTATGAGCAAGATAATAAATCCTTATTAATTTAGTTTCATGTGTACAATCATGTCTCATTCTTGAGTTCAAACAGGATTTTAGGACACTAGACATTGCTCTTAATGAAAGAACTGCCAGCAATGAGCCTAATCTCTATTTTTATAATATACAAATACAAAAAGTATGTCAAATGGACTCCTTCTCAATTTTATCTATTAATTATAGCCATAACAGGCCAGTAGTTGGCGATGTCACTTTGTAAAGAAACACTATAAACTCGCTTATAAACTGAACATGTAATATGCATGTGTATGACATCACCGATTTCACAAATTCGTGTTTTTGTAGTTTACACGGAGATTTTCAAAAACTTGCACTTTGAAACCGGTTTTCCAAAGTTTGCATTTTCAGGCCCCCAAATTGCTGTTGTCATGTAAATGAATGGCCAACACGCATAAAAAGTTTTGGTCCCACCTTATATTAGGTGTCTTTAACTACTATGTACTTACATTTAAATTAATCATTTGATACAATGCACGTATTGTGTACATACATGTTTTTATATTGTACTTATATTTTAAAAATACCTGCATATAATTGCATTAATTTCTGTAATTACATTTATAATTACACTGTTGACCCTTCCCTTACACCTTAACCCACCCTTAAACCTACCCATACCACCAAACCTGTCCCTAACCTTACCCGTATCCACTTCAATAGCAGCAAAAGTGTTTTGAAATACAACATGGACACAATAAGTACATTGTACTTGTTTTTTGATCTAAGTACATAGTAGTTAAGGACACATAATATAAAGTGTGACCAAAGTTTTACATTTTTATTTGAAAACGGTGTAGTGTAAACGGCCCGTAAGTTCCTGCTGTCAGCTCACATTCAAGGCCATGACAGCAAATATAAACAGTGTGCTGAAGCAGGAGTCTCAGTATTAGGGTAAATAAACATTGCAGCAGGACTCTGAGCAGAAGTGTGTAGGTGAGTGTGTGTATGGAAGGGGGGGGGGAGTATAAACTAAAAACTGAATGATACCATCTCTAAAGCCTTCTCTCACTAAGGAGAGGTGCTGTTTATTATCTTATCCTTGTATCTTTTTAGGAATTATCTCCACTTAACTGTCTAAACCAGTAGCAAGAACGACTCTCTACACTGAAATGGGGAAATTAATTATCCTTTTGAATGAATAAAAGATGTCACTGAGAGGGAAATGAGTTTCATAAAGTTGGGTGATTTGCATATAAAAAAAATTGCAAATGTCTTGGAATTTAGCAAGCTATTTATACATCTCCCTTCTGCTTACGTAGCCTATTAAAGTCAAATTACATGCAAACAAACACAAATCAGTGTTTAGCTCATAAACAAAGAGATTATTCAGAACATTACTGTTCACATGTATTTCTGTTAGACAACATTAGGGTTTAAATCAATATCATCTTTCTCTTGAACATTTACATAATTACCATGCAATATTATGATGATATTTAATCATATAGTATTATACTATATAAAGTAATTGACCATCTTTAATAAATATGTTTGTATTAAACCCTTTTTTTTTGTTTAGTTAAAGAGCTCTAATCTTCAGTTTTGGGTTGGTGTGGGTGTTCACAGCGGTTTGAATTGAGCCTATCCTAATATGCTAAATGAACACAGGGGAGTTAATGTTGTATTGGCAACACCTCATATTGTTATGCACACAAATCACAGGAAACTAAAGGCACGCGAATGCATGTGAATAGAAATGACTTACAACATCTCACAGCAAAATAACACATTTCAATTGTTCAAATGTGTCTGCTATTCTCAAACAGTATAGGCCTACATATAATTTAAGTGAAATTCTAATTACATTTGAGTAAAATGTAGAAACTTTTTAATTAAGACTACTTTTTTTTACTTCATACTTCATCAACAACTTTTTTAACTGCTAGTTTTTAGTTTTTTCATCAAACTCAGGCTGTCTTAAACATGCAACAAGACAAAGCAGCAGCAGATTAAACATTTCCATGATTTCTGACACTGAATTTTATTTTTTTTTAATGCAAATGTTGTCATTATACAGAAGTGCTAGCTATACTGATGGTTTAAAATAGTTTCCCACTTGTACGTTTATAAAAGTAATCTACAATTTGTATTAAATGTAATGAAGTATCCTGTGTGCTAAATTTAAATCAGATATGTTTGCAAAATGTAAATATTGTATGTAAAATTACAGCTAAAAGTAGCCCTGAACTATTTAAATTTCATTTATATTTTCATATATATATATATATATATACACACACACACACACTGCACTGTTAATTTCATCAGGTTTTTTAGGTTAAATATGCAGGACCATAAGCAAAGAGAGTTGTTGAATATTAAGCTCCTCCTCTCAGGTGTAATCCAATCCAGTGCCCTGTCACAGGTAAAACCGGCCCCAATTTCTCAGTATATCCAAAAAAGCGAGAAAAGCCAACAAAACCCGTTCTCATACAGGCAATTCTAACGCTGCCCTCATCCCATTCTGTAAACCTTTCTCCATACAAGAAGAAGAAGGATCGGATTTACAGTACCAACTAGAAAGTCCAGTTCGACCATAAGAGATGTCACAGGATCATGACAAGTAAGTTCACCACTGTAGGTCCATAGTCTACCGAGGGATGACCTGATCAACAGAAAAGGATCCCATGATTGAGATATAATGCACTATTTACTGCTTAACACTGGCTTATTTGCTGGAACTGACAAAGATTAGCCTCTCTAGTCTGACTTGTCTCAATAATTCTGGAGAATATGTGGCTTACCACGAGGAGTCGGTCTGACAGCCGAGAGCCGATTCCGCTACACAGTTCTGCTGTTTGGGCTCTTCAGTTCACCTGTCATGTTCAGACCTGCTCCGGTCACAGGTGTATCTGCACCTGCCACGGGAGTTACGAGCACAGCACTCCGTTTGTTAGATTTGCGTGTTATTTGTTTTGTTTTGTGCGTTAATTTTCCTTGTTTTTACATTGAGTCTACATGGGAAACTTGTGGAAGCTTGACATTTTTGTAGGCATTTATTATAAGGCTGCTTATGTAGATACAGCTGGAAACAACATCTGTGTTTTTGGAAAGGTAATAATTGATGACACATATTGGCTAAAATTGTTAGCTTTGTAGATAATACAACAATGTTGTAATTGCAGGACATATTGTTGTCATTTATGGATTATATTATTTTATGGTTGATTAAATTTTGTGAATTGATCAAATTTTGTCCAATTTTGGTTTGTAAGAAGAGGTGATTGAAACAGCCTGCTTTTTAGGCGTTGGCAATTTCTTAGGAACAGTGTTTATGCTTGTTGTACAGTTTAAAGCATGCAGATCTAAACAGAATATCCTGCGACCTCTTAGGAAATGTTTTTTTTTTCCTTCATTATTTTTTTAATTCTCAGAAACTGTTTTAAAGAACATCAAGCACCAAAGTGTATACCCAAAATATTTGCCCATTGGTGGAGCTTTTCCACATGCAAACAGAACTTTGTTGACGACCATCACCATAGTGTAAGCAAAGTGAGACCTTTTATCTGTGAATCCTGAAGAGAAAACTAAAACTCTCCTTAGATAGTGTTTGGAGTTTGGCGGATGTGGCCACAAACACATCATTATTAATTTCGCGCTTGGTCGCCTCTTTTGTTTTAGAAGTGGGATTGCGTGTCCACAAGGTTTTATTGTCCCAGGATAACGGATCTATCAGGTTGCAAAGCTAAAATCAAACAAGGAGAAAGAATGGTACAATTAGTTATCAAATTACTCGTAATCTGTTTGCGTTAACTAATCTGGATGCAAAGTTTTGTCATAGCAACTCAATATGGATTCATTCCCTTATTAAAGGCTACTACAGTGTTGTGTGACAGGTAAACCAAGAGACACTAACCATCATCAGGATGAAGCCATTTATTTTATACTCTAAAACTTGATCATCTTAAAAAAATGTATGTGCTTAAATACAGTAGATTTAATTTTAAAAAGTCACATTTATGGCAGAGTTCCCCACCTTAACCTCGCCCTTCTCGCCCACCCAAGTTGAAAAATAATTTGAGAAATAATCTCTACTTTGCCTTTATGTTATTGTCAGATATTGCAACATAAATATTAGCACAGCTGTGATTCGTGCTGATATAGAGCCATATCGCACGGCTACAAGTGTGATATTGCGTTTATACAACAGTTTGACAGCACAAGTGTGTACAAAAATAAGAGACAACAATGGAGTGTATTTAAAAACCCTCTTTTGTGTGAAACTACTTCCTTCCGCCACGGAGTTGCTTCATTGAAGCTTATTGTATTGTATTATGAGAGATATATAAAACGGTTAGTTCCTGTCCTTGATTCTGATCGGTCAATAGCTGTTTTATTCACAATAAACCAGGACTATGACTGCTTCACCCAACGGTTCTGCGCAACACCCTTAGCAACATAAACATAATGTTTGTTCTTATTTGAAGAAAAACGTAAGAACTATTTTTTTTTTTCCAGCGGAAGAAAGGCATTTAGTCATTTTACATATAAAGTAAAGTAGCATTGATACATATTTTTATCTTTAATATTTGTACCGTTTTATAAAAGCAATAAGGTACTCGAGTCTGGTGAATACATATTATGTATTACCAGCATCTGATATTCTTCGGTCAATCTTGTATTCAAAAACAACAAAATCAGTTAATATGTCCGTTGAGGAAAGCGATATCTTTGTCTTAGTATCCTCTTACCAGTTAAGGGGATTCCCCGTGACAGCGCTAGTCAATTCATTTGCGTCTTATGTGTTGTTTGAAGTAAAAACGTCCTTGTTTACAGCCTTGTTTTAGTCCCTTTCAAAATAAAAGTCTTTGCCATTGACTCACTGATAAACAGTCTTTGCTGCCATCTAATGGCGTATTAATGTAACTTTCACTGAAGTCGAAGTCGCATTCACTAACGGACCCTTTCTTAATACGAAATACGGCATATTGTATAAAATAAAATATTATTTATTAAACAATAATAGGCCTATTTAAATGAACAATAATAGACATTATAAAAGTATAAGTTTGTACAATAGGAAATAAACACAAGCAAACAGTTCTGTTAAAAGTACAAAAGCAGCACTCTAGTTAGTGCAGGATTTAAGTTAAATAAATACTAGGGTTGGGCAAGTTAACGCGTTATTATCGCGTTAACGCATTAATTGATTAACGCCGACAATTATTTTATCGCGCATTAACGCAGTTTTTTCTAATTATTATTTTGAAAGTCCTTTGCTTACAGACAAACAATGGGTCAAAGGAGGGGTTGGCATCTCATTGGATTCGCATCATCACGCGTCTCAACCAATGAGAGCGTTAAGCGTTTTCTTTTTAACAGGCGCTATAAGGGAGAAAATGCCCTGAAACTTTGCGCGTCGCGTTCATCTTCTAGGCTTTTGTCTGTACATAGTAGGCTAAGCGTTTTCCTTCCATAGAGCCTATTATAAAAGAAAACACTAAACGTGGCTTATTGCAGTAAGACGGTGATATTAAAACTCAGTTTAGGACTACATCTTTTTGAACATGTAACGCGCTATAGCGCATGTCAGCGTTTTATAATGATTTTCTATGGAAGAAAAATGCCTAACTTCTCGTGTTGTGTTCTTAACCTGATTTAATCTGCTTGTCTGTACAAAGTATGTGTTATTAATAACTTTTAATGTTAGTCTACAATGCATTAGCCTATATTAAGCGTTTTCTTTATAACGAGAAAACATTCGATGTGAAACTTTGCATGTTTTGAGTTAATATATGCTTGTCTGTACAAGGTATTCTGTGTTTTATTAATAAGGTGTGTACTGAATTTGGTGCTTCAATATCACTTTCTTAAGCCACTTAAAGCATCTTATATGGGGAAGAACTCTTGATTACGGTGCCGTTGTCTGTTTTAGCTGGCTATACTGCCATCTAGTGGTAGCAGGCGTGTCACCGGATCCACAAATGCAGATCTTACTGGTTGCACGTACAAATTCTGATCTACATTAATACAAAATCGAAGTTTTGTATTCACAGCTATGCTTTCTACTGAACATAGACTGTTTATGCTGCTCCCTGATAAAAGAAAAATGTTTCTGCTGGTACCTGTTAAGAAAAAAAAAAGAAAAAAAAAAAGACTTGCTGTTGTTTGGAAGGTGCCTGTTATAATGTTACGATCGAGGCTCTCTACTCTGAGCATAACTTGTTTTCCTACAGCAAACTAGGCAAAACGTTAATGCCCTGGCAGTGGCAAATAGCTTTGGTTTTATATTTAATTTGATTACATTAATGTTTAAGTTGAGATTTACAAGAAATATTTTAACTGCTACTATGTAAAGGGAATACTGCTGTAAAAAAGCACCATATTTATGTTTGCAAACCAAATGTTATTGCACCTTTGTTCATATAGCAGTACTTTTACAATAAAAGTGCGCAATACATAACTTTTGAACTCATTATTGAATTTTACACATAATGCGATTAATCGCAGAAAAATCATGCGATTTATCGCGATTAAATATTTTAATCGTTACCCAGCACTAATAAATACATAAAGTTATGAAACTTAACCTTGCCTTTAGCTAAACTGACTTCATCTGGAACAAGTAATCGATTAATAACAGCAAAGATTGCCAGTTTGATATACCCAAAATGAATTATACCTCATGTTTTACCACTACCACCAGTCAGCGGCAAATTCCCGAAGGACTGGCCATGATAAAGCTGTTTTTGGCAGGTACATGAGCGCTGATGGCCTGGAGATTCAAAGACTAGAACTAACTGTTGTATAAACATTTAATAAGCACAGCTGGATCAGAGTATATTCAATCTCTGTAAGCCACCTTTGTCTAGAGATAACAGATGATGGTACTCATGAGAATGACATAATGATGACGAAAAAGAACATAGGCCATAACCGGTTTTCTTAATGAACTTTGTCACAGTCAGTGAAAAGTCACCAGATTTTCTTCTGACACTTTAATGGCTGTCTTACTGGAAGAGCCAGTGAAACATGTTGTCAAACAGGAAGCTGTGGTCTGTGCAGAGATTTGTTGTTTGGGCCGGTTTTGTCACAGATCCTGAGATAAAGAAGGCCTTTCACAACAACCTGCTCTTCTGTCAACTTTGACACCAGTGAATAATGCTAAAACATCTTCAGATTGATTTGTCTTTTTGTTCCTTTTGACTGCCCAAAGATTCATTTAGCTGTTAGTCTAGTACTGATGGCTCTTTCTGAAATGTTTCTCACAGTAAGCGGCCGGTGCTTGTGCTACCGAATGATCCGGCTTACAACCAGCGCCGGCCTTTCACCAGTGAGGATGAGGCCTGGAAGTCGTTCCTGGAGAACCCTCTCACAGCCGCCACCAAGGCCATGATGAGCATTAATGGAGATGAGGACAGTGCCGCTGCTCTGGGTTTGCTTTACGACTACTACAAGGTATGAGAAGAAGAGAAGATTAACACCAATAATAATGATAAAATTCATTTGTAATGCACTTTTCTAAAACTCAAAGTACTACTAGCAAAATAAGCATTAAATATTTACAGAATAAAATTCAGTCATACACTGAACACAATAAAATATCAGGTTAAATAAGCAAACAAAAATACAAAGAATGATATTACATTAATTTTAATTAATTTACAGTGTCCCTCTTACACATCTTACATGTACTTACCATAGTAGTATCAGTAAATTATCATAATTAAAAGCAACTAACCCTAAACCAAACCCTAATTAGAAAGCACATTAATTAATATTACTCAGTACTTATTTGTATGATTACACCATAACAAGGGCACCTTAAAATAAAGTGTAACCTTATTAATTATTTAAAAAAATTGTTTTTAGTAGTATCTTAAAACAGACCAATGGAAACATCAAAAGAACGGAAGGAGGAACTTTATTTAACAACAAAAAAACGAACCTTATTTAATGCTTATATGAGTATAATTATTATTTGAGTTCTAGAATTAATGGATTTAATGACATTTAACATCCTTCTCCTTCACAAAATTCCACCTAGTCTGTTAAATATGTTCACTGACAGATATAATGGGTAAAGCTGATGCTATTGGATGTGGTCAGACTTACACAGAGTTTGTTTACTTTCCCCAGGTGCCACGGGAAAAGAGAACAATATCCCATCCAAAGACTGACGTCCTGGGCTCTGATGTGGATCCCAACAAAAGGTGAAGCTCTCATCAAAGATGCAATAACGAATGCCATTTTTTTTTCCCATACTGAGAAGATGAGACCCTTCTTTTTATTATTCCCTATTAGGACTGCAATTACAGTCAGTAATAATTGATTAAGAAAATAGTCGACAACCATTTATATGACTGATTTGTCTGGTCTGTTTGCCGAGCACACACAAGCTATATCAGTGACTTTATAGTAGCAAAAATGTGCACAAGCTAAACTGTTCCAAGCATGAGAGCACTTTTTATTAAAAGAATAGTTCACCCAAAAATGAAAATTTGCTGTTAATTTGCTCACTCTCAGGCCATCCAAGATGTAGATGACTTTTTTCTTCAGTAGAGCAGTAAAGAAGATTTTTAGCTGAAATCGTAGTCCTCTGTGATTCATATAACGGAAGTCAATTGGTACCGTCACTTTGAGATAAAAAAAAAAAAAAAAAAAAAACATATGCAGACAAAACAAAATTAATACCTGTGGCTCCTGACGATATATTGAGGTCTTAAGAAGCGAAGCAAAATCGGTCTATGCAAGAAACTGAACATTTTTACAGCATTATTACCTGTAATCCACAACCTTGGTAAATATTCCTGAGCAAATTCACTACAGTCTGTAGCGCAAACTTCCTGTCGCATAATGACGAATACACAGGAGCTGAAACGTTGAGAATCGTTGAAAAGTCAATCTCTTGAGATCACGCATACATAGGTTGCGGGATCCAGGGTGTGCAAAAGTAAGTACGATTTTGATGAACAATAAAATGAGCGTCTTCCCTCTCTGTTGTAAACAAACACAGCATCAGCTCGCGTGTGAGTTTGCTCTTGCGCATATGTAATTACAGGAAGGCTGTGGATTAGAGGTAAAAATGTTTTAAATGTTCAGTTTCTTGCATAGACCGATCGTTTCGCTTCTTAAGACCTCAATGTATCGCCAGGAGCCGCGGGTATTAAAGGATTAATTCACTTTCAAATGAAAATGACCCCAAGCTTTACTCACCCTCAAGCCATACTAGGTTTATATAACTTTCTTCTTTCTGATGAACACAATCGGAGATTTATTATCCTGACGCATCTGAGCTTTAAAATGGCAGTGAAGGATACCATTGAGTACGAGCTGAAGAAACTGCTTCCATCCACATCCATCCATCATAAACGTGTACTCCACACGGCTCCAGGGGGTTAATAAAGGCCTTCTGAAGCGAAGTGATGCATTTGTGTAAAAAAAAAAATCATATTTAACAAGTTATGAAGTAAAATATCTAGCTTCCGCCAGACCGCCTTCCGTAATCAGCTTAGGAAGAAAGCGTAACATCTCTTGCAGTTCAAAAAGCTTACGCTACGTCCTATTCAACTTACAGAAAAAAAGAAGCTTAACTGATGCGACGCAAGTTCCTTTTTTTTTTTGTAACTTGAATACGGAAGGCGGTCTGGCGGAAGCTAGATATTTTACTTAATAACTTTTTTTTTTACACAAACGCATCGCTTTGCTTCAGAAGTCCTTTATTAACCCCCCGGAGCCGTGTGGAGTACACGTTTATGATGGATGGATGCACTTTCTTCAGCTTATACTCGTTGGTATCGCTCACTGCCATTATAAAGCTTGGATGCGTCAGGATATTTATTAATATATCTCCGACTGTGTTCATCAGAAAGAAGAAGGTCATATACACCTAGGATGGCTTGAGGATGAGTAAAGCTTGGGGTAATTTTCATTTAAAAGTGAACTAATCCTTTAATATTGTTTTGTCTCCATTATATGAATCACAGAGGACTACGGTTTCAGCTAAAAATCTTTGCTGTTCTACTGAAGAAAAAAGTCACCTACATCTTGGATGGCCTGATGCTGAGTAAATTAACAGCAAATTTTCATTTTTGGGTGGACTATTCCTTTAAATGCGCATAGAGTTTAATGTTGCCGTGTTGCCATGTCAGCGTGCATTTCTTCCCTATTGTGGTGTAAATCCGAGTGAAACGGCTTCTCAAACAAGACAAACTTAAGGAAAATTGATTGGATGGTTGTGGTTTGCTATTGGTGGATCTCATGTGAGTGACAGGTTGCAGGACATGTCTGCAAGAGGGAGGGGAAGTTATTTTGTTTAAAGATTATGAGGGAACGTGAATTAAAAAAAAAAAGATGTCCAAGGATAAATCATTTATAATAATTGCTGCAATATTCCAAAAAAAATAAGATTAGTCTGTGTTGATTTCATGGTGACTTTAATGTGCTTGAGGAGAGTTTCTCCCCAGCGCATATATATATATTATTATCTATATTCTGTATTTTAATCTTGTTTAAAGTGAAGCAAATATATACATTTCTCAACAAAAAATGGAGTCATCGTTAAACCTAATACTCAAGAATGTGGATGCACATGTGTACGTGTTCGTAGGTCATTTTTGTAAACATTTATATTTATATATATTTTGTTATTTACATTCTCAACAGGAACATGATGGCCCCTCTCCAAGAGACGTCAATGTCACCGGAGAACAGAATCCAGGTTCTGAAAGGAGTACCCCTAAACATCGTTCTTCCAGGGAACCAGCTCACCCAGGACAAGAGAGGCCTTTTCCCCACACCTGATACTACGGTGACGGTGTCCATTGCGGCTGTGCCAAACTACCCAGTGAAGACCGAGGGTCCATCACACGGTTTCTCCGTCACAGTCCCCAACCCCCACTGCTCAGAATCAGACAGTCACACGGTGGTATTTGACCGTCAGCTCCCCCACAACCAGTTTAGCCCAAACACACAGCCACGCACCCCAGACTCGACCTTCCCAGAGAACTCAGATGTGAGTTCACACACAAACACACAAATCTCCTCTCTCCCACCCTCAGACAATACTTCATTTACCTGGCGACTCTAAAGACATTGTTGTACTGAGCCCCCTCCCTATTTTTATTTGAACATGCCAAAATAGCAGCTAGCATGTCATTATGCCATTGTCTCTCTTACACAATAAAGTGCTGTATTTTCCTCTCACATAATAGCCAGGGCCTTTTCTCTCTCTCTCTCGCCCGCTCTCATTCCCGCTCCCTCTTTCTACCTTCTCTTTTTTTAAACCTGGAGGGAGGATTTCCTTAGAAATGATAGTTCCACAAAAACCTTGCACACACAGGGAGCTGGGAGAGCCGTTTGTTTTTTCTTTGGTTTAGCAATCAGCTTTCTCTCGCTGACTGAATGCGTGGCAGCGTGGTGGTTGTTTGCGCTAATGCCAGGCCCTCTCGCCCCTCTTTTGTGCGCTACAGGTGTTCTCGTTCCCAGGGGATCTCCAGTTACGCATGGGTTCCATCACGCAGGAGGACTACGGCAGTTTTGACACAGTGTCAAGGTACGCAAACGCTTGCTGCCAAAACCAAAACCCCAGAGTAAAACCTCATTCCCTTTAAGAGTCTCCCGGGAGGTAGCAGATTCTATCAGCTGAGCGTGTGTAAACAGAATAGGGTCACTGGTGTATCCTGACAGGTGCACATGGCCCATGGGTAAATGAATGCCAGCCTACAACAAATAAGACAAGCTCTTCTGTGTAATAGCAAACAGGGAAATCGTCATGGGTGTATTTGGTTTGATGATGCAAATATGTATTATGTGGTGACCCCTTTTTTGTGTTTGTTCAACAGTAATAATTTTGAATACACGTTAGAAGCCTCCAAGTCTCTCCGACAGAAGTCTGGTGATGGCACAATGACGTACCTCAACAAGGGCCAGTTCTATCCCATCACCCTTAGGGAAACTGACAATGGCAAAATGCTGCATGGCCCCATCTGTAAAGTCAGGGTAAGATGAGTACGAAAATAAGATTTTATTTTATTTTATTATTTATTTTATTTTAGTTGCCCCAAACTGTATTTGGACACTTCACCTACACTATAAAACAATTTAAACACACACACACACACACACACACATACACAGAACACACGTTGGGTTTTTATGTTTTATGGGAACTTTTCAATAGACATAATGATTTTTATACTGTACAAACTGTATTCTATCTTATGAAAGCTTGTTTCCGCCACTAAATAAAAAAATAAAAAAGTAATTGCGACTTTTTATCTCACAATTCTGACTTTTTTTCTCAGAATTGCAAGATTTAAACTCGCAATTGTGAGTTATAAAGTCAGAATTGCGTCTTATAAAGTCAGAATTGTGAGATATAAACTCAAAATTCTGAGAAAAAAGTCAGAATTGCTAGTTTAATTCTTACTTTAATTCTGACTTTTTCCCTCACAATTGGACATTATACACGCAATTGCGAGTTTATATCTCACATTCTGACTTTATAACTCGCAATTCTGACTTTATATCACACAATTCTGACTTTATAACTTGCAATTCTGACTTTATAACTCGAAATTGTGAGATTATATCTCGAAATTCTGAGAAAAAAGGTCAGAATTATGAGATATAAGCTCGCAATTGCGAGAAAAAAAGTCAAAATTGTGAGATAAGTTGCAATTACCTTTTTTATTTTTTAGTTCATGACAGAAACAAGCTTCCATACTATTCCCTAACCCTAAACCTAAACACAATTCTCAAAGAAAAAGTTCTGCATTTTTACATTTAGTAAGATTTATAAGTTGTTTTCCCTCATGGGGACCAAAAAATGTCTCCATAAGATCGAAAACCTGAACCACACAAACCTCCCAAACACACATACACACAATTTTTAAAATCATGTATTTTTCTTTTCTTTTAATAAAGAATTATATAATACATTTGTTTACCCATTAAACTTTGCAACAACTAATTGCAAGGAATAAAAGTTCTGGAAAAAGTAACTGACCCCAAAATGTCTTTGGACACTTTAGCGACTTAAAATTGAATGAATGTCTTTGTATCATATTAAAATAGATCAAACCACATGGCATTTATTTTAAAGAAAGATAGCAGAAAAGTTATAGAAAAAGAAAAGTATAATGTCTAATATAATGACATTCATACATTATAGTGCATAGTACTGTACGAAATTAGTATATATTTAAGTGTGACTTAAGTGTGTCAATACTTTTTGGACCACTGAATGTATGAGCACTTGTTTGAGTGTGTATACTATAATTGAAAGCAGTAACACCATGCTGTTTTTCAGAGTGTTGTGATGGTAGTGTTTGGAGAGGAGAAAACCAGAGATGACCAACTCAAGCACTGGAAATACTGGCACTCGAGACAGCACACGGCCAAACAGAGATGCATTGATATTGGTGAGGATTCTTTGTCGTGGGATATCAATACACCTCTCATCTCACTGATCTCAGTCACACTTTCAATCCTCTTTGCTTTACTGGGCCTAGTGTAGTTCAGGGTGGATAGCAAACACACATACAGACAAACTGGACACAGGGAAGGGGGGCTGCAGGTGGGGACAAGACAATAGGTCAACCAATGACACAAATAAAAGATGAGCATTGTAAAGCCTGAAAGGGTACACAGCTTTATCTTGCTTTCAATGAAGGTAGACTTCTGAGGGAAAAATACCTTTTGAGATTTAAAGAGATAGTTAACCCAAAAATGGGTCAACTAATTACTCGCCCTCATGTCGTTCCACACCCGAAAGACTTCAAAGTGTTCATCTTCAGAACACAAATGAAGATGGGTGATCTAACCCTTTAATATTACATTTCAAATTTGTTATAATGTTGTCTTACAAAAAGTTTTTTCCAGCATATGTTGAACTAATTACCTTTAACTTTCTTGATTTGATCTAAAAAGCTCATAAACATTTAATTATAGTCTACTATAGTCAGTTCTGTCTTATGTCTGCAACTGAGATTTAAAAATGTGATACAACCAAAATATTTCCTTCCCTATTGACTGCCTTCATTTACAAAATGTGAATCTCATAATACTCACTAATACTCATACTCATTAATCATACTTTTGTCTTGTCACAGCGGACTACAAAGAAAGTTTCAACACCATCAGTAACATTGAGGAGATTTCATATAACGCCATTTCATTCACATGGGACATCAGTGAGGAAGCAAAGGTAAAGACATTTTTGAACACTTGTAAGACAGATTTAATTAATAAACAACATTATTGCTCTTTTTATTTGATTCACCTTTCGATATCCATTGAAGAATTTAATATGAGATTAGTGAAAAATGACTTTCTCCTGAAAGACTTTAAATTTATTAAAGGTGATTTTTTTTTTTCAACTGTTTCCTTCTGTTAGAATTCTTGGTATGTGGATAAAGGATCCTAAAATAGACATGACTCATTAAAAAGAGATTTTTCAAGATGGAAATTTACACTCAAAATAGACATGATGCTCAACACTTGTATAAAAAAAAGGGTTGATTCAGGAAACACAATCAAAGTGTGCTGTAACCCTAGAAATATAAGGTGACCTTAAGAAAAATCCTAAGAAAGTGTGAAGAAGGGGCTTTCCAAGATTATTTTTGTTAAGCTTAGTTACTTGAGCTGGTCATTGGTGTTTTCCAACATTGATCAATGCTTTTAACTCGGTTGTCTTCAGATGCAGATGCTGGACTGATGAAGATATAATTGTTCACTGTGTTTAGAAATCTGATGTTGAGATGTATGTGTATGCTAAAATATTTAGTGTACACTATAAAAAATCCATAAAAATAGGGCACAATGTACTGTATTAATTTGACGTAATTTTCCGTATTTATTTTTTACAGATGTTTCACCTGCGTTGTGTTTAAGGGTTAACGGAAATGTCCGGGTAATAAGCTGCCAGTACTTTTTCTGTTATTTTACGGATTTATTTTTTACAGTGTAGGATTTGTAAGGCTGACAGCCCTATTTTGTGCTTAACTGATGTGTTAATGAGGAGACGCGCCCAACAATGGTGTTAAGAATGAGGAAACACTAATGGGGGAACAGTGAGCACTGACAGGCTAATGGAATCCTGTTCGACGAGTGTGTCGAGACTAGTCGGGTTAAACCCGTCACCAAGTGACTAACAGATTTTGCTTTAAATCTTCTGCCTTTGTCTGATTAGTTTTGAAGGATCTTAGCAGGCTGTTAAAGGAACAGACACGTACATTTGTGTATTGATGTAATTATAACTGTCCCATTAAAGTAAACAATTCATAGTTTAAAGAATGAAATTGAGTATTTTGCAGTGAGCAGTGTTGTCCTAAAACCAGGATGCAGATCATAAGATTGGCCTGCGCTATAGGATACTCATCCGTGTGCACAGTCTACAGTGTGCCGACTGTTGACAGTGTGGTATGTGGGCGTGGTTTTGATTCTCAGAGAGAAACAGAAAGCAAAGAGAGAGAACAGGGCAAAACCTTATAGGTTTGGAGAAGGATGGCTGGAATGGTCTTGTGGCGCGCCCTAGCGGACTTTTTGAGAAATTACAGGCATTGAGTGAACGCTTGTGCAAATATTTGATGATTTGTTGAATGTCCATTTGTTTGTAATTCTAATTCTCATTTTGTCTCAGGCCTTTTGTTAATAATACATTATTACGTAAGATGCTGTATTGTCATTGGATAAAGTTAAGTACATTTTGCTTTGGTGAAACAGTGGTAGGAATAAACCGATGAGTTATACATATACAACTGTTCAAAAGCAAACACACAATATATATATTTAAAGAATTTAATACTTTTATTCAGTAAGAATGCATTAAGTTGATCAAAGTTACAGTAAAGACATTTACATTGTTACAAAAAAAGTCTATTTAAGTTAATGCTGTTCTTTTGAACTTTCTGTTTATCAAAGAATCCTGAAAAAAGGTATCATGGTTTCCACAAAAAAATAATAATAAATAAATAAATAAATCAAAAATTAAGCAGCACAATTGTTTTCAACTCTGATAATAATAAGAAATGCTGGAGTAATGGCTTTAGAAAATTCAGCTTTGCCACCACAGGAATAAATTACATTTATTAAAGTTTTTTTTTTTTTTGTAATTTACATTAATAATACATTATATTGTAATAATAATACATCACAATATTATTGTTTTTACTGTATTCTTGATCAAATAAATTACAACCTTAGTAAGCAGAAGAGATGTCTTTCCAATCAATCAATCAATCAATCAATCAATCAATCAATCAGTCAACAAGTCAATCAGTCAATCAATCAGTCAATGAATCAATAAATCAATCAGTCAATCAATCAGTCAATCAGTCAATCAATCAATCAATAATCTTATCGGCCCCAAACTATTAAAGGGAAGAGTATTTTTAAATATATAATTTTTTTTTTCAAGAATTTTGCGTTTGTTTCTAGATTCTGAACTGCAGGGTTGTGCGTCATTCAGATTTGTTTTGAGAATGCATTTTGAAATTTCAGTAAAAGGAATGAGATTCATATTCCATAATATTTATTTACAGAAACATTAATATAGATGAAACAGTAATAATCAATGTTTGAAATGCCACAGTTTGTATTAAACTTATGTTTATTTCATCATATAATAAACTAATATTTGTTTTAATAGACTGTGATGGAAGAGCACTTCCAGAATACTCAAATTTAACCCAGTCTTTAAAACTTTATGTGCTGTGAGTCTATTTTGTTACCAAAAGGGGGCGACATACAATACAAATAATGGCATGACAGTCTGGTGTTCCCATTTCACCTCTCACAAACGTTTAACCCTGTGCATAAAACCTCTGAATAAAGTTTCAGACCAAAAAGGTCAAGCAAAAAAACACTTTTTTTTTTTTCTTTTTTTACATTTTTTTTACTTTACTTAAATTTGCATTCATAGCACTTTGGGGTTTTCTCATGGTTTTACTATTTATTTTCGAAAATGTAAAAATTATTTATTTTTGACCAGTGTGCATGTAGTATTGTCCCCCCCCCCTTTTTTTTTTTTTTTTTTTTTGCTTTACACAACTGTAAAAAAAAAAGTTGGACTGAGAGCAACAATACTCTCTATTTCCAAGGATTGCTTTGTAACCAATAATGTAACAAACATTAATTTTTCCCTCTCTTCCCTCCTTAGATCTTCATTTCAGTGAATTGCCTGAGCACAGACTTCTCCTCTCAGAAGGGAGTTAAAGGCCTACCGCTCAACCTACAGATCGACACCTACAGCTACAACAACCGCAGTAATAAGCCCATCCACCGCGCATACTGCCAGATTAAGGTCTTCTGCGACAAGGGTGCAGAACGCAAGATCCGTGATGAGGAGAGGAAACAGTCCCGTAGGAAGGGCAAGTGCCCTGACGTCAACCCTCAATTGGGAAACTGTAAGCACAGCTTCAATGTTTTTACTTTGACGCATAGACTTTAACTGACCCGATCGTACTTTAAAGTAGAAACGTAAGACTAGAGCTCCGGAGAGACTTGTTTTTCACTCTATCCTTGCCCCATTTTTCTCAGTTGGGTCAGATGTCAAGGTGCCCCTCATGCACAAGCGCAGCGACATCACTGTCTTCAAGACAATGTCGGAGTTCGAGACGCAGCCTGTTCTTTTCATCCCCGACATCCACTTCTCCACCTTCCAGCGTCATGTGAGTACCAATCCTGACATTTTTCTTGCACGTTTCACAGATATACAGTAACTATCATAAGTTACAAAGTTTCAGATTACCTCTTTAGGGGTCAATAAGTGCGTATCAGACCAAAAAAAGGGCTTTTCAACATTTACATCATTGTCAGACTTATGAAACTCAAATGCACTGTGCTCTACAGGTGTACAGCTGACACGCAGGTTATGTAGTGTGTGTTATGACACATTTCATGTGAGCACTGGTGATAAGATACGAAGATAAGAGAATGTACGATAATGTACAGTTTTGCAGCATGTGAGCACAATCATATAGTTTAAGATGATTTTGACCGCATTAACTCTCCAGTTTCTGCATGAGCAACCCCGAACCTATCTGTAAGGCTTAGCCATGTTTACATGAACTTATACAATACGGGTTATTAAACACAAACAGTGTAAAATGCATCAAAATTTACTCAGTGGTTTGGAACATTAAGACAGATCAGTCAATCAATCAGGCCATTTGCAGGTCCTAAGCGGTCATCGTGATTTTGCCCTGTAAGACATGTTCCTGGATCAACATATCTTGTTGATCCTGGAACAACGTTTCTGTCAGAAAATTTAGTTCTAACCCTATTCCTACCCCTAAACTTAAATCTACCCATAACTTATCCCTAAAATCAGAGGGAAATGATAGGTGAATAACACTGATGTAGAAGCACCTAATGCCTAAACTTGACATAAACTGTAAACTTGTCCCTCACATCTGATTGGTTGTTTGGAATGTTGTTCTAAGATCAACAAATATGTTGAACAAATATGAACATGTTGCACTTCTTTTTTTTTTCTTTCTTTTTTTTTTTTTTTTTTTTGGGAGTTCCTGAGAACCAGTGATATACATGTAAAAAAAATAAATAAATAAAAAATAAAAATTACATATAAATCATATAATTGCAATTTATTAAATGACAATGTAATTTATTAATAAATTATAAATAATAAAAAACTATTATTATAATTATGATTACATATTTTGAAAATTATTATTTGCATCAGTTTTTTTGAGTTATGACAACTTTGAGTGAATTTACATTCAATCAACAAGCTACACTGAGTTAGAGGAACTAATTTGTAGCACAAACACAAATTTTTAAGTTGAATTACTCAAAAAAATTAAGTCGCTCCAACTACCAGAGTTGTAGCCCTGGAACCAATTAATCTTATCTATTTAACATGTATATTTAATGAACAAGTAAGATATTACTTGTCACTGGCATTAGCGCATAACTTATTTAACATATTATAATATATTTAATGAACATATTATAGTATATTATAGTATATTTAATGAAAAAGTAACAACTCTTCAGCACAATGGTAAACTCAAAAACTTCAACATTACAGAAACTCTTTTAAATGTCAAACATAACAGCTTTAAACGCTAACAGGTCTTTCCCTTCACTAAAAACAAATAAATTAACACTTAATTTCAACATTTACTCTCCTTATCCAGTCCTATGCAAAGCATGCTGGGAACTAGAAATCCACTGCCTAATTTCCGAAGTTATCAAGACAATTTCATTAAGTTACTACAACCTAATTTTTTAAAAAAAAGCCAATTAACGCAGAAATTTGAGTTTAAATTGCAGGCAATATTTAGTTAAAGTAATGATCAACATTATTATGTCAACAGAACTCAACAAAATAATGTTTGCAACTTAAAAGGTTTATTTAAAACAATAAATTTGAATTTTTAACTTGCTACCATGCATTTATTTAAGTTGTGGTAACAGGTTCCCTGAATTACTTTTTAAAGCAAACCTCAGTGAATTTTAATTTTGTTTTTGTTTTTGAATTTGAATTTTTATTTCCAATTACATCAAATTAAGAAAGGTAGCAATGTGTGGTCTCTTGCCAGAAGGATTAATTATCTAAATGATGAAGCCCCCTAACAGAATCATTTCAGTTCCCTATTATCATCCACATAAACGCATACTTTGCGTAAAAGCTTATCGACATCAATTCAGTGCTCTTTATTGCATGTGTGAGCGCAGACTTCTGTAGCATTTCACAGAAACAGCAGATTGTCGTTGGGTCACGGTGACCGGAATGATGCAGTCAGTTGGAAGGAATATAGTCGTTTCTCACTGTTATGAAATCTGGCATTTATGGCATGGGTTTGGCTGTTATCAGAGAGTTCTTGGCAAGGAATCACATCTTAAGCCCACACACGATTTCTTAACAAATCAAAACATGCATAATTTGTCCTGCCAGCTTTGTTCAGAGTACCATTCAGGTTACCAAGTACCATACACATCAGTGGTGAACGTGATTTCACCATGTACAACATGTTCGGAACAACGTTCCAATCAACCAATCAGATCTGAGGGACAAGTTTACAGTTTATGTCAAGTTTAGGCTTACAGCCAGGGTTAGGTGCCTCTACATCAATGTGGTTCTTAGACCCGGAAGTTATTTTTAAATCAGTTCAGTTTCTTGGTAAAACCCTTCCTTTAACTTCACCCTCCACCTTTGACTCACAAACTTGTTCACCCATACGGCTAAAATCACATGACTCCCGGTTCTGTAGGAAAGCAAATGTTAGACACTGTCCTTAAACATGACCTTTGATCATCAGTAGTTGTGTGACATTGAAGCCCAGAGTATATCTAGAGCCAAAAATAAACCTTCTGGCTATTTACTCTTCACTAAAATCACACAAATAAATGTGAACTTTACCTTACTTTTCTAGTACCATGCAAATGAAGCCAGTTCAGAGCCATGGAAGGATGTTAATGTGCTTTTATGTGCTTATGCAATGCACCTGTGTTGATTCAGATGTTCTGAATGGTCTGCTTTATGCTCTGGGGGTCTGAAAGCTTTTGTATTGAGTTTGCATTGCATTATGGACCTAAAGCAATAAATAAATAAATAAATAATGATAATTAAATCAAAAGAAAGAAAGTTGGTCTGAATTTACGAGCACATCATTAATCATCACAAGTAGGTTAAATGTTAGCATGTGTTAATGGTTTAACCCAGGGGTCTTCAGCAGGGTGACTGCGAATAGATTTTTGTGGAATAAAATAATGAAGTTTAGAAGCTAAAGATCAGCTGAATGTTTAATTTTACACCTACATTAAAATATATTAAGTACAATTAAAATTAAAGACTTTGCAACGTGAGCTTTATGTAAATATCCAGTACATTATAGCTCAAAAGTTTGAGGTCAGTAAGTTTTTTTTGATTTATGTTTTTGAAATAAGTCTCTTATGCTCATCAAGGCTGCATTTATTTGATTAAATATACAGTAAATATTGTGAAATATTATTGGGTCAGTGACATGACGGGTCATTTTTTGTCCAAAGGCCGTAATAATAATAAAAAACAAAGATATGACATCCAAAGTATGTAAGGCAGTACAACTAGATCTCTTTTATCGAATCCAAAAGGTTTAATTATATTTTGCTACATATAAAGGTATTTTAAAGATTTTGAATCTTTCATTCGTCATTCGGTTTAACCGTCCAAAGGCCAATACAGCCATTTCATTTGTGATTAAAATATCTTAAAATGTAATAAATGTGTATATTTTTATTCTGGCATGAAATGGCATAGTGCAAAAAGGTATTAAAATTATGTGTAGAAGAATGTCCGGAAAAATGAATTTCATTGATGTCATTCGGAGTAACCAATATAAAGGGACCATTTTGGATCAAGTCATGCGGTCAATATCATGTGACAGGATGTGACATCATTCAGACACCTGCAAAGGACCACAAGGTCGTGAAGCAAAGTAACTGACTCTCTTTTAACTATTTGACAAATTCATGTTTTCACTTGCTCATACGCATGTCCCGAAACATCAGGTCATTCGGTACAACCGTTATAAAACATGGAAAATGTTGTAATATTTTAAAAACTTGTACTAAATATAAAATGTTTGATTGTCCTTTTGCTAGCTAGCTAGCTGGATATCAGCCTGTTAGCATTGTTTGAATATATTGTCATTCGGTATAACCAAAAGTGTCAATTGGTAAAACCGAAATTTTGGTTAAACCGAATGACTTTTTTGGTGACAATTTTGTCCATCTTGTAAAAAAAATGACAAAAGCAGCGTTAATTTAATTAACAGTGTTAATTAAACCACATGATCGCATTGTTAACACTTAATAAAACTTCAAAATTAATTATATCTCCATTGTTTTTTTACACCTTTATAAACCTTATTCGTCAATGACCCTATTACAATTCAAATTTATTCCTCTGATGGCAAAGCTGAATTTTCAGCATCATTACTCCAGTCTTCGGTGTCACATGATCCTTCAGAAATCATTCTGATATGTTGATTTGCTGCTCCAGAAACATTTCTTATTATTATCAATGTTGAAAACAGTTGTGCTGCTTGTGATACATTTTCTTTTGTAACAATGTAAAAGTATTTACTGTCACTTTTGATCAATTTAATGTGTCCTTCTTAAAAAAAGAATAATAATCTTACTGACCCCAAACGTTTGAACATTAGTGTATGTTTATATATTCTGTTATTATAGGCCAGACTTAAAAAGCAACATTCAATTTTATACAGTATATAACTGGGCTCTGTCTCTTTATGCACCAAATAATAAAGGTAATTGTTAACGAATGTTACTTAACTGTTAAAATGTTTCTGTATTTTTTGTTAAGAATGTATTGTCTTTTTTCATTATAGTCTTTCTCACCGGAGGACTCAGAGGAGGGGTACGTTTCTGTCTTTTACCTTCTTTGTGATCATTTATGTTAGCAATGCTTGTTCAAGACAGGTGGAGGGTTCAAAATGTGCATTATAGAACAAACAGCCTTTAGCTTTGCCCTGGAGCGCTACTCCCTGTACAGCGTTTCCAGGAAATGTGCAGGTGCTGTTTGTCTCATTGGTAATGATGTACTAGTTAGTGCCTCATTTTTTCTACTGGGATTGTGGTTTTCTCAGAACTACACTCATCTGCTGCATCTCCCTCCTCGTCTTCTCACTCTTCCTCTCTCCCTCATGTTCTTCAGCTCAGCTATGAAGAGATTACCTTATTCCGAGGAGGAGTTTGGATCACCTCCCAATAAGCTGGCAAGGATGGATGAACCCAAAAGAGGTGTGTTTTAACTGGAACTGGGTTGTATGTCATTTGTTTTGTCAATTTTTTGGGTATTTCTGTGTTTATTTCAGTAATGTTGGCACTATAGTATGCTGCAAAGCTGTTTGGTTGCTTGCGAGTAACCACACACAAAAACACCCTAATTCAAAACACATTTACTGTGTTCTAAAACCTAGTGCACTGCCTATGGAGGATACTGCATAAGATGCCTTGTTTTAGACAAATTCAAAGGCAGCATCACATGTATCCTTCATGGAGAAGGCAATCCCATAATGCACTGCAACAAGCTCAGTAAAACAAAAACGGATTGTCTATTTGCACTAAGTGTAAATAGCCTGTCTTGTTGGCAAAGGCTGTTTACACTAATTCCACCCACTAATGTCTGGTTGGACCACACAAGATTAAAAAAGACGCTCGCCATTCAATGTCTGCAGGGGAGTATGGTGTGGGGAAGTACCTTATGACATGTTTGACCCGAGATCAAATCTACCTTTTGCTGTACTCGCTCTTCTCCCTTTTCCCATCACATAACAGATCAGAAAGGCATTTATTTTCAATAAAAATTAAGAAAATATTTGAAAAGTGGAAATAAAGTGCCTAACGAGTGTTTAATAATAAAGTATTCATCAGGTAGGGTTATTGTCCCAATAAGGCGGCATCCATTTAATAATTTTAATAAATTTAGTCATTTACACTCTATTGTTATTATTGCATCCTGTTAATGTACAACAATACTGAGACTGTATAAATAGCATCTGGCACTATTTATAAATAGCATCGAACAACTATTTGCACTTATTGCAAAGAACTGCTACTTTTATATAGTGTAAATACAATATATAACTATTTTCACTTAGTGTAAATAGCATATCGCTAAGAAATGCTGCTATTTTCACTTAGTGTAAATAGCATCTATTGCTAAGAAAATATGCTATTTTCACTTAGTGTATATAGCATCTAATTGCTATTTACACTTGATGTAAAAAACATTTATTGCTATTTGCACGTCTTGGCAGATGACTTGCTATTTGCACAAAAAAACAAGATGGCGGACGATTGATTTTAAAGCTGCAGTCCAAAATACCAAAATTCCAGTAGTCAGTACCAATACCATAAAAATTTTACGGTTCTCGGTACCAATTTCGGTACCACAGTAAAATCTGTTGGAACTATTTTACTATTTTATATAGCCTATTTTAAAAACATATTAAATATGATGGTAATCATACATATGAATATTTGAGCTTGTGTGTGTATATATACCTCAATTAAATAAATTTTAAAATATAAAAAATAAATAAACAAATGCTCAAACATCCATTTTGTAACAGACGTGCGTGTTTATTTTAGCTATTCCCTCAGTGAAACGACACACTACAGCCTGTAAAACTATGAAATAAATATCGGTAAATAATGGTAACCTAAATAATAATAAGATAATAAGAAAGTTAAATATTTAAAAAAAAAACATTTGTTTTTTATTTCCACACAAAGATGCGTCATATAGCCGCTCTGCGCTTTGAGAGAGATGTGGGACACGAGCAGGAAAGAGACCATTTCTCTTTTATAATATCTTCATGTTATCTCCTGATGTTACACGCAACTGACACTTGTTGTAAAAGGTCTGAAGAGCGAGTTTTATCTTCAGACATTCAGGCTATGTTTGATTTTGCGCTGCCAGAGAAAGCGAAAGTAAAAATCACCGGTGTGTGTGAAACGCGCTATACAAATGAACTTGACGTGCCTTATCAAGTCTAATAACAAGCGCAAACTGTGTTAAATAGAAATTTACGTGCAAGCAAAAAGGTTTCTGTCCTACTGTGTTTCTTCTACTTTACCACAGTAAAGAATGCGAATATAATAGGCCTAAATGCGAACGAAAGGAAGAAACATTTATAATCCCCTGCGTGAGTGAAGATTTGGGAAAGGAAACAGAGATTCCATGTTCAGTGGAATAACTAATGGAATATTGTTAAATTATCTGATAATCAGGTGACCAGATCGCGATTTGCAAAACAGAATACAAAGCTTAAATTTATGGACTCACGTACCTCTGTCATTCTGCATGAACCAAAATGTTTCCATGGCTGCGATGTCACATTTAATTGCTAACCTATTATTTCTTTTGTAAACAAAGCTTTGTGCTTCACTCGTGTCATATTCACGTAAATACTGGCACAGTCCTATCAGTGGGTACCGAATATGCCCGGATTCTCGGTACTACCGGTACTACAGAAATGTTGGTATCGTCACATTTTCTAAATTTCAGTACAGACTTGGTACCGAAGTACCGGTACTTTTGACAACACTAGTTTGATGTGATATGAGCTAAGCGATCACCATTGGTAGCGTGATTTATTGTAATGCTTTTTTTTTTTTGTCTCAGTTGGTAAAAACAAAAGTGGAAAATTTGTTACTGACTTGTTCAGATGACATTTTCCAGTGAAAATTCTTATTTTGGTCATACTTCCAAGACTACAACCTGTGATTCCGAGGTACCTGTACAGTATCCACCGGTGCGGTGACTGACAGCCACATATTCTCCTCAAAACATTAGATTCATCCGCGCTGAGGAGCCGTGCCGATGCACGACCCACGTAAAGATGATAATTCCTCAAATAACTGCAATTGCAGGTTTTGAACAGAGATGGCGACAAAGAGGCAAAACTTATGGACTGCAGCTTTAAGTATACTTCCTTCAGAACTGAAAAGTATCCATAAAATAGTATATAAAATATAATATTATTCAATATTAATTCAATATTCTAATCTAATAATTGTGTTAAAATATTGTTTTTCATTTAGATTATTTTACCCAGTATTTGTGTGTGCCATGTCATTCATTTTATGCTTATTGGAGTATTGCAGCATTAGCTTTGCAACATGCTTTATTGGAATCAATTGCATGTGTGTGGCACTGTTTATGTGGCACGCCAAGTGAGTGTTCCAGATTGTCACTTATGAGGTTCCATGACATTAGGATGCTGCCTTAGAAGGCAGTTGCCTATGTAGGTAGTAGGTGGTGAGGCAGCTGACTATAGGTTTTGGAACAGAACTATTGTTTGTACCCTGATAGGTCCTAATTATAGACCAGTGTGTCTCAGCATTTCAGAGGCGATCACTGCTGCTTAGATCACTTCAACAAAGGATGCAGAACCAAACATCTGTGGGATTCGGAAAAAAAGGTCATTGGAGGCTGCTAGCCCTCCCAACACGATGCCTTGTCTCTCTCTGGCCCTGCATGTTTGCCTGTTGAATAGCAGTCATGGTTAGCCATGTGTGGGTTTGTGTGGGTGGGTGCGTGTTTGTATCTATTCAACCAAACCTCTCGCCAAAGTCAACACGTCAACTTTGGAATAGGATGTAATGTTTGTAATCTGTGTACTCCGGACTGTCCACATCACTGAAACTCCCTACAGTGTTCCCAGTAATGGCTTGGGATGCTGCCCAGTCCCTCTGGGGTTTTTGGGTGAAAGGGGAAGAGGGGGGCGGCACCCGTCGGTGTTTATAGACATAAGCAGCGACCCCAACTACAGGGAACAGCATGTGAGATACAAAGTCATTAAAGGCATGCATTGGAAAAACATATCAAATCATCTGCCACATGAAAGTCTTGGCAGATGACTTAGACTTTACTTTCTGGTTTATTTTGGTTTCAAGAAAACTGGGCTTGCAGTTTGTGCATGAGTGACCATATAGCTGACCACATTTCTCTGCCTTTGCAGTTCTGCTGTATGTGCGCAAGGAGACGGAGGAAGTGTTTGATGCTCTCATGCTGAAAACTCCTACTGTAAAAGGCCTAGTGGAAGCGGTGAGTTCACTTCCTTTTTCTCCAGAAGTCCACATTCAACATCATCAGTGCAGTCTGCTAAGGCAAGCATCACTTTTGCACATATGGGTCAGGAATGTGAACACACATTCCCATAATGAATTGCGATGAGCTCGGTGTAAAAAATAAATCCAAAATAGAGGACGTCACAAAGTATCCATAAAATAGTATAATTAAAGATTGTTTCCCTTGGATGATGATAAAACTAATAGAAGTGAGCTAAAAGCACTTAGGCCCTTTTTACACATGGTATTAAGATGCGTTTTGGTCGATCGGATCACAAGTGGATGACGCTAAATACAGTCTAAAACATTTTGAGCTTGTCCACTTTCGACCACTTCCAGAGGTAGTCGAAAACGGATTCGACTGGATTGCTTTCGTAGTGTAGACGCTCATGTGGTCGAATGTGTTCGAACAGCCACTAAAGACCGCCTACTCTCCGCCTTCTGGCCTAATGCATTAACATTATGGGAAACGTGCAAGCCAGACGGGATTTAAACTTTGTCGGCTGAAGACCTAAGTTTGGTTTAAAGGTGAAAAACATACCAATCACAATGTTCTCTCACCATTCCTGATTTCTAATACACACTCATAGTGTTCGGCATGGTTTTGCAGCTGTCAAAGCAGAAATGAAAGCTGATGCTCTCTGTATGTTTTTCCGTCGTTTACGTGCGTGTTCATATGTTAATTGCGTGAACTTATGTCATCCATTAGATCGAAAGATCTGAAAAAACCCATACATTTAGCCACCCATAGACCCTCTCCTCGAAGAAATCAGGACAGAAGTGGTTGAAAGCAGGGCCGTAACCACCATAGGCATTGAGGGGGACAAGTCCCCCCCCAATAATTGGAAATGGCCAAATTGTCCCCCCGCAATATTTGATATTTCTTAATGCTGCTCTCCATTACACACCGCTCTGTTTGTTGTTAGGATGACAGACAGTTTAAAAAGTTACATTTTTAGGCTGGTCTGCCTCAACGGTCTAACAGCGCTCGCAATGTCAAAATAATGGCCAATCAGATCAAAGAAGGCGGGGCTTACTATTTACTGAAGACGAATGTGAATTTCAATGCGACGGTTTTAGTTTTTACAGTGAAAGCGTGCGTGCATGGTAAGATATAATTTATTCAATATTTGACAACTTATTTACAATGGCTGTTTAACGATCTACAGTAACGTACAGTGATGCAAACTACTCAACTTTTTAATTGAATTTCTCCATTTTGAATGGAAAATATGCTATCATTTAAATGTCATGTGATGAGACAAACGTTTTTTACATTTTTGACATATTAGACATACAAACAAGAGTGAATGTGTGCATATTTTTAAATCAAATATTATTTGCAAATAGTTTAAATGGACTACTTCACAACTATAGGCTACAATTAGACCTAGAACTTCTTTTGCTGTTCTTATTTCTTCTTTATTCCCTTAAATCCATTTTAATCCTTTAATTATTAAAGGAATTAATTATTAAAGGAATTCCTGGGGAATGTGTCTCCCTCGTCTACTTGTGATCCGACCGACCAAAACGCATCTTAATACTAGGTGGAAACGGGGCCTAAAAACACCTCAGCAAATAACACTTCACTAGTGACCATACACAACACTCTAGCATCATAGTCAAGTCAAGTCACCTTTATTTATATAGCGCTTTATACAATACATATTGCTTCAAAGCAGCTTTACAGTGATAACAGGAAAATGATTGTTCAGCTGAAGTCAGTTCAGTGTTGATTCAGGACTGGGCTTAGTTCAGGCAAGAACCACTCACATTTCTTCAGGAAACCTAAATCTAGTTTAACTAATACAATTCTAATGTTTCAGTGCCTTTAGTGGAGGGTTATTTAAGGACATGGTCACAGAAAGAATGGAGAAAAAACATTCAATGTTCTAAACATTGTAACGGTATAATTTTGTTTAGTAATGCATCCTTTAATTGCACCACACAAACAGACAATAACACACACAAATACTGTTTCCAAGAGAGCTCCCACCCAAAAATTATACATCCCATCCAAACCCACAGCTACGTTTCTAATGCAGCACAGCACCTCCCAGAGAAATTCAGGAAAAAGAAAAGAAAAACAGTGCCAGAGAAGTGTGGTCAGTGAAGAAAAGTCCCTGAAATTAGAGTCTGAAGCACAGTGATTTAATAGGGACATTGAGTTACGTAGCAGGAGATTGACTGTCAACAGGCCGTCTGCATTAAACCATAGTAGGAGGCCACAACTTGAATCACACTGCCTCAAAAACACATCCAGCTAATAAATCGTGGCATGGGCTATACAGGGTCCTGAGACAGGTATAAGAAAGTTTGCGTGTTTTTGTGTGGTGTGCATAACAGAAGGCTTTCCAAGCATTGCAACACTTCAGCTAACTATGAGAATGAGGAAAGGGAATGTTGGGATAACGTCAGGGGGTTGGGAAAACATTAAGCTGAACCACTCGTATCCCGAAATAAGATGAACTTTGATACTAGTTGGCTTAAAAATGTGCTTAGGTCTACAAATGTTTCATTTAATATGTGCATATAGAGTTGCATTACTCACCACAAATTACTACTTTAATGGGATATTTCAACCAAAAATTAAAATTCTGTCATCATTTACTTGACCTTTTGTTGTTCCAAACCTAGAACAAAAAAGAAGATATTTTGAGAAATTTCTCAGTGTTTTTACCTCCCATGCAATGAAAGTAACTGCAATGGTAACCAAAACTGTCTAGTTAACATTCTTCAAAATACCATCGTTTGAAATTTGCTCATGCTTTTCGAGACTTATTTCCTGAATGTTTTATTGCGACCTGCTTGTATTGAGTCATAGAGATTCTTTTGGCCATTCTAAAGGTGTAATTATATAAGTGTACTTGCAAAGAAATACAGAAACACTTCATAATTATTGTGCTGAGTTGCTTAACATGATCCATTGCTATGTAAATAACAATAACATCTATGTCAGATAGATGCAGTAATGTAAAGTGTTACTTCTGGCACCTGCTAATGGATTTGCTCTCCACCAGATTTCAGAGAAATATGAAGTTCCTCTTGAGAAGATGGGAAAAGTCTTCAAGAAATGCAAGAAAGGGTAAGAGAGACAGGGCTGTCAATTGATTTAGTTTTAATTATATATATATATATATTTGGTTACACTTTAGTTTACGGTCCAATTCTCACTATTAACTAGTTACTTATTAGCATGCATATTACTAGGAAATTGGCTGTTTATTAGTACTTATAAAGCACATATTAATGTCTTATTCTGCATGACCATATTCTACATCCCTAAATCCTACCCATTACCTAAACTTAAAGGGTTAGTTCACCCAAAAATGAAATTTGTCACTAATTACTCACCCTCATGTCGTTCCACACCCGTAAGACCTTCGTTCATCTTCGGAACACAAATTAAGATATTTTTAATAAAATCCGATGACTCAGTGAGGACTCCATTGACAGCAAGATAATTAACACTTTCAGATGCCCAGAACGCTACTAAAGACATATTTAAAACAGTTCATGTGACTACAGTGGTTCAACCTTAATGTTATGAAGCGACGAGAATACTTTTTGTGCGCCAAAAAAAACAAAATAACGACTTTATTCAACAAT
The DNA here is from genome assembly GCA_039654765.1 of Mylopharyngodon piceus. NCBI lineage: Eukaryota > Metazoa > Chordata > Actinopteri > Cypriniformes > Xenocyprididae > Mylopharyngodon > Mylopharyngodon piceus. The sequence goes on from CM077449.1 coordinate 6,964,611, forward strand.
ATCTAGTTTCGAATCAGTGGTTCGGAGCGTGTATCAAACTGCCAAAGTCACATGATTTCAGTAAATGAGGCTTCGTTATGTCATAAGTGTTTCGAAATTTTAGTGGTTCACCACTGGGGGGCGTGACTTTGGCAATTTGATACACGCTCCGAACCACTGATTCGAAACAAAAGATTCGTAAAGCTTCAAAGCTTCATGAAGCAGTGTTTTGAAATCGCCCATCACTAGATATTGCTGAATAAAGTCGTTATTTTGTTTTTTTTTGCCGCACAAAAAGTATTCTTGTCGCTTCATAACATTAAGGTTGAACCACTGTAGTCACATGAACTGTTTTAAATATGTCTTTAGTAGCTTTCTGGGCACTGAAAGTGTTAATTATCTTGCTGGCAGTGGAGGCCTCACTGAGCCATCAGGTTTTATGAAAAATGTCTTAATTTGTGTTCTGAAGATGAACAAAGGTCTTACGGGTGTGGAAAGACATGAGGGTGAGTAATTAATGACAGAATTTTCATTTTTGGGTGAACTAAACCTTTAACAACTACCTTACTAACTATTAATAAGCAGTAATTAGGAGTTTATTGAGGCAAAAGTCATAGTTAATAGTAAGAATTGGACCCTAATCTAAAGTGTGACCATAAATTTAATTCAAATGTATTTTTATTAATTTTTATGAATGTATCATAATCCCATACATCCTTTGATTAGTCACTGAACCACAGTCATCCAGGGGTAAAACTAAACCATCCCACCATCTCTGCTTCGTTTCAGGATCATGGTAAACATGGATGATAACATCGTCAAGCACTACTCCAACGAGGACACCTTCCAGATCCAGATGGAGGAAATGGGAGGAATGATTAAGCTCACACTGACAGAGATTTGAGAGTTATTTTCGAGTCATCCTACAGACTGGTTTACAAAAGTCCACAGACTCTTCCTCCTCTATTAGGATACTAAAGATCCCTCAGCAACTCGCTGTCATCTTTTAGTGTAGTCTAATGAACAGTTTTGGGGTGACCAAGTATATGAGCCTTAAGTACTTTGTGAATTGAAATAATGTAGAGTATCTCTTTCAAGTATCTCTTTTCTTCCAAACACCTAAAAGGTTTTGAGCCATATTTTCTATTTTTCCTGAGTATAAGCAAATAGCTACAGCTTTTTACTATTTCTCATTCATTTTGTGACTCTAAAAGAGATCACAATAACAATTTACTCTTCGTTTTCCTGTTTAAAGTCATAGCACTGGAGATGCTAATCTCTAAAAAGGACGAATGAACAGGGTGTTACATCTGTAGTAAAATGGGTTTGGGGAATCCTTCACTGTATTGATACAAATACCCTGAGCAGTATTTAGTGAGTACAGTATATTATCCCTTGTGTGTGTGAGTGTGTGTGCGCGCGCATTATGATTTATAAATGTAGTGGAACAACAACTTTTTTTTTAGTCATTTCACCCATTTTCAGTCTCAGACTCTCCCCAAAGTCTGGCATTCCTGATAAGAACAAATAAGGTCCATACATCAGGCCCTCTGATCAATCCTTCAGGAGGTATTTTCAAAATGTGATCCACAGAGAATGTATTTTTTTTTTTTTTTTTAACAAAACCACAATACAAACTTATAAAAATTATTCTGTATTGTTGGTGAATGAACTGTAATGATCTACAAGAAACCCTACAAATTTATAACAGAAATTTGCGATCAACGCTAATGTAATTTATAATTACCAAAGTTCCTGTAGCTCCCGCCATATCAGTTTTGCCCCCAAAAAACATAGATGCACGTATCTTTGAAAATCATCAAATAAGTAGTGTTACGTTTTGCTTATTTGGTAACCCAGTAACCATAATATGATGCTCCATAAACTGCTGTTACTTTGGTTGTATGAGAGGAGCACATATTCATCCTTTCTGTTGTCGCTGATGAAATGTACATGTTTTAAATCATTTTGAAAATGCTTCTAAATGTTTTCTAAAAAACTGATACACTCTTTTGCATCATTTATTGTGTATATATTTATTACTGGGATGGGACTTTTTTTTTATAACTATAGCAAAAAGCTAGTTTTCTAAAGTATCTTTTTTTAATTTTTAAATGAAATCATTCTAAATGATCTATTTATGCAAATGGGGATATTTTTAGTTTGTTATTAATGTCTGATTTGGTTTTAACATGCATATTTAAGTGTTCTTATATGCAAAAATAATATTTTCCTTTACTTCTTAATTGTTAGTCAGACATGTTTCCTTTTGTATCAAATGCCCATCTTAAGCTCCAATAAAAGCCACTTGGGACTGTGTATTTTATTTGGCTGTCTGTGTGTCCTGTGGTTTTCAGCTAGCTGTATCCAAAGTAGTTGTCATGGAAACAGGCTGTGATCCAACAGCCCATCTGTCTGGTGGACAGGAAGAGGCCGGCTAAATAGAGAGTGTCTTGAATCAGAAGTGGCCTCAAATACCCCCTTCAACCTCAGTTTACCTCCTTTAAGTTCCTTCTTTGAGAAAATATTCACTCTTCATTGACCAGATGACCTGTAATGCACAAAAAATTATATTTTAATATCACTTAAAACCACTGATATTAAAACCACTGACAGGCCAGGTGAAGTGAATAACATTGATTATACAGCTGAATTTGGAACCGCATACTAGTATACTACTCTTACTACTAGCATATCTTTCTAAGGCAGAAATAGTAAGAGTTGTATGCTAGTATGGGGTTCCGAATACAGCAAGTATTTAAATTTCATGTGTTGAAAGCAGGACAAATGGGAAAGTGAAAAGATCTGAGTGACTTTGACATAGGCCAAATAGTGATTGCTAGACGACTGGGTCAGAGCATCTCCAAAATGAAAAGTCTTGTAGAGTGATCCCAGTATGAAGTGGTTAGTACCTAGCAAAAGTGGTGCAAGGAAGGACAACCAGGGTCTGGTCTGATCACACAGAAGAGCTACTTTAGCTCAAACTGCTAAAAAACGTCATGCTGCCCATGATAGAAAGGTGTCAGAACACATAGTGCATCGCAGTATGTTGTGTATAGGGCTGAGACCGGTCAGAGTGCCCATGATGACCCCTGTAAAAGCACCTACAGTGGGCAGACAAGCATCAAAACTGGGCCATGGAGCAATGGAAGAAGTTTGCCTGGTCTGATGTATCACGTTTTCTTTCAGATCAGGTGAATGGCCAGGTGTGTGTGTGTGTCATTTTTCTGGGGAAGAGATGGCAGCATGATGCACGATGGGAAGACGACAAGTCGGTAGAGGGTGTGTTATGCTCTGGCCGATGTTCTGCTGGGAAACCTTGGGTCCTGGCATTAATGTGGATGTTACTTTAACACTTGTCACCTACCTAAAGATCGTTTTTCATGACAGTGGTGTTTCCTGATGGCGGTGGCCTCTTTCAGCAGGATAATGTACCCTGCCACACTGAAAAAAAATTGTTCATGAGTTATTTGAAGAACATGACAGAGTTCAAGGTGTCGTCCTGACATGGATGTGCTGGACTAACAAAATCTATGGAGGCCCTACCTCTCAACTTGCAGGATTTAAAGGATCTGCTGCTAACATCTTGGGGCCAGATACCACAGCACACCTTCAGGGGTCTATATATACATCTATCAGGCATAACATTATGACCACCTTCCTAATATTGTGTTGGGCCCCCTTTTGCTGCCAAAACAGCCCCGTAGAGGCATGGACTCCACTAGACCCCTGAAGGTGTGCTGTGGTACCTGGCGCCAAGATGTTAGCAGCAGATCCTTTAAGTCCTGTAAGTTGCGAGGTGGGGCCTCCATGGATCGGACTTGTTTGTTCAGCACATCCCACAGATTTGGAGGCCAAGTCAACACCTCAAACTCGTTGTTGTGCTCCTCAAACCATTTCCTGAACCATTTTTGCTTTGTGGCAGGGCACATTATCCCGCTGAAAGAGGCCACAGCCACCAGGGAATACCGTTTCCATGAAAGGGTGTACATGGTCTGCAACAATGCTTAGGTAGGTGGTACGTGTCAAAGTAACATCAGCATGGATGACAGGACCCAAGGTTTCCCAGCAGAACACAGAACATTGCCCAAAGCATCACACTGCCTCCACCAGCTTGCCTTCTTCCCATAGTGCATCATGGTGCCATGTGTTCCCCAGGTAAGCGATGCACACGCACCCGGCCATCCACGTGATGTAAAAGAAAACGTGATTCATCAGACCAGGCCACCTTCTTCCATTGCTCCGTGGTCCAGTTCTGATGCTCACGTGCCCACTGTTGTCGCTTTCGGCGGTGGACAGGGGTCAGCATGGGCACCCTGACTGGTCTGCGGCTATGCAGCCCCATACGCAACAAACTGCGATACACTGTGTATTGTGACACCTTTCTATCAGAACCAGCATTAACTTCTTGAGCAATTTGAGCTACAGTAGCTCGTCTGTTGGATCGGACCACACAGGCCAGCCTTCGCTCCCCACGTGCATCAGTGAGCCTTGTCCGTCCATGACCCTGTCGCCGGTTCACCACTGTTCCTTCCTTGGACCACTTTTGATAGATACTGACCACTGCAGACCAGGAACACCCCACAAAAGCTGCCGTTTTGGAGATACTCTGACCCAGTTGTCTAGCCATCACAATTTGGCCCTTCTCAAACTCGCTCAAATCCTTACGCTTGCCCATTTTTCCTGCTTCTAACACATCAACTCTGAGGACAAAATGTTCATTTGCTGCCTAATATTTCCCACCCATTTTTATATTTATTTTATATATTATTTTTATATATAAAATAAATATATTATTTTATTTTATATTTTAACATTTTATATTATTTATATAACATTTAAATATTTTTTTCCAAAACATACTGTTTTAATCTTTTACATTTTTTTATTTCACGAGTTTATAGTATTTCTATCCACATTATTTCCGTGAATATAATTTTTTCCCCCTCTATTTTACAGTTCCCGATGCTGACAATCATTGCAGAATTAATGAAGAGCCCATGTGTTGCTGTGTATTTTTTATTTCGAATATATACAAATTTAATTTACCTCTTTTAGTTTGTCAAGAGATTTAAAGTGCCTTTTTTGAAGAGTGCGCATGTAAGAATGAGCCTATGATGGAATATAGAAATGAAGCAAAATACCTGAGAAAAATGAGAATTAGTCCTTAGATGCCATGTTTATAGCAAAAATTCTCAAAATCTCAAAACAGATTACTAAGAAGTTATTACTCCACCACCTGCAGATAACAATTTCAGCTTCATCCTTACACTTACTCCTTAACAATAAATTTAAGGATAAGTGCTTTTTTATTGCATTTATATAGACGCAAGACTTGCCAAGACAGAGCTGAACAAATCCATAAAGATAGTTTTACAAGTTTGTTGTTGTCGTCGTAATATTTTGTGTGATGAACAAAATTAAATTAAAAACTGCTAGATCTGCTTATTTTTCAAATCTTTTAGAAGAAAATAAACACAACCCGAGGTATTTATTTGACACAGTGGCTAAATTAACAAGAAATAAAGCTTCAACTTCTGATGTTTCCAAACAGCACAGCAGTAATTACTTTATGAACTTCTTTACTTGCAAGATTGACAATATTAGAGAGAAAATTATAACCATGCAACCGTCCACTACAGTATTGTGTCAGACAGTGCATTGTAGTGTCCCTGAGGAAAAATTCAATTCATTCGCTGCTTTAGGAGAGGAAGAATTGTCTAAACTTGTTAGATCATTACAATCAACAACATGTATGTTAGACCCTATACCGACTAAGCTATTGAAAGAGATGCTTCCAGAGGTCATAGATCCTCTTCTTAATATCGTTAATTCATCTTATCTCTAGGATACGTACCAAAAACTTTTAAGCTGGCGATTATTAAACCTCTTATTAAAAAACCACAACTTGATCCTAGAGAATTAGTCAATTACAGGCCGATCTCAAATCTTCCTTTTCTATCAAAAATACTAGAAAAGGCAGTATCATCACAACAAGTACTGAGACTGCTCTCATTAGAGTTACTAATGATTTGCTCTTATCATCAGAACGTGGTTGTATCTCTCTATTAGTGTAACTGGATCTTAGTGCTGCATTTGACACTATCGATCACAACATTCTTTTAAATAGACTCGAAAATTATGTTGGCATTAGTGGAATTGCACTGTCATGGTTTATACTTATCTGACCGTTATCAGTTTGTGGTAGTAAACGAAGAGATGTCATATCGATCACAAGTTCAATATGGAGTACCGCAAGGCTCAGTACTAGGACCGTTGCTTTTCACTCTGTACATGCTACCCTTAGGAGATATCATTAGGAAGCATGGCGTTAGTTTTCACTGTTACGCTGATGATACTCAGCTCTATATTTCTTCGCGCCCTGACGAAACTTACCAATTCACAAAATTAACGGAATGCATAGCTGATATAAAAAATTGGATGACCAGTAATTTCCTACTACTAAATTCAGAAAAAACAGAGATTCCAATTTTTGGACCAAAAACTTCTTCACGTAATAACCTAGAATACTGTCTAACACTTGATGGCTGCTCTGTTAAGTCTTCGTCGTCAGTTAGGAACCTGGGTGTGCTCTTTGATACCAATCTTTCATTTGAAAGCCATGTTTCTAGCATCTGTAAAACCGCATTCTTCCATCTTAAAAATATATCTAAACTACAACATATGCTCTCAATGACAAATGCAGAACAGTTAGCTCATGTGTTCATGACCTCAAGGCTAGATTACTGTAACGCTCTCCTGGGTGGTTGCCCTGCTTACTTGATAAATAAACTACAGCTCGTACAAAATGCAGCAGCTAGAGTTCTTACTAGAACTAGAAAGTATGACCATATTAGCCCAGTTCTGTCAACACTGCATTGGCTTCCTGTTAAACATCGTATAGATTTTAAAATCTTGCTAATTACTTACAAAGCACTAAATGGTTTAGCTCCCCAGTACCTGAGCGAGCTCTTAATGCATTATAGTCCTTCACGTCTATTGCGATCTCAGAATTCAGGCCAGTTGATAATACCTAGAATATCAAAATCAACCGCAGGCGGTAGATCCTCTCTTATTTGGCACCTAAACTCTGGAACAATCTTCCTAGCATTGTTCGGGAAGCAGACACACTCTGTCAGTTTAAATCTAGACTAAAAATGCATCTCTTTAACCTGGCATACACATAACACATTATCAATTTATGTTTTCAAATCCGTTAAAGGCTGCATAAATTAGGTCAGCCGGAACCGGGAACACTTCCTATAACACCAGATGTACTCATTACATTAGAAGAAGAATGGCATCTACGCTAATATTAGTCTCTCTGTTTATCCCAAGGTTTACTGTAGTCAGCCGGATCCGGGCCGTATCCAGGTGAGATCGAGGACCTGCGCCTTGACACGACCACAACGCAGCCCTGAAGTGTCAGCAGAGATTGAGTCAACTAGATCATCCACTGTGAAGGCCTCATCGACACGACAGCCAGTGGCACAGATCCTCAACAAACCGTCTATACCGGCGCGATGAATACGATCCTCAACTGGATGGAACTGGAATAAATACTTTGACTGTTGCGATCCCATCGGACTTATTATGATTCAGGCAGCTATAATAAAGCACTGTTCGCTGTTGGCCAGAGGAGAACTGGCCCCCCGACTGAGCCTGGTTTCTCCCAAGGTTTTTTTCTCCATTTTAACACCTGTTTGCCACCTGATGTCACCTGTTGGAGTTTGGGTTCCTTGCCGCTGTCGCCTTTGGCTTGCTTAGTTGGGGACACTTGACTTTTGATATTCAACAGTGTTTTGACCTCCCTGCATTGACACCATTGTATGCGAACTGAACTGAGCTGGATGATGACATCACTGTTTACTCCAGTGCTGATATAGATAAATTAACTAAATTAATAACTATTGATTCTTACATCGTAATGAATCAATACTGAATTTACTTAAGATGGATAATGACACCATTTTCTTTAAGAGCTGCTGTGCAGCCAAAATTAAATACCAGTTATCACTGTAAAGCTGCTTTGACACAATCTGCATTGTTAAAAGCGCTATATAAATAAAGGTGACTTGACTTGACATGAACTCTACTTTCGCTTTAAGAAAAGTTTGTTTTATACCTGTGGGGAAGTTTGACTCACTTGTTAAAATGTTAAAATATAGGTCAGGAAGGATATTAAGTAGCCTGTTCTTCCTGTGTGTCTGACTCTGTACGCACACAAAAACCCCTATTATGTTGTTTGCTAACATTCTTGTCCTAATCCATTCCTATTCACAGCACTTATTTGTACTCAAGTGGGTAAAATGCTGAAAGGCCTGTAAAAAATCCCATGCCGTGACAAAGGATCTGTGGACAGATTCTGCTTCCTTATTCTGATAACTGAGTTTTTCTTCATTCCCCCCTTCTTGTCAATGGTCACTCTTTACTTGAAATCAGACATTTCAGCTCTTTGCTTTTGAGTTAATGGCTGAAAATGGCCAAAGAAAACAAAGGCAACATATGGAGAAACAATGTAGATCCATCCTGGTCCTATAGGCAGCTGTGACTATTTAAGTCTCGAGGACTGGGCCATGGCCCTTCTGAGTCAGCACACTCTTACTAGATTACCTCAGTACTTCACAGCACAGACACACCCTTCTCTCGCCCACTCGCTCTGACAATTGATTGACAGGACAACAGTCTTTAAGCCCTACTGCTGTAAACTTAAACTAAACCTTGTGTCTGAGAGAACTGGTAAAACATGCACTGCATTCATGCACTGTCATCTTGACCTATATTCTTCAAAACGCATAGGAAATAAATGTGGGGTTATTTATAGTTCACTACGATGGTTGAGGTATGTCATGCTCAGCCATGCAGCTGAATTGGTCTCTCCACTGGGCCGTCATCTGCCTGCTCTAAAATCACAGGAGCACAAGTCTCAACTGGGCCTGACTATATAAGGCCCTTTAACAAAACACTAAACATCAAGCAAACACCTTGTGTAAAAAATGTTAATATAAATAATTATAACTTTTCTTTACACTATACCATTCAAAAGTTTGGGGTCAGTAAATTATAATTATTATTTGTTTATAGCATGTATTAAATTAATTAAAACATTTATTCAGCAAGGATGATCAAAAGTGACAGTAAAGTCATTTAAAATGTTATAAAAGATTTATATATATATTAAAAAGTGCTGTTCTTTTAAACCTTCTATATACATCAAAGAATACTGAAAAAAATCACGGTTTTAAATCAACATTAATAATATGATTAAATTAATCTTAAAGGGATAGTTCACCCAAAAATGAAAATTATCCCATGATTTACTCACCTTCAAGCCATCCTAGGTGTATATGACTTTCTTCTTTCAGACAAACACAATCAGAGATATATTTAAAAATATCTTTAGTCCTCCAAGGTTTATAATGGTTGCGAATGGGGGGCTGCGTTTTGAAATCAAAAATAATGTATCCATCCATAAAAAAAAGTAATACATATGACTCCAGGGGGTTAATAAAGGCCTTCTGAAGCGAAGTGATGTGTGAAAAATATCCATATTTAAAACTTTATAAATTCAGATAACTAGATTCCGGTGGACGACTGTACGCAGAATGCGCAAGTCGACTTGCACCAAATGAGTAACCCCTGACGCGACGTATGACGCAGGATGTTGGAGTATTGTAAGCTTAGACACCTCTTGCGGTTGAAAGGCTGTGCAACAAATTTAAGCTTCTCTTGTCTTATATCGAAATCCTCTGAAATTTCTCTTTAAAAATTATTGTTTTAGACTTATAATCCGTGACCGGTGATTTGTTTTGCTCTATCCTCTGCGCCTCCACGTTCGTCATTACGTCTTCGACGTCTTCGACTTGTGCATTCTGCGTACGGTCGTTCGCCAGAAGCTAGTTATTTGAATTTATAAAGTTTTAAATATGGATATTTTTCTTACAAAAACGTATCGCTACGCTTCAGAAGGCCTTTATTAACCCACTGGAGTCGTATGGATTACTTTTATGATGGATGGTTGCATTATTTTTTACTTCAAAACACGGCCCACCATTCACAACCATTATAAACCTTGGAGGACTAAGTATATTTTTAAATATATCTCCGATTGTGTTCATCTGAAAGAAGATAGTCATATACACCTAGTATGGCTTGAGGGTGAGTAAATCATGGGGCAATTTTCATTTTTGGGTGAACTATCCCTTTAAGCACCAACTGGCTGCTGAAAATTTAGCCTTGCTATCCTAGGAATTAATATATAAATAGAATATAAGTATATTAAAATAGAAAATAGTTTTTTATTGCAATAATAATTGGCAATATTACTGTTTTTACTGTATCTTTCATCAATAAATGCAGCATTGGTGAGCATAAGAGACTTCTTTCAAAAACATTAAAACAATACTTACTGACCTCAAACTTTTGAGTGGTAGTGTATATATAAAACATTTATAATATAATATAATATAATATAATATAATATAATAAACACAACATTTGGTATAGAGATGCACCAATACTAAATTTTTCCATCGATACCAATAGCTGTTGATTCAGAGTGATATCTGCCGATACCAATAACGATAGTTTGGGGGTTTATACCTTATATAATTAATAATTATATTTTGAAAGAAATGCAAATAAAAACTCTATTCTCTCCATCTCATCAACTTGTTTCAGAGTAACTGGTATCAGTTATAAACAAACACATTACTCAAATTAATATTAACACACATTAACTCAATTCTGAAGATTAAATTACTATATCTAAACTTTCTGAATGTTATTAATTCATATTATTACTATTAATATTGAACATCAAACTGGTTTCTTAGCATTTTCTTTACACAAATCCCAAATTCAGTGCATTTTCCTGCCCTCTTTCGATTGACAGGATATATCGGCCCTGACTATCGGCTGTTTTTAAACTATCGATTATTGGCCGATATATCGGTGCATCTTAAATTTGGTATAACCCGCTGTGCGCTTTTTTTGTGAATTAAGCTTAATAATAAATGCAAACGCAATGACTGGTGGGTAAAGATATACATCCATGTGCACTTATTCCCTTCACAATTTGCAGTGCCCTACGGACAGAACATATATGATCCCTGTGATCTGGAGTCTCACTAAAGATGCCTGATGACTTTGGAAGATCCAAAGTGTTTTTCCACTTGTTACTGATGTCATAATTTCAAGAAAGTAAATTGTTTTGGATGATTGATGACTTGTAGTTCTAGCAATGTTATTTAGCGTTTGACTTAACTTTTAATTAATATCAGAGCTCCATTTCCAAAATCCTTTCTCCAGGATTTTCCTCAAATCCTGCAAGCAAGCAAATGACCCAGTTCACACTCTTACTGTTTGTGGCATTGACAGAGTAACTCTTTCCCATATATACACTAATCTAGAACAAAGCAAACTGTCACAGTGATGGATCTACTGTATGTAAAAAACAAAACTTTAAATTTTTCCTGTCAGTGTCATTCCTCTCCACTTGTTGTTTATGGTTTTGTGGATGCTTTTTTCAAAAGCTTTTATACAAAATGTTCATTGGTCGGTTCCATTGCCATTGTTTTTTCAATACGCATAAATACTTGGTGTTGACATTCATTTGAAGCACTGAAAATAAACTTTAGTGTGTGTGTATATTTATGGCATGTACTGTATATAAAATGTATATTTTGTGCACTTTTCTGCACAAGGGAATGAATTCAAATGCTGAATCAAACCCCCCAAATGGTTCTTGAGCTTTACTTGCTTTGTGTTTGAACAGACACAATTGGAAAAATCCCAAAAGTTCTGAACATGTAAATTTGGTCACATTTATATAAACGTATAGGTGTGTTTGATTAGGGTTGGAGCTGAACTTTGCAGGACAGTGGCTCTCGAAGGACCGAATTAACCATCTTTGCTATAAAAGAACACCTCTTTTCAAGTGTCCTTATATAATATTTGGAAATGTTGATGAGTCTGACATGGAACATTTGTGACATGTTCAGGCATATCCAAATGATATGACTAAGAATGTGATTAAAGGTACATTTGAAAATATGCCTCACAAGGTATTTCATGAGAAATCACAGAAGATTGTTTACTGACTCCACCCATCTATTTTGGTTGCATACTGTATGTCCTAGTCTTACATTGTCTTTATACATTATATTGACTTTTTATAACAGCATAAAGTGTGATTTGTATAACTTCTGTGCACAATAACAGGGCAGATCTTTATGACTGGATCTCAAAAAACAAATCATAAACTTGCATGTAATGCGTATGTGATGCATTTAAAACAGTGTTGTTCTTAAACACCTCCATCATGAAGAAATCAACACAAATGTTTGGGCTTTCTGTAGATAAGAATCACTTAAAAACACTTGAATCATAACTGACATTTCTAGCAATGGAAAATACTGGAAAGTACAGTGACGAACCAGTCAGATTATCTGTATAGTTTAGACATAGATCTTACACAACTGAAACCTTTTCTATAATTTAAAAAAAAATATTGTTTTTAATGTTGTCTTTTATCATTAAGGGACAAATTTTGAAGTAAATTTAATCTTACAGCATGATGTGCATAAATTGTATTATCATCTCAACCATCTACAAGTCACATATGTCACTACGCACAATAGACCAGATGACTTTGACAAATGTGCCACTCAGCACCTCACATACCTCAGAACAGGATCTGTTCTAAAACAAAACTGACGTTCAGTCCCAATCGTGCCCTTTCACCCAGATACACACCCACTGTAGTGAAGCAAGTGAGGAGTTTCTGTTGATCAGCCTGTTGTCAAGTTCTACGAGCATCTGAATTGCCTGTAAGTGCTGCCAAAACACACACACACACACACAAACACACGCCCAATACCTTTTCATGACCGCTGGTGATGAAGAACCTCAGCTTAAGTCAGATCTAAATGAGAGAAATACGGAATATATGTAGTATATGTATATGTTGTATATTGAAAGTTACACTATCATGAGACCAGATTGTGTGCATAATACAACAACAGCTCAAGCACAGTAGTATATTTAACACCTCTAAAAATAACTGACCCACGCTCTTCTCTGGACTGAAGCTGTTACGTGAGAACTGGTGTCGGGTGTTGGGAGGACTGGGACGGGTGGGAATGGGTTGACGTGAATAGCATAACCTTTCCTCTAGTTTTCTTACTTTCTCTCTCTCAGTCTGGCTCACTTGTATCACAAGCATGCCTCCCGCTCCTATCATAACTCCTACATTTCCCACACACCTCACGCCGTAATGCTGTTGGCAGAACACAATCAGTCACTACAGCACAGACTGTCTGTGCTTACGTGATGCATTCTTCTGCCACTGAACCTGCTGCTTTCCTAAGTGCCCACCAGCAGACAAACTGACATGTGGACATTTGACTCATTTCATTGATTAGAGAAGTGATTCTCAACCCGGAGGAACCGCAAATTATGAAAGCTTGTTTCCGCCGTGGAGTAATAATTAAAAAAAAAGATAACTGCTACTTTTTATCTCACAATTCTGACTTATTTTCTCAGAAATGTGAGATATAAAGTCGCAACTGCAAGTTATAAAGTCCAATTCTGAGGGGAAAAAAGACTGACTTTTTTCTCAGAATTGTGAGTTTATGGGCCGGTTTCACAGACAGGGCTTAGACTAAGCCAGGATTAGACCTTAGTTCAGTTAGGGCATTTAAGTATCTTTTATAAATGTAGACTAGAAAAAAACATTACTTGTGTGCATCTTGAGATAAAACAATGGCACTGACATATTTTAGGATATGTCAGAGCAAGTTGCTTTCAGTTAAAAAACCCCAAACATGCATTTTAGTCTAGGACTAGCTTAAGCCTTGTCTGTGAAACCGGGGGTATATCTTACAATTCTGATTTTATAACTCACAATTGCGACTTTATATCATGCAATTCTGAGAATAAGAAGGCAGAATTGCGAGATATAAACTCACAACTGCGAGAAAAAAAAGTCAGAATTGTGATAAAAAGTAAAAAAGTCGCAATTACCTTTTTTATTTTTTATTCAGTTAAAATTAAATTAAAATGTTAGGGCTCAATCAAAAGTTTAAAATCATAAAGATGGTTATTTATTTATTTATTTAACAGGCTTAAAAAATAACGATACATCCCCCCCCCCCCACATATAAACATTGAGTTGATCAATGTTTATATGTGAATAAAAGCCTGAATTAAATCTGTTCATCATATAAAGAGATCGTGTCTCTTCAGAAAATTTGGACTAAACATCTAAATTCATATGGATTAGTTTTACAATCTCTTTATGAACTTTTTGAAGCATCAAAGTGGTAGTTGCGTAGCTGTCTATGGAGGTACAGAAATCTCACAGATTTAATCAAAAAGATCTTCATTTGTGTTCTGAAGATGAACGAAAGTCTTACGGGTTTGGAACAACATGAAGGTGAGTAATTAATGACAGAATTTTCATTTTTGGGTGAACTAACACTTCAAGGAAATTCTCTTCAAGTTTTCAATTATTTCCTGACAACTAAAATGACTGATAAATGGCTTAAGGTCGAGATAACATGCTTGGAAACCTGACTGTGTTCATGCAGTCTCTCAGTATCAGTGTGTATTTCTAGCAGGAACTGAAAAAGATATTCCCTGAACAGATTTTTCATTCGAAGAACAGCCTCATCTACAGCACTTTTACAGAATCGTCTATCACCTGTGATCAGAACATCCTGACATTTTCCAGGACGACTTTGTTTAACGTCGACTCACTTAAATGTCACTGCTTCTAAAGGCAGACAAATGAGTTAGTGTCACCCCATCCTCTCAGAGAGGGTGTGACTAAAACACTCATGAATTCAGGCAAGACGAGAGGATTTTAGACACATTATCATAAAGAGATGGTTACATCCACCTCACAACTCCAATAATTATTGTTTTTTTAAAAAGGCCATTAAATGGGTTAAAATCAGACCAGAGATTGAGGTAAGACTGTTTATTGTACTAGCACAGTATCATAATAATTGTTGCTCTTTCATGTTTGAGGTTTTGAGTAAACTATACAGACTGTAAACATTCAAACTGTTCTGGGCCTAAAGTGTTGTAACTTGAACACAGTCTATTACATTGCAGGATATATATATTTATTACAGGAAACAATTGTAAATTTCCAGGCCTAGAAATTAATATAATCATGTTTTTTTTTTGTTTTTTTTTGCAAGGACAATTTCTATCTGTGTGTTTATTTACATATTCATTCAGTTATGATAAGCATCTGGAAAGTCATGGAAATTCACTGTTCATTTGCATTCAGTTGTATGCAATCATGTTTAGAAATGATCTATTAATTTGTTCAAAAATACATTAAAAAGGCAATTCTTGTGATCATAAATAATAATAATAAAAAATATGGTAACACTTTACAATAAGGTTCAATAGTTAACACTACATTAGTTAACATGAACTGCGCTTATACAGCATTTATTAATCTTTGTTAATGTTAATTTCAACATTTACTAATACATTATTAAAATCTTGTTAACATTAGTTAATGCACTGTGAACTAACATGAACAATGAACAACTGTATTTTCATTAACTAACGTTAACGAAGATTAGTAAATACAGTAACAAATGTATTGCTCATGGTTAATTCATGTTAGTTAATACATTAACTAATGTTTAATTATTGAACCTTATTGTAAAGTGTTACCAAAAATATCTTATTAAAAGGCTGAAATAGCAGGAAGCTATTTTTGTTATAATGAAAGAATCACCTTCACACTACATGTGTCAAAAGTAAATGAGTTAAAAAATAGCACATATTTTGCTTTTTTTTAGAGTAACTTTAAGAAAACTTGGTTTTCAGGAATCAAAAATTCTTGATATTTGTTAAAGAAAAATACAGTAAAAAATTGGGTTGAACCGTATTATTATTAAAAGAATTACAGTGAAAACATTTTTTTAAAACATTATCATAGATTATTATTATTAAGTGTATTACTAAGTGAATTCAGTGTGCAAGGAAAGCATTTTAATTTTTCTTAATGATTAAACCACTAATCCAGGTTACATTAAAACTATTTAGTTAATATTATTAAATTAAATGTTAACACTACAATAAGGTCTGTTGTATAACAATGAGATTAATTAGTCAACGTTAATGCATTAATATTAATGAGCAATGCATATGTAAGCAAAAAGTTAAAAATACAACTGTATATTACATCATCAACAGACACAACTTTTGATTTTAATAATTACTACATGTTATTAACACTCAGATTAATAAATGCTTTAGAAGTATTTGTCGTTGTTAGCTCTTGTTAATAATGTAATGTTATCAAGTGTAAAGTGTTACCAATTAAGCGTTAATGTTATTAATAAGTGTTTTTGCTTCTCCGTGGCTGCTAAGCTAATTTAGCTCCTCATGCTAAGTGTAGGCCAATAGCCATTACCTGTTTAAGATGACCAGATGCACAAACATGTTTCACTATTATATAGCCCCTAAAGGCTGCGACCTTTCGCCCAGTTACGTCCTCTCAGTTCAGCGAGTTTACAGCGACACTGTTGACTCCCTCCACACGCCCATCAGCAGCCACGCACCCCTCTTCCTCCAATCGCTCGCCTATCACGCACTGATCACGCGCCGGCCTTCACTCCATTGGTCAAGGTCTCACACACATTTGTTTTTCATTGGTGGCGTGTTGCCACCCGCCAGACTGTTGTGAATTTTGTTTTCTTTTTTTCCCGAGGCTTGTTTTACTCAGCTGCTGGTAAAAGCGAACTGAATTCCGGTGTGAGTCGCGTCACTGAACGGGCGGAGCAGCTCCATGTCTTTGTTCTGCTCTA
This sequence comes from Mylopharyngodon piceus, assembly GCA_039654765.1. Lineage (NCBI taxonomy): Eukaryota > Metazoa > Chordata > Actinopteri > Cypriniformes > Xenocyprididae > Mylopharyngodon > Mylopharyngodon piceus. The sequence goes on from CM077449.1 coordinate 6,981,428, forward strand.
CTTTTCATTTAATAATTTTTCATACGTTTGAATAGATGTCAACACGTCAGTTTTCTAACATGGAAGAATTATGTGGGGTAAGAGTGGAATATCTCTTTATATAACATCTAACATAGATTATTTTATTTGTTTTAAATGAGTTGTGATTTACTGACTGGTTATTGCTGATCGTGTTAAACTGGTAATAGAACTGAGGCGCATGACGTCAACTCTCACTTAATGTTACATTATAACTGACTTAGAATCACGAAATGTTACAATGTATCTAAACACTGTAAAGTTCCAAAAACATGCCTACGCCTTAGAGTTGAGTGGCTCTGTTATAATAAACAATAAGGGTCTGTTGTAGACAGTATACAAACATTCAGTTTCAGTGGGCACCGTTATTCCTGTTAGCCTCATTTAACCCTCAAGCTGTCGGCAACCAAGTAATCATTGTGTGCATTTTTTGTATCTTAATTCTCTTGTCATGTCTTTATTTTTTATGTATGTGTACACACATACACTTTTATCATGTTTTTCCTTAGTCTCTTTTGTTGTTAAATTATTTTGACAAGTGTAATTCTAGTGTTATATATTTATTAAACGTTAAATATATTTGGTGATAGTTGAGTTTTTTAAAAAATATTTAAACTTAGAAAAATGCAAAAGAGAAGTGGTCTTTCTTTCGGACCATATCCCACCAGTGAATTGTATTTTGTAAAGCAGTGAGGCTGGTTGAGATAACCAAACTGAACACTATGTGCAAACTGTACAAAAGTGAATCAGGTGCTTAAAAACAAAATGTGGATGCTGCTCACTATTGGTGTTATTTTTTTTTTTTTTTTTTTGAAGAGCAGTGGATGGGAGGGGCTTGCAATCAGTCAAAGTTTTCTGGCCTCTGGCACCGCTCCCGTGTCTATCAGGGGGTTTCAAGTTTTGCTCACAGCCATTTCACATGGCCAGCGTCATTGTTTTGGCTTTATTTGGCAGTGGGAGGTGACTTCAGCCTAGTGATAGAGGGTCTTTGCAGACGGGCTGTGTTAAAAAGGGCTCCTCTGTTAAACTGTCATACTGCTTCTGGATCCATGAATAGATAAAGACAGAGAACGACTTATTCAGGTCCAACCAGCAGCTGAGCTGTATGTGTCAAAGCAACCAGAGGGTTTTCTTTCGTCTTTAACACATTACGTTACATTAGTTTTGTTTTCTTGTGGTTCTCAGGGAGCTCGGATGGAGGTGTGTGAGGATTTTCTTGATGGGAAAAAGCACAGTGAGCACACTTCATGCAGTGTTCTGGAATACAATGATCTTGAGGCTGCTGAAGCTCTGGTCTACATGAGCTTCTGGAGTCAAATGTCTCCAAAACCCAGTGCCTTCAAACCTCGCCCTCTCACACCAGCTTCAGACTCCTGCGATTCTCTCCTGCCCCCCGAACCACCAGAGACCCCAAGGGACTTCGTCTCGCTCTCTTCACTGGTAAGCAATGATCTGCTAGAAGGTAAAATATGCACACTTCAAGCTCTGTTTAATTTGTAAACATTTACACCAGGGAAACTCGCGGTCCTCTGGCGCCGCACGGCGTAGCACGAAAGCTCTTATCAGAACCGGATTTGTTTGCTGAAAACTTTGGGAGGGTTTTATGAGACCCTGGACAGGTGGTGGTGTTGAGATAAGCTACACATGCAAACTGAACTTCAGCACAAACTACTTTACTGTGATTACGCGACTCACCACTGTGCTGTAATGATGCTGAGAGGTGAATGGACAAAATAGTGCAGCAGTGATATTGTGAATAGAGCATCCATAAGGAAATTCCACAAGATGATTTAGTTGTTTTCAAAAGAGCTTGAATATCACCAATATTATAATGGCCGATATGATAATAAGCAGATTCATATTTTCATGTTATGGTCGGTAAATGATAAATGGCCAATATTAAAATGCTATACTATTTTAAGAAAATTAAATATGAAACATTAAAACCAAATTCATACATGAATGTATGTGAATTTAGGTGTAAAAACATTATAATGTAAAGTATGATACATTTATATTAATTTTGAGAATTGCTAAAGATTACATTTAACAGTGTTATTAAACTATTAGTGTTTTTTAAAGATTAACTTTATGTGAGCGTTAAAAGATGGCAATGATAATCTACATGTAAAAATAGGGAAAAATGAGCATGCACAATTAAATATACAAATCTCAAAATTAATATCCATTTTTTCATACTGTACATTGTTTATAATTTAAGTTTAGTTTTTAAGTCTTTTATTTTTTTATTTACTTTGTCAATTTTAATATCAACCATTTATCACTTATCGATCATAACATGAAAAAAAATATTATCGGTGTATCTGTATTGGCCATTTTGATTTAATATTGGTGCACTCTTCAAAATCAAAATGACATTTAACAGTGTTAAATTATTTAGTGTTAAATTATTTTATATTAATTTTTTTTAAAATATCGGTATTTTATGTTATCGGTATCTATCTATCTATCTATCTAACTAGATACATAGATAGATAGATAGATAGATAGATACCGATAACATAAAAATCTGATAACCGATATTTCCCTGCAATTTTAATATCAGCCATTTATCACTTATAGATCATAACATGAAAAAAATATTATCGGTGTATCTGTATTGGCCATTTTAATTTAATATTGGTGCACTCCTTAAAAATCTTTAGTGCTAAATTATTTTATATTAATAATTTTTTACAATATCGGTATTTTATGTTATCGGTATCTATCTATCTATCTATCTAGATAGATAGATAGATACCGATAACATAAAAATCTGATAACCGATATGGCCCTGATATACCGTGCACCTCTTAACTCTGATTGTCTTCTCTCCTCACAGTGTATGACCCCACCACACAGCCCCAGCTTTACTGAGACCTCCAACACCACATCAGTGCCAGCCTCCCCCTCCCCACTTACCCGGCCCTGTCCCATCCTCCCCAGCCCGAGAGCTGCATGCCCCACCATGGCCTCCATCACTCAGTTGCCCTCTTCTGGGGAGCCCACAGAAAAGACCACACCCCTGCCTTGCAGAGCCATGGCAACCAGTGTAATACGCCACACGGCCGACAGCTCCCTATATCAGAACATTCCACAAAAGACTGTTCCTTCATCACCCACCCTGTCCTGCCAACCCCAGACCAACACCACGACGGCATGCCAAAACAGCAGCAGACTTCTTCCTAAGGAAGACAAGTGCTCCATTACATCATCTCCTCAGCCGCCGCCCCCAACCTCCAGTCCACCAATCATATGCCAGATGTTCCCAGTGGCCCAACCTGGAGTCATCTCAGCGACGTTTATTCAGAAGCCCAGCCCTGGGGTGAAGTCTATCTTACCACAGCCACTCCTGATGGGCTCTCAGGGCACGGTGATGTTCGTGATGCCCCAGTCGCCAGTGTCTTCGGCTCCACAGTGCCAACAGACTGTTATGACCCTAGGCAACACCAAGCTCTTGCCTCTGGCTCCCGCGCCTGTTTACGTGCCCTCGGGGCAGAGCAGCACCACACAGGTCGACTTTTCCCGCAGGCGCAACTACGTCTGCAATTTCCCAGGTTGCCGGAAGACCTATTTTAAAAGCTCTCACCTAAAGGCGCATCTCAGAACCCACACAGGTAAATAATGATCAGTGTGTAGCCTCAACCTCTAAAGTCTAGCTCAAGCAGGTCATCTAACATGTCTTCTGTCTTCCAGGAGAGAAACCTTTTAGCTGCAACTGGGAAGGCTGCGATAAGAAATTCGCTCGCTCTGACGAGCTCTCCCGGCATCGGCGAACACACACGGGGGAAAAGAAGTTTGTCTGCCCGGTGTGTGACCGGCGGTTTATGCGCAGCGACCACCTCACCAAGCACGCACGGCGACACATGACCACCAAGAAGATCCCGTCCTGGCAAACAGAGGTGCGGAACCTCAACAAGATCACCGCAGCCAAGGCCTTGCCCACTGGCACAGCACTACCGGTCAGCATGTTGCTGCCAGCCTCAAACTGACTGTGATGGAGACTGAACTCTAAACCCTCACCAATCTTATGCAGGGACTTGTTTATGAGGGCAAGGCTGCTGATTCTCTCATGGGCAAAAAACGTGATTATGCACTGGACTCTTTGCTGCACATATTTCGCACTCTGCAATGGAACATTTTGTTTACTGTTGTGTAAAAGATTTATGCACTCTTTTGCCAAAGTCTTTGTACTATGTTTGTCTTAAAATTTATTCCTTTTTCTTCTTCTTCTTTTTGTATACATTTATATGTACATATCTAATGGAAATGTATGATGTATGCTAAACTACACAAAATTAGAAAAATATGTAAAAATGTATATGTGGATAATTATCTACACTGTGATTATCATATAATACTTTTATTTAATACTCTTTTTTTTATTAAACAATGAAGATTGTGTTTTTTGTGATTTTCTTAAGCACTCAAGACTTGTCAAGACTGTTCTGCTTTTCGCTGCTCTTGGCGGTAACAGAACTTACTCACGTTGCTGTCATGATGCATCATTTCCTGTCGGATTCGTGAGATCTGTGTACTGGAACCAAAAGTTCTCACGCATCACCTTTAAAATCTCAGCAGCTGTTGACAAGTTGACAAGTCATTTCGTTCGCTGCCAGTAGCCATTAGCTCAGTAAAAAGTTTACAAAGTTGCTCTTTATTTAAAATAAACTCCTCTGAATGAACAATATATCATTAGTTTATTATAAAGACACAACGAAGAAGTTTCAGTCGACATGTTTTGATAATGTCCTTATTATAACTCCTTTTCTTATAAGGTGTGTGTGTGTGTGTATATAGTAAGTTATGTCTTATCATTTGCCAAACTAGTTTTGCAAAGGACATTGCGAAATTACAAAAAAAAAAAATGTTTTGTTCCTTATTGCTCACCTCAGGCGGGGAATAAATCGTGTGCTTTCCAGTAACGCTAATGTTCCCAAAAAGATTGAGTCCGGATGTGTGTAATTATTGCTCAGACCACTGTCAAACAGTGAAAATATGTAGTGGCGCACTCCTGCGTTTAAACAATGGCCAATCAGATTACAAGACTAACTGTAGTTGTGGGAGGCGCGACCAATCAGCTTCTAGAATGCTGCCCCGCCTCCTGCCTTACTGACACACTTCTTTCCCCAACCATGAAGAAGCCTTCACTCGACTGTCCAATAATGCAGCAACAGCGATGCCGTGTGGCTAATAGCGTAATGTCTTTTTTCTTCATCTCGGAAAGGCGCGTTTATTGAGAAGGTAATAAAATAAACGAATAATAAAATAATAATACATTTCTGCTATCATAGGCTAGGCAGTTTAATATTGTTTAAAATACTGACGGAAAAAAACAAGCTCTTCCATTTTGTGAATGTGTTTAACTTTATCCTGTTGGATGCTTTCCTTATCACTCAACACGAAAATAACAAAATATTTATCAAATATATTGACAAATCTAGTATTAACTTGAATTAATGAATGGAGACTCCATGATGCCTTCATACAGATTTTCATCTCCATCCACTGAATTGTCACAACAGAAATAGAGAAATTGTCCTCACTGTGAAAAGATGGATCTCAAAATCATAGTCACTGCTGTAAAGGGTTCAAATATGCAAAAGATGCTGGAAAATCAAAGAATTTGCAGGACCTGGAAGATTTTTCTGAAGAACGTTAAGCAGTTTAACGTTCTTCAGAAAAATCCTATTTGCATATTTGAACCCTTTACAGCAGTGACTGTATGATTTTGAGATTCATCTTTTCACAGTGAGGACAATTTCTCTATTTCTGTTGTGACAATTCAGTTGATGGAGATGAAAATCTGTATGAAGGCATCATGTAGTCTCCATTCATTAATTCAAGTTAATACTAGATTTGTCAATATATTTGATAAATATTTTGTTATTTTCATGTTGAGTGATAAGGAAAGCACCCATTTGCCCCTATTTGGGTGTGAGCAAAAACACGCCATTTTTGTGTGTGTCCCTTTAAATGTAAATGAGCTGCTGCTCCCGGCCTGCTTTCCAGAAGAGGGCGGAGCTTTAACAGCTCACGCTTCAGTTGCTCAACAACAACAAAGCTGGAGAATCTCACGCAGCCAAAATGACAATTGTCAGTAACGGTGTTCAGCCTTACACTGTTCAAACCGGAGTCGGACACTGATGGCGAGACTCAGGAAGAAGTTACAACTTTTAAAATGAAACTGGACGTTTCTGAATGGTTAGTGGATAAATTTATGTAGTTGCTGTGGAGTTGATTCAACTCATCAACTAGCATGTGTCGTCATGTTAAGCTTTTGTGCAAATCCAGCGTTGAATTGACCCTCGTTTGTGAAGCAGCCCGGTGTAAAATGACGGCATGGTAACAACACTCTACTACAACAACTCTTCCTCTTCTCTAAAGCAGTTTAACATGACCTTGTTGCGTGTTCCCAGGGTCAGGGTTTATGTAAATGTTGGGGTTTGTGATGTCACCAACCCAGGAAGAAGCTCGTTGTAGTCCCTACCAGCCGTTTGTTGTAGTTCTGTAAAAGAAAATATCTCCCTTTGCATTGAACTTTAAGCAATGTAACTTTGCAGATGTTGTTTATGCTCAGACAGCAACATTACACACTAACTAAAGTTAAAAAAGTGAAATCATAATCAAGGACCGCTTTAAAGAAAACTACACACAATACCTGATTAATTCCAACTGTGAAATGCAGATTTTCATTGTGTCTCTCAAAAGAAATTGTATTCAGCATTATGGAGGCCATTCAATCTTCTGAACATATACATCAGCATAGTTTAGGGTAGTTGGGGCCTCCATGGAGCCACTAAAAACCGCTGATGTGCATTCCTGTCTTAGACGGGTGGAGGATTTTGGAAATGTGGTCAGGAAATGGAACAAAATTATCCACTCCATATGTTTTTCTCTCAGGCAAGCTGCTTTACAGAATAATATTCTATGAGAAAAAAATGTCAAAAGGAAAGTTCATTTTTTATTCCATTACTTTTTTTTAGAATAATGATTTCACTCCATCCTGAAGCTTGAAGGATAAACAATCTCTTAAAGAATTAAGGCAGCGGCGATAGACTGTATAAAGTAGGCCATATATATATATATATATATATATATACCTTAAAATGTATCATTTCATGCCATAATATCAGTGATAGATATAAAAATGATTCACAATGCTTTGTAGTGATCAATAATTCTTCTCATACATCATTTTCTCTTTTCTAAGTTGTCTCAGCAGATCATTAATATGTTCGTTAACTAAACTCCCTCTCGATTGTGTTCATGAGGTCTTCTTCTGAAGCATCATACATGATAGGCAAGGCCAGAGATGAGCCACCACCAATTCCATAATCTCTAAAAAGAATACAAAAGAGGATTTCATATAGTTAATACAGGGGGTTTTCCTTTTCAGTAGAAACTAAAATTATCAAATGATAAAAAGTATTGTAAAATACATCAATATTTATTTTTCTTTTAATTAACCTCTAACATTAAAAAGAGGATTTCATGTTGTGTCCTGAGAGGATTTTCGTTTTCCCGAAAATACTAGTTAATGTTATCACATTGGCCTTGCTCACACAGTATATAACAACTTTCCAAATTTTCTTTGATAATTTTAGTACTTTTTGGGTTCCCCCTTACATATGCTTATAAATATTTCATTAGGCTATTATTCAATATTTTTTATCAACTTTCTTTCAGTTACCACAGGTTTTGTATTTCTATTTGGAATTGACTGATCTGAGCTTATGCACCTCATTTTTTTTGATGAATAAGCTAGAGTCAAATTTTTTTTACTCAAAAACCGAGGTGCATAAAGAATTAAAACACCTGTGCTAATTGAAAGAAAACAAGTTGACAAAAATATTGAACCCAATATTTGGTGATAATGTAGCATCATGAGAGATTTACAAGCAATTTGACAAGGCCGGTCAAGGGAACACCAATGATTTTCTCAGCACAGCACCAGGTTGAAGGGTTAGTTCACCTAAAAATGAAAATTCTGTCATTAATTACTCACCCTCATGTCGTTCCACACCTGTAAGACCTTCGTTCATCTTCAGAACACAAATTAAGATGTTTTTGATGAAATCCGATGGCTCAGTGAGGCCTCCATTGCCAGCAAGACAATTAACACTTTCAATGAAAGCTACTAAAGACATATTTAAAACAGTTCATGTGACTACAGTGGTTCAACCTTAATGTTATGAAGCGACGAGAATACTTTTTGTGCGCCAAAAAAACAAAATAACGACTTTATTACAATATCTAGTGATGGGCGATTTAAAAACACTGCTTCATGAAGCTTTACAAATCTTTTGTTTCGAATCAGTGGTTCGGAGCATGAAAGTCACTTGATTTCAGAAAACGAGGCTTCGTTACGTGATAAGTGTTTCGAAATTTCAGTGGTTCACCACTGGGGGGCGTGACTTTGGCAGTGCTCTGAACTACTGATTCGAAACAAAAGATTTGTAAAGCTTCGAAGCTTCATGAAGCAGTGTTTTGAAATCGCCCATCACTAGATATTGTCATAAAGTCATTATTTTGTTTTTTTGGCGCGCAAAAAGTATTCTCGTCGCTTCATAACATTAAGGTTGAACCACTGTAGTCACATGAACTGTTTTAAATATGTCTTTAGTACCTTTCTGGGCATTGAAAGTGTTAATTATCTTGCTGGCAATGCAGGCCTCACTGAGCCATTGGATTTTAAGAAAAATATCTTAATTGGTAACACTTTATTTTAGGGTCTTTTAACTAGTTGCTTATTAGCATGCATATTACTAGAATATTGGCTATTTATTAGTACATTATTAGCACATATTAATACCTTATTCTGCATGACCTAATTCTACATTCATAATCCTACCCAATACCTAAACTTAACAACTACCTTACTAACTATTAATAAGCAGTAAATTAAGAGTTTATTGAGGGAAAAGTCGTAGTTAATAGTTTATATGTGTTCCCTATACTAAAGTGTTACCTCTTAATTTGTGTTCTGAAGATGAACGAAGGTCTTACGAGTGTGGAACGACATGAGGGTGAGTAATTGACAGAATTTTTATTTTTGGGTGAACTAACCCTTTAAAGGGATAGTTCACCCCAAAACGAAAATTCTGTCATCATTTCCTTACCCTCAAGTTGTTTCAAACCTGTGTGAATTTCTTTCTTCTGCTGAACACAGAAAATTTAGATATTTTGAAGAATGTCTGTAACCAAGCAGTCGATGGACCCCATTGACTTCCATAGTATTGTTTTTCATACTATGGAAGTCAATGGGGTCCATCAATTGTTTGGTTACAGACATTCTTCAAAATATCTTCTTTTGTGTTGAACAGAAGAAAGAAATTCATACAGGTTTGAAACAACTTGAGGGTGAGTAAATGATGACAGAATTTTCGTTTTTGGGTGAACTATCCCTTTAATATGGGGTTTTCATTTTTAATAGACATCAAATGATAAATTATATTGTAAAATACATCAATATTTATTTATTTTTAACCTCTTGAAGCGGCATCACTTTGTTTACCTCTGTTAAACATGAACATTTGAATTAACATTACAGACCACTGCTCTCAACCAAACAAGCACTGAACACAACCTAACTTCTTTCAGTGGAAATGATGTGTGTCACTAGTAAGTTCAGATCAATAATTGATGGAATACACTTACGAAGCTGTTGCTGTGCTCTCTATGTTGGCACAGCTCAACCGGTCCTCCAGAGGCCTGACCTATTCAGAAAGCCAAGAAATAGATAGGGATTCCACTTAAAGACTTTAATAGTTTCTATTAATAATTCATAGTTGATTCTAGCTGTCATTGGCCTATTGGAAACAGATGAGGCCTTATTCTAACATGGGTAAAAACGCAGCAGCCATACCTTTTCATGAATGTTTGAGGTTGGTTTGTTCACTTTATTTTTGTCCTTAAATTCGCCCCTCGTCACATAACCATGTTTATTGCCACTGTAAACGTTGTTGCTGTCTTGTATTTTGGCATAGTAAAGTCCAGACGACTTTGCTCCAAATATTGGCATCATATAAGAAGTCCTGTTCAGTGTTATATCATTGTTGTCACACTCAGCGAGAATTCTGTCCACCTCCACCGCAAGATCATCGGCTGAAAACTCAGAGTCCTGCCCGTCACTGTTACAGTCTCCCTGGGCTCTTCTTCTGATTGACACGCGCCGATCTGAAGTTTGGGTGCTCGAGGGACCGAACAACTGACTTCCATCCCGGTGACTGCCGCTACTACAGACGTTTTCCTCTGTCACTGACACAGGTACGACTTTTTTCATCCTGCTTTTTGCTGTGCCCATCTCTCAATGCTCTTGAGTGCCTACAAACTATTTGAGTAGCAGACTTTCCAATATGACAAAATAAAAATGACGACACAAATCCTAAGGACATTTTAAATAGAAACAAAGATGGAAACGCGAAAACATCTTAAATCTTTTCATTTTATTTTACATTTAATCGTGCAGTCTTTGCAACCAGTGACGCTACGCAACGCTCTCATAATCAGCAAAAGTATGCGCTGCAAACGCGACGCGTCCGCGAGAGTTGTGGATGACGTCGTCACTCATTCGACCAATCAAAGGCTTTGTTTACAAAGTGCAAGCGTCGCTTCCAACTCTGCCATCTGTCATGTGAGTGAACTGGAACAGCTGGGTGACGATACAATACAAGAACTGCCGTTTGACTAAAAAAAACACAAACATTTAAACCATTAAAAAATATTTAAACAGTGATGCATTTGGCATTAGACCCATTCCTTTATACGACGTTATTTTTATTATATAACATTCATTTTCAGCATCATAATGGATAACACATTTTAAGACATTTTAAAATGATTCCCTAGATGTTTACATGTCTTCACTGCAGTGTTCAGTTTGATGTGAAAATGAATTTTAATAAAATTTAAAGTTGCAGTGATATTTGGGCGCATGTAACAGTTTAATATAGATATGATATGAATTAAGTAGATCATTTCAGAACATTTTGGACTATATTCAAACTCTATGAGAGCTTTATAAAAAATCTCAGATACAATATTAACATTTCGAACAACAGTTAAACACTTTTTTATTTAATTTATTATCACAGTGAAATTGAGATTAATATCAAAATACATTAGCTAAACAAATGCCTTACAAATAAATACATATACAATTGAAAAAAAAACAATTCCAGTCTATTCCAAGTTTGTTTAATTACAGCTCTGCAGCACTAAATAAAACCAATGGGAAACACAATCAAATGGAAAAAGGAAAATGTTTAATTGTACTATCCTGATATTATGTAAAAATGCTAACTAGTAGCCACGGTTTATAAAAGACATTTTAGACACCATAAAGTCAATGACAGTTTATTCATTAACTACTGCACAGCAGTAGGTTATTTAAATTGTTATTAATTCAGCAGAGACAACTGTACAAATTGTTATTACTTAGAAGCATTGTCCCGGGCACTGTGAGAAGGGGGTCGGAAACACTAAATGTTTTTCTGCGGGCCCTTTGAATTTGAGCAACAGATTACAGGATCTGTTCTTTTCAATCAAACTAATTTGGTGAGTCTATAGAGATTCCTCGTTGTGCCTCATAAATTCCATGGTTACTGTGTAGCAGTGTAAGCATCCTGTTTGAATCCTGTCATGGTAACGCAGTGGTAAGGTATGCTAGTTCCCCATCACTGTATGGTACAGCGCTCATGCGGCTGATCCTCACTGGCAGGGCTGCTGGGGGTCTGGGTTTTTCTTTTGCCTTTAGATGGGGCAGCTGAACCGTGATCTATAATGTGCTGCAGTAGGTCTTTACTCTCACTAGGTGGCAGGTTATAGAAGAAGTACTGCGGTGCCATCTGAATGAACCTGTTACAAGCAAACAGCAAATAAACCATTAAATTACAACGCACAGAAGAACGAATTGTCCAAATGGAACAAATTGGAACACTTAATTGAACACATGGTTGAAGAAAAGAGAGTAAATGGCTTGCTAACCAAATTAAAAAGCTTCATAAGGAAATTTGAAATGAAACAAAAAGAATTTAAGTTATAAGAGACTGTGAGCTAAATTAAATTATGACATTACATTATTAATGCATGATTATTTACAATTCATTGCATGTTTTGAAATAAAAAAATTGGCAATTAAGGTTCTATAAGGGAAGATATTAAAAAACAAATAAATGAAGAAATACAACAAAACTCTGCCATGTATTATGCATTTTATATTTCTTATTTTTTTTAGCTGCATTTTGTTTTTACTGGTATTATCATATTACTGTATGATATTTATTTATTTGTTTTCTAAGTACTTTGTTACATATTTATATAAAGCTCTCTATACATCAAATTAAATGTTTTTAAGTAGGGTGGTCTTCTGTAGGTTGTAGGGATAGTTCACCCTAAAATGAAAATTAAGTCATAATTTACTCAGCCTGGTGTTATTCCAATGCCGTATGCCCTGCTTTCTTTTATGGACCACAAAAGGAGAATTTTTAAAAAATGTCCTGTTCGCGCTCCTCCATATAATGGCAGTGAACAGCGACCAGCATCAAGCTTTTTAAAAAAGATGCTCCATTGTGAGTAGTAATTCTGTCGTCTAGTTTTCTAGACAAAGCAGATGATCCAGTACTTACTCATGTGCTGAGATTTGAGAGACGGTTCTGATGCAGTTGTTCTCTGACAGTGTGTGCTCATGGTACAGAACCCATTCTGGCAGATTCTTCTTGTGCATCTCGGTTCCGTAGCCAGACAGCGGGTGGATCTGAGCCACATGTTTATGGGTTAGCATGAAGTAATTCCCTGACCCGTCAATGTCCCTCGCCACCTGGAAAACCCCACACAGATTAAACAATGGAAAATGCACTCATGCAGTGTTAGGAGCACTAAAGAGACTTAAATACGTAAATCACTGTGCCATTTACTAATCTGCTTTAATCACAGATGTTCCTGTCCCAAGGCAATAATATGAAAGAGAATTTGTGCACCAATTTTCACTGTTGTGCATTTAACAGTGCATTTGAGAAAGAGATTAATCCTTTTTCTTGTTCAGTTTTAAAGCAACAAAGCACAGCAATATATTAGATTTTTCCAAAGTGCATATAGTACAATATTATTATTAGGGCTGTCAAGCAATTAAAATGTTAAATCTTTTAAATGTGGCGATTAATTAATCTAATTAATCACACATCAAATTTGGCTGAGAGATTACCCCCAAAAGATAAATTAAAGTCATTATTGTGTTAAATGAAAAAATCATTAAATAGACATTACAAAAAGTAGCTTTAGAAAAAATATAAAATATTTTATTTGATTCAACATAGAATTTTTTACACATAAACTTGTCAGCGGCCATGAGGGTGAATAAATGATGACAGAATTTTCATTTTTGGGTGAACTATACCTTTAAAGTGTTTTTTATTAATATGGAAATATGAAATAATTTTTTTATGATATGATAAATAAGAAACTAAAACTGCCAGTAGGTGGTGGTAAATGAGTAAGTCATTGAGTCCTTCATTTAATGTGTTCAAACGGCTGATTCATTCAGGAATTAAGTAAATGTCTCTCTTTATAAATGGGTCATTAAATCATTGATTCACCTGATTGATTCGCTCAAAACGATGATTCATTCAGAAATGAAACACTGCTGTGTGTTTTTCGGAGACGTACAGCGTTTCTGCTCTGGGTTTATATTTCATTGGCATATACTTCAAATTGAGCAAAAGCAGACAATATTGTGTCTAAAATATAACACAATATTAACTTCTTATTTACTGTTGTTTAAAATCAATATCAGATATGCATTCGTGCTATTCAGGACAAAAACAGCACTCGTGTAATATTGCTTAACTATATTATGATATAAATATGAGACAAAAACTCATACAGGGGCATTTTTGCCCTGATATCTTGTATTTTAGTGGCATTTTAACTGCATTCTGTAGGCTCTATCACGCAGTGAGTTGTTGACCTGCTTTATGTTCGTCACCATCAACTGTATGAAATGTAAGATGAACTACGTATTTCTGGGTTGGGGCGGGTGCGTTAAATGCGTTAATAATTTTAACATGTTATTTTTTCCCTTAACTAATTAATTAAAGGGGACCTATTATGCCCCTTTTCACAAGATGTAATATAAATTTCTGGTGTCCCCAGAATGAGTCTGTGAAGTTTCAGCTCAAAATACCCCACAGATCATTTTTTATAGCTTGTCAAAATTGCCCCACTTGGGTGTGAGCAAAAACGCGCTGATTTTGTGTGTGTCCCTTTAAATGCAAATAAGCTTCTGCTCCCGGCCCCCTTTCCAGAAGACGGTGGAGCTTTAACAGCTCGTGCTTCGGATACTCAGCAACAACAAAACTGGAGAATCTCACGCAGCCAAAATGTCAGAAATTGTCAGTAACGGTGTTCAGCCTTACATGTTCGAACCAGACTTGGAGAGAAGTTGGAGGAAGAAGTTACAATTTTTAGAATGCAACTGGACATTTCTGAATGGTTAGTGGATAAATTTATGTAGTTGCTGTGAAGTTGATTGAACTCATCGCATGTGCCGTAATGTTAATCTTTGGGCAAATCCAGCGTTGAACTGACCCTCGTTTATGAGCAGCCCGGTGTTCTGACGAATAATGCTACCTCAAATTGTGCTACCAACACTATATTTTCATTGTGCTACTTACTGTTTTAATGGGAGGTAGCAAAATCTGAGCGGGTAGCACAAATCGTCACACTGGTGTAAAATGATTTGCGCTAATGTATAACACTTTTTCCGACTTTCTTCGACACATTTCCTTTATAAAATTCAACCACGGTGTCCTCAGTGGTGTCCTCAGATGCTGGAAATCTATGGAGACTCTTATGTTCATTGGTACATTCAATAACATAATATTTGTAAATGTTTTTTGGGGCAGACATTGTATATCTCCAGCTGCTACAGCGAGGAAACAGAAATGGCGAACTGCTGTGGCTCTCACGGGGCGGTATCTATGCTAATAGGGCAGATCATCACCAGTCATGGCTGGGGTTTCCCCCTACTCTCACAAAAGAGTAGGGGAAATATGGAACTGCACGTTTAGAGAGACTGTTTATGATTTATGGGGATTATAAAAAAAAGTAATGGGTTGATTTTTACCATTATAGGCTGGTTGTTTACACACACTGTGGACATCTATCTTCGAACACCTTATAAAAATGAATTTTGCATAATAGGTCCCCTTTAAGTTAACGCATTAAATCGACAGCCCTAATTATTATGTATATCATGTATATAATCTCTATATCCATACCTGCATGAAGAAACCAGCTAGTAGTGCACGTCTGATGTTCAAGCTGTTGCTTTTAGAGCCAAAGTCAGGTAAGGACACTGGCAGCTCTATCCGCTTCAGGATTTCTGTTAGCTCAGAGCGTATCGCATCTGCTGTCTGAAGAGCAGCCAGACTAAGGAAATGGTCTTCACACCACTGTTCCACGCTAGAGTCTGAAATACAAATGTGAATGTGAAATTGACACTTTATATATTATAATCAATAGATTTTGTTGGTCAGTGTATTTTAATTCACCACATTGGCCATTAATGTATATGCATAATAGTTGTAAAAGATGCACAAAAATCACTCACATGGCCCTTCCTTAGCATATCTGTAAGCATTAAAGATATTAATAAGGGTGAAGTGGTCTCCTTCTGCATGCTGAAACCTCTGATGACACAGTGAGGCTTTCTGTCTCATTTCCACTGGGGGTGTAAGGAAACAGCTCGGAGCTAAATTACAAAGAGAAGGAGCAATTAAAAGCTTGAGAATAATTTTTGTTCATTATACATTTTTTATAATAATAATTAAAAAATAAAATAAATATTTTGAAAAGCACTGCGTATTTTAGTTAGTACAGAGTAACTGAATGTATTAGCAGAGGTTGAATTATCCATACATGTTTATCCATACATGTTTATGTTTATCCATACATGTTTATGGAATTATCCATACATGTTTATTGAATTATCCATACATGTTTACATCACTTCCAAATATAACTGGATGAAGCAAAGACATATTGGAAGTGCAGACACATGGTGGTACACCTGTTGAGTGGATTGTACTGAGACAGGATTACCTGTTAGCATGGCAGCGATGGTCAGCACTTCACTCACACAGTCAAATTCACAAGACGCAAGCAAAGTCTTAGCCATCTGTGGCTCGAGAGGAAACTCTGACATGATAATTCCAATCTCAGAGAGATTTCCATCATCATCCAAAGCAGCAAGATAGTCGAGTTCCTCTAAAGCTTGCATGAGGCCTTCTGGATCTATAGTAGAGTGAATTCAAATATGTAATATATTTCAAACTATTAATCACAGTTTTCCAAGTGTGCCATTAATCTATTCTAGAAAAATATGCTGAATAGTTTAAAGTCGATAGGCTGATTAAAAAAAACTGACCCAGTGTTGTTATTGTTAACTAAAACCATTCAAATCAATTTTGCTCAATGAAATAGCGCTGAAATTAGAAATATTAGATGATAAAGTTAAACTTAAAAAATATTGCCTTGGCAACTAACCAAAATAAAATATTTTTTACTATAGTTGAAGTATTATAATTACTGAAACTCAAACTGAAATAAAAATAAACGAAAGCTAAATAGGAATATTAAAAAACAAAAACTAATAAAAATGACAAAAGCACTTAATAAACGTGTTAATACTTGAAAATAAAACCCGAAAATATAAAAATAGTTAATTCAAAAATTAATAAATATTATAATTGTATATAAATAATACTAAAATAACACTGAACTGACCTAAATAACGTAATTATAGAAGCTTGTTTCCGTCATGAAATAAAAAATAAAAAATGGTAATTGCGACTTTAACTGAAAGTAACTTCTACTGACAGATCTTAAAATATGTCAGTGCCATTGTTTTGTCTCAAGATGCACACCAGTAATGTTTTTTTTCTAGTGAATATTTATAAAAGCTAATTAAATGCCATAATTGTACAAAGGCCTAATCCTGGCTTAGCCTAAGCCCTGTCTGTGAAACCGGGCCATAAATTCAAAATTTATATCTTGCAGTTCTGACTTTATAACATGCAATTGCGAGTTATAAAGTCAGAATTGTGAGTTATAAAGTCAGAATTGTGAGATATAAACTCGCAATTGTGTGATGTAAAGTCAAAATTGTGAGTTATTAAGTCAGAATTGTGAGTTATGAAGTCAGAATTGTGGGATATAAACTCGCAATTGCGTGATATAAAGTCAAAATTGCAAGTTATCAAGTCAGAATTGTGAGTTATAAAGTCAGAATTGTGGGATATAAACTCGCAATTGCGTGATATAAAGTCAAAATTGCAAGTTATCAAGTCAGAATTGTGAGTTATCAAGTCAGAATTGTGAGTTGTAAAGTCAGAATTGTGAGTTATAAAGTCAGAATTGCGTGATATAAAGTCAAAATTGCAAGTTATTAAGTCAGAATTGTGAGTTATAAAGTCAGAATTGTGGGATATAAACTCGCAATTGCGTGATATAAAGTCAAAATTGCAAGTTATTAAGTCAGAATTGTGAGTTATAAAGTCAGAATTGTGGGATATAAACTCGCAATTGCGTGATATAAAGTCAAAATTGCAAGTTATCAAGTCAGAATTGTGAGTTATCAAGTCAGAATTGTGAGTTATAAAGTCAGAATTGTGAGTTATAAAGTCAAAATTGTGAGTTATAAAGTCAGAATTGCGAGTTATAAAGTCAAAATTGTGAGTTATAAAGTCAGAATTGCGAGTTATAAAGTCAAAATTGTGAGTTATAAAGTCAGAATTGTGAGTTATAAAGTCAGAATTGTGAGATATAAACTCACAATTGCCTGATTATAATGATCAATTGTAAGGGGAAAAAAGACTGACATTTTTTCTCAGAATTGCAAATTTATATCTCACAATTCTGACTTTATAACTCGCAATTGCATGTTATAAAGTCAGAACTGTGATATATAAACTCGCAATTCTGAGAAAAAAAGTCAGAATTGTGAGATAACTAGCTTCCGCAAGTAATTAACTCATAACAATAAATGAGTGATTGTTTTCATATTCAACATTTCATTAAAATAAGAACAAAAGAGTAAAATTATGGGTTGTAATTTTTAAATTAAAACTATAGACCTTATTCACAGTAGCGCCATCTTTGTTTTTTAACGGGAATCAAAGCTCTTCAGTGGCTTGTATTGTAATTTAATGTGTTTTAGGATTGTTCTGCTGAGGAAACGGTGCAAAAATATCCTTCCAAGAAATTTTACTAGACAAAAAACTCCAGAAAACATGAGCTGTGGAAAATTATAAGTGATCTAGGAGCTTTATACAGCGGATGCCATTGAAAACATGGCAAGTTTATCCCTCAAAGCCTTGCTTTCATACCTGTCATGGCGATGCTCTGAATAAGGTCTATAGTTAATTGTAAAAACCACCTGAGCAAGTATTATTGTGGGAATAAGTCAAAGGGTTATCAACTGTTCCATATAGAAAGGTTTGTTAGTCCGACTGAGTAAACAGACAATAAACTCTCACTAATTTCTGGCATCATAACAAAAGCACCCCACATATTTCCTCAGTTGCATCATGAGATAAAGAAGTTCATCTAGTTCATCACACCATGCTGTTTTCACAGAAATGCTCTTGTCGTAGCTCCACTAATGGTGCTGCTCATCTGAATGGTGCGTGTAATGGAAGCAGGTTATCTCTGGAACAATGAACGCAGTCAGAGCGCTGTCGGCTCAGCTAAAGCACGGCTCACCACCTCTTAATACCAGCAGTGAGCAGAACAGGCCCATCTGCACCCTTACTGTGAGCCAAGAGAACCTGAATGATCCCAGCTTTGCTGGGCTGCTGTAAACAGCGGAGAGTGAACAACTTGTTTGTGTTCAGATGGACTGCTTAGATTCATGTGAGGGATTCTATTGTAAGTGTATGAATTATTGAATGCAGCTATCTTCACTTTGTGGAAAATATGCATACATTCACTGTTTAAAATTAGTATAGCTACAGAGATTACACAATATTTCAATATTAGTGCTAAAAAAAATCCCTTGGAGCCCCGAGCGATCTAAAGTGGTCTCTTTTGATTTGGAAGAGATTTGATTGTATAAAAAGGATCTCACCTGGTCTGTCAACAAAGTCACAGTTGCTCAGGCCAGCAATTTCCATGCGCTTTAGGAAGAGCACAGTTGAAGTGATGTCAGACTCAAGAATGTGAGGGACGCTCTCAACAGGAAGTGACGTGTCCTCTTGATACAGACAGAAACACTTGCCTGTGTACATGAAATATCTCAGTCATATGATTTAATACATGCCAGAAACACTTTTATTTGAAGTAACATAAACATACACTATCGTTCAGAAGTTTCGGATCGGTAAGATTTTTTAATGTTTTTGAAATAAGTCTCTTATGCTCACCAAGGCTCCATTTATTTACTGAAAAATACTAGAGATGCACCAAGGTATCGTTTTTTTATTTTTGAACCATCTGCATATCGGCTATAGCATGAAAAAGGCAGATATAACAAACCAATGGTTTATTAATTAACTGCGTGAAGTGTGTGAGAAGTTCGCACACATCCATAGCACATGCCCGGAAAGCTACGTCTCAGATAGCACGCGAATACTGAATGGAGTTGTCTTTCACTTCTTCTAATTCACACAAAATCACATATCAAAATGGCCACCTTGGAGAGTATCCTTGTAAACATAGTCGGTTATGTCTTAAATTAACGTAAACAGCTGAGAAATAAAACGCTTGTGTAACAGTATATTGGATCCGTGCAGCTCTTAAAGTGACAGCAGTCTGCTGAATGTTAAATGGGTCCAATCCATGTTCGTTAGAAATTATTTGATGATGCAGCAATAAACTAACTTGTATAAATGAATGCATGCATTTTTGAACTTTAAATATGAGAGCAAGTGCAGGGGTGCACATAACTTTTTTGGTCTGGTTCTCAAGGGAGCACCTGGAGATGTTGCTTGGTACTCACACTTTACGCGACACACTTATCCTAAAAGCTGTCCTCATCACTTTCCTCCTGACTGCTCTCCTCACTATCTTCTTTTCTCTCAAACATGGTAGATGAAGATAATGATTTTTTTTTTACTAACATTAATGACACAGACAACAGCAGAGGCTGCTGTCACTTTAAGAAGGAAAGCACAGACCGAATAACTGACACATCTGGTTTCTTTCTCAACTGTTCACTTATGACATAACCAAGAGAATAATTGCCGAGACAGGTATTTTGACATAATTTTGTGTGTATGTGTCCGTTCAAGCGCAAGTAAACTCGAAAGAGGATTTAATTTGGTGTTCGAGCGCTGTCTGACTGTCTCTCTCTCTCTGCGTGTGCGTGTTTCGGGGGTGCGAGGCTGTGCGCACAGATAACAGCTCACGAGTCCCGATTTTCGCCTCTTCTTCCGCTTTTAAAATCATTTGAATGTGTTAATTGGCGAGACAAAACACGTCCAAATGATAAACTTTCACTCTATGATGGTTAAATTTAGCAGTTAATCCACAAATCACATGCGTGCCGAACCGCTGGACCTTATACGAACGGATCACGGAGTAAGTGCGATCTGTTGCACACCTAATAATTAAAGAACACACTTATCATCATGATTGCTATCTTACCAGACATGGAGAAAAATCCTACTCCAGTAAGTAAAGTGTCCCTGTGAACCGGTCCTCAAAAATGTTGGTACTCAAAAGCGCTTCCCTCCATGTTTTCTGGTTCGTTTATTTTTACAGCGCATGCACACCTGCGTACCACTTATGTGCACCCCTGAGCAAGTGACAAATATCGGCATTGGTATCGGCCAATAATTGTTTGTTAAAACCGGTATTGATATTGTGAAATATTTTTAAAATTTAAAATAGCGTTTACTGTTTTAATACATTTTAAAAAATAATCCATTCCTATTATGGCAAAGCTGAATTTTCAGCATCATTACTCCAGTCTTCAGTGTCACATGATCCTTCAGAAATCATTCTAATATGTCAGGCCCATTTTGGTGCTCAAGAAGCACTTCTTATTATATTCAATGTTGATAGCAGTTCTTAATATTTTTGTGGAAAAATGTGATAAATTTTTTTCATTGATGAATTTAAAGTTCAAAAGAACAGCATTTCATTGATGTAGACATTTGTTTATAATATTCTAAATGTATTTGCTGTCACTTTAGATCAATTTAATGTCTTTGCTAAATAAAATTTTAATTTCTTTCAAAAAAAAATAAAAATCCTACCTCAAACTTTTGAACGGTAGTCTATGAGGAAATATTTAATTATTTTAAAATCAGTTACATCTTTATTTTAGAACAAAAAGCCCTCACCTGTTGGGCCTGCAAGTTGTTTGCGGCTCTCAGCTTGGCTCTTGCTGATTGGTCGGATAACAATGGAGTCGGCTCTGATTCTAGGATTGTACACCTGTCACAATGAAACATCACAGTTTCATGCCCACCAATCAAAATGTAAATATGAAACAGAGCTCATAATAAGGAATAGTCCGTAAAGTTCAAAATAAAAACAATCACTACATACATATCTTTTTTGCACTCCAGCATCAATCACAAAGCGAATGCTGTGAACGGCCCAGAATAAGTCTTCATTGGGGCTGCAGGTGAGGAAGACTCTCCTGCTCTTGCTCTCCTCAGACAGCACTGAGAGACTGTCTCCTTGCGCCGGGCACAGAGACACAGGCACCAGCTCGCCATGAGACAACGCAAGATTGACACCCTCTCTCCGCAAAATGGCATGGGCACATTCAATCTCCTTGAAAATGAATCAAGAAAAAAAAGTTTCTATTACCATGGAAATGGGACCTTTTTTTAATTCTATGCCAGATTCACCGAAGGAAAGCAGGGTGACATTTGCGTGGCATAAAACTAAGGAACCATTAAAATAGTGATCTGCCTGTTGCCTGGGCTCACAAAGGATGAGATAAAATATATTAAAAAAATATGCAATAAAAACATCAGATTTTAGTAAAGACTGAAAGGGTGTGTTCACACTTGTAGTTTGGTTCTCTTGGTTCTTTTGGTCCGGATCAAAATAGAAAATGGTACACTTAGTCCTGGTTCGCTTAGCGTTCACACTGTCGTTTTTAACACCGAACGTAAAGACACAAAAAAATGGGCAACAACGACTATGACGAGAAAAAAACAGGTATGCTTGAGTATTCTGTCCTTTTAGGGTCACACCATGTGACATGACATCCTGTTTTCGGTTTGTTTATATGTCCGTTTTGTGTTCTGAAAAGATGGGTCTTGGTACGCTTCCAAACTAACTCTAGTGCGGTTCGACTGAAATATGAACGCAAAACGGACAAAAGACATATAAACAAACCAAAAACAGGATGTCATGTCACATGATGTTTGGTGCACACCAGGTTTCGGACTGCAGCGTTCACGCTTATTCAAATGAACCGCAGGAAAAGGGTAATCACACCAGAGTTCGCTTTAATCGAACCAAACCTGGCAAGTGTGAACACACTCTAAAACTTCATCTGAGACCTTAAATCTGTATGTCTGTTTACACACAACAAGACATTATCATTAATTATCAACTTTATAATTTTAATTATTTTTTATAAATTAATAAATTCAATAAATATAATTATTTAATTTGCAGATATCAAATAAGCATATATTTTAAATATAAAATAAACATGAAACGTTATTATATTATATTATGTTATAGATAATTATTTTTTGTTTTAATTTAATTTATATATTTAAAAAATTAAATTACATGATCAACTTTCAAACAATTAGACATTATTTTTATATATAAATAAATGCAATAAATGAAATTATTTAATATATAAATATTAAATAAATATTAATTATAAAATATAAAACATTATTATATTATAATTTAATGAAAAACATGTATTTGTTAATTTATAAAATTATTTGTAAATAATAAACTTTTTTAAAAATGTCAACAACTAGTCCAGCACTATCTCATCTATTAACGTTTAAATGTCTCTTACTTGCTCAGTTGCCAGAAATGTCACAATGTCTCCATGGTTTTGATTCTGATGTATCTCCAGAGCCAGTCTAAGAGCAGAGCAGAGGTAATCCTTCACACCTCCTCTCCCACTACCATACACCACCTCGCACGGCTGTGGCCCTTCCAGCTGGATCTGAGGAACGCTTCCATAGTGACGTAGCAGTTTCTCAGCGGAGTGAGGGGCGGTGAGGATGACCAGTCTGAGCTCCGGCCGTGCGAGGAGCATGTCTTTGAGCAGTCCAAGGAGCAGGTCTGTGCTGACGGTACGTTCCTGGGCCTGATCAATGACCACAACACCATACTGCTCCAAGAGGGGGTCCGACATCATTTCCCGGAGCAGCACATCATCTGTGCAGTACCTGCAAAGCAACAGATGTCATTGTCACAGGTGAGAGTGCAAATCTCCATCTATTTAATACAAAATCCTATCAATCTACAAACAAAAATAACGAGCTAAGTGAAGACAAGCAGACACAATTAGATGATAATTTACTCTGGGAATTGTCAGTGTTTTCCTTAAGGTCAGTGTTTTCATTAAGTCCGACCCTCTCAGCTGTTCTAATCACAGTTCTGGCTCTTTGTTCACCAGACTGACTTATGGCGGCTCTGAAAGGTTTGATGAAGCATATGGGCTGCACGGAAGCACGGCAGCTGCCATGGAGACCCTCAAACCGAGGCCCCTCAGCCCTTTTGTTAGCTTTTATATTGTTTAGAATGACAGGCGCCCCTGAAAAGGAGATGCACGTGTGATGGTAATGACGGGGGGAGGGGCAGATAGTGGAACTGAATGGAAAAAAAGACCTGGGAAAATGACCAAATAACGTTGTGTAGACTTTGCATTACTGAACATGCCTCGGGATCATATACGCACCTCAATACAGTGTCAGGGGAGCAACAGGTCTGAAGTGGGATGCTGTATCCAACCTCATTGCCGATGTTGACGTCCATCTCGTCAGCCACACGGAGGGCCAGTTCCACCGTGCTCTGTTGGTGAATTTGAGTGCACACTACCATGCCATTCTGATACTGCGCAGATAGGCAAAACTCTGCACACCACTGAGGGATCTAAATGAAGATTAAGACAGATAACACATGATGTAATCAAAAATAAAACTCCCAAATAACATACTTTTGGTACTTTCAGTGCTAAATGAACTAATAGTAGTGAATATGTTGTATCTGCCCCATTTACTTTATTTTCCTTTGCATAAAAGATGAAGCAATAACTTAAATTCAGTTCAAAATTCAGCCTTTTAGGGCAAAATATGAGTTTTAAAATACCAACAAAACATTAAAATACTTCTTTAATAGCATTTTAATGTACAAATTAATATTATAAACACTCATAAACTCACCTGAGTGCTTTGTCCTGTTTTAGCTGTGCCAGTAACTATCACAATCTGGCTGTTTATCAAAGTGCCCATAAACTCGCATTTCGCTTCCCACACCGGCAGACCTTTTCTTTCTCTTAATAGTTTGTAATATCGTGAAGAAAAAGGGAGCCCGTCGAACTGATTCAACTCCAGCAGATCATCCGAATCAATATCTTGAGTTTCGTTGATTTCAGATAGTTTTTCCACATCTGTTGAGGATAGCTCAATCTCCATCGCTGCCCTAATGCGCCTCTCTCTTCAAGTGCTCAAATAAATCACCACGAACAAATCGACTGAATCACGCACTATTAATTATGTGACATATTTATGGCCTTAAATAGATTACCTCTTCCAGATGACTTTTATGGACCCGCGCTCAGGCGATACAGACCCTTTGTGTCATCAGTTGTCCCGCTCAGCGGACTAGCGATTGAATGAATCGTTCTTTTGAACCGGATCATTTTGAATCGGATCATTAATGAACATAAAACCGATTTGAACGGTTTGCACTGAATCGGTCCGAGTGGTTCTCGAGTCAGCGCATAGTAATAATTTAATGGGTCAATTTAATGGGTGAAAATGTTGTTTGACAGTTTTAAAAATAGCCTACACATGAAACTGAGTTGGTTTTTAATAAATTATTAAAACATGCTTAATGTTTTCAGACAAATGTAGTTTGCCTATTGTTTATTTTAAAGGGATAGTTCACCCCAAAATGAAAATTCTGTCATCAAGTTGTTATAAACCTGTATGAATTTCTTTGTTCCTGTGAACACAAAAGAAGATATTTTGAAGAATGTCAGTAACCAAACAGTTGATTTGGTTACTGACTTCCATAGTATTTTTATTTATTTATTTATTTATTTATTTTTATTATTATTATTATTATAAATAAACTGTTTGGTTACCCATATCAACTCAAACAAGCTAAATATGGATATAAATTAAAAAAACAAACAAACAAACAAACATTTATTTATAAAATTTAGTCGTCTACAGCGGGGCCCACAAGGGAAGAGGGCCTCAGCAAATTTCCAAGATGGCCTCAAGATGACTTTAAAATTTATTCATTCTAAAATTGTGATTTCTAGGCCTGAAAAAGTAATGTATATTAATTCAATTTTAAAACGACGTAAGCATTGTTATAGGTCTACGTTTTATATAGCTAATTTTAAAAATGTATAGGCCTACTATAAAATATTTGATTGGGTAGGAACTGTAAGAAAAACACATTTCAAATAACATAATTTAAAGCATGTAATATACCATGGAGCACGTGATGACGTAAAAGAATCACTGACTCTTTTTTGACCCGGCTCTTTACCATAAATTGTTCGAAAGAACCGATTCGGTCTTACCGTCATAAGCGCACTGAATCACCGCTCGGACGCGCAGCGGCAGAGATTTTAAGCGGTCATGTGGTCATTTAATCTCATCATCACAATAGTGCCCCAGATGATGAAAGTGACTACAGGGTAAAAGGTTCAGTCTGGATAAACATACTTCGCTCTGTTAAAACAAAAACAATATTTTGAACACGTTTTGGAATGAGTGTTTCGTGCAACAAACAATTAAATGGTCCACCACAGATTGCGCGCACTATAGCACCAATGATGTCACCATGACAACCGTAATGCTTGCAGAGTCAGTCAGATGTGCGCGAGAGAGACAGGCAAACACACAGCAGCAAAACTATCATCCTCTTTGTGGGGAATTTCTCAACACAAGGACGCAGGCCGAGACAACCATGAACCCAGGTAGACTTTTGATTTGTTTTGTGGCTACTAGTTCATTGTCAGGACATTTAAAAAACTGTAGTATTTCCAAAAACTTGTTTACGTTTGTAAAATATAGCTAATAGAGGACAACAGAGAGAAGAGATGAAAACGAAATGCTTGACAGAATTGTTTACAACTTTTTCAGACGAACTGTATTCAAAACAACACCATAATGGTTGAAATAATTTTCATATACCGCAGGGTTTTTTTTATTCCTCGTTTATATTTGATAAATATATAAGCAAAAACTTGTATATAATAAAATATTTATATTTTTTGTAACATTTTAATATATTGATTAAAATATCACTAGGCCTACTGATTTTTTAACTTTATGAAGAGTTGCATTTATTTATTTAGTTAGTTTTCTTCAGCAACAGTGATTAAAAAGTAATAAGTAATGTTTTAACTGAATCACTAATGCAGGAACAAACTTTATTCAAAACAACACTTTTTATAAATTAATATTCATATAGTACCACATAAAGTTTCTTTATTCCTCTCTTATATTTGATTAATATAATTAAAAGCTAGCATATAATAAAATATTTTGTATATTTTTATACAATATTTTTAATAAAATAATTAAAATATCACTACTGTGAAGAGCTGCATTTTATTTATTTATTTGGAAAATTATGCTACATTGCCAGTATTTTCTCCAGCAACAGTGATTAAAAAGTAATGGATGATCTTTTAACTGAATCACTAATCCGGGAACAATCTTCTGTTAGTTATTCTTGGTGCATTGTTACATGATATTCATGACCTTTATTAAGACGATGAAACCAATAGGCTGCAGTTTACTCATACAGTATGTCACACCTGAATAGCAAAATCATTCCATGGATGCTGCTGGATCAGATAACTGCATATTAACCATAGATTGGTTTAGGTTTCAGCCCTTGTCATATGGTTAACAAAAAGTAATATGACTGTGAAATTAAATGACTGCAAAGCTAATTATGTCTAAAATTCACATTAAATATACAAACAACGTGCATGACGTTAAGAATGTGCCATTTATTATCTCCAGAAGTCCCTCAGCCACCTGTGATTGGGAAGGTCAGTCACCACAGTATCGAGCTGAGCTGGATGAATGAAGAGAACAAACCTCGAACTGGCCCCCCTGAACACTGGAGCCACTTCTCTGTGGAGCAGATGGACCCCAAAACACATAAATACAGTACCAAATACATGTCAGTGTTCTCTCGATCACCCTGAACATTATTTCTCTGTACCTTTTTCATTTTAAAACTGGCTTTTCAGTAACACAGCAATCTTTTGGTGTTTTATCACAGAGGGTACGGCACCCATCATGTTTTAGAGGGATTGGAGTCCAGCACCAGTTACAGTTTTAGACTGAAGGTCACCAGACCCTCGGGGGAGTGCAGCTTCAGCCCTGCGGTCTCTGTCTTCACCACCCGTGAGATATTTTACCTCCAGTCAAAGACTTAACCTATTATTTTAAACCTAGTAAATCTCATTGTCATCCTTGCTTTTATTGGTTAGAAACAAAAACATAGGGATTCACTAACAAAAAATATAGGTAACACTTTACTTTGGGGTCTTTTAACTAGTTGCTTATTAGCATGCATATTACTAGAATATTGGCTGTTTATTAGTAATTATTAAGCACATATTAATGCCTTATTCTGCATGACCTTATTCTACATTCTTAATCCTACCCAATACCTAAACTTAACATCTAACTTACTAACTATTAATAAGCAGTAAATTAGGAGTTTATTGAGGGAAAAGTCGTAGTTAATAGTGAATACATGTTCCCTATACTAAAGTGTAACCAAAATGTATACTACCATTCAAAAGTTTGGTTCCATTTAAAGAAATTTACTCCGCAAACACATTATATTGATCAACAGTGACAGTAAAGACATTTATAATGTTACAAAACAAAATTCTGCTGTTACTTTGAACTTCCCATTAATCAAAGAATCCCTAAAAAATGTATCCCTAAATTAATTTGGGGTAACGCAAGTTATGTAATCAGATTCCTTTTTTTCAAGTAAGTGCTAAAGTAATGCATTACTTTTAAATTTACAACAAAATGTTGGTTACTTTTTTCAAATAAGTAAGGCAAGTTACTTTGTTTTCCCATTTATAGACTGACACATCTCCTATCCCCATGTTAAGAGAAATTGGAAGTAAGGTACAGAGGCATTGTGTCACAGGAATAAATTACATTTTTTAAAAAGAAATTAATAAAATCCTAAATTGTGATAAAATTTCTGTTTTTAATGTATTTTTGATCAAATAAATGTGGGCTTGGTGAGCATGAGGCTTAGTTAAAAAACAAACAAACAAAAAAAAAATCAAACCAACCACAAACTTTTGAACGGTAGAGTATTTGGTTAATGTTCTGATGGTGTCACCACAGGAGAGCCGTACTGTGGGAAGAACCTCCACCAGGCAGTGAACAGGGAGGATGAGGAGGAGCTGACCACAGTGCTACAGTCAGGGTAAGACCCACTGACAATCTGTAAAGGCATCTTTACATAAAAAAGTTTAGGCTGCTCTGTGCCTGCTCATAATTTAGTGTAAAGGTGCAATTCCACATAAAAGCCAGACTAAATTATGCCTGCTCTCACCCACCTCAGCCCCTGGTATTAAAGGGGACCTGTTATGCCACTTTTTACAAGATGTAATATAAGTCTCTGGTGTCCCCAAAATGTGTCTGTGAAGTTTCAGCTCAAAATACCCCACAGATCATTTATTATACCATGTTGTAAATACCAATTTTTGAGTGGAAGGAAAAACAAGCTGTTTTTGCACATGTATCTTTAAATGCAAATGAGCTGCTGCTCCCCACCCTGCTTTCCAGAAGAGGGCGGAGCCTGTGCAACTCCTGCCTCAGATACTTTGTCAAAAACTAACAAAACATCTGTTTGATTTTGATTATCATCTCTATCGTGGTCACGCTCACGTGACATTGCAGTTCTTCATCATCATGAAAGTTTATTATCTGCACGCATTTTAAAGCCATATCAGTCTAAACTTTTGATAGCTGGATGTCGGACGGCGCATCCCGTGAGTATTAAACTAAGTTCTCTTTCACGTCTTATTGCACTTAAACTATCAAATACACACAGTCCTGGTTTCATAGACAGGGCTTAGACTAAGCCAGGATTAGGCCTTAGTTCAATTAGGGCATCTTAGTAGCTTTTATGAAAGTGACCTATAAAAAACATTACTGCCTTGTCTGTGAAACCAGGGGACAAGGTTATGTCAAAAACACACAAAGTTCACAAACACAGTCGGTTATGTCTGTGAACATAAACAGCAGGGAAAGAAATCACATGTGTATATTAAATCTGTGTATTAAAGTGACAGCAGCGTAATATACAGTACCTACTGCTGTATATGCTGTTAATATGAATCAAACAAAAAAAAGCATGGTACCATTTAAGCAATAAGACTAAACGTGTTGAGCTATATAACAATAATTAGTTTTCTGTCTATAAATATATCAAAACAGTTGTTCCCTTGTCTATTAAAACATGTAATATATTAAAGCGTCTTTGGTGTTTCCATGGTTTCTACAAAATAAAACCGGAAACTGAGGGTAACGCGGGTATGACGCAATTGACAGGTGACTCTTCACACGTCCCGGAGCCTTGGTTAAAATTGCCATTTTCTCACGATTTACAAATAGTAGGAAACATTTGGGATATTGTAAGTACTCAAGTTAACAAAATATATAACACTGACCTAGTGGTTTTTGGATATTTTACTGCAAAATTCTTACATATTGCACCTTTAAATGCTCTGGCGAGAAGATAAACATGGCGGACTGTACAGCTCACTCAGGGCGGGATCTATGCTAATAGGGCAGATTCTCATTGCATAGAAACTGCAAACAGCGTGTTCTGTGACACTGCTTATGATTTATGGGGATTAAAAAAAGGAGTGGTGGATTTTTACCATTATAGGCTGGTTGTATAGTGTGTACACACACTGCCAACACACATTTATGTTCAAACACCATGTAAAAGTGAATTTTGCATAATTGGTCCCCTTTAAAGCAGAACGTTTTAATCGCTGTCTAAATGCATTTATGTCACCTCTGAGCAGCATTAAACAGTCAGTGGAAAGATACTTAAATGCCATTTCAGAAGCTTCTGTGCCGCATTTGCAGCGTAAATTTGGTATAAGACCACAAAATCACTTCCAACTTCTTCATATTAGTACTAACATTGTACTAAACAAAGGGATTGTTTCACTCCTCATGGCATTCTAAATCTGTATGATTTTCTTTCTTCTGCGAAACACACAGAAAAATATCAAAATATATTCTTTTGTGTTCCACAGAAGAAAGAAAGTCATGAAACTAAGAATTTTCATTTTTGGATGAACTATGCCTTTAAATACCAGTTCACACATTAGTCATAACCCCTCTCATGTAATTCCTCTCCCTAGAACGGTCGATGTGGATGTTCATGACAAAATGGGTTTCACCCCTCTCATGGTGGCAGCACAGAAAGGTTTCACCAGGTAAACTTGCTTATGATTCTGTTTTTAATTTAAAGCTAATTTAGAAGCGAGCTACTGAATATTAGTACTACTAAATATTAGTAAAATACAGTCATAAATTTCAAATTGCAATCAGCATTTGTTTGGCTTGCAGCTTAGCAGACATTTTGGTGAAGCATGGAGCTGATATTAACAAGAGAGATAGCACTGGAAAAAACAGGTGAGCTTGCATATGCCTTTTCGGTGCAGCTCTATGCAGTTCCATTTTATAATCATTCATGTCTTCTAATCATTTTTGTTTATCTATGCATGTTTTTTTTTTTTTCAGTTTAATGCTGGCCTGTTACGCCGGTCACCTGGACACAGTGAAGCATCTGCGTAACTGCGGGTCAACATGGCAGTCTCGGGACACGGATGGCTGCACACCACTCCACTGGGCTGTGGATGGAGGACACCTGCCTGTCATTACATATATGATCCAAGATGGTTGTGAGGTCAGAGGTCAATTTCATTTCATGTGATGTAAAGTGCAAAAAACCAAATGCTCAAAATTTAGTGTACATTAAAGTAGGCGTGAAATGGAAGTTGCCGGCTTCTCGAACAATAAAAAAAATGTAGGGCGGGACTTGATTTCCCTTACAAAAAATAAGTATGCTTCAAGTTCATTTTATTAAGTATACTTAGCCAAAGTTAAGTTCAAGTATAAATGTAAGCATACTTTATGTAGTAAGCATACTAATATCAATGTACTATTTCAATACTACTTAGGATTAAATTGGCCCACTTTTTAGTATATATAAAAGTTTACTTTTAAATATACTGTGTAAGAGTAAACTTTGAGTACACTAGTTTACAACTACGCTTTTTGTTTGTACTGTAACTATATTACGAGTGAACTTATAGGTATACTGATTAGTTTACTAGTTAAATACTTGTAGCACATTTTTTTTAGTTTATGAAAGTACACTTTGAAGTATACTCTCAGTAAGCTACTAGTTTAGTAGTTTTATACGGCAAGAATACTTGTAAGTTTTCTTCATACTTAAAGTGCAAAAATAATATATAAATAGTACTGTAAGTATACTACTGTGTTCCTATTTAGGTATTAATTTTTATACTTGAAATTTACCTTTAACTGTACTTTAAATAGATTTGAAGTAAATTCATCTGTACACTACCAGTGGACTAGCCTACACAAAAATTAGGAATATATCTGTTTTCTTTATAAATCAATATTTTCAAACAATGCAAGTTTATAAGACAGTATGTAAAACTGTGTAAAAAGTATTTAATAGGCTACTCAATCAAAAGAGTAAACACAACTACAAGCCAAGTACACTTAGAATACTTAATTATACTTTTAAGTACATCTCAATCATAAGATGTACTTAATGTACTTAAGTACATAAAACATTCTTATTTTATACTAATAGCACACTTGAATAAGCTTCTTTTCGTAAGGGTTTGTCCATCAGTAATTGATTGGACGGTTGTGGTTTGCCGTGGCTATGATCTCATGTGAGTGACAGGTTGAGAGACACATCATCAGAGATGTCACTGCAAGAGGGAGGGCAAGTTATTTTGATTAAAGATATTGAGGATATGTGAATAAAAAAAAAAATGTGCACAGATAAAATAAATATTTATGCAATATTCCATAAGAATTGCCCATTTTGATTTCAAGGTGACTTTAATGGTATTCCATATGACCAGTTATTGCCGATATTTTAGCTTTTAGCTCTATAGCAATGATATTTCACTTAAATGAAACCTCTTTTGACAGGTTTTAGATGTAGCATCTGGGACGGCTTACTATGTCAAATGTCGAGTTAAAGACCCTGTACTGTCAGTTTAAAGCATCTGTGTTTTTGCACTCTGACAGGTGGATGTGATGGATAAAGTGTCTCTCTGGACTCCTCTCATGCGTGTGTCAGCCATCAGTGGGAACGCTGCGGTGGCCTCCGTCCTCCTCCAGGCTGGAGCTGATGTAAACGTCCGTGACAAGGCTGGCAAGACACCACTAATGGTATTTATCATCAAAACAGCCACTAGGATTGTCGTGGACAAGATGGATTACATTATTGCCGGCTTTTTTTTTTGGTTATAATTTTTAGGTTGCTGTGCTGAATAACCATGTGGAGCTGGTGAAACTTCTGCTAGACAGTGGGGCAGATCACCATATGAAGAATGAGGTAACAGATTATAATCATTATTATATTCATAATCCATAAATGATTTAACAATAGGAGTGCAATAAAACATTCTGCCAGAGGAAAACTGATAAGATTATATTTACACCCTAATGTAGTATGGAGCAGGTGCAGCGGATATGGCAAAAGCTTTTGGGAGACAGGTAAGATGAACTATTCATGAACAAATTAATGCCATTTTGTAGCTTGGAACAAAAAGACAATTTCTGTTTCAGAACATCATAAACTTGCTGGATAAAATAAGCATGGAAGATTCAAATCGACTGACATTAACGGGACAGTTCTGTTATGGAGAAAAGAAATGATCTTTATCTTAATGTCATGTTTGACATATTACATGATAAAACTTTAATGTTTCTGCAGTGTAAAATAAAATGAAATTGAATTCACAATAGTAATACCCTCGTTTATTCTCATTCAAGTCCTTGCTTGCATTACCCAAAGTATCCAGTAACTTTTTTTGAAGGCATTCACATTTCCCTTTTAATATCCTAATTCATAGAAATAAAACAGCTGAGCAATAATCTGACAGATTATCTGTCAAAAAACAACAAAAAAAACATCAGTGAGCATTCAATACATCCACATGAGTGCATATAAAAAGGTGGAATGTACATACATTGCTGTGACTAGGTAAACAAGAACATAAAGAAACACACAGGCTTGGCTTGAATGAAATACTGTGACAGCTGGGTATGTTACACTCCCAAAGCAACAACGCTGGAATATTATATGGAAAATTTGAAGTGTAATTTCGCCCCCAGGGTGAAGTACCAAGCAGAACAACAGTCCCATAAGTTTATGATTAACGGTGAGTCCAGCTGTGCGTAAAGAGAGCTGTGTTATAGGCAAGAGGGAACCACTTGGTGTGTAAAAATGCCATAGTTGTGACAACACACACCAGAAGTGATATTTACTACATCCTGTGTACTTTACATCATCTTGATGTCCAACATTTTCATTAGAGGGTAGTGAAAGATGGCTATTTGGCTAAAGAGACTACTTTAACCATTCAAAAGTTTGGAGTTGTTAAGATTTTTTTTAATGATTTGAAAGATGTCTCACCAAAGCTGCATTTATTTGATCAAATAAACAGTAATATGGTGGGATATTTGTACAATTTAAAATAACTGTTTTGTATTTTAATGTATTTTAAAATGTAATTTATTTCTGTGATGGCAAAGCTGAATTTTTAGCAGTCTGTCTTCAGTGTCACATGATCTTTCAGAAATTATTCAAAAGGTCCCGATATACTCACAGCAAGTTCTTTTTTCTTAAAGGATTAGTTCACCCAAAAATGAAAATTCAGTCATTTACTCGCCCTCATGAAGCTCAACCGAACCTGTTTGACACACGAGAACAAACCTCTTCCGAAAGCTTCAAATCTTTTTCAAAATCAGTTCAAATCTGTGCGTACGCACATTTTATAAATAATCCCCTATGTTTTTACTGTCACTTTTGATATATTTCATGCAGCCTTGCTGAATAAAAATATTAATTAAAAAAAAAGAAAATCATACTGACCCCAAACTTTCGAACGGTAGTGTATACTGTCAGAAATTATACAAGAAATACAGTACAGAAAATTCAACATCTATAAGCTCAAGTATTGGAAGATATTTCACAGAACGTGTATACAGCACAACAAGGCCAGAATGACACAGACATGACAGCTGCTGGATCCTGATGGCTCAGTGGGAATGCTGATCTGTGATTCTGTGATATTTTAAGAGCTGTGGTTTCACTACACATTTCGCGTTATCACTGGGAGTTTTCTGAATGTTTCAAAACATATTGGAAAAGGAACATCACAACCCTTCAAGTGTTTGGACTATAAATACTGACTGGATTTTTACATTTTCTGAAGAAAAGTAACAGCACATCTCTCCTCAAGAAGCCGCATGATTTGAGGTATCATTCATGTCCGTAGCAGAAACAGTTAAATGCTTTGGGTTTAAGTTTGAGCAATAGAAAGGCATGTTCATACCAAGAATAATATATTAGTGCCCACATTAGCGGATTATAATAGCTCGAACTCTTAAAGCAGGATGGATTCTGATTGGCTGTCAATGTTTTTATTATTCATCAGCTGAAAAAAAAAGTGATTCCAACAATATTGTTTCTCTGTGCCATTATCGTTAATTATATACAGTCAAACCAAAAATTATTCAGACACCAGATATAATTTTTTTACTAGTGGGTGCAGGACACTATAGTTCATTTATGTAAGTGAGGATAACAAAATAAAGTAAACTGTGACATATTATACCCAAAAATTCTTCATACAGTGGACTACCAGTAAAATTGATAAAAACTACACAAATTATTCAGACACTCTGACCTGACCATGTTTTGCTTAAGTGTTATCTGACATAATTAAGATTAATTTTTTCTGACAGTTTAACTCAGATCTTGTCATATTTTATTACCGTTTTTTTAAACTATAGTGAATAAACTGTAATAATGAATGAAATGTTCAAGGTGTCTGAATAAATTTTGATTTGACTGTATATATCTTAATAATATATCTTAAAAATTTTCAATATAGTTATCGTCCTTGGTGTGAACGGGCCTTAACAGTGATTCTTGCATGGGCAGATAGAACTGCATTTGCTCAAGCACATATGATTTTAAGGTAGTGTATTTAAAAAAAAAAGTTAGTTTGTTGGTGCCCATGAGCATGACTGCCACAGATGACTGAACAATAACGGCTCACATCACTTCCTCCTTCATGACATGTCTCATTCAAGTAAATGCGAAGGTATTTTTGCACTTAGTGGCTGATTCCATTCCAGCGCACTGTTTAATTAGATTTCATGTTTCAGTATCCCAGACATGCTGCGTCATTATAAAGCAGCTCTTTTTTTGATCTTCACAGCTCCAATTAGAACGTCACATGTTGTCATCTCGAAATTACGGTAATTCTGTCATGACAACTCTCGGGAGATTGGCATGGTAATGGATATGGATATGGATATGGATATGTTAATGTATTTGGTCTTTGCGGAATAGATCTGCTACGCTGCTGCTGCTGCAGAGCAAGTACCGAGACTTGCTACTGCCAGTACATTCACAGACATTGCTGTGAGCATGTAAGACATGCTGCTGCTGCCGCGCATGTAACATACATGAAATAATCCCCGTAGCAGATCTATACAGGTGGAGCTGGGGAAGGTGGAGGGTTTATGAAAGCCTGCAGCAAACACTTCCGGTATTTGTTTGAATGTTGAGCCGCAGCTCAACAACCAATCAGCTGTGCTATGCAGATAATGATGTGATCACTACCAAATGAGTTAGACCTATCAGCCTGCGCCATCTACAGTTTCATGCCAGAACTATGTAATTACGACATGGCGTGAACGTAGCATTAGATCAACTGAAGGGAAAAAACACTCAAAAAGGGAAGAAAAACATGATTTGTTGCCTTATTTTCAACATGTAAAAACAAAACAAAAAATTGTAATTAAAAAGTCACAATGTTCATACAGTAAAAAAAGTGTCAAGCACAGCACATGGTTTCCTCCTCACAATAAATATACATCTTAAATAGTTCTGCAGTACCTGAGCGAGAACAAACAAACACCTTTTTTGAGGAGGCACAGCACCAAGGTGTCCGGTCAGCCCTCTTCTCTGTGAGAACCTCTGTAGAGTTTCTGCAGGGTGGTCACTTGGTCCAACAGAGTTTTCATAGTGCAAACAAGTGTGTTCAGATGCTGGTGAAATTCACCCAGTGCTGCGGTGTTCATATGTCAGTGATCATAAAAAGGTAATCTGGGAAGAGGTCTACAAAGTAACCAAACAAATGTAGTTAGCTTTCATCCATAAATATGTGATTCTACCAACAATATCACAATGGGACTGACCTGTTCGGCAGTGGTATGGAAGGAGGTGGTCGTGGTACTGTTGGAATCGGGATGGCTAGAGGTCTAGGGCCTGGTATCCGCACTCCCACCGCTGACACGCTTCGACCCACCCCATGGCCTCTGATTAAGGGGTCCGCAGGAAGTGGTTTCTGTGGGGCACTGGGCTTGTCATGGTCCTACATGTGGCAACACATAAGATTTCCTGGTTTATCACACATATTTAAACCATTATAGACCAGGGGGCCTCAGCAAACCAAAGACTTTATATACAGAAAGACGGTCCACTCGTATTACTATGAATGGGAGAAAGTGCAACGTGCAATATGGCCTTCTAAAGAAAACAGCCAATCGTTGACTGGTAAAATGTCATCACTTCACTGCAGCTGCCGGTTCCTGTAGAAACAGTCAGTTCTGAGACGCGCACTTAGGCAGGGTTCATGAACACCAGATTCAAGGACTTTTTAAAGCACTGTTTATTTTATATCAAGCACCTATCAAACTCACGTCCCAGCATATGGAGCGTCATGAAAGACCTCTTACAGTACTTAACATTTTAATCCTCCTATTGCATTTGCATCCATTTTAACCTGGAAGAGGTACAGAATCATTTGTACATTAATTTTGGAAATATATTAAATATATATATAATATAACAATTATTCCACACTAGTTTTGGTTTTCATTTTTTATGAATCATTACTTGAGTAAAGACATTATAATATAGAGAGAATATTGTAAAAATACATTTTGCAATTGAGTGAAAAAAAAAAGGATTATATGGATCGTAATTTTGGCTTATAAAGTCAGAATATATACACTATATTATAGATATAAGCTTGCAATTCTGAGAAAAAAATCAGAATTGCAATTTATATATCACAATTCTGACTTTGTAAGACACAACTGTGGCTTTATAATCACGCAATTCTGACTTTTTAACTCATAATTGTGCATTTAGGGTAGAGTGGGGGAAAACGCCCCCTTGGGGGAAAACTAACTCAACATAATATGCATAATATTCTTATTAATAAGTAGAGGTGGGCGATATGGCAAAAATATCACGATTCATGATTTGATCACAAATCTTTTTCATGTTGGTTTTACTATTTTGCCAGTGACTGAGCAGTACTGTCAAACTAATTTCCCTATATATTAAAAAGTAGCCTTACAAGATAACAAAGTATAAAAGAAAAAAAGAATGACAGACTTTCAGACAAAGTGGATGAAGAAAAAAATACTAATTTATGTGTTTCTTGTTAAAGCT
The DNA here is from genome assembly GCA_039654765.1 of Mylopharyngodon piceus. NCBI lineage: Eukaryota > Metazoa > Chordata > Actinopteri > Cypriniformes > Xenocyprididae > Mylopharyngodon > Mylopharyngodon piceus. Next base: position 7,019,450 of record CM077449.1, read on the forward strand.
ACTGTATTAAAGAAACTGAAAAAAAAAGGAAATTCTGTCATTATTTACTCACCGTAGAAGTTGTTTTAAACCCGAATAAATTTCTTCTATTGAACATACAAGGTTTTTTTTAGAGAATGTGGGTAAACAAACAGTTGCTGGTCCCCATGAGTTCCATAGAGGAAAGAAAATACTATGGATGTCAATGGGTACCAGCAAATGTTTGGTTACCCACATTCTGCAAAATATGTTCTTTTGTGTTCAGCACAAGACAGAAATTAATACAGGTTTGGAACAACTTTAGAGTGAGTAAATAAAGACAGAATTTTCATTTTTGGTTGAACTATCCCTTTAAGGACAAGTCGCAGCATGTGTTGTCTGTCCCTTTAAGGCTCTTGCGCGCATCTAATATATTGACACGCATTCGATTTTCTTTCAACTGCTTACTTTCACTTTACACTTAACCGATGGTGTAAACCTTGTGTGTATTTGACAGTATTAGCAGAATAAGATGCTAATGATAACTTTGTCCAGCAAATGCAGCGTTTGACAGGCTTTTTAATGCACGTGCGCATTAGCTTGGTCCAGCCTGGAAAAATGCCGTTTTTGTCATGATTCGAGTGTTTAGAGACAGTTGTTGTCAGATTTCATTGGTGATTTCAAATATGAAATTTAGTGACATTTAGCTACCAGTTTTAGCTACTTTCAATTGAAAGCAGTTGGCAACACTGGATAGGAGCTGCACTTGCAAAGATGGCATTTCAAAGATGACCGCCAAGTGAAATGACTTGTCTTAAAGGGACTTTAAAAACTTTCAAGGGGCTGTATGATAGTGATGGGCGCTTTCGAAACACTGTTTCATGAAGCTTTGAAACATTTATGAATCTTTTGTTTCGAATCAGTAATTCAGAGTGTGTATCAAACTGCCAAAGTCACGTGATTTCAGCAAACGACGCTTTTTTACCCAATGGCGAACCATTAAACAAGTGTCTGTGTTTTACCTGATCTCTGATCAGTTTTATACATTTGTAGACATTTTAATGAGACATTTGTATAATTAAAAGGAATAATAGTAGTAGTTAATAGTCTCTTATTGGCCTGTTTAACTGAGCCATCCATAGAACAAACAAAACAAGCCATGGGAATTGATAAAAGAACACATATTACACAGAAACTTAATATTTAATGGTATTAGATGATTAATTGCATTTGACAGATTATACTTTCAATAAAACATTTGCAATGGGTTTGTAAAAGCTGTTTTTAAGCATGTTTGGCCTGAGTTTTTGTTGCATTTACACTGTTTTGACCAGCATGTGGTGTTTCGAACGCTTTGAAATAGTGAATCATTTTGCAAAGCAATTGATTCAATTGATTTGAAGCTTTGTTTCTGCCATCACTACTGTATGACTTAAAAGTATTTACATTAATAAATGATTAATATATATAATAACAAAATCACAAAATGGAATCTCAAAAAAGAATTGTGTTTAATTTAATATATCCAATATTGTGTTGGACAGCAGGTGTCTTCGAGCCAAAAGGGTTGAGAACCACTGTTATAAGAGAAAAAATGTGTGTAAACAGTGCTAACATCCTATTGCCACTAGATGGAGCTGTGATTACATGCATAGTCCTGGAAAACCAGGTTGGCAACAATGCAGAATAACAAAACAAAATGTGTAGCACTCCCAGTTCACCCAATGTTAAGTCAAGAGGTCATCATGTGTTACCAATTTACTCAGAGGATGAGGTCATGGCATACAGCCGTTACTTTTTCACAGCTGTTCAGCCTTGTTTTTTGGAAAACAAAGGAGAAATTGACTAATCCTAAATGCTTTCATTCATTTCAAATCCATTCTTGTCTTTCAGAAACTACATTTCTCCTAATTTTCGGTTCTAGTCATTGTATGGAAGTGATTTGTTCCCACAAACCATCATCTTAGTGAAAGCAATGTCATTATACAAGACAAGACCTTTTAATCAAGAGCGCGCGACGGTGTGTCGAGCCATGAGGCCAATTTGTGAGAACACTGTGAGAGGTGAAAGTGTTTCATGGCTCCCAGAGTAAATGTGAACTCATTCAAGAAGAAAAGGCCACTCAAGTGCACTAAAAAAACACAGTGGTTTTATATGTAAAGGGTTTAATGTGAATGCTTTCAATGAGGTCAGCATTGAAAGCAAGAAAGCAAGCTTCAATGTATCAGTCATTTGTATTGTGTGGCTCAGTTATATTTGAGCTCTGAAAGGTTTTTTGATGAAACACCACTGATGGAAAGGAAAGGAAAAAAAAAAAAAAAACTTGTTCATTGATTATATATGTAAGTTATAAAGGGGATTAAAGGTGTATATGTATTCCATTCAATACAAGACAGCATTTGTGGCACAATCTATATGTAGCATCTTTTTAAAAAATTGCATTTACAGTAATGAACTTTCAATGGAAGTCAATGGAGCAAGGTAGAAATTTTTTCTGTACAAAAATGCATAGCTGTAAAGTTTATATTGTATTTTTAAAAGCAAGATCTTGTTATGCATTCATTGATTTAATTCCTGTGTGTGGAGCTCCATATCAACAGGATTTTGCTAGTTATGTCACGTCCATTTCTGGTATCCCTGCACGTACCATGTGACATTTAGCAGATTTACAAGCTTTATATGGTCATGACAGGCTGTTTTATTGGAGATAACTGCACAGACATGGTTAGTAAATTATTTTTTCAATGCTAGTCTCATGCTAACATGTATAGTTTTGTTTAGACAGACAAAACAGCACATATTTGCTTTTACAAACTGAGGGACTAAAGGAAATTTTCAACAGCACTTCAACAGCAATGCTTACTTGAAATATATCTTTTTGTAACCTAGCAGATCTTGCCCCCCATTGACTACCATAGTAGGAAAAAAAAATACTATGGTAGTCAATGGGGGGCGAGATCTGCTTGGTTACAAACATTCTTCCAAATATTTTCATTTTTGGGGAAACCATCCCTTTAATGCCTTTTTAAAGTGAATGTAGTATACCTATCCCATGGATTAACCTTTATGGTATGTTTGTTATTTCTGAGTACAATGTGTTATCATAAAAATACCCATCTCGCACTTATTTATCAAGATAAATGTCTCCTTGAGGTGAGACTTTCTAGGATGCTGAATCTAACCACAGTCAGTTCACTGCAGTGCGGAGAAGTGAGATGAGATTCAAAGCAACAGATGTTCTTCTTCATGCTGTCTGATAGCATATCCTGCCAGTGTCCCCGAGCAGCACTTATCGTCTAAACCACATACCTTCACACACGGACGTCTCTCATCCCATCTCACAGGAAAGCTCTCATGCACCCGTCCAATCTCCTTCTCTCCATATCACTTTCACTCCTCTGCCTGCTCTGTCTACCCCACTCTTATATTTTTTGTCTTCATTTTATCTCCAACTGGAAACCTCATATAAGTAATTTATGTGGTTTGTAGAGCAATGGAAAGTGTAACGTCCTCGCTAATGTCTTCTTATCTCCATCCACTTGGTTTCTGCATCTGCCTGTCACTTTACAGCCAAAGAAATGGATCCTGTAGAACTTATATCAGCTGCAGCCTTATGGGCCATTCAAACAGAATGCATTTTTGTGTTGAAAAAAGTCAAACTTATTTATAATTTTGAGCGCTGTGTTTTTAGATAGCTGGGTCATGTGCAAGATGCTGCAAAAGACACAAGATGCAACGGAAGTGTAACGGTCAAAGGCATCCATCTAGCACGTTTACATAGAAAAACAATGGAAAAGTAGCACAGAAAAATGCAAAAATGTATTTGTGAACAGCCCCTTATGGTAAAACCTACTGACCCACAAGACTTTTTTGCAATATTTTTTGTTATTAATTACCAGCTGACAATGCTAATGCCAATTCATAAAAATCTAGGACTGGACACTGACACAAATGTCACGATTCATTTCGATTTTGATTCACAAGCTTGTGATTCAGTTTAATTAGATTTAGTATAGAATCATTTGGACAGTGGTGGACAGTAACAAAGTATTTTTACTTTGTTACTGTACTTAGGTTAATTTTTCAAGTATCTGCACGATTATAGATAAATTGAGAACCATGATTTTTTTGTTTCAAATAGAGATTGCGATTGTCCCACGATTCTGAACAGACAACTAAACAAAAAAATATGTAATCTACTAGAGGTTTTGACAAAATGTTAATTACTGCAGTTAATTTAATGTGCTTAATTAATTTGAATGAATTATTTTTTAAAAAAATCGTTTGAATGAATGATTCAATGACTCGCTCATAAATACTTCACTTGTTTCATGACTGGATGAATCAGCGTTTTTGAACGAATCTCTTGCATGATTGATTCAATGATAAATACATTTTTCTAACAGTCACTTGTCGCCACCTACTGGTGTAGGTGATGTAATGTAATTGATACAGTCTTTATTTGAAGCGCAAAGTTACTTTCAAAAGGTGATTTACTCTATTTTGATTGCTTCCATAGACATCAGTGTTTATATCCGAACTATAAACTTTTATCCCAGTACTTCTGTGATATTTTGAATATTTGTAACACAGAAATAATGATACTGTGTGGTTGAAAAGACTGTTTGTGAAGCCGTTTCATACTTATACATGACAACTGCTCTCTGAATGTTCCAGTGTGATTTTATCAAAGGTTTAATAGACAAAGGAGAATCGTTGTCATTTAGGAATAAGATCGTGTGGGTGTTTGAATCGAGATTGCAATCTTTTAATGATTAATTGTGCAGCTCTACTTTATTGGAGTATTTTTTATTTTGGGAAGCTTTTACTTTTACTACATTCCAAAGCATAATATTGCACTACATTTCATAAAAACATGTTGTTCCTTGTTATTGTGAGCTAAAGAAATCATCTGATTCATGAACAAGCTGTTCAGCAATCCATTTTTAAATCACACTGAAAGACTCATACGTGAATTGGACCGATCCGACTGCATCTGTTCTTGAGTCAAGAATGAGTGAAATCTCCAGTTAACAAGTCACTGAATTCACAAGTCTGAATCAAAATGAGCCTAGAACGGGAGAGGGAGATCCTCGGAGCTCGCACATGAAGTAAGTTACTAATGCCGAATTTTAGGATTTATTATTGTAAATAAAAATCATATTTAGGTCACGACTGTCAGTTATTTGTGAACTAAATCTGTTGTAATAACAGCACTTACCTGGTTGTTTGTGTAGGGAAGCTGGCGTGGGAGTGTATGGAAGCCTGCTGCTCTGCCCGGCGAGTGTGTGTGTGAGACCAGAGTCCTATGAGGCGGAACGGAGGGCAGAGGCTGCAGACCTGAGCCCACGCTGACGCCCAGTGTGATGGGCATGGGGTGGCTGATGTGGATGGGCTGGCAGCGGGTGGAACATTCAGGCTGCCGACGCAAACTGTGGAAGTTATGTGGAGGGAGGAGAGGCTCCGAACTGGGATGGGATGTCTGTGGAAAGACAGTCAGCTCTTGAAAAAGAATTCAATACGAGCTCTACTGCTAACTTTTAAGACCTTTGGAGGAATTAATCTATACCTCTTTCTGCATACACTGCTTTACAATCCAATACCGTTCCAGGTGCTCTTTCACAAAGGTATTCATTCATTACTTTTTTGGTATGGCACACTGCACAGACTAAAAATACCCAAATGAAGCAATCAATCAATGCTTTACCATACAAACACACTTCAATGGGAACCGTCCAATCACATTCACAATCACACCTGTTTATACCTGGTATTGAGATGGGTTTTGGTCGATTGGATGACAAGTAGTCGAGGGAGACACATTCCCGTTTAAACCTGGTGTTTTATTCCGTCTCTTTTGTCCACTTTCGACCACTTCTGTCCTGATTTCTTTGAGGTGAGGGTTTATGGGTGGGTAAATGTATGGGCTTTTTCAGATCTTTCGATCTAACGGACGAAATAATAGTGCGTTCAAGTCATGTTGAAAAGATCGTATTTACGAGCTGAACGCATATGAACGCCACCACAAGTGGGATTGCTGTTGATTTCCTTAAAGTGGTTTAGTCCAAATTTTCCGAAGTGAATCGATCGCTTTTTATGATGAACAGATTTAATTTAGGCTTTTATTCACATATAAACACTGATCAGCAAAAGTACACAGAAACTCAACCGAATTTGAATGACATGCGAGAACAAATCTCTTGCAGAAGCTCAAACGTGCTGCGTAACCAATGAGGTTCATTCTTGTGTTACGCAGCACATTTGAGCTTCTGCAAGAGGTTTGTTCTCGCATGTCATTCAGGTTCGAACACAGTCGACCACATGAGCATCTAGACTTCGAAAGCAATGTGTTTTCGACTACCTCTGGAAGTGGTCGAAAGTGGACAAGCTCAAAACGTTTTAGACCCTGTTTACACCTGTATTTAGTTTCGTTCATTTGTGATCCCTTTGACCAAAATGCATCTTAATACCAGGTGTAAACAGGGCCTTAGAGACCTGATCTCTTGATCATACAAAGGCTTCCAGCTACAACAAACACTTTCAATCATGATATTGTTATGCTACTCAAGTGCATTACACAGAATTGAAGCAGAAACGCTTCAAACTGAACATCTGAGGTTTGAGATGAAGATCTGGACTTCATTAATATTCTTTGAGGATCAATACAGGAGAATAAATCAATTATGCACCTAAGTCTCATGCTGTGTACACAGAAAGCCAAGAATTAATTGGCTTGGACAGGCATAGTAATTCTGCAAGTGATCTGACCTCATCTGCTCCTCACTGGGCAGAGCAAACACTGAGGTACTGAATTATGGAGTTTGAGATTTTATAAAAAATCTTGTTATTGCTTGTTAATAGGGGTTTAAATAATACTTCAGATGACCATTCTTCACAAAATGATACAATACATAAGGTTTCATTTGTAAACATTCGTTAACTACATGAACTAACAATGACAAATACTTCTAAAGCATTTATTAGTCTTAGTTGATGTTAATTTCAGCATTTACTAATACATTATTAAAATCAAAAGTTGTGTCTTTTAATATTATTTTGACGGACCTGAGCTAATGTGAACTAACAATGAACAGTTGTATTTTTATTAACTATTGTTAACAAAGATGAATGAATACTGTAACAAATATATTGTTCATTGTTAGCTAATGTTAGTTAATGCTTTAAATAACATTAACTAATGGAAACTTACTGTAAAGTTTTACCTAAAATCTGGTATTTGGTCAAACAATAACAATTTACAATGATTCTTCTCCAAAAAAATTCTCACAATTGCAACGGTAGGTAAGATTTTGCGGATTTTTACTACCAAAAAAAAAAAAAAAGGTATCCAAGAATTTTGGAGAAAAAAATATTTATATTTTTTATTTATTAGATAAGATATTTATTATTTAAAATATTCAATATTTTGGACATTTTGATGATGAGTAGAGTACCACACTTACCTTGTCACATCGGGAGTGTAAAGGAAAAGAGGAGGGCTTGTGCTGAGGTGAGACCCTGAAGACTGACTGGGTCTGTGGGGAGCCGGGTGCTCGCTTTCGCCCAACTGATCTGTAAAATTAAGAAAGAGTTTTCGAAAAGTTTTATTTTACTTTATGATTATTAGGGGTGGTGAAAGTGATTACTACAGTAGGGATGTCCACTGTGGCATAATATTGATTACCATAAAAATATGACTTGCTCCTTACTTTTAAAAAGCAAAATTCATGTTTATAGTAAAGCACTTACAATGTAAGTAGACATTTTGTCCAAGTGCACTTTTTTTTAAAAATTTGATCAATTCGTGACATATATCACTTTATCCTTTGAATTATTATTTGAATTCATTTTTAATGCATTTAAATAATACATATTATTTTATGTTTTGTTATCTTAAACCCCCAAAATGTGATGTGGTGCAACTGTCTGAACAAATGAACAGACAATTTAAAATGGCGTCTTAATAATACAAAATTAAAAACTGAAGTCTATGGCATCATTTTAGGTTTAAAACCTTTCATATAATTTTTATTTTAAAATGTATTTATTTATTTATTTTTTATAAATATCAGTATATTTTTGTTTTTAACGCTGTTGAGATAACTGAAAAACTTTTGTCCAGCAATTTGAATGTCAGGGTGGCACAACTGCAAACATAGCACATTTATTATGAATTGACAAGGTAATAACAGTAAACATGATAATGCATCATCCAGAAGTCCCCAACTGATCCTTCAAACTGCTAATTTCAAGTACGGGTAGGTTGGTACACTTTCCATGTCAGGTGGTACAACTACAGAATATATACATACAACTATTTGGTTGTACCGCCTGACATAAAAACAGTCAAAAAATGAATTTAAAAATGAATTATTTAACAACTGAAACTTGTTTAAACACATTGTTCATGATTCAAAAATATGCATTACGTCAGTTTTGAAAAGATTTTTAAAAAACACTTTTTTTGAAGCTTTATTTGTCAATATTAAAATACACACTGTTTTAAAATGAAAGCATGATGGTGTGATAGAATCACATACTGACCTAAACTACTGTTCAAATTTTTGGGGTCAGTATTTTTTTTTATTAAAGAGATTAATATTTTTATTGAGCCACGGTTCATTAAATTGATCAAAAGTGACAGTAAAGAGCTTTGTATTGTTACAAAAGATTTCTATTTCAAATAAATGTACAGTTTATATCCTGAAGCAAACACCATCGTGAACAGGTAAGAAAGCTGTTGCCATGATGTACCATTTCTACTATAATGCTGTTGACAGAGTAGACATAGTACAATACAGTTTTCAGTCATAAACCCACCATTACAATAACTGTTCTGTTAATAACCCTCTGCGATCCGACTATCCGTGGGCGGGGATACAAAAATGCGGAAGTATAATATGTAGTTTTCATGAAAGCCCTAGAGCTGTCAAAGGTCTGCCGGATGACGCGTTTTTCTAATAAACAAACATAAATTTCTCAGTCCAGGTAACACGTAACGACTAAACATTGTTTGTTTACATATATTACTGACACTGTAACAATACAAAGCGGGTTGAAAATCAGTGAAGTTTTTTGAGTTTTTTCAACATTGATAATAATAAATGTTACTTGAGCAGCAAATCAGCATATTACATTGATTTCTGAAGGATCAAATGGCAATGAAGACTGGAGTAATGACGCTGAAAATTCAGCTTAATAAATTACATTTTAAAATATATTAAAATAGACAACTGTTATTTTAATTGGTAATAGTATTTCACCTGTTTTACTGTATTTTTGATCAAATACATGTAGCCTTGGCGAGCAGACTTCTTTCAAAGATTGTAACAAATTTTACCCAAAATGTTGAACAGTCACTTCCTGACCAAACCCTACCCATTTAAACATCAATGTCATGATAACATAAAGCCACTAACCCATTTAACTGTCACACTACACTCAATGATACTAGAAAGGGACTTGACGTGTAAAGCACTTTTTTTTTTACATGGAGAAAACTCCACCCAGAGGAATTAGACCAGTTCATCCACTAAGAAAACTATTCCCACCTCAAAGAAAAGGGTGATTTAGACAACTGTAAAGCTTAAATTATAAACACGGTTTTACTGCATAATTCAAATGCTTTAACAAAAATACAAGCTTCACATTTAGACTTTTAAACCCTCTGGAACGCTGGCCCGGTTTACCTCCATTATAAGCGTGTTACTGTGACCATGAATTTTTTTGAAGCAATGTCAAAATTATTTTCTGTTCCAAATTATATTGTGCCCCAAATATGAACTTATACTCGATATGAACTTATGCTGAACTTGAAACTTAAACTTAAAACAAGGCTTTTCTTGGTGTCCCCAGATGGATACCAGCAGAAATCCAGGATCAAACACATTGTGGAAGACATAGCTGGAGGAAACCGCACCTTAGCTTTTGAATGGCGCTCTTCTTATTGATGCAGAGCATCTGAACCAGCGCTTTCCTCTTCAGGCACACAATCAGTCCCGCCGACAGCAAGCAAAGGAGGGTGACCAGCGCGCCCACGGCCACAGCGCTGCTGTCAGCTGTTGTCACATAGGACAGCACGCACATTAATACACACACTCGCACATCTGTTGTACAGCACGGCACAGAATGGCACAGAGAGGGAAAACACAAGAAGTCAGAGTCAGATTAGAGTGAAAAAGTATCGACCAACACCCCTCTGTGTCTCCACCTGCAAAGCTTTTTACAATGTTCTTGAGTGCTGAGTGACATCTAAGCGCAGTGCTTCAAGTTTCCACCAGTAAATCAATGACGTGTTCTGTCAATGCTGTTATGCTTTTCCACTGGAAAATCGTTTAATGGGTTTTGTAAGTACATTGTACTTCTAGACCGCACTGTTCTACCTGCGGTGTGGCTGTCACAGAGGGGATGAAAGTGGTTAGAGCGAGTGCACTTCCTGAAGAAGTACATTTGAATCTGAATGCATGAGGCCCAAATGGTCGAAACATACTCCATGCATATTTGCAAGCAGAAACGCTTTTCTATTCTGAAATATGTTGTCGCTAAATAAATAAAAAAAGGTAATTGCTACTTTTTATCTCACAGTTCTGATTTTTTTCTCACAACTGCGAGTTTATATCTCATAATTCTGGCTTTTTTCTCACAATTGTGAGATTTAAATTCGCAATTGCGTGATATAAAGTCAAAATTGCGTGTTATAAAGTCACAATTCTGACTTTTTTCTCGCAATTGCGAGTTTTTATCACGCAATTCTGACTTTATATCTCACAATTCTGACTTTATATCATGCGATTCTGTCTTTATATCATGTAATTCTGACTTTATAACTCGCAATTTTGAGTTTATATCTCGAAATTCTGAGAGAAAAAGTCAGAATTGTGAGATAAAAAGGCGCAATTACCTTTTTAATTTCATGGCGGAAACAAGCTTCTATATCAAACAATTTATAATGCAATGCAAGTATCCATTTTCAAAGAACGCTATAGTAGGCATTTGTGTAAACGTCTTCAACGGTCAGTTTTCTATTTTCTCTTTTTTCCTTTAATGTTTGATAGTTAAATACATAAACATTTATAATAATAACAATACCACATATAGTTAAATATTACTGCCATAACATTTTTAACCAAAGATGGTCATTTTCTTCATTTTGTTTCATTTCTTTGTGTAGAGTTGTTTATTCTTAAATAAATAAATAAATTAATAATAAATTAATGAATTGATAAATAAATAAAAACAAAGTTTATATTAATAATAATAGTAATAATAATACATCTGGTTTAATGGCACTGGCAATAACATTTGTAAATAAGGCCCTGTTTCCACCTAGTATTAAGATGCGTTTTGGTCGATCGAATCACAAGTAGACGAGGGAGACACATTCCTGTTTACACCTGGCTTTAATCAGTCTCTTTTGTTCACTTTCAACCACTTCTGTCCTGATTTCCTCGGCTCGGAGTTTTTTCAGATCTTTCGATCTAATGGACAAAACAAGCGCAATTTACATATGACTGCAACCGGAGACGATGGATAAACATATGGAGAGCAGCAGCTTTCATGTTAGAAATCAGGAATGGTGAGAGAACATTGTGCTTGGTACATTTTTCATCTTCAAACTTGGGTCTTTAAAAGTTTAAATCCCGTCTGGCTAGTGCGCTTCCCATAATGTTTATGTATTGGGTCAGTAGGCGGATAGTAGATGGTCTTTTGTGGCTGTTTGAACACATTCAACAACATGAGCGTCTACATCAGTGGTCGGCAATAGGCGGCCCGCGGGCCAAAACTGGCCCACCAGCAATAATATCTGGCCCGCGCCCGCAGCCAGATTATTTTAATAGCGGCTGGTTCTGAAATAGATCCTCGTCTCGTGGTGCCGTCTAATATTATCAACGTGTCTACACCAGACGCGCCGCGCTGCAACAGCTAAAAGCTGTCTACACTGAACGCGACAAACCGACCGTTGCAAAGCACTTGGACTACGTCAGAAATAGAACGGGGAATCCGTTTACTGTCGGAAATGTGTTGTGTCGTGCCACGCCGTGCCGCATCCAGTGTAGACAATATCATTATAATGGGTTCTATTATCTTTTGTAGCGTCCTGTCGCGCCGCTCGCGGCCGGTGTCGGTGTTATATTCTTTGAAAACAGCGACAACTTCGTTGCAGATAAGACACACCGGCTTTGCATTTTACAAAACTAGGTAGGACTAGGATGAACGCATAGTTGTCTTTCCATTCTTCTTTGTATGCCCTATTTTCGCTGACAACTTTCCTCTTTTAGACTGTTTGATAGTGTTTCTCTCACCAGCTATCTTAAATGTTAACATCACTCTGCACACGAACTTATTATTCCTTGGCATCCTCACACACTAAAGTGCATTTTTTTTAATTGTTTGCGTGCTGTAGGTACGCTATTAACCTACAGCACGCAAACAATTAAAAAAAATGCACTTTAGTGTGTGAGGATGCCAAGGAATAATTCTGAGTGTAAAAGTAGGCTACGTCAAATAATTATTACAACAAGTTAGGCTCCATTGTGTAACAAGCAAATTAAAATGTTACACATTTATTATTCACAATATGGAAAGAGGAAATAAAAAATAGTTCGTTAAGAGCATGACTCAAACATGCCATTAATGGGCTTATTCAAGTTATTTTTATCCATTCCACATCTCCCACATGTGTGTTTTAGCAAGGCGGTCTGTGTTGCAAGTTGGTGAATGAAGATACTTGCCAGGTTACATTTGTTTATCCAGTGTAAAACCTGGACACCGCCACACAAATGTGGCTTTTTGTTAATGACTGTCCTACTACATGATTTAACAGCTTACCAGTTACAAAATACACTGTTACAGTCTTTCACAGGCAATTCTAGTTGCATTTTTCAATTAATTTCTTAAATTATCCTTTGACTATGTTCTGGCCCGCCATGTAGTGGCGAAATTTTTTTTTGGCCCGATGCCAAACTTAATTGCCGACCCCTGGTCTACACTATGAAAGCAATCCGGTTGAATGCGTTTTCAACTACCTCTGGAAGTGGTCGAAAGTGGACAATCTCAAAACGTTTTACACCCTGTTTACACATCTTAATACCAGGTGTAAACAGCGTCATTTTTGTCATTTTGTTTAATTTCTTTGTGTATAGCTGTTTCTAAAACAAACAAACAATTAAAGAGTTTTTAAAGTGCCCCTATTATGCTATAATGAAGGTTCCTAACTTTGTTTGAGGTCTCCTACAATAGGTTTACATGCATCCAAGGTCAAAAAACACTTTGATTTTCTCATAATATACATTGCAGCATCACTTCTTTTTTCACAGTGTCTGAACTGTTTGATAAAGGATTCAGTCTCTGTAAACCAGGGGTGTCCAGTACTGCTCCTGGAGGGCCACTGTCCTGCAGAGTTTAGCTCCAACCCCAATTAACACACCTGAACCAGCTAATCAAGGTCTTGCTATAGGCTAGAAACTTCCAGACAGGTGTGTTGAGGCAAGTTGAAGCCAAACTTTGCAGGACAGTGGCCCTCCAGAACCAAGTTTGGACACCCCTGCTCTAAACTGTTCCTTTCCGAGAGCCTACTCTGCTCTGATTGGTCAGATGGCCCAGTCTGTTGTGATTGGTCTACCGCTTACAGTGCGTGTCGGAAACAAAACACCCATTACCATATCTGAATTTCAGCTCCGGAGGCTTCCTCATCATTTATATGAACAGTAATGATGGAATCGGTTTTACTGAATCAATTCTGGCATTATGCAAATATACCTATGTAGGTTTGTAACAGGAAGTGAGACAGGAATTGCTGACGACTCATTTCGGCAGTTTAGAATCGATTCTTTCTTTTAGGAGACAATAACTTTATTTATTCACAAACAGCTATATAACCTACTGCATGAAAGGTAATATTCAAAAAACCATAATAGGGGCACTTTAAAAAAATTGTATCGTGTTTGCATACTTGCGTAGAAGAGTATGTTTCTGGCCTTAGACTGGAAAGAAGCACAAGCAAGTATTTTAATAAGCATGTTAACTAAGTCATGCTGTGTTAGCATAGTGCATACTGCTCTAGCAGGTAAGTCAAAAGTGCAGCTGTCCATCACTGTACCGGCTTGTCTCATTGGTCCACTGTCAACGCTTCCACCAAACCCCGCCCTATCACAGAAAGGAGGTGCCCAGTGAGCTTCACAATGGCAGTTCTTCTTGTTGTTGCATTCCTGTAAACATGAAGCAACCGGCGTCAATGCCACATGCAGCTTAAACCAACTGATTAAATTCCTTGCTGGACATTACCAACAACATCCTGCTGTTCAAAATTCTGTGGGATAATAGCGTGAATCTCCTCATGAGCATTCAGTTCATGGATGCACTGTTCAATGCTGCATTCAAGGGCAACAGTGTTCCATTTGCACAAAACTGCATTAATTTTTTCCATCAGGACATGTGTCAGAGGTCGCTGTGCAAGTTGATTGATGTCCATTGATGTTTAAATCACAATATTATATGCCTGCCTTCTAAAATGAAAAATGCAGCTATGTCTTTACCATCATAAAACATGACCGAACTTTTCAGTCTCTCAAACTCTTAACACTCTCATCCAACTTTCTTAGATGCTTTCGACATGCATAAAAACAAAGACAAACTCCCAATTTTCAGGGATAAATGAATGTATTAGAGATTGATTCTTGATTTTGTGGACTTGGGTCTTGAGACCCTCAATACTAGAAAAAATAGCCTTATTGGTTTAGTATTATCTAGATTTTAGGTCAGGGAGTCTAGTTTTGGTCTGGGGCTTAAGGGTGTTTAGTACTGGTCTGGGACTTAAAGGGTTAGTTCACCCAAAAATGAAAATTATGGCATAATTTACTCACCCTCAAGCCATCCTAGGTATATATGAAGCCGAACACAATCGGAGTTGTATTAAAAAATATCCAGGCTCTTCCAAGTTTTATAATGGGAGTAAATGGTACCTGAGATTTTGAAGCCCAAAAATCTCCCATCAAAGTAATCCATACTTTTCCTCCAGGGGGTCAATAAAGGCCTTCTGAAGCGAAGCGATGGGTTTTTGTAAGAAAAATATAAACTATAATCACTGGCTTCCGGTAACGGCCGTACGCAAGTCGAGTTCCGGCGGAAGAGTGACCTCTGACCCTATGTATGACGCAGGATGTAGGAGTAGCGTAAGCTTAGACACCTCTCGCTGTTCAAACAAATAGGGCTGTGCAACAAACTCAAACTCCTCTTCTCTTGTATCGAAATCCTCTGACATTTCTCTTTAAAAATTCTCATTTTAGACTTCTAATTTGTGACCGGTGTTTTGTTTTGCTCTAACCTCTGCGCTTCCGCATTTGTCAATACGTCATGTGTTGGGTCAGAGGTCCCTTTTCCACCGGAGACTAGCCGTTGCCCGAAGCCAGTTATTATAGCTTATAAAGTTTTAAATATGACATTTTTCTTACAAAAACCCATCGCTTTGCTTCAGAAGGCCTTTATTAACCCCCTGGAGCTATATGGATAACTTTTATGATGAATGGATGCGATTTTTGGAACTTGGAACTCGGGCGCCATTCAATCCCATTACAAAGTTGGGAAAAGCCAGGATATTTTTTAATATAACTCTGATTGTGTTCGTCTGAAAGTCATATACACCTAGGATGGCTTGAGGGTGAGTAAATTACAGGGTAATTTTCATTTTTGGGCGAACTAACCCTTTAAGTGGTCTTCAATTGTTCTAGTTCTGGGTCTTTAGGGGGGCGGGTCCGGCTTAAAAAAGTACTAGCATCCCAGGATGCTGATAGAGCTCCCAACATCTTTATTAAAAATGATCAATTTGTCTTGCAGTACACTGCCAGTAAGGAAGTAATTGCATAGCCTACACAAAAAAGAAGAATTCCAATTTAGGAAGCGTGTAATAAGAGAAAATAAATAAAACATTACAGGCTTGCACACGTGCCCTCCAGAGCTGACAGTGGGTGCAAATGCAAAAGACGACGTGGGGGTGTTCTTGGCCACAACATTTAGCGATTGCATTTCAGCACTCCTCTGGCAAAAAAGCGAATGTGCATATGAGCCAAAAGATGATGAATGACACTTTAAATTGTTCACAAATGAATTAAATATGACTCCTATAACTTTATTGGAGCGACAGAGATTAATTGTGAAGTACTTCAACAGCTGAGACAAGCCTTGAGTCACCGCAGCATGAATACAATAGTGTGGCTGGGGTACAGTATGTGATTGAGTGAAAGAATAGTTTACCCAAAAATGAGAAATTTATCTTCATTTACTTGCTTTCATGTTGTTCCAAACCTGCATGACTTTCTTTGTTGAAATACAAAAGGTGACGTTTTGAAGAATATCCGAGCTGCTCTATTCCATACAACTGAAGTGAATGTTGTCCAGGGGCTGTCAAGCTCCAAAAACCTTCATAAAAGTGGTCCATATGACTTGTGCCAATAAAGAATATGGTCACTATTCATTTTCAAATTTAGAAAAGAACATTCTGCTACATACAACTCCTTTTGTGTTTCATGGATAAACGAAAGGTATATAGGTTTAGAAAAAATAATAGTAGGACAAGTACATTTGTCTCGGTCTCGACTGCATTTGTGTTTTGTCTTGTTTCAGTCTCAGACTAAGAGGACTCAGGATTTAATTTTAAGACCGGTCAAGACCACAACTGCAAGGATATCACTAAATTACCGGTGGATTGTCTGATTTATTTGTTATGTGATTGGATGTAAAACTTTCAAATCTAGTCAATAACTTATTTCTAATTTGATCTCTTTTGTTACTGTTGTCCCAGGTTAGAAATCAATGAGGAATAGTGTTAGAAATGTCACCAAAATTAAATTCAAAATATGATTGGAAAAAACTGCTTGTATGGATCTTGATTTTTATATTATAGCATATAATATAATTAAGCAATATCACAAGAGCAGGAGTGCTATTTTCACGAATATGAGCACGGTTGCTAATGCGATATTGATTTTATACATACTTTCAATATACAAAATGTTATTTTTTAAACATTAATCTCAACATTTATGCAGTTGTAATTGTACCAATTCAACTTCTGTGCCTCCTCTGCATTGCAAAGATGAATTTTGTTGTTAGTGATTTTATTTAAACAGATCTATACAGTGTCTTATTATTCTAATTGTATTGATTTAATATAAGACGTTTCTCAGGTAGTAAATGTGGACCTTTTAGAAGAATTTAAGGAGTGCTGGTCTGGTCTTGGTTTAGGTGGTCTTGTCTACACTAGCGTGAACTATCCCTTTAAATATCCACATTATGTATCAAGCTTCCATGAAAAGACAAGTCTGACACAAGGTTACGTTGTGATCTAATTTAGTCCAGAATGAGTGTCTTTTCTGTGCTTTTAACTGCTATTTCAATGGTAGCAGTAATCTAGTTCAAGTGAAGTTACTCGTTAGCTAAGTGCTATTAAGGGCACATGCTGTCCACTTTGGCAAACAACTATACTGTAATGAAATGGACAAATCTGTGGAGGGCGGGGCTTTCAGTAGAGTTTAATCATTTGTGTTCATTTACTATTAGCATTCCTGACTCAAATCGGAGCCTAATGTCTGATAATTAATGTCAGAGAAAAAAACTTCTCCTTGCAGATTTAAGAAAAATGTAACTGACAGAGCGGAAGAAACCTTACCCCTCTTCCATTACACTTCCCAGAGCACTTGTGCACTCCAAACACACTGACATTCTGACACTGCCTGTTCAAACAGATCTGTTATGATGAGAGAGAGACAGAAAGAGAAGTGCAGGTTAAGTCACTGAATAGGTATCAACTGAAATTAAACATTTATATTATTGCCCTTGACTAGTACTTGACCGATTTGGGTTTCTAAGAGCTAGGGTGGTCAATATAATGACAAGTTCTAGAAATATTTATAAGAGAAAATGAGACATTTACTCAAAATTAAACCAAATAAAATTATATGATATTAAACCAAGTATAAAAATATGGGTTTTGGGTTTTATTTCTGACTGTTAAAAACGAGGACTGTCAAAAGAATAAAATAATTAATAATAATAATAATAATAATAATACACACACATACAGTATATATATATATATATACACACACACACAGTCAAACCAAAAATTCAAACATTTTTGAGATTTTTGATATATTTTTACTAGTGGGTGCAGGACACTATAGTTCATTTATGTAAGTGAGGATAGCAAAATAAAGTAAACTGTGACATATTATACCCAAAGATTCTTCATACAGTGGACTACCAGTAAAATTGATAAAAAATTTGGGACAAAAAATTATTCAGACACTTTGATCTGACCATGTTTTGCTTAAGTGTTATCTGACATAATTAAGATTAATTTTTTTTGACACAGTTTAACTCTGAGATCTTGTCATATTTTATTACCATTTTCTTTTAAACTATAGTGAATAAACTGTAATAATGAATGAAATGTTCAAGGTGTCTGAATAAATTTTGGTTTGACTGTATATATATATATATATCGGCCACCATATCGGTATCGGCTGATATATGTTCTTTTTTAATGTTATCTTTATCGGCCCAATAAGAAAATTTGGCCGATATATTAAAGCCAATAAATAATGGATTATTTGCTCTTGTTTTTGTAATCAGGCTCTCAAAAATTATATAAAAATATGGATTTAGATTTATCAGCCAATATATTGGTTATCGGCTTTCAAATATAAAGAATTATCGGTTATTGGTATTGGCCAAAATTTTCTTATTGGTGCATCCGTAATATATATATATGTATATAAAATAAAAAAAAAAAAAAAGGATAGAATCATTTCAAAATTAGATAAATGTGTTTAAATATGACCATGAAATATTTAATTATTTAAATTACTCATTTTAACTCATCTTAATTTTTTAATAATATAATATAATATAATATAATATAATATAATATACTTTTGGGAGGTTAATCAGCCAAACGGACACCAAATGTCAGTGGCAATAAAAATGCCCAAATATCATTGCATTCATCAGCCTGGCTGAAATATATCAGTCTACCAATATCATAATTTCTTGATCACACAAAGAATCTCTAGCAGAAACATTGCATAATGATTTATTCTTGTACCATTCCTTCAGCACACTTAGTGCCTGCCAATACCAGTCCCGGATCAGGCATATCATCACCCAGGTACACGTGTGTTCCACGGCACAGAAGACGGCCGCCCTCCTGCAGAGGTATGTTTGTCTCTATGGAAACTGCATTGGTTCCGATCACTGGCCTATTGGCACCTCCTTGGCACTGAATTTTCCCACATCTAGCATCCCTGTTTCATAAACACACACATGGACAAAACACAGTGAGACACACAACAACAGTGCTAAATGTTTTTACACAGAAAAAATGGGATAAGATGGTAAAAAGATTGAAAAACAGAGGATACTGTGTTGTCACGAGGTACTCTCGCCATTTACACCCTCTCACTCGTGTGAGGAACAGAGAGTGTAATTAATAGTGACAAGAGATTACACACAAAACCATAGGGCTGCCTCTGCTGCTGAGAATAATAATGTCACGGCTGTAAAGAAATTAATAAAATTACAATCATTACAACTTGTTTGATGGGCCATCCTATAATAATTAGACGGCAAGTGACATGAATGAATCAGGACAACCTTAACCAACACTATTCATCATTTCACACTCATCATTCTTTAGATTAATATTCTTTTGTTTCAAAAATGTGTGTCATGGAAAGAAGCTCTATCCTGTAATATCTGTGTCAGTCACTGGTCCTCAATTTTAATTTTGCGTGCTGGCACAATAAAAGCTACACATTTGTATGGCCAAAGTAGCACAATATAAGTAAAAGGTAACACTTTATTTTAAGGTGACGTAGTTACATGTTACTTCATGTACGTACTATAGTAATAACAGTAAATTATGCATAAATACAAGTAACTCTATAGTAAGTACATGTAGTTAATTAATATTACTCAGTACTTATTTGAGTAAGTACAATGTAACTAAGTCACCTTAAAATAAAGTGTAATCAGTAAAATAACAAGTGAAAATTGAGCAAAGAAGTAGTATTGAACAAAACAATATTGGGTTACACTTTATTTTAAGGTGTCTTTGTTACACTGTAATTACACATTTAAGTACTGAGTAATATTAAGTAACTACCTGTACATGTACTTACTATAGGGTTAGGATAAGGGTTTAGTTTGGTTTAGGGTTAATTATGCATAATTGATAGTTATTATTATAGTAACTGCATGTAACAATGACACTGTAAAATAAAGTGTTACCCAATGCTGCATTAAACAAAGAAGAAAACAAGCAAAATGAAACAAAGCAAAGCAAAAGGAAACAAAACCGAATGAGCAAAACAAAACAAAAACGTGTCAATTTTAGTTAACGAGCAAACAAAGCAAACTCAAGCAAAACAAAACAGATCAAAGCAAAAGGAACAAAACAAAAACAAAAAAGGCAAAGCAAAGCATAAGAAGCAAAACAAAATAAAACAAAATGAATTGAAGCAAAACAAAACAGAATTTAAAAAAGTAACAAACTATACATTATGTAAAAGATTAAAGATTAAAGTGCTGTTGTATTGTGCCCTGACTGTACCTTGCTTCACATTTAGCAAAGGAGCCTTTAGAGTCTTTTCCACAATTTCCATAGGGATCACCTGCAGAGTTTACCCTTTCAAAACAGATCCCCGGGGCAGGTTTCGCTCCTGGAAAAGAGAAAGAATGAAAACAAGACGCTGTCAGAGATGGAAATATGACACTGTACAATTCTTCCATCTTGTTTGAGCTTGTATATAAACCAAAAACAGATGAAAGGATAATATATGTCAGACTGTGGCCTGAATCCTTTTGGAAAGGAATATGAACAGACATATGGAATAAATAACAGCAATCAGTGTGAGCTTTCATACTGCTCACTGTATGAAAGCAAGCAGGACTGAACGGGATGTTCTGGCAAGACAATGGTTACATATGGAATTACAGTATCAAAAATGTATGATTAATGAAACGTATATCTGCAGTACACTACAATCAATTTTTGGTCAACAAAATAAGCCCAGGAACCCTGCAGCTATCCACATTTTAAATTTACAGTGTTACCAACCTGGACCCCACAGAGTAATGCATTGCTGCTCATGAGTCTGACAGATGCCATTGTAGCAGTAACCATCCATACTGTGGCACGAATGCCCATCGTGCAGGTACACATTGGCAGGGCAGTGGGGGTTGGTACCGGTGCAGAACTCAGGTAAGTCACAGGAGTTACTGGACTCTCTACAAGGAGTCCCAGCTGGTTTTAACTGCACACACACACACATATACACACAAGAACAAAAGGCTTCACCTAAGGGTGGTTTCTTTCAAAATAAAGCAAAGAGAAAGATATACTCAACTCCAATGCAGGCACTATGGGATAAACCAAAAGTCATGCAGAGACAAGCTTTGCATGAACTACAAAAACTAGTAAAAAAAAAAAAAAACAGGTAAAAAAAATTTTTTACGGAGCCCCACATTTGACATGCGGACAAAAATGTGTGTATTTCATGGCCAGAAATTAAGAATTCGTTCTCCCATTTTAGTAAATAATGGCCACAATTTACTAATTCGTTCCCTTGTCTTAGTTAAATTGTGGCCACGAATTAAAGGTGCAGTATGTAATATTGACAGCTAGTGGTTGAAATGGGTACTGCAGTCCAAATTCAAAATACTGGTGAGAGTTGTTTCCCCGCCCCCTCCTCCTCAGACTCGATGCTCACGCGGGTTGCCAAATTGAGGACACGCAACAGGAACGAGCGCAACTGACAATGAAAGGCGAGGAGACTTACACACTGTAAGATGAGTTGATTTATCCGTGTTTTAATAAGCTCCCATTTACAGAGATTTTTAGATGGATGGCGAGGCTTTTTAGGTCGGGTAGAACCTGTGATCTCTGACCCAGTTTGTTTGCTGGCTTCCATGACTGCAGTACGCTGTTTTCCACCAACTGGCAACCCGGGGTGTCGAAATACTATTGGGTAAATTGGCAGTGTGTGGAATCACACAGACCAAAACAAAAACAGACATTCTGACACGGAACACACATTTCAAAGTAAATAACTGGCTGTAGGATTGTTTTTCAGAGAAACGAGTATGTGAACTTAGCATGTTTCCTATCTTCAAACACATGGTGTTTTTATGCTTTAATACAGTCAAAAAATTACATACAGCACCTTTAAGAATTTGTTCCCATAACTTATTAATTCGCTCCCTCATTTTGATTTAAGTAAAACAAGGGAACAAATTATTACAATGTGGCCACGATTTATTAAAACGAGGGAATTAATTTTTATATTGTGCACACAATTCACATAAAAGTTTGTGGGCTCAAACTGTTAATTTGTGGCCACGATATATACAGATATTTTTCCAATATGTCATGTGCAGGGCTCCGTACTGTTATTTCTACCCAGTTAAAAAAAATTAAATAAATAATGGAAAAGTTGCACTGAGAAAATATGGTTAAAAAAAGTGGCAAGATTTTTTATCGACATATTCACTTAATGAAGCACAAGGTTGAAAACTTGTACTTTCTGTAAAGTTTGTGTGACCATGTAGCCCTGTTCTAGGGTCTGTCCCAGAAGGCCCTGGTCTGGCTTCTTTCCTCTGTAAGTAAGTGAGCTGAGCGCTCTGATTTATGTGTCTGGAGGCCTGAGAGGAAACTGAGTGTCTATGTTTGGAGCACAAATGTCGGTTCATGTTGCACTTATTAATGGGGCAAGGAGAATGTGATTTCCACGCCTTTATTTTACACACAGAGAAAAAAATGAACGAGGAAAGAGGGACAGGAGAGATTTACAATAGTACCTGGCAGTCTTCACAGCACTGTCCATGGGCACACACAGCATCTCCCTTGAGAGTGCAGGTCGTAGCGTTACAGCAGGGGTTCAGACACTCCTAAAAGAAAGCAAGGATGACAGTGGATTTGAATGGATGTGTCATTGTATCACATGCAGAAAAGTTAAGTCAATCATAACATTTAACCATTTAAATCTTGAAAGTACAGTAGCAAACAGGTTGCTCAATTTGGCAACACTTTAGTATGGGGAACACATTCACTATTAACTACAACTCTTGCCTCAATAAACTTCTAATTTACTGCTTATTAATAGTTAGTAAGGTAATTTTTGTAGCATTTATGCTTAGGTATTGGGTAGGATGAAGGGATGTAGAATAAGGTCATGCAGAATAAGGCTTTAATATGTGTTTTATAAGTACTAATAAACAGCCAATATACTAGTAATATGCAAGCTAATAAGCAACTAGTTAAGTGAGAATTGAGCCCTAAAATAAAGTGTTACTTTAATTGAAGGGTCAGAAAGAAGTTAGAAATGTGTCATTAAAAAAAAAACTAACAAACAAAAAACAACAACCCAAAAAACAAAAATCAAAGCAAAAAGCGGACCAAAACAAAACAAGCCAAGTAAACACATCTAAAGATATCAAAACAAAACAAGCAAAGTAAACAAAAAAGAAACAAAACAAGCAAATTAAACAAAAAACAAAAAACAAAACTAAAACCCCAGCAAAGTAAACAGAAAAAACAAGCAAAGTAAAATAAATAAATAAATAAGCAGAATAAGCAAAGAAAACAAGTAAACAAAAAATGAAACAAAACAATTGCGACTACATTTTAACAGAGTTCAATTACATATTTAAATCAGGCTGTTTAAGTCTATGGGTCAGAAAGAAGGTAGATAAATGTAAAAAATGTCTGAAAAGCAAAGTTACAATCATTTTTGGTGCAAGAAACCTTGACTAACATTATAAGTAGACTTCAGTGGAAAAATAAAACACTACATTAGCACAGGACATGACCCCTTTAATTTGACATTAGACAATTAGGGGTTACTGAAAAACAATGGAAATAAACAACAAAGACTCCGAGCAGCCGTCCCGTATGATTACTTCATTCGATATTAGTTCCAGGTGTGGAGTTCGTATTCTTTTAGGAAATTCCCTTCTCTCAACCAGTTCTTTGCATCCATGGTAACAAAAAAAAAAAAAGTTTGGAAACATTACTGTAGGTTTGTGTATGTGAGTGTGTTGACATGTCTGGTTTAAATCAGTGGTCCATGCATTGTTCTGATTTTGAAAAAAAAAAAAAAGATGTTGTTTTCTGAAACTCTGAACTCTTGGTATCAGTAAACCGCGTTCATGTGTGTACGTGAGTGACACCAAGACTGGAAGTGATGGGAACGTCAGAGTCCTAGCACAATTGAAGGAAAGAGAACATTTATCTTAGAAGAAAAAGGGTGAGGAAGAGAGAAAGAGAGCTGAATTTTGAAGACTGAAAATCATTTGTTTTGTTGTTGTAGTGAAGCAGAAGTACTTTGTTCTTCTCTAAAAGTACACAAGAAGCTCATTAAGACCTCAAGCACTAAAATTTTATTTCATACAAAAATGTCTTTCAAAAAATACTTCTGATTCCTCTCTCTCCTCTTTCCCTCTTTAACAAGGTCCTGGTGTGGACTGGGAGAGGTGCTGAAGGGCTGGGTTGAGTTAGGTCAGTCCGCTGGCTGTAACTGCTCCTCAGAGGCACAAAAATCTCTTTACAGACCTGCTGTTTTCTCTAAACTATCGTCAGCCAGTGTGAAATGATGGGGGGGTTGGGCTTCTCTCATCCTTCTACCCAACACTCAAGACCTGCAGCTAGGCTTCCTCTCTGCTCTTTACCCACTTCCTCCCTCATGCCCCCTGGTGAGATCACCCGAGCTCACGGGTGCCATTCTCAAACAAACTTTTTCCCCATAACAAGATCCTAGACTTTAAAGTTCAGGCCAGGCTTTTTTTTCCTCAGGTCTAAACTGATATAATGTCTCCATGACATCGAAATTACATACATCATTTCTGAAGTCTCCAGTTCCATTACTACATGATATTTAGGGGGCATTTTAGCATTTATTTATAGGACAGTGGAGACAGACAGGAAGGGGGAGAGAGAGGTGGAAAGGGATCAGGCTGCACAGATGACGCAGTCTGGACTCAAACCTAACAGCTATTTTATGTCACACAGGCCCTCTTTACATCTGGTATTAAGGTGCATTTTGGTCAAACTGATCAAAAGTGGACGACGTTAAATACAGGTGTAAACGGGTGTAAAATGTTTTAAAATTGTCCACTTCCAGAGGTAGTAGAAAACGCATTCAACCGGATTGATTTCTTAGTGTAAACGCTCATGTGGTCGAATGTGTTCGAGCAGCCACAAAAAAACGTCTACTCTCTGCCTACTGACCTAATGCATAAACATGGGAAGCGCGCTAGCAAGATGGGATTTAAAGAACGGCTGAAGACCCAAGGTTGGTTTGAAGATGAAAAATGTACCAAGCACAATGTTCTCTCACCATTCCTGATTTCTAACACACACTTCGGCGTGGTCTTGTGGCTGTCAGAGCTGAAATGAAAGCTGCTGCTCTCCGTGTGTTTTTCCGTCATCTCCAGGTGCATTCATATGTAAATTACATGAGCTTATTTTGACCATTAGATCGAAAGATCTGAACAAACCCATACATTTACCAGCCCATAGACCCTACCCTTGAAGATATCAGGACAGAAGTGGTTGAAAGTGGACAAAAGATACGGATTAAAACAACAGTTGTAAACGGGAATGTGTCTCCCTCGTCCACTTGTGATCCAATCGACCAAAACGCACGCATCTTAATCCCAGGTGTAAACAGGGCCAAACACATGAGTAACCCACTGCACCATGGCTGAGATAGAAACATTTATTTGACCAGACCAGATTTGTGTCGATATAATGATATCATATCATGATAAACTGCAGAACAGTTTTCAGTTTTTAGTGCAGTAATGATCCAAAAGTAAATGGAATTTCACTCTATGAATCATTTCAGAGACACCCTGCAGTAACTGTAATAAGATTAGCAACATGGCAGTCACTTTTGTACTTTGTTTGAGATTTCTTTCACATTTTTCCATTTGTAGGTTCAGTAATTATAGTGCATAATGACATATGTATCCTATTTTATATTTATAAACAATCTGATTTTTTTTTTTTAATTTTCATTATTAATTTGAAATAAATGGATTTTGAAAACTGACGTAAAAAAACAAAAAAGCTTCCGTAAAATAAACAAGAAACATTTTTAATGTCTCAGATCAGTCATTTGGTATTTAGCATATGAGAATGTGTTGTTTCTGAATATTTGTCAATTCAGGAACAGTTTTTGAGAACAACAAGTCAGACTGAAAGCCATTGGCCTGTGAATATTAAACCGACTAAATCAAATCCCAAACAAAACCAAAGACTAGATATGGAACTAGTTCAGATCTGCTAATCCTAACAGCTAGAAGAGCGGTCTGCTTTGTAGTGACGCACAAAGGTCTTTGATGTGTATTAGTCTTTCATACCTCCGGCTCTCCACAGTCACACTCCTCTCCTTCCTCAATGTATCCGTTGCCACATTTCTGTCCCCCGTAGAGCATTTTGACTTCAGGCATATTATACAAACACATGCCCACTCCCTTCTCCAGACTAGCCACCAGATCCTTCTTACTACACGTACTGAACACCGTGGGGAATGGGTACCTGTCCACAAAGAGAGATGGAACAGAAAAGATAAAATTAATTAAACATTTTATATAGAATTTAATTGTATTGTTTTTTTTATTATTTTATTTTATTTTCACTGCAACTTCAAAGGAAGCAAGACAATGTTGTTGAAACTAGCGCTGGATACCTGAGGTAATTTTATGTTGCACTGTTTGTTAGCCTGGCATAATGATCTCCGTTAATAATTCTCAAGATTTATTCCGAGAGTATAAATTTATAATATATTTCTTTAAAGTATCCTTGTTTGACTTGTCAAACAGTGGTGGATTTTTCTGGACCTCGGCGTTTAACTTCTTCGCAATGTCGTCTGCCGTTTTAAATGTGCGAGCCCTTAAATTCGAATGGATTCTGATTGGCTGTCAGTGTTTTAGTGTTCAACAGCTGGAAAAAAATCATTCTGAAAGTGATCCCAACGATATCATTCCACTATATCTTTATCATTATTGTTAAGGCCCGTTCACACCAAGAACGATAACTATAAAGATAATGAAGATAACTATATTAGCGTCCACACCAGCGGACGATATAATTGTGCGTGCTTGTCTATCACTTTAAATGCTCAAGGCCTTTGCACACTGAATCCGAAATTCGCATGCAAAATTTTCGCACGTTAAAAAATAAATACGACCTCACGTTATGTCAATCACGTTTGCACACTGCCTCCGAAACTTTCGTCCGTCATAAAAAAATTCGGATCAGGTTCGATTTTCTGCAATTTTCGCATCCATGGCACGCATTTTGAGAGACGTTTTGATAATTCAGAGCCACCGTACGCGAACGCCAAAATCCCCAATGCCATCTGACAAGTTGATCCACGTCGTCTACAGCACAAAGTAGTAGCACTGTATGACAAACAAAGTGCGGAAAGAGACAGAATATAAAGATAGAGTGTGCCATTATCGCTAGCAAAGCATCAAACTGAGGCACTGACATCCTGAAGTAAACTTTGAAACGCTCGGGATAATCACGCAGCTCCTTGATGAGGTCTCTACGCAATCTCAGGATTGGATGTAGGCCTACCCAATATTTTCTCTTTCTTTTTGTCTTTTTGAGAAGAGAGAGGACAACTAAATCATGCTCACTGCTTGAAGACTTCATTTTGTATTATTTTGCGAATTTTTTCGCACCGGATTCATTAATCCGCATCGGACTCAGTATGCAAGGTCTCTGTGCGTGACGAATTTTTAGGATCACGAATACGAAAAAACGCATACGAAAATTTTGGACTCAGTGTGCAAAGGCCTTTAAGCTTGTTACAGCAGGATGGATTCTGATTGGCTGTCAATGTTTTTATCGTTCATCAGCTGGATAAAATCGTTCTGAAAGTGATTCCAACGACATCATTTCTCTGTGCCGTTATCATTACAGTTGTGATGTGAACTCTGCTATTCTCTAATATTGAGAACGATTTTTAGAACTATATCTTTATCGTTATCTTTATAATTATCATCCTTGGTGTGAATGGACTCTTTTAAGCAGTAATTTGAAAAAGCTTTCTAAGCAAATAGCCACTTTTAAAGTAATGAGTAACGAGAGAAAAAAAAGACCAAATAGACCGAGTATAACGGTACTCGGTAATCTCAATGACCCAGCCAAGCATATAAATTTGAAAGTATTCGAATTCCCAAAGTCATTAATGGCATTATTTTCTACAAGCAAAAAAATGACAGCAAAACAAAGTGAATTAGCATATGACCTTCCACTGTGGCATTCACGGCCGAGTCCTCTACGTGATAGAACACTAAGCCAGCTGAGCATAAACCCATATGGTACTTTTCATGTTAATTCAGCACTACCGATACATGATTATAAACAAAACAGCGCCGGGCCTGACCTCAGTCTGACCGCAGTCACTGTAGCGGCCATGGACACAAAGACTGGGCTCTTTCAGTTCAGCAGAGCAGCGGACGATCATATGACAGCCTCGTTCTAGGGAGGCTGCCTCAGGCAGGGAACAAGACGAGGCGAGATATCTGAGAGGAGAGCAAATGAAGCTCATTTGGGTCTGGGCTCTGCTCACTGGAGAGTACTGCAGAAGATCCTTCATGGTCTGTTGCCGGTATCTTCAGTTTACTGACTCACCCCAACAAACAAGCAGAACAACAAAGTGTGCATTTGCTATGCGCTCATAAATATGCGAAACGCTAAATAAATGGATGTCCTTGAATTTGTGTGTTTTCGAAAAGTGAAAGTGACTCTTCCTGCAGATTAATAGTGTATGCATGCATGTGAAGAAGAGATTAAAACATTAATAATCATAAGGTTAATGGGTGTAACACTTCTGTGCCGAAAAATTATAGCACAAGGTTACAATCAGTAATTACAGCGTGGCATGTAGCATATGTTTTTTGAAATGAACTAAAATTATACTAAATAAATCAGATTTTTAAAAAGTTACAGTTTATAACTGTAAATAAAAAAAATCAATCATTCAGTCAACACGCAGACAGGCTTTAGCATATCATTAATTATGCTGTGAAGCAGGGGGTCTCGAGAAGCCAGGTTATCCCGAAATATTTTCCTGTTGATATGAAAAATCGGGTACATTTAACAATATAGCGGGTGAATTATGTATATGATGTATATTTTGATGTTATAATGAACTATATGCCTTTCTCCACTGACGTTCTGAGTTGTTCAAAGCGTTTCTAAGGATGCTGATATTTAGAAGGCAGCTGTTCGACTCTGAGATGGCGAACGGGAACATGGTTTGTGTAACATTAGCAACACATTATTAGCTGTTTGATAACGTAGTCAAGCAAAAGGCTAATCATATCAATTACCGTTATGTGTCCGATGTTGTAGAAAGCGATACATAAAACACATTACCATTCTGATACATCAACTTGTAAACAAGCCTGTACAATTCATTCTTCCACTTCTTCTGAATCAGTTTCTGGTTCAAACATATATGACAGAATTAAACCAGTATTTCCACTTGCCATTGTGCAGCGTTTGTTATAGCAGTTAGCAGTACTGTTATAGCTGAGCAGTTACTCATCCCTACCAAGCTGTTCAGTGGTGAATAATATTTCCCGGCTAACGCCACAATCCTTCATAGACATCAAAAACGGTTGCAAAACAGACATGTGCAGCCACACGCATGTCACATCCATCTCACTTTCATGCACCTTTGACTGAGAGCCTTTGAAGAGTTTGCTGATGAACTTTTAACACCTCTGTTTTCCCCGCCTGTCCTCTGTCCACCGGGACCGATTGTTTCCCAGCCACCCGTGCTCATCAAAGACAACCTCAGCGCTCACCTTTAGCGAGCAAACACAGGAACACAGGCCTGAATCAAACATCCATGACTCAGACAAGAAGCGATTCTGTCATCGGTGCCAATAAAGCAAAATAAACTCTGCAGATGAAAGAGAGGAAAATGGGAGGAAAGGATGGAGGGAGGTGTGGGGAGGAGAAAATCTTTGCCAGGAACATCTGTGCTCCCTGGGGGTAAGTGACCGCTTGTTTGGGGTTTTGTGGTGGGAGCCAAGCACATGGAGGTAGGGCGGACGACCGGCCGGACTCCTGCAAGGGGTTTTCTGGGTCTGTCCTCATACTTCACCCTGTGTCCTCAATGCACCCTGCCCAATAACACAACACCCCAGACTAAAATGTATTGCTCAGAGGTTCTTTCAAAGCTCTAGAGTTTTATTTAAGGATTTGCTTGGTCTCAAATGTTTCTTTTACATGTCCTTAAGTAGACACAAATGAGACAACTGATGACATAAAATGAATGGGGATAGCTTAGCTAAGACCATGTGAAAATGTTTGAATTCATATTTAATCTGATAACATACTTTGGTATCTTGCCAAATCTGATTGTTTCTTTCTTTCCCTCATAATTAAATATATGATAAATATTTATGTATGTATAATACTGTGTGATATATGATGTATGATGTATGTATAATCTGCAGGAGAATTAAATGATATTCATTCATTGATTCATTCATTCCAGTCATTATGTTGGCTTGACAACCTGCTAATTCATGCTAGCAATGTGCTAAAACATGTTAATTCATGTTAACAATGTGCTAAATCATGCTAGCAACATGCATAATTCATGTTAACAGTGTGGTTAAACATGTTAGCAAATTGCTAAATAATGCAAAACTGTGCTAATTTAAGCTAACAATGTGCTAAATCATGCTAGCAAAATGCCAAATCATGCCAGTAACATGTTAAAATATACTAACAACATGCTAAATCATGTTAGCAACATGTTAATTCATGCTAGCAATATGCTAAAACATGCTAGCAACATGCTAAAAATGCTAACATCATGTTAAAACATGTTAGCAATGTGCTAATTCATGCCAGCAACATGTTAATTCATGTTGGCAACGCACCAAATAATGCTAGCAGTGTGCTAAAAATGATAGCAACACGTTAAATCATTCTAGCAATGTATTAAAACATGCTAGTAATGTGCTAATTCAAGCTAGCAACTTTCAAACTTTCAGACAAGCCTTTGTCCCAATGAACTTAACTATCTAGATCATTCTTGTTTTAATTTAATAAAAGAGATCCGCAGGAGAATAAATATATTTACCTTATTTATTCTTATTTATTAATGTATTTATAATGTTATTAATTAATTAATTAATTCTCCAGATTTTCTCCATCTTATATGGCCCTAGTAACAATATCTCCACTATTTTAAAATAATATATGAATATTATATTATTAAATCACATGACTTTTCAAAGAGTCTTTAGAAAGATGAAACACTATGGCCCGGTTTCACAGACAGGGCTTAGCCTAAGCCAGGATTAGGCCTTGGTTCAATTAGGGCATTTAAGAAGCTTTTATAAATGCTCACTGCATTTTAGTCTAGGACTAGCTTAAGCCTTGTCTGTGAAACCGGGGGTAATAATATCAAATTTGACTGGTGAACATATGTAAATGATAACACGTTAACGTTAAGCCCCTTCAGACCCTTGGGTGTACTTGGACCCCAGTTTGAAAACAAGGACAAACGATCAAGATATTAAGAGATCTCATTTTGAGGTATCATTCTTACCTAGGACAAACACACGCAAACACACAATTCAGCCACAAAAGAAACAAACAGAGCTCTATCGACACTTCAGAGCGTTTTCAAACAGACAAATCAATGCTGTCAGCTTAGTGACAATAAAACAGAAACAAGCAAACACTGATTTGCAACGAGCCCATGGTCTTCTGCAAATCTCCCAGATGCCAGCAGTGTGGCAGTAAGCTGGGGCACAATCAAGCGTGTGTGAGTTTTAATGCCGCCTTTAAAGGGATTACAGTTGAAAGAGACCAATCAGTAGGGGCGTCTGGAAGTAAAAGTCATGACATTTGCAAATGGAAGCGACACATACTGTATCTTAAACACCCTAAGAAAAAGCTAATGATCCAAAAATGACATTTAAGCGGTGCTGTAGTTTGTGCAATGAGCCGTTTGCAGCAGCGAGGGCTAGAATAGTAATGTGACAGAGAAAAGGACTTTGGTCTAAAAAGGGATTGGCACCGGGGACGAATAGCTTTGAATGGCAGTGGGTAAGCTGGCAGAGGTTGGCATCAGGTCAAGTGGGTTAAGCAGACTTGGCATGGCGAAAAATGGTGCTAGCAAAAGCCAGATTGGTTTGTATGGCCTGGCATGCAAAGATGGTTTGAGGCACATATGAGCATGAGTCTGAGATTTCTGAAGAGTCCACTCTTAAAAAGTGCTGTTGGGGGTTATGGGATAAGATACTGCCAAGCATAAAAACACACGCAAACACATGTACATATTTACAGAGTCAAGTGTGTGAGTGCACTTAAACCTTCACATCATTTTTCTCTTCACTCAACTTTGGTGATTGCCAAACGTTTCGCTCTGTTCCCAGCATCTGTGCAAGCCCTAAAGCCCTCCTTATGAATTCAAATTCAAGCAAACAACAAATCCTTTCTGCTTGAACTTCTCTTTACTTTTTTCCCCTTAGTAAATCACAGCCGCAGACGCACAAAAATCCACTGAGAACTCCTGCAGTCTACCCTGTCAAAGCCTCTTTTCTCAACTCAAAGATCTGCTTGCATCTGAAAACTTTAACTGCTATCATTAAGCATCTGCTTCATAATTCCACATCTTTTCCAAGACACAACAATGAACCCAGATGCTGATTACAGAGTAAATTATTCTGAAATTACACGCCTGCTGTCCTCTCCAAAACGAGTGTGCTTAAACATTTTGATATATTTATGAAACAGTGCAATGTTGAGTGTTTGCATAAAACCAATAGCTCTAATCAATCTCGCTTGTGCTGTTGGCACCTCTGATCTGACGCCAGTGCACCTGCTGTGTTTTGGAGATCTTTAAATTACAGGGCAGGAATGAGATAAGACCCAATGCAAGCCAGCTACAACACTGCATTGTTAAAAAAAAATCAAAGATGAAATTAAAAAGGCTGATTTATGCTGGTCAGACCTGATTTAGAGCTAGTCTAGCTGATGAAACTTGATGTATTTAAAGGGATCATTTACTCACCCTCATGTCGCTTCAAAACTGTATGACCTTCTTTCTTTCATGTAGCACAAAAGGAGGAGTTCTCAAGAATATAGTTCCGTTTCCATGCAATTACAGCAAATTGCTTTAGACTGAGGCTTTCAAGCTTCAAAAAACCCACCATAGTAGTATCACAAAAGTAGTCTTGATGCTGTATTCTACACTACATACAAGTCTTCTGAAGCCATACAATAAGAACAGGCCAAAATGTATTTGATATCCACCTTTGTTCTTCTGTAAAGCAGTGTTCAAAAATGTTATTTTTGTGTTCTGCTGAAGAAAGAAATTCATATGTGTTTGGAATGACAAGATCCTATCCCATTTTGACAATATCAACACACATACTGGTGAACAACTTAAAATATCAACCCTGGCTTTGTACTTGAGGTGCACTTGAGTCCATCTAGGCACGAGATACATGTGTCTCACTTGTTGTATTTTCATAGAGGGTGTTCACACACACAGAAACACACCCTGATGACTCGTATTGTTTCAGCTGAGCTTGCATGTTACCCAATTATTCAGGTTTCCTAAGCGTTCCTCTGGTCATTGTTAGCGTAAACCTCTCTACAGTACGTCACAAAATTCCAAACATGTTCAAATTTCTCTTTGGGAGATGTCAGCACAGACTAGTTCTCGGTCAAACCATGACGACATCTGATATCATAATACACACACCCATGCAGAACAATTTGTTAAAAGAAAACACTTGTTGGAAAAACCTCTACCTACATTTTTGCAAAGCTCCAGAAACTTACCTAAACATACAATTTACTAGTTTCCAGCTGAAACCAGTAAAATGCCAACTGTTATTCCTGCTCACACAAAATATGATTAAAGGGGGCGGATTACTGATGAAAAACTGTTCCTGGCCTGGAAATAATTATGACCACAAAACAGTTTTACCATAGCGCATGATTTGTAAACTAACACATTTCGACATTTGCATCACATAACCAGCTTCATATGCATGGCTTTTCTGATGTATCAAACAGGAATGAAAGTGAGGCTGTGAGGGATTCAGTGGCTTGGCTTGTACTGTTATTTTTTTAATGTGTTTTTGGATTGTTCTGCTGACAAAACACTGCAAAAATATCTTTCCAAGAAATTTCAGTAGACAAAAAAAAACTCCAGACAACAGGAAAATTGAAATGAATGACAAATTATAAGTGATCTAGGAGCTTTATACATCTTTTTACAGAGGATGCCATTGAAAACACTGTTTATCCCTCACAGCCTTGCCATGGCGCTATAGCATTACACTCACGGTGCAGAGGTCTCAGGTATGAGTCTCGTGAAACGCGAGCAAATATAGAAAGACGATGCACTCGTATTAATGGGAAAAAGTGCAACGCCCAATATGGCGGAATAAGTCCCGCCTCCTAAATAAAAAGAGCCAATCGCCTATTGGTAAATTCATCCCGTCACTGCAGCTGCCGTTAGCTGCTCTAGCCTGAAAAATAAGCTTTTATTTAACGCTATTTGAGCATAAGAAACCACATTTATGATACAGTTGTTGTCAGATTTCCTTGGTGATTTCAAATATGAAATTTAATCGTAAGGTTGGATTGAACAGCTTTGGAGAATTTTATTTCTCCCCATTCAAAGAGATAGGAGCTGCACTTGCATGACTGAAATTAATAGTTTTCAGTCACGTGACTGGCATGGAAACTGGGCGGGCAAAACATCCATAGAACTGCATAACAGGCCTGTCAATTTTCCACCTCAAAAGAAGAAAAATAAAAATATGTTAATAAAATGCAAGTTTTGGGCACCTGTGATCCATATCAAGCACCTGCTGCAGTGTTTCAATCACTAAAAACAGCAAGACATTCTAAAACGCTTAACGTGAAAAACATTTAAAGTGCCTTAATGTACTAAAACAGTGATTTTAAAAGACCAAATATACAGTATACACCTTACTGATGATGATATACAGGCGAGATGAGCCCAGAATATGAACGCAATGTGTTAAATGGTTGTGTTTTCTTTATAATGGTTTTCTATGGAAAATCGCTGTGTGTTCCATTTATATTCTGGGTTCATCTGCTTCCCTGAACATCATCAATAAGGTGTATATTGAATTTGGTCTTTTAATATTACTGTCTTACATCATAAGTACTTTGTACAAACCTGGTAAAAATCACTGGCGGGCAATGGAGGAAAGCCTTGTTTTGCCCAGGGTTGCCAGGTCTGTGCAACAAAAGTAGTCCAATGGCTAGTCAAAAGTAGCCCAAAAATAGCCCAATGTGATTTTCTCCATCGGGTGGTCAAATTCTCCACTGAATTTGTACGTCTGGCGGGTGTTGGAGCGCTGAAATCATATGTATGGGGGTGGAAATCAACTCGCGGAAAACATTTTTACCTGCAGCAACAACTTAAAAGTAGCCCAATTCCGCGGGAAAACCGCGGACATGGCAACACTGGTTTTGCCCTCCAGGTGGGCTTTCCTATAAGTGTGTGACGTCATGTGAAAAATATGAATAGCTACCCAAGAGATGTTTCGCCGAGTGAAATGACTTGCCTGAACGGGTCTTTGACGCGAGTCACAATAAAATAGCTCAAAGACGCAAGCTAAAATGGCATGGTTGCTTCAGCAAATGCTTTTTTATCTCACGTTTACCTTTTGTTAACATCAGTGACGCCACAGGCAAGTTTTTCCAAGTAGCCTGCGTTGAATTCATTACTTTTAAATCATATTTAAACACATTCTCATTCTTTATGCACACATAATGTATACATACAGACACATAGCCTAGCAATCATCTGCATTAACCTGCCCGGACAGTAGAAAAAAGAAGTCATTTGCATCTAGACATTTTCAAAACCCCATACTGAGTTTGACCTATTAGAGCTGTTATGTTATCAGCGATAGGTGCAGAATGAGGAAATTAATGTCTGTTTAACGAGCCTCCTCCGGCGATGCAAACTGATTCGAAGTCGGGCTCTATTGTACTGCCTGTCATTTAGAAGATAACACCGCCGTTTGGGATTCGGTGTGCCGCCACCACAATAAAAGGTGCAAGCGATACCCATTAAGCGATAGCATCTGATGTGCTCTTTCCAAAAGGCCATCTGACATGCTGGATCTTACGGGCAAACGTTCTTCCCTCATTTGCTCTGTAGTGAAGATACAGGCCAAGATTGTGTGAGGTAAGCACTGTCTAAAGAAGTCAAATCACAATGTTTAACACCCTGCTGATAGCCTCATACCTCAAGCTAAAATATATGATGTGTTTGTTCTTTGGTGCCTTTGTAGAGTAAGTTAGTCCAACTTGCGGCCACCCTGACAGTGATTTTCAGTTTTGCTTGTACTGTACCCGTTTAACTGAATGGGGAAACACAATAACAAAAGTTTGACTCCATAGAAATTTATACATGGAAATAATCAAAGGCAGCGATTAGCTCTTTAAACTAAAAGGCTTGACTTCCGTTTCTTACAGCCACCATGTTCAGCAATGCAATTTCCTCCATTCATTTTCAAACAAGTGCCTTATTTCTTCCTTATATGGTTGTTTGGCACGTATGCTGGCTATTGTATTTGGCTGAAAAACATTAAGAAGCAGACAATAACTTCCTGTTTATGCTTCAGGCTGAATTGAAGCAGATCTACGGTAGTTTTTAATTTTTATTTTTGTCCCTCCATCTTTCTTTGTTTTGTCTGTTTGTCCTGTCTGTCAGACCATCTTTTTCAGTCTTATATGCAATTGTCTTTCTGCTGAGTCTCCAGCTCTGAATCTCCCAGACTGTATGTTATTGTTCGTTCGAATCTGCAGATAGGACACTGGGGCTGAGAACTCGCAAAAGCTGTCAAAAAGAGAGAGGGAGAAAAAAAAGCACTGCATGCGAGATCATGAATTTCTCATGTTTGAACTTTAAAATAGATCCTTGCAGAGTAAGAACAGCACAACACATCCAGCAAATGCAGGAAAAGGGTTTTGAGGAACTGAATAAATCAGAGGCAGAATGTGTGCTTTGTTAAGGCCAACTTACAGAAGGTTTATTTAGCCAGTGAAAATAGCATGGAGACAAAGGATCAAACACATGGAGAAAATGAAAACTGAGAAAGTGTTTTTTATATATATATATATATGTCTGAATTGGTATTTCATGGTTTTTAACTAACTAAATAGTATTTATCTCTGAAAATTATCTAATCCTCAAAATAGTCATTAAACAATCCAATCTAATATTTTAGATTCAATGAGAGTCTGATTTATGATTTATGTTTATGCTTCGTTAAACTAACTATTTTTATTGCAGTAGATTTCCTTTTATAAGTTGTATGACTGGTTTTGGGTTTAGTAAAATCCCAAAAGCGGTTAAAGCTGTATTTATTTGATCAAATATACAGTAAAAACAGTAATATTGTGAAATATTATTACAATTAATTATATTAAAGTATTAAAATAACTGTTTTCTATTTTAAAAATGTAATTTATTCCTGTGATGGCAAAGCTGAATTTTCAGCATCATTACTCCAGGCTTCAGTGTCACATGATCCTTCAGAAATCATTCTGATATGCTGATTTGGTGCTAAAAACATTCTTATTATTATCAATGTTAAAAACTGTGCTGTTGTTTTGTGGAAACTGATCTTGTTCTTTCGTAAAAATATCCAAAAATCCTTAAAATAAGACAAAAACATTGACTAAGAAAGTGATGTTTTTTAGTGTATCTATGCATGTGTTTTTTGTGTCTTTGAGACCGCGTGTGTCCGTGAGTTTCGGCCTTTAGGGTTGAATAAACTAAGGAAGCCTGTGTTTTTCCCAAGGGAAGTAAAAAATAGGCCAGCATTTTCCTGACTCTGCAATAGTACAGCCTTCTCTGATACAACAAATTCATATGCACTGCCACCAAAGCAATACAAAACAAACGCTTTGACTTACAAACCCTACATGAGAAGTAGACACTAAACTCAAAAACCTTGAATGACGCACTGAGCGATGTGTGAGGGGTTATTTTGAAAGGTGGGGACAAGCTTTGGCACTCCAGCTTTCTTTTAAAAGCACCTTCTTTTTAGAGAAGTGCCACGTCCTTTTAAGTATTCATCCATTGCACTGCAGAAGAATTTGGAGCTATGAATATTTAAAGGAAAAAAAGTAAAAATGATGTCAAACTCTCCTCTGTACCTGCGGCTAAAATAGATGACAAAAACACCTCGTGTGACAATACCAGGGGGGTGGCTTTAAAAAGCCCAGAAAGGTTTCTTCCCAGCATGCTGTCTTGTTGCCATATGAACACATAATGGGAGAATAGGGTTGTGCTGTTTGTTATGGCCGTGATCCAAGGTCGAGCTGCGGTCCAACAAAAATATCCCCACTATGAGATAAGACAGCCACAGCAGAGAGATTGAAAACCGGTCACAGCTGAGAGCAGACAGATGATCACTGGTGAATGACATGCAATATTTCAGAAACTGCAGCCTTACTTTATAGACCGAAGGCTGAAAAAGCCACAAGCCTGATCCTGGAATATCTCAAAAACACTAGAAGGTAATGTGTGTCTCACACACCAAGAATGTTGCAAGGCTGAAAAATTTAAAAAATAGTTTTAAAAATGTAATGATTGTGTTTTTTTAAACAGATAATGGCTCAATAATTCATTTCTAAAAAACAAACAAACAAACAAACAAAAAAAAACAAACAAGAGAAATCCCCCATAGTATACACTACTGGCTCAAAACAACCTGGCCAAACTGAGCACCCAAGGATGGCCGATTTCACACTCAGTCCATTCCAATACTCCACCGATACATCTAAAGGCCCCATTCCAACTGGCTCTCTGGTTCATCGTCTGATAAGGCAAACTGGCATAAGTGTAGGGAGAGAAATTTCCCGTTATGAGCCAGCCTCACCTTATCAACCTGGTGTTTACCCATGTTCGAGACCAGTCGCATGCTGAAAACCATTACCGTCAAGCGCGTTATCACCAGAAGCCAGATGACATCCGAATGGCTGAAATCCAAATTTCGGAGTGGACAAAGCAAGCCTTCCACCTATCTACAAGTTTTTGAGTTTCAATCCGAGACCAGCCTCACGTCAGCGATGACGTATGGGTATGTAGTGCAAATTCATCACTAAGAGACGGCTAATTAACCCCCGGTCAATAAGATGCAGGTAAACGGCTGATTATTCTCTTGTGTACATGAATGATGAGAGCTTGATTTGGCCGTTCCCCAGATAATGGGGCTCGTTGGAGACTAATTGAGCTGTAGAGTGATGCGTCTGCAGTGCATTTATACATCAAATCCAGACAGGTTACTCCACTCAGGAGTACAAGAGGAGGTTATCAAAGACTAGTTAGATCTTGAGCTGTTCAAACACAGTGCTGGGTAAAATACTTACAAACTGTAGACAGTTACTGATTCCATGTAGTTAATGTAATGTAATAGATTACTTAATGTATTCTGATTACTTTTTAGATTACTTTTGACCTAACTCGTTTATCACATTGATTTGAATAGGATAACCATATTGATATAAAAATACAAAGAGAAAGAAAATATATTCCATTCTTTGTTATTATCAACAACATGAGGTGCATTAAATATTACATTATATTTAGTCACATGACTAGTGGCTGGTCTGTGTGTGCAGTTTCACAAAACTGGAAGACCTGAATGTATATAAGCAGCAGACTTTTATAGAAAGGAAAATTTAAAATATAGCAAAGAAGTAGAATCAATGAATTATGAATAATTTACTCTTACTGTGAGAATAACATGTAATCATGTAATCAATAGAAAAGTAACTGTAGTCTGATTACGAGTATTTTAAAATGTAATATAATCTAATTACAAGTACTTAATTTTTGGAATCTGATTACGTAATTCAGATTGCATGTATTTAGTTACTATCCAGCAACGTTCAATCATTCCTATTTACTGACAGAGGTGGAGTAATAATTCTGTAATCAACAAGTTTCTTTAGCACATACTCACCCTGTAGAAGGGGTCATGATGCAGCCGCCACGATCTACGGTCATCCTACAGCCGCATCCTCGCTCTGGTGTGTCGTGGTTCATTCCAAAGTTATGGCCCAACTCATGGGCCAAAGTCACAGCAGCTCCCAGAGGATTGTCCGAGTGATCCTAGAAAACCACACAATGTCATATCATGTCTCAAACTAGTTTGTTTTGTATTTATCTGTGTATTTTCTTGATGTATATTACTTTGTGCATTGTAAACTGCCACTAAAAGAGATATCAGTCCAGGGGAGTCGGGGGGGAGAAAAATCTAAATAATGGTTGACTAATCTGATGGATGTCTCTTCGTAAAACAAAAAAACAAAAATCAAAAACTTAAAGGATTAGTCCACTTTCAAATGAAAATTACCCCAAGCTTTACTCACCCTCAAGCCATCCTAGGTGTATATGACTTTCTTCTTTCTGATGAACACAATCTGAGATATTGTGCATTGTGTATCTCAGATTGTGTTCATCAGAAAGAAGAAAGTCATATACACCTAGGATGGCTTGTAAATATCCTGACGCATCCGCCAGACCGCCTTCAGTATTCCCCTTAGGAAGAAAGCGTAACTGGCGTCGCGTCAGTTAAGCTTTTTCCGTAAGTTGAATAGGGAAGGTGTAGGGCGCAGCGTAAGTTTTTGAACTGCAAGAGGCATTGCGCTTTCTTCCCAAGTTGAATACGGAAGGCGGTCTGGCGGAAGCTAGATATTTTACTTCATAACTTGTTAAATATGGATTTTTTTTTACACAAATGAAAAAAAAGAAGGCCTTTATTAACCCCCTTGAGCCGTGTGGAGTACGTTTATGATGGATGGATGTGGATGGAGGCACTTTCTTCAGCTCATACTCATTGGTATCGCTCACTGCCATTATAAAGCTCGGATGCGTCAGGATATTTATTAATATATCTCAGATTGTGTTCATCAGAAAAAAGAAAGTCATATACACCTAGTATGGCTTGAGGGTGAGTAAATCTTGGAGCAATTTTCATTTGAAAGTGAACTAATCCTTTAAGGCGTGAAATTTCACAAGCAACAAAGGTTCAATGGCCATTATCAATAGTCTAGCAATGCATGAAGCACAGTTCACTTTCAAACCAAGCAGCTTTCTGTTGGTTCAATGGGGCGAATTCATTCGACCAACTTGAACCCGTTGCAAAATCTTTTGCTCTCACGTAAAATTTCAGATTGCATGGATTTCTATTGAACTGCTTGAATTTCGCCCATAAAAATTTGCCAAACAACAGTAAATGTGACCGCACTTTTACACTGAAGGAGGGATTGAAGCCATATCTAGGGACCAGAATATCAGGGCAACACGGAACACCCTAGAACAACACGGAACACTCTAGACACTATTTAGAACATTTTAGCAACTGCATGGCAACACTCACATTTTCTTGCAA
Organism: Mylopharyngodon piceus; assembly: GCA_039654765.1. NCBI lineage: Eukaryota > Metazoa > Chordata > Actinopteri > Cypriniformes > Xenocyprididae > Mylopharyngodon > Mylopharyngodon piceus. The sequence continues at coordinate 7,060,913 of CM077449.1, forward strand.
AAATATTTTAAATAAAATAAATTGTAACTTTTATAAAATACAAATGTGCTAGAAAAAAGAACGGTGCCAAAGTTTTAATGTTTGCACAATGCTTGTGTACCACAATAATGTTCAAATAATCTTCATGTAGGGGCTTTCTTCATACGAGACTGGAAAAAAAAAAAAAATGTAATAGCTGATTAATATTGTATGATACGTGAAAGGACCAGCAGACAGCTGTTATTAAATGTCTTGAAGGGTTGTAGATGCTCCTATGAATTTTTATCCTTTCTCTTTCAAACTCACTCTTTTAAAATCTCTTTCAACCTTGCCATAAAACACACATACAAGCACCACTTCTCTTATTCTCCTTCCTCTATTTGCTCTCTTCATCATCTGTTCACAGAGAACAAAGCAGAGCTTCAGCATTATCCATTTCAGCTGAGGTGAAGAAAACATCCCTGCTGCCTCACGAACGTGACCTGGTTACCAGCAAACCACCTCTTATAACCCAGAAACACATTTTTTTCCCCTTTAGTTTAGCTGCCATCTTTTCACACAACTACAGCCTGACTGCTTTTTTTTTTTTCATTTCACTGTACATCAAAATGCCATTTCCTGATTTAATTACAGGGCAAGGAATACGACAGGCTCATCTAAGCTTTCAGTGCCAACGGGTGATATTTCTCTGCTTCATTTCATTTATTCAAGATCTATAGGGTGCCACTGATGACCGTATATTCTGAGTATGACTGACTTGCCTCTCTCTGAGCATAATTGCAGACTAATACAGTGGTTAATGCCATGGGAAATCCAGACTTTACTATTCCAAGAAGCCACTACCAAGCTGCCACATTGAAACATGGTGCCTTTTTAGTGGTAACAGCCATATTTAATTGCTCTTGTGTTTTCAGTCAAGTTAGTTCCAGATTTTATAGGGTATCTCCTATCAAAGAAATTCCTAACTTTTGGATTCCTATAATCATGTAAGATGTGCCCATTATGGTTCGTCCAAATTTGTTTGCACAGAGGTCATATTGTTGCATTCAAATCTTCTTAGACAATTTCATCTTAGACCTTTTAAGCTGATCAGTCTTATAACATGGTACAGGATTCATTTTCAGTCTCTGTGTGCCATATGTTAGTGCATAAGGGAGAGACGCACATATGAAAACAAGACTCTGAAACCACAGCAGCCAATACAGAAATACATCAGTCAGTGTACAGTGTGTCTTTTCCTAAATCAAACCTCTTTTCTTCTTCTTTTTCATGCCCCTTCTGTCTCTCTCCTTTCTCTCTTCAATGGATCTGTTGATTTTATGAAGTAACTTAAAGAAATACTCTTCCCAAAAAATGAAAAATGGCAATTTTCATGCAGCTGTTTTCCATACAAATGAAGTAAATTGTGTGAAAATAACCAACAGAACTACAGAAATAGTTCAATTTGTGTTACATATGCATGGTGCTTTACTGTACTTGGCAGAAGAAACCAAACAGCAATGGAGGGTGAGTAATTGATGACAGCATTTTCATTTTTGTTTGAACTATCCCTTTAAGATCTTAATGGAAACCATTTATCATACAGCACCACAATAGTTTGTAACTCAGACCTATGGCTAATGACTTCATCTCTGTGAGGCCCTGTTTAGAAGGGAAAGTTTGTTACAGTGGCATGGATGATAGATCTAGTCTAATAAAAATGTAAATGTGTGTTATTTAGTCATACAGCAGCAAAGCAGCAATAAATGGCTGAATAGGTAGTGCTGCATTGACTGACAAGCAGCCTCTGGGTGGTTAAGAGAAAGTAGACTAAACCTGCATGACCTTATAGAGCTGAAATTCATGTGGATTAATGAAACTCATTTTCATATTAAAGGTACGATGTGCTACAAGATCATGGACTACAAGAACATAAACAGCCTCTCTGCAGCTGCACTGCACTGGAGTCATACAACATTGAAGCATTACTACTACTACTAGAAGCATTACAATAAATATAATTTATATAATATATATGTGTATCACGTGTGGGTGCTAAAAATATCGACAGACTAAATGAGTAAATTAATAGGACAACAGGTGAATGGGATAATTAATCAAGGGTACAAACTGGCACACACTAGGAAACTAGTGCTGTGTTCGAAATCAACCCCTATAACCTCATTCACTATTCCCTACATTAGTCCACTAATACAGTCCACTTGAAGGAGTGAATGAAAACGAGTGAGTGAATTCAGATACTGGGTGCGCCGGAAGGGCTGCCGCTTTTGCATAGTTTATGCTTGCTATTTAATAATCATTTGAAACTTAGCAAACTGGTAGCTCCAGTAGTAATGAAAAGATTTATCTTAAACTCCATCATGAAAACTAGCATGTATAAACCATAATTAAACAATTTAGTATTCAAATAAAAATGAATTTAAACCTCTATGATATTACGCTGTAGCCACATTGGGAAGTGGATGGATGGATGATTCAGCTGCGGGCGCCATCTTCTGGTCAGACGCGGGAATTCATTCTGTGCACGGCGCGACTCTCACAGTGCATTATGGGTATTCTCTAGCTGTTGAGTGTACATCGGTTGTACACTTATTGTGGTGCATTGTGGGATTGAATGAGTGCACTCGGTAACGTCCACTATGGTTTTGGACACCACTACAAATGGCTGTCCCCTCAAATAGTGCCCTATTTAAGGGTATAGGGGGCGATTTCGGACACAGCCTAGGTCAAATGACAGGGCATACAGGCAAACAGGAACAGGGAAAACAGAACTAAAACACAATGAAACTATCATTGCATCTAAAGCATACGTTACAATATATATATATATATACACATCGGGTGTTTCCTCCGAGGAGGCAAGGGAGGCAGTGCCTCCTCAAAAAATGTGGATAAGAAAATAATCATTATTACAAAAATAAAACAATGCAAATATTAAAGTGTAAATAAAAATAAAAAGTGTACAAGTCATTCGTTTTTCTAAAGGAACACTGTCCAACAGCGACACCCGCAGGTAAAGTTACAGCAGGAGTCCGCATCTCTCGTGCCTCCCTTGAGCTCATAGAGAATGAACAGAGCTCCTAAAGCAGTGGGTTTTGTGGGGGGTAATAGAGAATGAATGGGGGAAAGTCGTGAGAGGAGGCAGTGCCTCCATCACGCTATGATTGGATATGATCGGTTATGATTGGATATGATTGGCTTGTGCGATAAATCCCACCTCTTGTTAACGTGTGCGTTCCGTGCGTCAGTCTGAATGAACAAAGTGATGGTGTCAATAGAAAGACTAATTAAAAAGTAAGTAAACAGCTCACCGCTTTATGTCAAAATCAAATGTGAAAAACCTGAAAACATGATGACTGCGGGGGTTTTAGTGAGCCATCAGCTTGGTCAAATTAAAGATATCTCTTCGTGTCTGTGATAGAGTGTTTACCAAGCATGACTGATGATCCGAAATAAGTTGACTATTAAAAAGCTGAAAATCAATACACAAATAAAATATATTGTTTAACCCTCTATGGTATGGTGTTGCCTCCAGGCAACATAGTCTATTTTAGTTTGTTTTTAATAAAATGAGACTTTTAAATGAACTTTTAAAAAATAAATTAATTATTAATTATATAAATTATTTTTCCTCATTTATATCATATTGCGTATCATAGAGGGTTAAATTGTTACTGCCTTTAGTTATTATTTTGAATATGTAAAAATGCTTAAAACACTAACTTGATGAGATTGACTTTGTTTTAATAAATAGAACATTAATTACATTGTTAATGTAAAAATACAAAATAGAATTGTATTTGGTTTCTTTTTTCTTTTTTGATCTAATGCTCATTTAACGAGGAAAATGTGACATTATTTATTAAAAATAAATAAAAAACTGAGGTCATTGTTTGCCTCCTCATTTCAGAACACCACTGCACGCCACTGATATATATATATATATATATATATATATGTATATGTATATGTATATGTATCGCACGGCTATCAGCCAATCAGATTCGAGAACCAGAAAGAACTGTTGTATAAATATATATATATATATACACACACACAGTGTATATATATATATATATATATAAAAAACACTGGAAACACACCTAAAGAACAGCAATGGGTTAAAGGAGTGGAGGGTCTTTCAAGGAAATCATGAATAAACCAAGAAACATGATAAAAAAGGGATTTAGTAGTCTTTCTTTGAGTCACTACACCTTTGCTTCTTCTATATATCACACAGTCTAACCTGCCAGGGCAAAAGCCATGAAAATGTGAATGACTGAAGCTAAAAAAAAATGAAAAAAGGAGCATGGTGGTGAAAGCAGTAGTACTGATGACTGGTGGGTGCAGGGCAAACAATCAAGATCAGTGTCTATTGATCAGCTGAAAAATTCTGAAATTAAAAACAGACAAAATTAGATTTAATAAATACGGGCTGTGTGGGATACAACCTATACCATAAAGGAATAGTTCACCCTAGAATGAAAAGCTTTCATTATTATTATTATTATTATTTTTATTTTTTTTTTTTTTACCCGTGTGCCATTCTAAACACATATGACTTTTTTTTTTTTTTTCTGGAACACACACACACATTGGTGCACCTATCATTATGAGTACATTCCATAGGTGTAATGGTTTTTATACAGTACAAACTGTACATCCTATCCTCCTACACTAACCCTACCCCTAAACCTACCCATCACAGAAAACTGTCTGCATTTTTACATTTTTAACAAACGTTGTTTAGTATGTTTTTTAAGCCATTTTAATTACGAGGACTCGGGAAGTTTCCTCATAAACCACATTTAGGTTGTAATACCAGTGTAATACACGTCATGATACAAATTTGTGTCCTCATAAATCATATAAACAAATTCCCATTCACACCGAGAACAATAACTATAAAGATCACTATAATGATGACTATTAGTGTCCACACCAGCGGACAATATCATTCTGTTTATTCTAAGCACGCACTGTAGTTATGTCGTCTAGCACTTTTAATGCTCAAGCTCTTTAAGGCAGGCTGGATTCTGATTGGCTGTCAATGTTTTTATAGGTCATCAGCTGCAAAAATTGTTCTGAAAGTGATTCCAATGATATCGTTTCTCATTATAGTTATGGTGTGGTGCTATTCTTTTATATTTAGAATGACTTTTAGAACTAAAGCTTTAGCGTTATCATTACAGTTATCATCCTTGGTTTGAACAGGATTTTGTCCCCATGAAAAAAAGTATGTATCAGGTTGAGAACGGCATGGGGGTGATTAATAATGACAGAATTTTAATTTTGGGGTTAACACTCCCTTCAAATTTCAATGGTTTTAAATCATGAAAGTTTAAAACAGCTGGATGGTTGTGCAGCTCAGTGTGAATGTGCTAATTATGGGACACAGAGTGTGTAATGATTGATTTCTCACCATGACAATGCCTCCTGACTGCTCAGCGGTACACATACTCATGATGGGAGCCATGCCTATTGTGGTGCCCTGGAAGTACACCCCACTGCCATAAGAGAATGCAAATGTGGTTAAATTTATGAAAAAAGAAAAGAAAAAAAGAAAAACAGCCAAATAATAAGACTAAGACTAATACAAAGGCTATGTTTAGAATAACATTCTACCATGACACCTGCTGAATTAAACGTGCAGAGGTCTTTTAACAAATGTAGCACACTACTGTATGATAATGCTTTCCTTTTTTAGATAATAGCCTGACTTAGTTATGCATTGCTTCCCATATAACCTGATTTTGGTATGCAGTTTTTTCAGGATTCTTTGATGAATAGAAAGGAATATATTTGAAACAGAAATATATTTAAATGTACATCTTTACTGTCTTTTTTGATCAATTTAAGTTAAGTCAAGTCACCTTTATTTATATAGCGCTTTTTACAATGTAGATTGTGTCAAAGCAGCTTTACATTGATAACTGGTACATTATTTGGCTGCACAGCAGCTCTAGGGATGCAATTTAATGCATCATTGCTGAACAAAAGTATTAATTTCTTCAAAAAATTCATATGGAACCTAAAGTTTTGAATGGTAGTGTATTTACAGCACAGTACATATAGTTTAATCTGTGTTGCTAGAGCACGAGTTGGTAAGAAATCAGATATAGTTGGGGAAAGTTACTTTTAAAAGTAATGCATTACAATATTGCGTTACTCTCTAAAAAAGTAACTAATTGCATTACTTAGTTACTTTTAATGAAAAGTAATGTGTTACATTACTTTTTCGTTACTTTTTCTCACCTGGGCTGGGCTTGCTTGTTTGTTTTTTAATAACAACAAAAAAGTTCTATTTTTGGCAAATGTTTAGGCCCTTTCACGCCAAAAGTGAAATGAATAAGTCTCAGGCTGAAGGAAATGCATATTTACACCTGTACAGTAGAGGGCGCAGCTCAAACAAACCTTTCAGATGTGCTGCCATTCTGGATTAAAGAAGAATAGGATACAGGAGAAGGAAGTTCAACACTCTTATTTCTAAATCTAATCTAAAGTCATTTTTGCTTATTAGTATAGTTGAATTAGATCATTGAATTGAAAGACATTGGTTAATAAAGTGAGATTAAATACATAAAGTATATTTGTGTAATTTAATATAGTTAATTATTACAGGTTTGCATAAAATTCTGAGATTGAATTTCACTGTTTTTATTCATTTTGAGGAATACTGAATGTTTTCGTGCAAGTGAGATGAGTAAATGCATGTTCACATTTAGTCTAGAACTACAATAACCATCATGTTCACACAGCGCACACAACACCACTTTATATCTCTCAACATGGGGACAGAAGAGCTGTCAGTCAATAAATGTGAAAAAGTAACGCGTTACTTATTTGAAAAAGTAACTCAGATATTTTGTTGTAAATTTAAAAGTAATGCGTTACTTTACTAGTTACTTGAAAAAGTAATCTGATTATGTAACTCAAGTTGTAATGCGTTACCCCCAACTCTGGTTGCCAAAGTGTGTATATGTGATAATGTGAATAATATGGGTGTGTTACCTAATAAGTTGGGCGTTATCATGTGGACGCTGTGGCAGCAGTTTAAGTTTTCTCCAGTCCAAAAACTCATGCAGGGTTGTGAAGGGGTCTTGGGTAACTGCACACTTATCGGCATCACTCCACACCTCCAGTCCCACCAGAGCTACACGAATGTTCAGCACTCTGTAAAACTGAGAGAACTCATAACATCAAACCCTCTATTTCTTCATAAACTTGACCCCATACATCTGTTGACAGAGATACATCAATCCATCATAATGTCTGTCTGGACATCAATCAACTTATAACCTAAAAATTCTCAGCTTTTTTTCAAAAGGGGGCTCATTTAAAAGCTCGTCCTTCACCTCCGCAGTCCTACATTCATCTCTGACAATCAGGCCTCTATTTTAGACTTCTAATCAAGTGTTCCTGTTCATTCGAGCGAAGAATGGCATTTAATACCTTGTCCACATAATTGGCGATCTCAGCAAGCCTTTGCTTAACCTTCTCCACATCTTTTCCTTGTTTCTGGAACTGAAGAGGGAAAGAAAAGATAAAGGTGAGATGAGAGATATACTGAAACGAGTATAAGATGGTAGTCTAGATGGATTTTTAAACAATACAGGACTCCTGATTGACAATATCTTCAACTGTCATTTGTAAGGACATAATCAGAAGTGTGGCACATTCTTAAGGGCACTTAAAAGTGATCATTACAGTAGGGTGGAGGCACTGAACAATAGCAAAGTAAAAAAAAAGAAAAAAAAAAAGAGTGCAACTTGGAGACAGGTAGCAATTTTTGGTCCAGCATTGCTTCCCCTATCAGATTAACTAAATTAATAGAAGGGATAAAAAGCCTTTTTATTTAAATAGTTTTGCACGAGAATTGAATTAGCAGGGAGAGAATGAAAAATGTCTCGGGTTACTCAACGTAACACTGCAATCTCTCTCTCTCTCTCTCTCTCTGTCTCACACACACACACACACACACACACACACACACACTTTAATATACAGACAGCTGTGCTGATAACATGATAGCTTTCTTCTTGCCCAGTCAGTTTCCTTTTCCCACATCCAATGTTCACTTCATACACAACACTTCCTGTTTCCTGTCTGATCATTTGGGAGCATTGCCCTACTTCCTGTCAGGTCCCACCCTCTGTGACCTGATTTTGGATTGGCCTACTAAGGTAAAACAAAGAACCAAAACTTTGCCGTAACCCAAATACTGCACAGTACTTAACCAAATACAATTGGGTATGACTGCACGTTTCCCTTGATTTTTCCTTCTTAACGTCTGATAGATTAGAACTTGGTTGAGCATGTATTAACACAAGGTATTGTGATATCTGGCTGACACTACACAAAAAACTACTTTTTAACTTGCACCACAATATCTGTCAAACCTGTTGTGTTTATTTGTTATCCTACCTCTCTGTTGTCTGCTACAATGATGAGCTCCACGTATTTGGTGGTCTTCTGAACATCCCGTTTATGCTGCCAAACAGAAAAGAGCACATCAACACATCTTACCATGTGATCAACCCTTCATTACAAACTAAATTCACCAGAGGGTCCACCAGAGCGTAGTGAATGGGATTTGGATTCATTACAGTGACCTTGAATCTGTTCACCAAATAACGTTCAGATTTGTTCACTAATTCATTCAGTGCACCAGTTTTGTGTGTGTTATAAGCAACTTGTGAATGATTCACTCAATCTATTCATTAAAAGTCACCTGAAACAAATCATATTTTTTTATTCAAATTTGTGCATACAATACAAATCTAAAAAAAATGCCCTTTAGTTAGTTACTTGGTTTTGGTTGAATCTATCTCAAGTGGTCCATTGGAGGCTGCTTGACCATTTTTAATTTTCCTAATTTTTTAGTGTGATTTCTCTATGTATTGCAAAACCACTGTCCTTTTCACTGTAAACTGACCTAAAATAGAATCTTTGAGTGATCTTCAACATTACATTTTGGGACCTATTATGCAAAATTCACTTTTATAAGTGTGCGTAAACAACCACCCAAATATGGTAAAAATCCACCGACTCCTTTTTTATAATCCCCATGAATCATAAACAGCCACTCCAAATAAGCGGTTCCAGATTTCCCCCTACTCTTACGTATGCCACAACTGGCAGAATGGAATCTGCCTCATTAGCTTAGCTCCTCCCCTGAGTGAGCTGTACACAGTCCGCCATGTTTATCTCTCCCAGAGCATTTAACAGCAGCATTCAAGTAAGAAATGTATTCTTGTTAAAGCTACTGAAGTTACTTCAATCAAGAGCAGTGATTTTCTGTTTTTCTTTTGTTGTTTGTTTAATATTAACAGCATATACAGCAGTAGGTACTGTATATTACATTGCTGTCACTTTAATACACAGATCTAATATACACATGTGATTTCTTTTCCTGCTTTTTACATTCACAGACATAACAGACTGTGTTTGTGAACTTTTGTGTGTTTTTGACATAACCTTGTGTGTATTTGACAGTTTAAGTGCAATAAAACGTGTCAGAGAAATCAGTTTAATACTCACAGGACGTCCTGTCTGACAGACAGTTTTCTGTGCTTGTGCTTCGGATGTGTGCGCTCAGAAAACCATATATCAGAAGTTTAAACTGTTATGGCTTCAAAACCCATGCAGATAATTAACTTTCATGATGACGAAGAACTGCAATATCACGCGAGCGTGATAGTCAAGATGATAATCAAAACCAAACAGATGTTTTAGTTTTTGACAGAGTATCCAAGGCACGAGCTGTACAGACTCCGCCCTCTTCTGGAAAGGGGGTCAGGAGCAGCAGCTCATTTGCATTTAAAGGGACTCACACCAAAACGGCATGTTTTTGCTCACACCCAAATAGGGGCAAATTTGACAAGCTATAATAAATGATCTATGGGATATTTTGAGCTGAAACTTCACAGACACATTCTGGGGACACCAGAGACTTATATTACATCTTGTAAAAAGGGGCATAATAGGTGCCCTGTAAGTTCTAAGTCTACGGAACAAGCATTTGCAAAATGTAAATTTATCTTTGTTCCACATAATGTGGTACCCTGACCGCCCCACCCCGGTATCGTGATTTCAACCAAGGCTAGCAGTTTGACTAGCAGTTCAGTAAGTCCATAGTGACAATATCAAGAGTCTTCATCTCCTTTTGATTTGTTCTCATCCAAAGGACGATGAAAGAGTTTATAATCTTTAGATGTGTCTGCAAACATCAGCGCCTGCACCGATACAGATCCTAACCGTAATCACTTATTATATGGATATCATCAGTTTGCCATTGTGTTGAGTTATAACAGCATCTTCTATGTGCTGCTATCCTTCCGAATCAATACAATGACGTCTGAACATCTTATTTAGATAGCTCTGTTGTGATAAGAACATCTTCAATGTCAAGACTGTTATGTAGGGATCTTCTGTTAACCTTTGATGTCTCGCCCAGCTCTCTAATCTTGTATTAGCATGCATGGGAAGTGAGGGCAACCACAATCCCCTCATCTGCATTAACAAAGACATCACATGCTGAATGATGCATGTTAATTCATCCTCAAGACAAAAAGTGACACTCTCTAAAAAAACATCGTCATAATAGTTGCTACATTGACAGTTGCTGACGGATCGCATTCATACCCTCGTCCTGAATGATTGTGGCAGTCCTCCAGCGCTTGTATGGCTGACAGTTGATATGTTGTGTCCGTGTCCACAGGTTCCGGAGGGGAAGTGTAGGTGATGTCCTTCATAAATCACATGGGTGTCGTTTGCTGGCTCAAAAGCTGGCTCCACCATCAGTGTTTTATTTTCAAGTAAGATAAACCCTCTGTGGATTGAATGAAGATTTGAACAATTTTAAATAAGCAAAACATACAAAAACATATTGGCAAGCTAACAGGCAACTTATTTTGTGGAACTTGCTAAGACAAGCATCACTATTACTATTGCTCAAACTTAGTAGTGAAGTGTTTTGTTTAGTAAAAAGTTGGTGCATAACCTGTGATACAGACATTATCTAACATACTGTGGATGCTAAATGACTTGCCTGAGGTAAATGTAATGCTACGTGAGATATTATTCTCAAGCTGTTATACTGATGTTTTTCCGCGGTTCAAATAGTGGTTGAGAGATTACACGTAAACATGCATAGATCATCTGTTCTTCTTCTTCTGTGCTTTTTCCTGTTGTGACGGTTAGCAAACAGCGTTGCATTACCCCGCACGCCCCCTTCTGGATTGCAGTGTGGATTGCCTGTGACTGATTGTATTCGTCATCTGACTGTATGCACCGAACCGTGACGTCCGTACCATGACAGTTCGGGAAGGATACATGTACCGTTACACCCCTACGTTATGCACAACCTTTCAGCACTCTTAGCAAACATAAAGGACGCTTACACCTAAGAGCATGGACGTGCAGCAAGATCCTCGAGCAATGCCAAATGTGTCATCCTTAAAAACAGTTCAAACACAACAAACACCTTTTATATAGACCCAGATTCCAGACCTACATTGTGTGAATCTGCAGCAAGGAAAAAAAATTGCAGCCTAATCCATATTGAGGGACCAATATCATAGAGACCTGGGTCAATAAGCAACCACTTAGCAATGCCCTTGTAACCAGAACACCATAGAAACAGCATGCAGTAGCAATCTCCTACTAACCACCCATAACGGCATAGCATTGTGTCGTTGGACAAGCATCACTTAGATTTCTTCAGAAAAAAAAAATGCAATTAATCTGAACAATTTTCTTGAGGTCAGGACACTTTATTCTCTAAGTATGTATGGTAAAACAAAAAAGATTAAGTAAAAGTGAGAAATAATGAAGTCTATTCAGGGCAGTTGTGGCCTAATGGTTGGAGAGTCAGACTTGTAACCCGAAGGTCGCAGGTTCGAGTCTCAGTTCTGGGGGGTACACTCTCATTACCCACAACTGAGGTGCCCTTGAGCAATCCCCCAATTGCTCCCCGGGCGCCACAGCAAAAATGGCCACCCACTGCTCTGGGTGTGTGCGTGTTCAATACTCACTGCTGTGTGTGTGCACTTGGATGGGTGTAATGCAGAGCACAAATTTCAAGTATAGGACACCAAACTTGGCTACACATCACATGTCACTCATTAAGTGCTTAAGTAATATGAATAATGTGAACTCCGATTAAGATCAGATAATTTAATTCTAATATAATTACATTTTTATCAATACAATATCTTAGTAAAATTAAAAGCAGATGACCCTCCAACATCTAATAAGATCTACAGTCAATAAATCCGATTCTAATAAATTCAGTTGTTTGTCTTTGTTCCATTGGGAAATGGGTGGATATGGATTTTTCTGCAGAATGACACTGGGTTGTATAAAATGTATATTTCGCCACCCCGTTCTATAACCAATAACCCATTACTCACCAAATGTGTGAATTTACATTTGTGACAAAACTGATATCTTTAATAATATGGCCATGGGTGGAAAAAAAAGAAATTTTGAAAGATATCATTGAGAGATAATTGAATATGAAGGGAGTATATATAAGAGCTACAGTGCTGCAGAATTAGGTTGCGAGATGAAGAGTGAGTTTTCACTTTGCAATATAATAACAAGATATAACAGATGAAAATCTGGAGCCATACTGATAGATCAAAACAGTGCTTTCAGAAGGAATGATAATTTGAATTATATCTGATGATACCCTCCTTGCAACTTATAACCAAGCTGCTAATATGAAACCCAAAAGTACTGAGCAGAGACAATTCAACAGGATTGCAATTTGATCTACAGTACTGCATATTTCAACATTTTCAGATGTAAAAAATATCCATCTCACACCCCCACACCAGTGAGGATAAAAAAAAACACAGTCACATTTACCTCTGCCTTGATTCACAGTAACCTTCTGTGTTCAGATATGGCCTTGATATCTGCCTACCTGAAGGCCTCCAGGCTTGTAATCATGAAGATAAAGTAAAGACTTTCAGAATAATTGTTTGGTAATTACAAGCTGGAGACCTTGGGAACTTCGGTTTGTTTCAATCAAAGCACTGTGTTCATCTTTACCTATTCTGTCGTAAAAGCTGTGCATCTCTGAGAAATTTACTGTAGCCAAATGCTCCTTCTAATTACATTTAACGGCATAGCTGAAGTTTTTCATGACATATTAAATGCTTTCAGTTACTTTGTGTGCTTATCTTTAGGACAATGAAGCATGGGATGATACTAAAGCTTTTATTGATGTTTAATCTCACAGTTTTATAGTCTCTAAATGAACCTTCACATAGGAAGAGTTGTGAAGTTCACTGGAAACAATATCAAGGCAATCAATGTTTGACAACTTAGGGTTCATAATAGCTTTCCACACTGAAGCACACATGCTTTAAACTACTTGTTTAAGGAGTTCTAACGACTTTGAAAATTAGAACTCAATATGCTTGAAATTACTGCTTATAGTACATAATGGGATACAGGCATTATAAGGTGGTGATACTGTGCTTACCTGATACCAGAGCATGTACTAAGGCTGACATCGGAGTGAGCATATCCTTGGACTTCACCATGGTAATAGCAATTCATCTGCATTAAGGAAAAGGAAAATCCAGTTTAAAACACATGTGTCAAGTTCTTGCTCTTTGTCTTCATGTTGGTTTCATATGGTTTTGGTAAACTTTTTATTCATTTCATGGCTAAAATATCATGTGGTGCGACAATCAAGTAAAGATGCCTTTAAAACAATGCATTTTACAATGAAATAACCTTGTCTTGTCATAAAAAGGTCAAATTATTCATTGACCTTGCCACACAGTCATGAGGGTCTGCAGGGGTCTTCTGTATGATGTTATTTCCTGTTTCATGTTCTGCATCTTTCTGCATGTTAGTCTTGGCTTTTTCATCATTATGATATAGGACAGTTGTATAACCCTGACATATTTTATTTTCTGCCCAAAAAATATCAAAATAAATTTGAATTCTGAAATTGTGTTCAACATAGAAGTCACTCTATGTATGAACTGCATTTTCTATGCATTTCTGAGTAAATGAATCCATATAATAAATGAATCTTGACCCAAAAGCTAGATGTTTAACTCGAAAACTAGAAAGTGGGGTTATTTCCGAAATCAATTAGGATCATTGACTTACTGGAACTGAGATCCCATTCAGGTGCAAGATAATAGTTGCGTCCCAATTCAGAGGCTGCATCCTTCGAAGGACGCTGACTTCAAAGGCCATGAAGGTCTGACTAGAGTACCTCAGAGATGACATGTTTTTGTAGGTCAACCCGGAAGTTAGCGGCGCACGGATTCCCTCGGTCGAAAGCCTATGCATTTTTCCCATAGACTTTAGGAAAATCGCCAAAAATAAGCTCTGTGTTTAACAAAGGGTTATGACACTTACACGTTTTGTCTATCAAGATAATCTTTACAAGTTAACACAACATTTATACATTTTGAAGCCTAAATAAAGTCGTCAGATATAAAAAGCTAACAGTAGGCTATAAACGGACTACAGCACACCATGGTTGCGAATCAACGTCACCACCACCAAGCTTCCTCAAACTTTATTTAAAAAGAGCGTCAAAGATCTCAATTTCTTTATGTTTTTGAAGCGTTGATCATTGTAGCCAATCACAGACATATCTGTTGAGCGCATGAACACAATGGCCAATCAGACAGCGCTCAAAATGCTAGGGGGAAATGCTGGTATTGTCAATTTTTTTTAAAAAATTCAGTACCAACTTGGTATCAAAGTCGGTACTTTTGATAACACTATTTGGAGGAGCCTTCGAATTGGGACAGCCTTCATCGCGCCGCTGTGATGCAATTGGCCTTCGAATGCGGCCTTCGAAGGATGCAACCTCTGAATTGGGACGCAGCTAATGTTGGTCCAATGAGATCATGTAGCATAGCGCCACGTAGCAAAAGTCATATTTAAGCAGCTGTCTGCCGTAGAAAATCACACAATGCGGTGCCAGTAAGAGCAGCGTCTGCTGGTCTATTTTATAGGGAAACTATTCTCCCCTGTTATGGCTGGCACAAGCCCCCAAAGACCTTTCATGTGGAAATACCAATTGGTAGCCACAGGCTGGACCGGCTAACTGCCATCATTCACACAAATGTTCACACACACAAAACCGTTCAAAAACACACCACTCTGTCAAAAGCAATCAACGCTTGATGGCACAAATCCTTCACATCAAAACATTCTTGTGGCTACCATTTCCACATCTTTCAGCTTTACCAGACCAAGAATAGCAGAGAATGTACCAGAAACAGCCATAGATGGAGGATATCTAAACAGCTAGAGCTAAAAATGATGACTCACTAGCTAATGGCCCTGTTGAATAATACACTAGGCCAGCAAAGTGAAGTCTGAGACTTATATTAGTAAAAGAAGGTCATTTTTCTTTCATAATGTCCTGATTTTTGAGGATCACCAGAGAAAATACTAAACTGCTTTTTCTAGGTGTCTGCCTGGATAACATTTCACATATGTAGGTATATGCAGAGAAATTAACTTTTTAGACTGTTTTAGTGGAAAAAAATCTTTTCATATTTCAATATAATTCTTGAACAGTTCTTCAACCTAAATCATTTTATAATCTGTCACTTCTTGATTTAAAGCATTGATTCTGACTTAAGCAGTTTCCCATTATTATTTTCCCCACAATCCTTGGGTTCTATTAATTTAGATAGGATTTTCCATTTAAAAAAATAAGATTGTCAGTCAAGTATCTTATTGCCACTCGCACCAAAGCCTTGTCAAACGGCTTTTACCTATTTTTGATGAACTAATTTTTTGGAAAAGCTTGATATATTTTTTTTTAGACCTCCTCAGCTTTGAAGACAAAAGAGTGTTCATGGTTATTTGGACAGGCTTAAACGATTATAAATAAGAGCTAAATATGCCCAGCAGGAATAATATAGTCAAGCCTACACATGTGTGATTGGGAAGAGGGGGGTGGCAACATGTTGTCAAAGCTGTCAGTTACGGTTCTTAGCACTAGTCTAATTATAAAAGTACAAAAGACCCAGCAGACAATTTAAATCAGGCCTGACAATAATGTCACGCTATCCTTGTGTCAACATCACATCACAGCAAGATTAATCAGCTTTCTGGCAAGACGGCCAGTCAGAGAATGCTAGTGCACTAGCCAGTGCAGTTTAACTTTTGAAGATTTTTAAGCATTATATTTCACAACAATGTAGGAATAGTTCACCCAAAATGATCCTCATCCTCATGTCTTTCATAAACTTGCACAACTTTCTTCCTTCCTTGTAACCCAAAATGAGTTTATAGTTGAATGTTCAAGGTGTTTTTTCCATAAGTTAACGGTGACTATAGCTATCAAGTAAGATATTCAAAATTTTCAGTAAAAATTAGCCTACTTTTTCAGTCTCTTCCTTTTTTTCCATTTCAGTCTGCTCCTCTCATAAAGCTACTGTATGACTTCAGAAGACTTAGATAGTGCTTAAGCATTATGGACCACTTTTGTGATACTTTTTCAATACTTTATTGTCTGTGATGACCTTGGTCCCCATCCACTTTCAGTGTATAGAAAAGAACAGTTTGGACTTTTGACTAGACGTCTCTCTTTTTGCTCTGCAGAAGAAAGAAATAATTTTCATTTTTGGGTGAACTAACCCAGAAAAGTAGATGCAAATGTATTGCAAGTTGGTCTGATTTCCTTTCATAGTATTTGAAACGGGCCAACAATTAAGAACCAGTCCAATATCTTCCTGGGGTGTGTGTGTGTGCCAGAAGATAAATGTGTGTGAGACTGTTTGACGTACCGTAGAGTTGCTGGAAACAGTTTGTCCATCTTTCCTGTAATGTGTCTCAGTATAATGGCTGGCGAACAGGCCGCTAGAAGAGAAAACACACACACAAAAACTATTCAGCATTGCATTAGCCTCTTCTTCTCCCAAAAAGCCACTATTTTTAAAGAGAATATTTATATTAAGTTTGTATTTTAATAGCCCTTACAAAAATAAGTATACTTCAAGCTAATTTTATTAAGTATACTTAAGTTCAAGTATATTTTAAGTGGAATTTATGTAGTAATATCAATGTACTAGACGTATACTTGTAAGTCTACTGTTTCAGTACTACTTGGGACTAAATTGGCCCACTTTTTAGTAAATAAAAGTATACTTTTAAGTATACTTTAAGTGTAACAGTAGTACACTTTGAGTACACTACTAGTTTACAACTAAGTTTTTCGTTTGTACTGCAACTATACTACAAGTGAATTTATAGGTATACTGATAGATTACTAGTTAAATACTTTGTAGTACTTTTTTTTAGTTTATGTAAGTACATTTTGAAGTATATTCTTAGCAAACTACTAGGTAATTTTTTATACCTGAAATATACCTTTAACTCTTTCCATTTTATTCTAGCTTCATGCATCCTTTTTTATCAACACTTGAATGTGGGTAAGTTTCGTTTTAAAAAGCAGTATTTTAAACAAAAAGCTGAGAAAATCACATTTTTGTCAAAGACACGGATGGGATTCAGAATTATGATCAAAACACAGATGGAGTAAACAGAGTCCATCAACACCCCCAAAGCTTCACAGTCGTTCACCCTTTCTGGGTCGACATTTCATTCGGTAACGTTAGGCAGTTTTGAACTTACAGTATATGCTGTTTAATGTTTGATGATCGCATTATTTTACATTTGCCAGTAAGCAATCTTCTGTTTTTGCTTCTTCTTCACCGGTGTTTTGATCCGAAAATTCTGTACTCTTTCGGAAGATGCGCAATAGCGCCCTCTACCGTATAACAGTGAAAACATGGAGAGCTGGAAAATACCAATAATTCAGTCAATGGTAGGGAAAGAGTAAAGTAGATTTGAAGTAAATTTCTATGTACACTACCAGTGCACTAACCTACACAAAAATTTAGATACTTAACAGTAATCAAAAGAGTAAACACAACTACAAGCCAAGTATACTTAGAATACTTAATTATACTTTTAAGTACATCTCAATCAAAAGATTGAGTATAGGCCAAATATACTTAGACTTTTCTGTCAGTATAATTCAAGACTCAAGTATACTTGAGTGTAATTTTAAGTACCACAACAAATTCCTTGTGTGTTTGCGCACACTTGGCGAAAAAAGCTCATTCTGATTCTGAAGTATATTTCTGAGAAGTACATAAAAAGTAGACAAAGTATACTTTCTTATTTTTAGTTTAAAAGAAGTATACTAATAGCACACTTGAATAAACTTCTTTTTCTTAAGGGAGTACATGAAATGAAATTCTGAAACATGATATCAAAAAGCCATTTTAGACATTTTAAAGCACTGTTACATTTCACTACCACATGCTAACCAAATTCATCTTGTTTAACGCCCCAAATTTGCAGAGCAGATTATGGAAGTGTGTCAGACAGTAAGGGGAGAGTAAACCTGCTTTTTGGAGATGCACAAAAAAGTGGGGCACCGTATGTGTTGTGGTTACTGGAAATGATCAACAGACCCACCAGATCAAATGATGACCCACCTAAACATATGGCCATAGATACAATGGGATCCAAAAGTCTAAGAAAACAAAAATGCTTTCTCAGACAGTTTTATGGAAAACCAATAGAAAGCACATCTGACAATCTGTACAAAGTGTGCATGAGCAAAGTCACAAAATTATTTACTGACACAGCAATGTCACTCTTTTTTGATAAGTGACTTAGATATACTTAGATAGGGTTAGGGATAGAACAGTTTGTACAGTATAAAAATCATTATGTCTATGGAAAGCCCCCATAAAACATGGAACCCAGTATGTGTGTGTATGTGGCATGTCAAACTCAGCTCAGACATTGTTGAAAGAGACTAGAGTGATATGTGACATGATGCTGACATGATGAAATCCAAATGTAATCACCTCAACAACATAAGCAGAAGCTCTTAAAGGGCCAGTGTGTGTGTGTGTGTGTGTGTGTGTGTGTGTGTGTGTGTGTGTGTGTGTGTGTGTGTGTGTGCGTGTGGGCGTGTTTTTGTGATTTATGAGGACACAAATTTTATAATGACATGGGTATTACACTGGTATTACGACGTAAACATGAAATATGAGGATATTTCATGAGTCCTCATATTTAAAATAGCTTTAAAAACATACTAAATGTTTTATTAAAAATGTAAAAATGAAGAATATTTTCTGTGATGGTAGGTTTAGGGGTAGGGGTAGTGTGGGGGATAGAATGTACAGTTTGTACAGTATAAACACCATGGAATACGCCTATGGAATGTCCTCACTAAGATAGCAAAACAAACCTGTGTGTGCTGGTGTGTGTGTGTGTGTGTGTGTGTGTGTGTGTGTGTCTGCAGTGTTCCATATTCTGAAATCTTTTTAGAGTGTTTTGTTCTAAATTGTAAGCTAAATTTAAATAAGCTATCCTACTTTAAATTATATACAAAAATGGACCAGCAGCATAGGCAAAAAAAAAAAAAAAAAAAATAGTATTTAAAAAAAAAAAAAACATTCTTTGTAGCCCAATTTATTTTAAGCCCAATTTAAGTGTTTTCAGCATTTTTTACTTTTTAAAAATCAAGTTAATAACAATTCAGCTGACTAAAACCTAAAACAAAAATAATTGGGTATTGTTTTTATTTTAAAGTGCTGTTTCTAACTGTGAGGAAATGTTACAGAAGCATATTATTATTATTAAACACACACACACACACACACTCACACACCTTGACAGACCTCGAACTCCTCATATTTCTCCTTTGGGGTTATGTACGGCATAATTATACCCCTGTATACATACACATTCATCAAATGAACATCAGGATATGAAAACAGATCCATTGTTTGTATTCTCAGGGCAAAACATCATTTTGGATTCACCTCATGAACCTGCCTGGTTTAGACCTTGGGCTAACGTATTAGTAAAACACACCAGCTCAGCTCCCTCAAGTACTGCCTCCATGGTCGCTGTGAGAGCCATTTTTGGTTTAATGTCATTAGGCCATCCTTCAGTAATGACAGCACTCCAGTCCAATTCCCATTCTCCTCGATTTGATCCACATGCCAGTGGAGGAACAGTTCGTTGTTTTGGAAGGAACTTCAAAGCCTCTAGTCGAAAGGCTTTGATGTTCTCAGGGATGAACTGGTGTGACAGCCATCCGAATCCGAATCCCGAACGTGGCGTGACTCCCTCAGTGCCACAGAGCGATGAGCAAGGGAATGTGGGAGTTCGTCCACAGGGAAGTGTGAATCATAAAAGGATCGCTGAACGTGGTGTAATATGCCAATTAGGGTGGTTACAAAAGAAAAAGTCCAATAAGGGCTCGAGTATGAAACCGGCCTCGAGCGATCTACACCATGTTCAGAAGTTGTAGGCCTTGTAAAAGGCCACTGAAAACTCAAAAAATGTACATGAAAAGAGATGTTGTACATTCAGAACTCTACATGGAAGCTCGTTTACGCCTCAGAGAAAAAGTCAAAGGTAAATGTGAGATGAGGTTTAAAAAAGGGCTGCACAATTTAGGGAAAAAGAGTTTGTGTGTGTGTAATTGTATAGCTCTCTACACTGTAAAAAATAGTTTTCATGATTTGTTATCAACATTTTTTCTTTTTTCTCAACTTCAAAAATTAAAGTGGTTCAGATAACTTAATATTTTGAGTTTCTGTTGATTAAGCCAATCGCCTTTATTGTATTAATTCAGATTTTTAATTTCAATGAACTCAAAATTTTAAGGCAACTTACTTTTTTAAGTTAAACCAACACATTTTTTTTTGTAATTAATTTTGTATTTTAATATAAGAAATACGGTCACACTGTAAGAAATAAGCCTTCACTTGACTTTTCTGTATTCTATTTTATCATTAATAGTGTTTCATTTTTTTGATACATATTTTTTGTACATTTTTTACATCACAATTACAAGAAAACAAAGTTGCAATTGCGATATATAAAGTTGTTTAGAGACATATAATCACATTACAACATATAAAGTCACATTGCATGATATAAAGTTGCAATTGTGATATATAAAGTCACTTTGAGAGATATAGTCACATTGTAAGATATAAAGTCACACTGCTAGAAATAAAGTTGCAATTGTGATATACGGTATAAAGTCGCTTTGTGAGATATAAAGTCAAATTTCAAGGTATAAAATTGCAATTCCGAAAAGCAAAGTTGCAATTGCAATAAAGTCACTTTGTGAGATATAAAGTAACACTGGAAGATATGAAGTCAATTACCTTTTTTTTATTTTGAAACTGTAGCATAAACAGGCGTCCATAATAAACTTCATGCGCCACACTTCTGTTTAAGTTGTCCGTTTTGCCTGAAGACATTCATGTTGTAATGCATTCGGAGTGTGGCGAGTTAATAGTCCCCTGCCATTAACTTTTACAGTTACTATTTTAATATTTGATGTTGTGAACCATTTTGATGTCTTAAAGTAGGTAATGGCTGTCGTCCCATTAACTCTGACTACAAGCTTCCTCAGTAAGCACAGGCACAGTGACCCACAAAAGGGTCTTTGATAGAGGGCAATATGAACTTTCTCACAGACAGCATCGTAAGCACTTCAGTACTTATGAAGACATCCACTAACAAACCTGCAGACAAGTGCAACTTCTAAAAAGGCCAGAAAGCTAGGCGTGTGCGTTTGAGAAGTCGATCTTGATTTAGTGTCTTGAGATATGAAACACTGAGCTTCTCTAATCCTCTACTCAATCTCCTTGAAATCCCGGCCCAGAATATACAGAGGATGGGTGAAGAGGTGAAACACACTCAGAGAAATTGAAAAAAAGACTTACAGTATTTGCTCCACTAAGTTAAATGATTTTGTATACACACACACATTTAAACCATTTAAAAGTGTGGGACCAGCAGGTTTTTTTTTTTTTAAAGAAATTAATATCATTCAGCAAAGATGCATTAAAATTTTTTTACATAAATGCTGAACTTTCTATACATCAAATAAATCCTAAAAAAATGTATCACAGCTTCCACAAAAATATTAAGCAGCACAACTGTTTTTAACATTGATAATAATAAATGCTTTTTGGGCACCAAATCTGTATATCAGAATGATTTCTGAAGGATCATGTGACACTAAAGACTGGAGTAATGATGCTGAAAATTCAGCTTTAACATCACAGGAATAAATTACATTTTAAAGTGTGTTAAAATAAAAAAATAGTTATTTTAAATTGTAATATTTCATAATATTACTGCATTTTGATCAAATAAACAGCCTTGGTGAGCACAAGAGGCTTCTTTCAAAACATTTTTCAAAAAACAGTAGTACGTGTGTGTGTGTATATATATATATATATATATATGTTACACGGCTTTGTGGAACACTTGATTCTGATTGGTCAGTCGCGGTTATCCGGGTTACTGAAGTTTGCAGCGCTATACGCCTGCTAGGAATGGTTTTTCTTCGTCGAAGTTTTGCGTTTGGTGAGCTAATAAAATATTAAATCTCACTCAAATCAATATTTTGTGTACAGTTATTTAATTATGTCATCCAGTATCGTGGACTCGCACTCTCGTTTCATACAAACGCAGCTGCTGCCATTTTGCGACTATTGTTTTGTACACTGTTGGATTATAAGATTATAAACAGGTACGATTTTCATCTCAGATCAATATTTCTTATCCCCATAATTATTTATGTTGCGAAATGCCGTTTAATAAGTGGTGTGACTGTACCGTATCTCTTAAATGTCCATCTAGTTTAAACTAGCAACTGCTCTCTCCGCGGAAGCTTTAAAGTTTAAAAAGCTAAAAAAATATTTTGACTCAGATCAATATTTCGTGAATATAATTATTTAACTATGTGGCAAGTAGCTGTGTAATAAGCGGGATAATGTACGCTTTGCGTCGGGGTCCTGATCACACTGTCGGGGTTTATTCTCAGATAACAACCGGCTGGATGTACATTATCCTTTACATATATCACATTTATAATGGGTACAATTACTGTACTGACTAACTCTTGCATACACAGCATGTTTATTTATTTCCTTAGAGTTTAGATACATCAAACACTCATTATAAGACCACCTCAGGTGGCTTTATTTTAGAAGCTAATTCATTCTGAGGAAAGTAAATAAATGAAGAGTAATATAAAATGCGTCCATGTATAATTAGTCTGTATATACAACAGTGCCCTTTATGACAAATCAATAACCATCGATGCCTGAAATTTCACAGCCTGTTGACTTCCATTATATGTAGATAATAACTTAATTACAGGGTTGTTCGCAGACTCAGGTTAATAGTGCACTTGTTCATTAGACACTGTAAAAAAAAAAAAAAAGAAAAAAAAAAGATGAATCACTCAGTCTTCCTTTTCTCACCAGGTTACAGTGACCTTTGATAGAGAAAAGACCACAGGCTTTTTTGTGACAGCAGAACAGTGACAAATGATGGATGTAAAATAAGAGTCCTGAAGCAAAAACAGTTGAGAACCAGGCCTGTGCCAATTTATTAGCTGTAATACACAATGGTTCTGTCATATTATGCCACAATCTGTGTCATGTAAATAGCACAATACAGAGATAATACCGAATGGTAATGTCAGGAGTTGCATGTATACTGAAAACCAAGGATGATGCATGACACAGAATGAACGATTATAAGACTTTTTAATAAACCGGAACCAGAAAGCATTACACACAGGAATGTAACTTTAACACAAGACAATGAACTGAGGACGACTGAAGGCTTGAATACACAGAGGAAGATGATTAACAGAACAGATAACAGGTGTGGACTAATTAGAAACCATGAAAACAAATGAATGACTAGAACTCAGACAAATGGTGACAAAGAAAACTGAGGGTATGTTTACACGAAAACGATGTACTAATTAAAAACGGAAAAGTTTTTCCTTTGCTTTTTCATGTACAGACGAGAACGTTATCAAAACGATCCCCATTCACAAGGATCTGCAAAAACTACTAAAAACGCTGCATTATTCATGCTAGGCCGGTAGTTGGCGATGCCACTTTGTAAAGAAACACTACGTGCCTACAGAATGAACATGTAATACGCATGCGCGTGACGTCACCGTTTTTGTTGTTTACATGGAGATGATAATGATATAATTTTCAAAAACTTGCACTTTTTGAAACCCGATTTCAAAAGCTTGCATTTTCAGGCTGCCAAAACGGCGTTGTCTTGTAAATGTATGGCCATAACACATAAAAAGTTTTAGTTGAAAACGTGTCGTGTAAACGACCTCAGACTAGAAACAAAACAAGACAGTGAAACAGAACATGACTGTGACATGTAATACTATAGGACTTTGATATTACTAATCACATTACATTTTATATACAAATTGCCATGGAATATCCCCGTGGTACAAAAATACAATGGCACATATTCAAAAAAAAACAAACATAGAAATTGTCCAAAATTCACAGTATTTTTGGTCCTTTTTTATTAGTGAAGCTCAGACCTCATACTCTTTAACCCATCTATTCTATTTGGCTGTTAATTGACTCCATATCGGACTAATATGGTTTTAACAGCCAGGGGGAAAAATCAGCTCTGAAACATTTAAGGCGAAGCGTGAAGTCTCGCTGGAGGAGAGAGAAAGTGCAAGAGGTCTTGAACATCATTTGGCCCTTTTAATTAGATAGTTCATTGCTCTACTGGAAATTAAAAGTGCCCATTACGACGCTTTCTGACACTAACAGGCTCTAAAATGGACACATAAGTGACAACTGCAGCAGAGACTGAAATAGTGTGAATAAAGACACATTTTTTAAAGCACTATTTTTGACTTGATGTGGCATTTTGAAAAAAACATGACGCATGTGGTGTAAGATGCTGAAAAAGTAGCGAGACCTAGTTCTCTTTTGCTTTTTCTCTCCATCTCGCCATTTTGAGGTGGTAATCTTATTTATTTTCTTGTTTAGTTTCTCTCTCTCACTCTCTCTCCCATTGGGTTGAAGCATGTTACCAAAGCAGACACCAACATTGAAGAAACTAAACCATCTCTCTCTCTCTCTCACACACACACACACACCAGAGAACATGGCTGGTCTGAAGGTCTAATTGTATTTTCATACATTGCTGTGCCTCCAATTGATTTAACTTTCCACACAGATTCACAACCTAAGATTCACATAATGGGATGAGATGGGGGATGGTTGAGGATGAAGGACAAGATGAAATCCTCCAGGCTAAAGATATATTTTTCTATATTCTCACTGTATGGGTGCAGTAAGAAATGTCTGCGAGAGTCAAGGCTATACGTCCTTAAACACCAGCTAATATTTAACAAACACACACAGATGTAACATAAGGACATGATGTATAAGACTTTTTAAAGTGTTAAAGCATACAAGTAATTAAACCCTTGTTTATATGTTTAAAATTATTTTTAAACTGCATTAACACATTTATTAAATTTGACAATATAACAGTTAAAGTAAATGATGGAGAAAGACTCTTTTTATGGGTTATTGTTTTATAAATCAAACCTAGACAGGACATTTAACAAAAGTAAAGTCATTTGTCATTAAGGTACTGTTCAATACCTAAAACAAGCCCAAACATCCCTCTTATCCATCTCCCTACACTTAAAAAAAAAAAAAAAAAAAAAGACAAAAAGAAAAAAACAAAACAAACAAAAAAAAAAAAAAGCATTTTTTTAATCAGTATTACTGTCTTAAAATCTAGAAACAGAAATCTAAACAGCCTTTTCAGAGAATGTTTTTTTTTCTTGTTTTGAGCACAAATGCAATCAAATTTAATTACGTTTATGCACAAAACAAGGGAAAAAAAATGTGAATGGGATAACTTAATTAAAAATATAGTCTCTAAACAATCATATCCTGTTGTTTTTCCACTATACAACACAGCAAAAATACTAATTAAGAACTTTTTTGCTTTGTATTTTCTTTTTCTTTCTCACTCCTTTAGTGAACTTCCCTCTGTGGCTGTCATGTGTATAACTCTGCATGTGGAAAGATCTCAGGAAAGGCCAGCTTCTTTGGTCTGTTTTCAGGCTCTAGGGTGTTTCAACATGTGAGTGAAGATTCGTCTTTGTATTTGTTTGTGTGTGTCTGTGGAGAATGAATTCAAAAATAAACTAGTATGGTGTAGTTGTCCCTAAAGAACACACCATCCTGTCATCCATGAAGCATGTGTATGAGTGTCTTTGTTCACACAACATACTGCAAATTTGGATTTCAAACCCAATTTTCAAGTGCTAAATTTCATTTTGCATGTGATAATCAGTGTATCTACAACAGTTGCTATATGATGCCAAAAAAACTCAAACAAGTTTTTTTGCCTATAAAAAGTGAAATAGTAAATCAATCCATAACAACAGTATTTCTGTTAAATCTTTCCCCGCCATTGATAGAATTTTCCATCATTTATGATACAACGCTTCCCACCATTGACAGAATTTTCTGACAATCCATATTTTCACTGTTGTATGGTTCGCTATTACAGAATCTCTGGATAAAAACACGGGCAAAAAGAAACAGAAACAAGCGGAAAAAAAGCATATCTTATGCACTTTGCAGTCTTTGACAAAAACATGATTTTCTTAGCTGTTGTTCAAAATGTTGTTTTTTTTTTTAATGAAACTTACCCACATTCAAATGTTGATAAAAAGAGAATCCATGAACCTAAAATAAAATTTATTTAAAAAAGAAGAAAAAAAAAAAAGCAGAGGCTCTCATTCTTTCTTTTGGTATATTATAGATATTCATACAACAAAATATCCAGGGGGCCATGACATTTTTGTGAAAATTACAAATAAATAAATAAATAAATAAATGTTAGCGGTGACTGTTAACTTTATTAAAAAATGCTTTATTTCCAAACAAAGCCAAAGTAAAAAACGTTGCACCTCTGAGCGACACACAAGAGACTAGAGGTGTTCCGTTAAGTGAATAAATGTTTTGAACAAATCTGTTAAGTGAATGATTCAATGACTCACTTGTTTCACTCTGAATCAGTGCTTTGAATAAATCTATTTAGTGGATTCAATGGCTCACTTTTTTCATTATTAAATAAATAAATCATTGTTCTGAACGAATTGGGTGAATAAATCAATGACTTGCCGCCACCTACTAGGGTATGTAACCTGCAGAAATATCATAGGTTATAGTTCTTCCTTTATAACCTTAATTGATACAAAGCAGAACAAAATTAAGACAATGAAAACAGCACGCTTCATCTATATCAACAATAGACCATTTTAATCCCATTCTCAGCATTTCACTTTTATTTCTCCTTTTCCCCCGCTCATTCTCTTTCATTCATTATATTTCCACAAAATTTGCTCTGCTGCCTGTCCTGGTCCGTGTCTAATCTGAACTCTGAGGACCACATAACGGCAACAATTCTGCGCTGTCTGACTACCCATCCGTTACAGACAAAGCACGGCGAGTCTGGAAGTTTATACTTAGCGTTTCTTGTTGTGTTACTGTCAGAGGCAGCCATAGCAGATCACTGAACTGTACAGATGTTGAGTGATCCTATCTGTGACTCACTCGATGATAAATAACAAATGACAACCCAGCAACTTTGTTCTCAGCAGGAGGGGTGAAACTGTGGTTTTCATGATCATTAAGAACTTCTACAGATCTCCTACTTCACTAGTTGGGGAGAAAAGGGCGTTCACACTTGAATACAATTTAGCAGATTTCGGCTCTTGGCTCTTGTAAATATGTGCTATTTCTCTGTGTCGGTTTCCACGTCATTAACTGCTTTCTCTGTCTATTTTTTCTCTCTCTAGGTCTCCCTAAAGACTCACTGATGCTTCTGTATTAGTTTAATAGAGTCTCCTCTTCGGCTCATTACACAGATCTGACCAACCTTCTGGCATCTTCTGTTCTATCTTATTTATGATGGTTCATCTGATCTGTGTACGATTAGTCAGACTGAAAGAGTGCATCGGCGGTCAAAGGATGACATTCTATTGCTTTTTTGTCACAATGTAAAAGAATCAAATTCTCCACTAGCAGTAAGCCTAAGAGCAGTGTGTGTAATGATTGTGAGGCTTTAAAACATCTGTGGGTAATGCAGTAGAAGTGTGTTTTCACTGCAGAGCATTCTTCATTAACTTATCCAGATGCCTAGCAAGAAAAACAGCTAGCGAAGCTTTTGTTTGGTCAGCTTGCTGTTAGCTAGTGTCAAGCGAAAGTAACAAAGACAGATGATAAAGGCAGAACATGAAAAATGAGAATGGAAACTTCATGAGAATGCAAGAAAAAGGCTCTGTTTATACCTGGTACCCAGCGAACATTCTCAGAACTTTGGAACGCTCTGGCAAGGTTATCGCTCAGAGTCATGAACGTACATTCTTTCAGTAACATTAATAGAAACATTCATCCAAAGTTATTTGGACATTAATAACATTCCCATAACGTTTGCAAAATGATAAATACTTGACGTTTTCTTTAATGTTTGCATAACCAAGACAAACATTTTTAAAATATTTAAAAAAAGTTTTATTCTAGCTTCATGCATTCTTTTTTTTTTAATCAACACTTGAATGTAAGTTTCATAAAACAACAACATTTTGAACAAAAAGCTGAGAACATTGCGTTTTTTGTTTTTTTTGTCAAAAACTACAGTGTATAAACAATGCTTTTATTGCTTGTTTCTGTTCCTTTTTTGCCTGTTTCGATCCAGAGATTCTCTACTCTTTCAGGTGTTGCGTGATAGCGCCCCAACTGTATAACAGTGAAAACACGGAAAGCCGGAATAGTCCATCAATGGCGGGTAAGCGTTGTCTCATAAATGACGGAAAATTCCATCAATGGTGCAAAAAGAGTTGATGGGAAATGTTCCAAGAACATACTCTGTGTTACCTGGGCAGCAACATCCATCTCAAAAGATGTGATCACAAGTGTACAACACTAAAGGTGATGATACATGGGGCAACTTTTTGAGCAATGTTAATGGGCAATGTTGCCATCAACGGGCAACCTGGTGAGACAACTAATTAGAGCAACAGACAGTTGGCAGCAACTAATCAGAGAGGAGCAAATCTATTGCCAACCCAATAAATACTTTATTATAAACATTTGTTTTAGGCACTTTATTTCAACTTTTCAAATATTTTCTTCGTTTTTATTAAATATAAATGCCTTTCTGATGTGATTTGTGATAGGAAAAGGGAGAAGAGCGAGTTTGGCAAAGGGCAGATTCGAACCCGCGTCAATTGCGTCAAAAGCTACTTTCACGTGCCATACGCCCTACAGCCTACCTCACTACAGACGTTGAACAGAACGCATCTTTTTAGTACTTAACTGAAAACATTCGATGGCTAAATTACAGCCTACACACATTAAATTGGACACCTGTTGGTATTTTAAGCATTAAATGAGATAAATTCCCTGTTTTGGGTTGACACATGACAACTTACCAGTGTAAAAAGATATAAGTTCACGCTCCTTTTCTTCACTCCACTGCCGCTGAGAGGCCACCATCTTGTTTGAATTTTTTCTAAAATCTCCAAGCCAGTCACGTGATCGGCTGCTAGCATTCTGATTGGAGGATCTCAAAAAAATTGCGACCGATCTGTCCACACGCAGACGAGCTGTATACGCAAAAATTTTGTATTGTATAGGCGTTTCGTCCAGACGGATCCGGCGTTTTCAGAAGGTGAAACCGCTATTTTTTTGAAACCGGGTCCCAGAGTGGATAAATCTGAAAACGATGCTCTTTGCGTTTTCGTGTACAGCCAATCCGTATATTTTGTGAAACGATGATGTCATCACCCCACGTGTCGACCCTAGTCAGACACCGCTAACAGCACAAAACAGCAGCAACAACAACAACAACAACAACAGCGTGCTACATGCTTGTGTTCGTGCTGCAGAAGCTATCGAGCCTAAAACTTTATTAAAATAAAGCTTTACTAAAATTTGTATACAGCGCGCAAGGTTTATGCGCATGCTCCAAGTCTTATTCTTTGTTTTTAGTGTATCTCTATTGCAGAATTACAGCGCCACATACTGATCTGGAAAAAAAAAAAAGATCGGATAGGGAAAGCTCTGACTTCGTGTGGATGTAGCCTAAAGTATCCAGATAGAAATTTGTTGCTCATTCTCAATGGGAAAGTGCCCAAGCAACATTGCTCAAAAAGTTGCTGGATCAGATCAATCCACATTCAGAAAAACTTGTGCACTTTGTAGCGTACATAAATGTTAATTTTGAGGTGCAAGTTCTCAAAGCAGCAACAAACCTCACTCAAAAAGTACTGTAGCACTCAGCAGGTCCTATCAGCTTCCTGTGAATAACTTCCCTTTGGATACAGTACTCAGATCATTGTTTGTCAGCTCCCTCTCTCTCTTTCTGAAAACCCCCTTGTTTTTCACTGGAGCGTTTCCTCTATTTTTGCTGTTACCGCAACCGGTCGATATAAAAGAATCACTTCCTGGTTTGACTGTTGACCTTCAGTGATGAGATCACGGAGCGGTCAGCTGCTAAAGACTCATGGGAAAACAAAGTGAGGCTGGATGTGCTGTAAAGACTGAGACCTTTAAAGCTTTAGTGCTCAGTGAGGAGAGAAACTCAAGCCAGGTTTTCAATAAGAATGAGCTGTATGCTCACAATCTAGCATTATGCTGTAAATTGGCTCTGAATATGTTTTTAAATGCTGAAAATGCCTCGCTATATATATATATATATATATAAAATCTTATATTTGTCTCCACATATTAAGCTAGGATGGGTAAACCTAAGTATTTTTTATAAACCAATCCATTTTTAAAGAAAGATTTAACACTTTTATTCAGCAAGGATGCATCAAGTGTGATAGTAAAGACTTTTACATTGTTACAAAAGATTTCTAATTCAAATAAATGCTCTTTTTTGAACTTTCTATTCATCAAAGAATCTTGAAATAAAATGTATCATGTTTCCACAAAAATATTATGCAGCACAACTGTTTTCAAAATTGATAATAATGAGAACTGTTACTTGAGCAGCAAATCAACATATTAGAATGATTTCTGAAGGATCATGTGACACTGTAGACTGGAGTGATGCTGAAAATTCAGTTTTGCCATCATAGAAATAAATTACATTATAAAATAAATTAAAACAGAAAACAGTCATTTTAAATAAAAATATTTCACAATATTACTATTTTACTTTGTTTTTATGAAATAAACGCAGTCTTGGCGAGCATACGAGACTTTCAAAAACAGACAAAAACTTACAGACCCCAAACTTTCATGTGTGAGTACAGATAATGAACAACACTTACATGTCAAAATGTATATTTTAGAAATAATAATAAAATTAACTGATCAGTTGTGATGCCCAATATATAAACTACGCTATACCACATAGGTACACAAACTGGGAGCCAAGACATAGTGAGGAGAAAGAATATATAAGAATAAGTGCATACACAGAACGTGGACCCAGGTTATTAAAATATATATCTTCTGGGAAAATCTCACAAACTTGCAGTTCCTCGCTTTCACAAGTTTAAATGACTTCTGTGAATCGGCTGACTTAGATAAATATGCCAAGGACTCTTCTGAACAATACACTTCATAAAGCCCATATGAAAAATAATCCAGAAAGGCATAATTTACCATATACTTGGCAACGCTCTATTTCACCCTTATGTTCTCTATTCTTTTTTTCATCTAAGCAGCTTGCTGATGACAAACCAATCCATACAGCGTTTCAAACGAGCTGCGCTTGCTTCATTGAGGGATGGTTAGAACCAAATTACATTAGCATAACTCGCCCTCTGTGTTTCTCTCTTTCTGTTTTATTCCTTGCCACCAACTGTGGATAATGCGCTATAGCACACACACTGACAAACAAAAAGCACTGATGTAAGCTTCTCATCACTCTTTCTGCTTATGATTCCACGCTTCTAGCTGACCCACTTCACAGAGGTCAAAAGCGACAGAGTTCAGGCTGTTCTTGTCTAACATATCTTGCAGGTAAATTACATAACATTTATTTATGAAGAATGGGGGAAAACAAAACATACAAACAAACTTTTGCAAGTAATTAGGGAGTCTCCAGGGCGGAAGAGGGATTCTGGAGTCAACATGGTAACTGCCTCCAAAAATAGCAGGAGCCATTAGCAATTCATTGCCATGATACCAAGGTGTTGTGGTTGGTTGTCAGGGTGTTGCTATACAATTGCTCAGATGTTCTGGTTGGTTGTTAGGGCATTGTTGAGTGGTTGCAGGGGTGTTGTTACTGTATGCAATTGCTAAGGTGTTCTATATGACTTTTAGTGCACTGTTAGGTGGTTGCCAGGGTGTTGCTAGGTGGTTAGTAGTGTGTTTTAGGTGATTTCCAGGGTGTTGATACTGTATGCGACTGCTAAGGTGTCCTATGTGACTTTTAGTACACTGCTAGGTGGTTGCCAGTGTGTTATGGGTGGTTGCCAGAGTGTTGCTTTGGAGTTGCTAGGGGGTTCTGGTTGGGGGTTAGGGCATTGCTATATGGTTGGTAGTGTATGTGACTGCTAAGGTCTTCAGTGTAACTTTAAGTGAATTGCTAGGGGGTTGCCAGAGTGCTGCTATGCAGTTGCTAGGGTGTTCTGGTTGGTTGTTAGGGCATTGCTATGTCATTACTAAGTTGTTCTAGGTGGTTGCCGGGGTGTTGCTACTTTATGTAACTGAAGTGCTATGTGACTTTTAGTACACTGCTAGGAGGTTGTTAAGGAGTTCCAGGTGGTTTCCAGGGTGTTGCTATGCTGTTTTTGGGGTGTTCTGGTTGGTCGTTAGTGCATTGCTAGGTCATTACTAAGGTGTTCTAGGTGGTTGCCAGCTTGTTGCTGCTATATGCGTGTGTTAAGGTGTTCTATGTGACTTTTAACACACACTAGTAGGTGGTTGCCAGGGTGTTGCAAGGTGGTTAGTAGTGTGTTTTAGGTGATTTCCAGGGTGTTGATACTGTATGCGACTGCTATGTGACTTTTAGTACACTACTAGGTGGTTGCTAGTGTGTTCTGGGTGGTTGCCAGAGTGTTGCTATGGAGTTGCTTGGGTGTTCTGGTTGGGAGTTAGGGTATTGCTATGTGGTTGCTAGTGTATGTGACTACTAAGGTCTTCTGTGTAACTTTTAGTGAATTGATAGGGGGTTACCAGAGTGCTGCTATGCAGTTGCTAGGGGGTTCTGGTTGGTTGTTAGGGCATTGCTATGTCATTACTAAGATGTTCTAGGTGGTTGCCGGGGTGTTGCTACTGCTGCTCTATGTGACTTTTAGTACACTGCTATGAGGTTGTAAGGGTGTTCCGGGTGGTTTCTAGGGTGTTGCTACGCTGTTTTTGGGGTGTTCTGGTTGGTTGTTAGGGCATTGCTAGCTAGGTCATTTCTAAGGTGTTCTAGGTGGTTGCCAGTGTGTTGCTGCTGTATGCGAGTGTTAAGCTGTTCTATGCGACTTTTAACACACTTCTAGGTGGTTGCTAGGATGTTTCTATGCAGTTGCTAGGGTGTTCTGGTTGATTGTTAGAGAATTGCTGGGTTGTTCTAAGTGGTTTGCTGGTGTGTTGCTACTGGTGTGGTTGCCAGGGTGTTGCTATGTGGCTGCTAAAGTGTTTTAAGTGACTTTCAGCACACTCTATGCAGTTGTTAGGGTGTTCTTAAAGCAGTTAGTAGTCGTTAAAGCAGTGCTCTGTTTATGGGTCGTACCTAGTTGTTTTCTACAGGTGGTTGTTTGCTAATTTTCACCCATTTTAAATGTCCACCAGACAAATACTGTAAGTTTGGTCACTTGGAAAAGTAAAAGTACACCTCTGCTCAATAAACTACAAGAGCCAAGTCATAAGTTACATGCCGAAGTTTAATATTAAGGGTTAAGGATGTGTTCAATTCCATGAACAATAATTATGAGCAATAATAATAGGTTCTTGCTTTATATATAAGATAAAAAGCTTGTTTCTTTTGTTTGTTTGACAACTTAATTTTGGTATAATAAAAATATGAGCCATTTTCACATACTTTTAAAAAATAATGTGTTGTCCTGTCATATACTGCCATTAAAAGCTTTGTCAAAAGACTCGCTATTATTATGTTCTCTCTCTCCCACATTCATGCACTCCACAACCCCTGATTACACTACACAGCATGTCATTAATTTTAGTTTGAAGACAGAAGAAATAATTGAAGCCTCTGAGAGGAGTAATTTGTAACAGATGGAAAGTTCACAAGCGAGTCCACAAGTGAATCCATAATTGAACGTGGCACTGTATACCTCATCTCCCACTTCACCCTTTCATTGTTTGCTCTCTATCAGTCTTTCTATCCTTGTGTATCGTTTACATATTCTATAAAGCAACAAACAAAAAAAATTGGATGATGATAATATTAATAATAATATTTAAAATAAATAAATACATCTGGTTTTATTTATATATATTTATTTTTATTATTATCTTCTTCTTTTTTTTTTTTTTTTTTTTTTTTTTACAGCCAATTGAATAAAAGAAGATACAAGAAGTCTGCAGTGGACTCAATCAAAAAAATAAATTCAACTGATTTTCATATTGTTTTTTCCCTCCACCAGTGTTTGCAGCATTGCCAACTACAGGTATATCTGTCAGACAAAATCGATCATCATCTGTGACCTGTTATCACATCTAAAATATGATGAATTATATTAAATATCTAGCATTACCTAACAATACACATGACACCTTAGAATGATCAGATGACAGATCTCAGTGGAAGAGTGTTTTTAACATTCATTTAAATGGCCTACAGTACGTCTAAAGGTCACTACAGAGGCCAGTAGCATAAACCATAACCGCTAAGTTAAAGGGATAGTTCACCCAAAAATGAAAATTATGTCATCATTTACTCACTCTTATGTTGTTCCAAAC
Source organism: Mylopharyngodon piceus (assembly GCA_039654765.1). Taxonomy (NCBI): domain Eukaryota; kingdom Metazoa; phylum Chordata; class Actinopteri; order Cypriniformes; family Xenocyprididae; genus Mylopharyngodon; species Mylopharyngodon piceus. The sequence continues at coordinate 7,095,703 of CM077449.1, forward strand.
CTGTAAGAGTTTTTTTCTTCTGTTGATCACAAAAGAAGGTATTTTGAAGAACGTTGGTATTCAAACAGTTGATGGTAGTCATTGACTTCCATAGTAGGAAAAAAAAATATTATGGAAGTCAATGGCTACCATCAACTGTCTGGTTACCAACATTCTTCAAAATATCTTCTTTTGTGTTCAACAGAAGAAAGAAACTCATACAGGTTTGGAACAACATAAGGGTGAGTAAATAATGACATAATTTTCATTTTTTTATTTATGACAATTTAGTTAAAACTTTGACCTGTGGAGGGCAGTAATACACTTAGCAGCGTCGACACTGCCGGAATTCTAATAGAGAAGAAGAAGAAGAAGAGAGCTAGTTCAAGACGAGCGTCTATGGTTAAAACGTATATAATTTTTTATTTTTTTTTAGAAAATGACCGATCGTTTCGCTAGATAAGACCCTTATTCCTCGTCTGGTATCGTTTAAAGCCCTTTGAAGCTGCACTGAAACTGTAATTTTGACCTTCAACCGTTTGGGGCCAATTTAAGTCCACTATAAGGAGAATAATCCTGGAATGTTTTCATCAAAAACCTTAATTTCTTTTCGACTGAAGAAAGAAGGACATGGACATCTTGGATGACATGGGGGTGAGTAAATTATCAGGAAATTTTTATTTGAAAGTGGACTAATCCTTTAAGACACAGTCTAACTAATAAGCAGTAGTTAGGGCTAATCAGTCTTACTTTTCAGAGTCAAATAAGACCAATCTACCTTTTTATGTAACTGACATAAAAAAAAAAAAAAAAAAGACCCATCTTGAAGAAAAAAAATGAGATGACTTACTTATAAGACTAGTTATGTAACAGGCCAGGTGTGTATTTTTGTGTGTCATTGTGTCAGTTGTTGAAGGACTCCCTCCTCATTATCCTCACTTTGCTACCAGAATCACAGGGCCGCTCTAATAGTCCTCTGGTAATAGTGTGTTTCTCTTTCTCTGGTTTCTCAGTTCATTAGCTTTGCTTCAGCCTGACATCAGAGCAGAGAGTCAATGATGCCATTCTCACAAAAACAAGAACCCTCTTCCCTGTCCATTCATGGACACTGAGTCCAAGTTTCTATGGTAATGTTTGCAGTCGTCACAGTAATGACATCTTTTGTGTGCTTGGCTATGCTGCTTCCTGTTTGGCTGAATAAAAGGAAGCCTTTGAATGGCACACGCTCTGTCTTTTCCTCAGTAACAGCTGTTTGTGTCAACCAAAATAAGCTCTAAATCCTCCTTCATTCAAAGTCCTGTGGACCTTGATCAATTCAGTGTCTAGGATGTTGACTCTAACGTCATTATCAAGATTTACAGTCTAAAAGAGACAGAAAACCAACAAATGAAAAAAAGTGACTGACAGCTAACTAAATGTAGGGATGCTACAAGCTAATATTTTCAGTAGCGTGACAGTAGAGCTCATCAAAATAGTGCAGCTTTTCCAGTAACAAGCTATTTTTACAAGCACTACATTGTTGTTTTTTATGTCACATATTGTTCATGCAGCCTAACAACCGAGAGAGCAGCGGAAAATAATCAAACGCACTCTCTCAGAATGTCTCTCTCTCTCTCTCTCAAGTACCACTGGGAAATCCAATTAATTTGGGTGAATTAGTTTGTTTCGGACGGTGCATTTCAATGAACCGGCTCCAAAAATGAATTCATCCTTCCGTCACATACAGTAATAGTTTTATTAGTCGGATTTAGTGTAAATTCATGTTCAAGCCTTCACTAGCTGAGTTTTTATCAATCCAAAATGCTGAATGGAAACACCAAGATGTACAGAAAATTTCCAAAATGTAGTGCGTTGGAATCAAAGACTATAGATAGCCTATAGAAAGAGGTTCACTCCTATTATGAATAGGAGAAACTGCAACGCGCAATATGGCGGAATACGCCCCGCCCCCTAAGTAAAGGAGCCAATAACTGATTGATAAAGTCATTGCCTCACTGCAGCTGCCGTTAGAAGCTCCGTTGCCCATTGAAACTTGAGACTCACGCTTCGGACTGCACATGCACATTGGCTAGGCTGAAATATAAGCTTTTTTTTATTCCATTAGAGCATAAGAAACAACGTTTATGGGACAATTCATGTCAGATTTTGTTGCTGATTTGAAATATGCTATTTAATTGTGAGTTCTCCAAGCAGTTTTTGAGATTTCAGGATTCCCCCATTCAAAGAGATAGGACTTGGTCTTGGATGCCCGAAATAGCTGCCTGGAGGCGTTGCAAATATGGCCGCCGAGAGAACAGACTTTCATTGAAAGGGACTTTGGTTGGAATGCTTGGAAACACACTTAATTAGCTTAGAAGAAGAAAACATCGTAATTTGAGAAGAAAATCATCAAAATGAATCATAATGAATCCTAAAAAAAAAAAAAAAAAAAAAAATCATAATTTTGACATTTTGACAATTACATTTTAAATAAATTAATACTTTCATTCAGCAAAAATGCATTTCATTAATTAAAGTGACATTAAAGACTTTTACTTTGTTACATTTGTTTTATTTCAAATAAATTCTGTTCTTTTGAACTTTCTATTCTTCAAAAAACATCCTGAAAAAAATGTATGTACGGTTTCCACCAAACTATTAAGCAGCACAACTGTTTTCAACATTGATAATAATAACATTGATTAATAATAATCATCATATTAGAATGATTTCTGAAGGATCATGTGACACTGAAGACTGGAGTAATGATGCTGAAAATTCAGCTTTGCCATCACAAGAATAAATTACATTTTTAAATATATTCAAATAGAAAAGAGTTATTTTAAATTGTATTAATATTTCACAATAATACTGTTTTTACAGTATTTTTGATAAAAAAAAAAAAAATTAATAAAAAAAAATCTTAACAACCTAAAACGTTGAAATGTATTGTATCTATATGCTTCTTTCCCTTTTTCTTTAAATTAAATAAAATTAAATTTTTAAAAAAAAAATAAATCTTTTTTTTTTTTTTTAAAGACGTTAAATAGCGTCAATGCACTTTGCATTTCTGTCATGGTAGTAACTTGACTTGTGGGGCTACTTTTTCCAAAAGAACAGCTCTAACTACTTTAAATTATAAGTAACTTGTATGTTGGCAAGCTAGCTTCAAGATAACTTCACAACAATGCTATATTATATGGCTTTAAGACGCCTAAAAAACTGAACACATGCTCTCACTGTGACTGGCTTTTTCTTAATTTATGGTAAGTGTTTTCACTCAGTCTTGAGAGGAACGTGGCCCTTAAGAGAATTCGGCAAATTAAGTGGAGCAAAGCTACAACTTCACTGGGCAGCTGCTGATTAGAGTCTTTTGGCGCTACAGGGTTTGCTTCAAATTGAGTCTCTGACAGTCAGCTCTGAAGCCTCAATCGCCACCGCACAGTCCTAAGCCTTTTATTTTGGAAATCCTTTGGATGAGCAATCAAAGTCAGCATTGTTTTCTATTTCATTGCGAGTTAAACAGAGTTCAAGGCTGTTGTTTAGTCTGTGTTGAATTGCTGATCTGAATACAGGGAGGAGAAATTAAATCCATAGGGTAAAACAACAATGATTATTAAATGAATGAATCAGAAATGAGTTCAGGAGGAGGTTAGGTTATCAAAGCTCTTTTATCAAATGCAGCCGAGTGAATAAATGAGATCTTCGGATCTTGAAAAGATCCACACAGGCTGATTTATTTGTGGAGGTGTTGCCACTTGTTCATCTGCCATTAATATTCAGTGAATCACTTTGCATGTGTAAGAAAGCTTTCAAGAACTGACACTTCTTTGTGAAAAGGCTCATATAAAACGCAGTGGAATTGCATCGGATTTCAAAAACCATCCAAATATGTTTTGTTGGGTGGTATCTTGATGGTTATGATTACTGTGATGATGTGCACACAAAGCTTTATGGTGCTTCCAGAGAAATCAGTCCTCTGGGTTGTGCTGTTATATGTCTGGATGAGCGATGTCATTTGTTTTGTGTTTTTGCTGTGGGAAAGAGTTGAACTCAGCTTAATGTACAGAGAAGGTCAGCGTGTATCAGACGTCCCTGGACACCAGTCCCTGGTGTTTCTTTGTTGGTTCTTTCAGTCTGACTGTCTTATCTATTGCTCTGTTCTCCCCATAAGGAAATGTAATATATGACATACAGTATATATATATATATATATATATATATATATATATATATATATATATATATACACACACAGTATATATATATATATATATATATATATATATATATATATATATATATATATATATATATATATATCTCAAGAGTGACACACGTTACCTACTGTATAAGGCAATATCCTCTGGACATATGTATATATATTGCTTCATATGTTCCGAAGGAAAACACACAGTGAGTGAACCTATATGTTTAATACATATATTATTTATGCATATACTATAGGCATATATTTAAATATGCAGGAACAACATTAATTGTAGGGATGCACCGATAGGATTTTTTGGGGACAATACCGATACCGATTTTAACAAACAATTATTGGCCGATGCCGATTTTTGTCACTTCCTCTGGTTTAAAATTTTTATCATCAAAACAGATAGTATTTTGATCATGTTTTAAATCAGCAAAGTTCAAAAACACCTGCATTAAATTATACTAGCAGGTTTATTGCTGCATCATCAAATAATTTCTAATAAACATCGATTGGATCCATTTAACATTCAGCAGGCCAACATAAATACAACTGAACAAAGATACATATTAAATAACAGTGCTTTTTAGGTAGGTTTAATAGTTTTCAGGTACAGAAATAAAGTAAACAAATGTAAAATAGCACTGCATATTCTTCACTGTATAAATTAAATACATATTAATCCTTTATTGTAACAGACTTTATTATGATTAATCTTCTAATTTGTTTTTGTATACATTTTAATATTTTTTTGTAAGTTTAAATATGTATGAGATCCGCACTATCTCCTTTACTAAGGCGGGACTCTTATTTTGACGGGTGTTCTAGTCTACAGAGCTATATGGGTTATAGTCTCGCGTAGCCAGACCAAAGCCACTGGAAGGCAAGCCTGCAACCTTTAGCCAAAAAAGCGTAACGGCTAATGCTAACGCTCCAGCTCTGGCGGTACGGGACGTACGCATAGGTGGTACGCAGGGAAGGAGTTTTGAACGGTGGGCACTGATGTCACTGCCATTACACGATAGGCTGAGAGGTGCCGCACGTGATTAAGTTAGCCGTTACGCTTTCTCCAATGGTAAGGGATACAGACCCTCTCATCTCCCTATAATATACAATCTCTGGCCAGACCTTCAGACTGACGGCAGAAGGTCTGGACTCTATCGCAGCTTTCAATGGCTAAGGACCACCCAAGAGGACGTTTGACTGACATGTAAAGCAACCAATCAGTGTTTGTTTTGTTCCACGTCATGTTTAGGGGCGTGAAAATGAATGTCCCTACAATAACAGACCGGCCTGCATCTATAAATTATTAATTCAAGAATGTTGTGCAAGTTTACTGCAACAATGGAGCCGCGAACTTCACATACTTTTGAAAATCCAGCGTTTATTTGATCCTGATAAGCGCTCGTTGTCACAGTTGTAAACATGACGGCATTCTTCTACGAGGGGGTTTGGCGTCACGACATTTGTTTCCAAGCGGACCATTAAAGAACGCAACACACACGTCTCCCGGACATCCTGTAGAATCCAACCAACCAGATGACGACTTCGATACTGCTGAAGTGTTTCCAGATAAGTATGCCATATGCATCAGACGTTCAGCCAACAGCCCGTGGGCGTGACGTCTGAGGCTGAGACTATATGGGTTATGAGCACACAGTTCTTCAGAGATATTTTGCAGATTTAAAGTTTGTCAGTTTATTAAGCACCCCCCCGAAAAGGCATGAGATATGTATGTATATTTTACTGTTAGTTGTAATAAGTGTTTTGAGTAATTCGCTGTATGTTGATGATAATGCAGTGGAGAAAAAGATTTTAATGTGCACTTCTTGTTTAGCTCTTAAGGTGATTTTTTTGGAGAGAAAACGGACGCAATAAACTTAATAAAACATCAGTAAAGTTTTGGTCATCATTCAGATGGAGTCCGCTACCCTTATGAAAGTTACAAAAGTTGCTTAGTCAAGAATAGTGTGCTATTTTTTGTCTTTTGTTATTTGAATAACATTAAAGCGCAGACAGCAGCGCTAGGATTACGCAACAGTCTCTGCCTTCACGCAGTTAATTAATAAACTATCGGCCTTTGTTATATCGGCCTTTTTCCTGCTAAAGCCGATATGCCGATGGTTGTAAATTGAGCAAAAATCGGCCGATAAATATCGGTGGCCGATACATCGGTGTATCCCTAATTAACTGGGTAATTTTATACCTATAATAAACCCATAAGATATATTGGGTATTTCATTTATGGCCCCATATGTGCTACTTGTAACATTCATGTTTTTTTTTTTAATATATATATATATAAAAAAAAATGTGAAATTTGCATATTAAACACATTTATACAAAGACAAACATATGTCTAAATACAAAAAATATATTGAATTCAAAAATATATTTTTATATATTTATATATATTTTATATTTTTATATAATATATTTTATATATTTATATGTTTTTTACTTCAAATGACAATACATTTAATACATTTGCATATGGGCTAATTCGTACACACCACATACTGTCAGATTCATTCAAGAACCTAGCAATGCCAAAACATAATTCTACATCCTGGTTGCTACATCAGTTCAAATTTATGTTTGAAATTCAGTATTTTTTCAGTTCAGTTCTGAATTGTGCACAACCTTGGTAAAAGAGACAGAGGTAGGGAAAAAAGAGAGGGGAAAACATAGACATATATGGAGCTTTTTAAGGTTTCAGCCGCTTAATGTTTCAAACTATAGAGTTTCACACTGCTTGAGTGCCTCTTACTGCATTAGCCCAACATTTATTTAATTATTTATTTATTTATTTATTTTTTGCTAAATGTATTTCAAGATTAAATATTAAATAAGAAAGTCTTACATCATGGTGGCATTACTTTGTGTGTGTTGGTCAGTAATGCTTTTAAGCTTCACAAAGGACACAAAAGCACCTTGAAAGTAGGGATGCACTGATACCACTTTTTCTAGAACGAGGCTGATACCGATACTTTCATTTTTGGTACTTGCCACTTGCCTGTTCATTCTATTGATCTATCATATTTGATCTTTCATTTAATAGCACAAGGCACATTTAGAGATGCTTCAGCAGGGCTCAATAGATAAAGTAATCAAATGTAAAATAACAGTGCATAGTCTTCACTGTATAAAATAAGTATTGATTAATTTTTATTAAAGCTACAAAAGTCATTTAGTCAAGAGCAGTGAGTGATTTCTTTGTCCTTTGTTGTTTGATCAACATTAAAGACACAGCAGCAGGTTTATTAAGCTGCTGTCCCTTTAAGACCGAATGCACGGATCCAATATACTTTTACACATGCGTTTTATTTCTCAAACTGTTAATGTTCACTTAAGACATTACCAACTATGTTAGGTTAAGTTAGAACTTGAAATTAAGAAATTAATGTTAAACCACTGTAGTCACATGGACTATTTTGACGATGTCTTTAGTACCTTTCTGGACCTTGACAGTGGTAATTAAATTGCTGTCTATGGAGGAGTCAGAGAGCTCTCGGATTTCATCAAAAATGTCTTAATTTGTGTTCCAAAGATGAATGAAGGTCTTACAGGTTTGGAATGACATGAGGGTGAGTAACTGACCCTTCGCCGGGAGTTTGATTGACAAGCGATCTAACCAATCATAACGCCGAATCCGCCATTTTGTCTGACAAAGCAGTCAGGAGTTAGAAGATTAACCTCGGTGGACTTGAACTTGAAAAATGGTGTGTATTGATGTCTTTCTGCATTTGAAACAACATTCTTTCTCATGTTCATTCATGTTTATTTGATGCCATAAATTAAATAGTAGGAAGAGATGATCGGTTCACGGGCCGCTTGAGCTGGCGCTACAGCGATCTTTAAAGAGCCACAAAAAGTTTTTTATTGTTCGAATTTCTTAAAAATATTACACAATTTGAAAGCTGGGACTTTGTTTCATATCATAAGTAACCTGCTCTGTCTTGTCTGTCGACGTGTTGTCAGTGGCCTCTTTGCTCCGCGATGTATTTTTCACTCTGTGCGTCATGACAGCGCCATGGCTTGTCGGACAAAGCAATAGTAACTAAGGGGGGCGGATCTTTGTGAAGGGTCAATTAATGACAGAATTTATTTTTTTTGGGTGAACTAACCCTTTAAGTTTATGTGTTTTGTTTTGTTGAGACCTCAGACAGGATCAGAATTTGGAAGCGTTCAGCGTTCAGTTGAGCATGTGGTTTTGTAAAAACACTGTGTCTGATCATGTGTGTGGCAATTTGAGTCAGGAGTGTTGTGAGGTAGACTTACTGGTTCTTCTCCACAGATAAAATCAGCTGTTGTCCTTCTGCTAGGATTAGGATGTGCAGCGAAGCAGGAGGTGTCTAAATAAATGAAAAACAAAACAATCACTTCATGTCCTGTTTTCCTGTTTCAACCAATTTACTCTAAACCCTGCACCTTCCCTATTGAAACACACAAACATACACACACACACACACAACTAGCAGACTCAGGATTTGATCCAGTGCACCAGACAGAGCCACAGAGCCAAAAGAAAGCCTTCGAAATGTCATTTTGCACATAATAATGTGTCAAGGACTGCACAGGGCCAAGGCTTGTATGTTCATGTACAGCCACTGCATCTTCATTCACTCGACTCATTCAAAGACATGTTGTACACACAAATATCATTTAAACATGAACCAATTCTTGATAAATGATGATAAACAAATCAGCAGTATGGCCAGAAATGTTCAAGTGAGTGGATCTGGGGCCCTTTTTACACCTGGTATTAACATGCGTTTTTGTCGATCGGATCAAATGGATGATGCTAAATATAGGTGTAAACGCAAACGGTGTCTAAAACATTGAGCTTGTCCACTTTCGACCACTTCCAGAGGTAGTCAAATATGCATTCGACCGGATTGCTTTCGTAGTGTAGACGCTCATGTGGTTGAATATGTTCGAACAGCCACAAAAGCATAAAAAGCACTAACGCCTACTGACCTAATGCATAAACATTATGGGAAGCACGCTAGCCAGACGGGATTTAAACTTTGTCTGCTGAAGACCCCAGTTTGGTTTGAAGACGAAAAATGTACCAAGCACAATGTTCTCTCACCATTCCTGATTTTTTTTTTAAATCACCAATCTGTCTCTTTTGTCCACTTCTGTCCTGATTTCTCTGAGGGGAGGGTCTATAGGCGGGTAAATGTATGGGTTTGTTCAAATCTTTCAATCTAATGGACAAAATAAGCTTGAGCAATTCACATATGAACGCGCACGGAGATGACGGAAAAACATACGGAGAGTATGTTTTTCCATCATACTTTCGTTTCTGCTCTGACAGCCGCAAAACCACACCGAGCGCTATGAGTGCATGTTAGAAATCAGGAATGGTCAGAGAACATTGTGCTTGGTACATTTTTTGTCTTCAAACCAAACTTTGGTCTTCAGCCGACAAAGTTTAAATCCCGTCTGGCTAGCATGCTTCCCATAATGTTTACGAGTTAGGTCAGTAGGCGGTTTTTTGTGGCTGTTCGAACACATTCGACCACATGAGCGTTTACACTACGAAAGCAGTCCAGTCGAATGCGTTTTTGACTACCCTTGGAAGTGGTCGAAAGTGGACAAGCTCAAAATGTTTTACACCCCGTTTACACCTGTATTTAGCGTTGTCCACTTGTGATTCGATCAACCAAAACGCATCTTAATACCAGGTGTGAACACGGTCTTGGTAAATCGGGGTGGACCTTTTCTTAGCCTATATGAGACAATATATTTGTTTTTTTTGGACATGGCCCTATGGTAATTCCATGTTTTTACAGTACATGTGTATTCTTGTCTTCTGTATTCTATTCTGCAAGTTGATTTTATTGCTGTATGAGCAAAACAGAATCATGCATGTGTGCACTCAGATCCTGAAATATTTCCGAATAACTTTTTTTTTCTTACTAAACAGCTGAGAGAGCACATCTTCCTCTATTACTCCAGCTGGACTGATATGGCTTTGGGCCATCAGTCGGGCCACTCGTGGCGCAGACTGACAGGTCCTTTATTCTGAGCGGAATTTCCTGCCTGAAATACGCTACCCTCAATGCAACCCCAACCTCCACCTGCAAATGTTTAATCGCAATCACCTCAGAAAGCAAAGCAAAGCCAACCGTTCGCTAGCGCTGCATTTTCATGACATATAAAACTTTTTCCTAAAAATGCATTAAAGACCTTCCCAACATTTCAGACAGTTATGAAAAGCTCTGTGTGTCGAGTTTCCGATGCCTAAGCCTCCGAGCACAAGTGAATTCACTGCAAAATGGGCAGTGAAATGGCCTCTAAGTGCCATGTGCCAGAATCAGACATTGCTCTGAGCTACGGAAGACGTTTGACTGTAATATTCACTGGAGCTCGAGTAACTCAGTGCGGAGACTGGAATCAATTAAGCCTTAATGACGGAGGCCATGTGACTTTTTGCGACAATGTCGCCACGGCTTCAGGCAGTTAATCTAATCTAATGTACTCCAAAACAGTTTTCAAGATTCATCACCTCATCACTCAGCCTTTGTGCCTCTGGTGCCGTTTGGCAGTCAGGCCTTTCACTCATTTTCACAAATGACCCTTTTAGAGCTAAAAGGCTGTGGCTCAATAATGATACTGACTATGGGAGTCATACATTGTGAACTAATTTGTACCGTAGTCTAATGTTATACCATTTCGAACTGAAGTGAACTTGCACTGGACTCAATATATTATTCATTTAAAAAGAGTGTATGCAACCCAGTGCTATTCCAAATCAAAAACTCATATAAAAATATAAATAAACACCAGCAACGAGACATCATGATGGAAGTGCAAATGACTTTCTAGAGGTTTAGGGAAAAATGTGAAAAATGGTGCAGCAACAATATACAGTGCTCTTTCTTACCCTGAAGCGGAGCCAGCTGATTGGACGCTGCTCTGTTCCTTCCAGCAGTAGTGGTACCATGGTGTGGTATTGTTCCAGTTTGTCGAACACACTTTTTAGTTGCCTCCCTGCCACAAGTGACAAAAAAACTCCCATTAGTGTTGCAGTGGATACCAGAGACACAATATGTGGTGCTGCTGAGCTGAGGTCTGTGTGTGTGTGTGTAATGGAGGCAAAAATTTCGAATGACCAACAGTTAAAAGTGGAATTGTAAGCTGAAGACAGCAGTAAGTAAGCAGTGCTGCGGTAAATTAGGACCAGCAAAAACACATGCTGAGATAAAGACCATTAACTCAATAGAATGTGTACTCCTAAAACCTGGAAGAGAATTAGTATTTAAGTCATGGGTTCCCTCAGGATTTCTAATGTTATTTTTAAGGATGGCAGTTGTCAATTTATGAGTAAAATAAGGTGCACTATGGAAACAAAATTCCATTACTAAATATTCTATTGTTGCCCTACCACAATTCTCAATGGTAAACCTACAATAATGATTTATACACTATATTGCCAAAAGTATTGGGACACCCCTCCAAATCATTGAATTCAGGTGTTCCAATCACTTCCATGGCCACAGGTGTATAAAATCAAGCACCTAGGCATGCAGACTGCTTCTTCAAACATTTGTGAAAGAATGGGTCGCTCTCAGGAGCTCAGTGAATTCAAGCGTGGTACCGTGATAGGTTGTCACCTGTGCAATAAGTCCATTCGTGAAATTTCCTCACTACTAAATATTCCACGGTCAACTGTTAGTGGTATCATAACAAAATGGAAGCAATTGGGAACAACAGCACAAAGTGGTAGGCCACGTAAAAATCACAGAGCGGGGTCAGCGCATTCTGAGCCGCACAGTGCGCATAAATCGGCAACTTTCTGCAGAGTCAATAGCTACAGACCTCCAAACTCTGTGTGGCCTTCAGATTAGCTCAAGAACAGTGCGTAGAGAGCTTCATGGAATGGGTTTCCATGGCCGAGCAGCTGCATCCAAGCCTTACATCACCAAGTGCAATGCAAAGCGTCGGATGCAGTGGTGTAAAGCACGCCGCCACTGGACTCTAGAGCAGTGGAGACATGTTCTCTGGAGTGACGAATCACGCTTCTCTGTCTGGCAATCCGATGGATGAGTCTGGGTTTGGTGGTTGCCAGGGGTTGGGCTTGGCCCCTTAGTTCCAGTGAAAGGAACTCTTAATGCTTCAGTATACCAAGACATTTTGGACAATTTCATGCTCCCAACTTTGTGGGAACAGTTTGGGGATGGCCCCTTCCTGTTCCAACATGACTGCGCACCAGTGCACAAAGCAAGGTCCATAAAGACATGGATGAGCGAGTTTGGAGTCCTGACCTCAACCCCATAGAACACCTTTGGTATGAATTAGAGCGGAGACTGCAAGCCAGACCTTCTCGCCAACATCACTGCCTGACCGCACAAATGCGCTTCTAGGAGAATGGTCAAAAATTCCCATAAACACACTCCTAAACCTTGTGGAAAGCCTTCCCAGAAGAGTTGAGACTGTTATAGCTGCAAAGGGTGGGTCAACTCCAGATTAAAACCTACGGATTAAGAATGGGATGTCATTAAAGTTCATGTGCACGTAAAGGCAGGCGTCCCAAAACTTTTGGCAATATAGTGTATTTTGAGTGGTTGGTCGGATTTGGTGGCCTTGTGAAAAATGTCCAGAAATTTGTTGTATGATTTACTTTGAAACAATTTTCACTCAGAAATTGCTAATAAATTTCACAAATAATTACAACAAGTAATTACAGCAAGTAACACATTGAAGCAAACATATTAGCTGATGGCTTATTGATTAACAACCAGTAGATATATATTTATCTTTTAAGGTAAGGTATAAAAATCAATTCCTCTATGTAAAAAATGGGGATTTATACTTGCGGAACCCAACTGTTTCAAACTATGGAGGCAGATATAGTACTTACTATGAAGTAACTTGCAAATTTATGTTTCAACCACATATGGCGATAGAGAGGCAAATGTTTTGTAGTGAAGATTTAATATTACCTGAAGAGACTTTTACCTGAAGAGTCAGTTTACCTGAAGGGAACATTTTGTTCTATAATATAAATTACAGAAATAATAATAATAATAATAATAATAATAAAAACATTATAAATCTTGAAATTTCATGAGTGCTTTTAAAATGTTAATTGCTAACATGTTGCTGCATACAGTTATGGAATGCAATGGTACATCAAGCACATAAACCCACGTCCTTGTTGAGAAAGTGTTGCCGCTATTTTCAAATATTAAAGAGTTAGTTCGCCCAAAAATTAAAATTGTCTCATTAATTACTCACCCTCATGTCATTCAAAAACTCGTAAGAACCTTTGGAACACAAATGAAGATCTTTTTGATGAAATCTGAGAGCTCCCTCCATTGACAGCCTACGAAACTGAAATTTTGACACTTCAAAAAGTTCATAGAGATTGTAAAACTAATCCATACGAGCGGTTTAGTCCAAATTTTCTGAAGAGACTCGATCGCTTTATATGATGAACAGATCTTCATTTGTTTTCCGAAGATGGACGAAAGTCTTTGGAAAGACATGAGGTGACCCTTCACCGGGAGTTTGATTGACAAGCGATCTAACCACTCATAACGTCGAATCCGCCGTTTTATCCGACAAAGCAGTCAGCGGAGTTAGCAGATTAATGTCGGTGAACTTGAATAATGGCGTGTACTGACGTCTTTTCGCGGTTGAAACAACATTTCTTATGTTTATTTGATGCTATAAATTAACTAGTAGGAAGAGATGATCGGAACGAGGCGCTACAGCAATCTTTCACAACAGTATTTATTGTTTAAATTTCATTAAAAATGACAAAATTTGAGACTTTGTCTCATATCAAAAGTAACTTGCTCTGTCTTGTCTGTCGACGCAGTCAATTTCCTCTTTGCTCCGCGGTGTATTTTTCACTGCGTGAGAACATGATGTGTGGCGTGAGAGTGGCATGGCTTGTCGGACGTAGCAACAGTAAAGGGGGCTGGTCTTTTTGATCGGTCGAATACGAATTAATGACAGAATTGTCATTTTTGGGTGAACTAACCCTTTAATAGAAGCCCATGTATTCAAGACCTGAAAGAACAAGGAGGCGAGTTGTCTTCTGTGTTCCATTCAACTCATAAAGTCTGAATTTTCAATGTCATTCTTGGACATGTGCAACAGAGCTGCACTGATGTTAGAAGTTCAATTTATAATCTCATACGGAAACCCTGATAGTTGCGAATGATGTAAAGTGAACATGGCGGCACCCTGAGAGATGTACACGGCTGATGAAATATATTCACTTTTAAGTGTATACAATGATGAATCAAAAGAATGCTTGATGAATTAGCATTCCAGGTTGGGTCTGTAAAAATGCAGTGAATGAATGAGTATGTTGAGAGCATGTCATAATTTGACGTCAGTATTTGTATGAACTGGAGTAAGTACAATGATGTCAAAAGTTTTGAGGCCACTGATAAAAATGCTTATTTTTTAATACAAAATTTCATTTTTCCTCACACTAGCATGTAATGAGAAGAATGATAAACTTGACTTGCTTATGTGTTTCGTGAGTGTAGTTGCGTCATCAGTCTAAATCAAAAGGCTTCTCTCTTCATTCCCCTCAGCGAATGCGTTGTGCCCCCACAGGGCCAAAGCGTTCCATCCTCAGCTGAACCTCAACACTATGCCATACATTATGAATGAGGGCGACAGGCATGAAGTGAGAGAGCAAGAAACTGAGAGGGGGTGTAAGACAGACACAGAGGTGCACAATAGAGCAGTGTAGAGATGTGCAGCCTTAAGAGCGGCAGAAGCAGTGGAGTGACAGCACAACATGTTTTTTCTCTCATCTCTCTGAGGGCCGAAACCCTCCCTTCTTTCTTTCTCTCCCTCACTGAATTACATGCAAACACATACACATACCTGTCATGTGCATTCTGAAGGAAAATTATTTCACTCAATTTGTCTTTTTCAAAAAAAGATGTAAGTGTTAAAGTGTTAGTTCACCCAAAAATGAAAATTCTGTCATTAATTACTCACCCTCATTTCGTTCCACACCTGTAAGACCTTCATTCATCTTCGAAACACAAATTAAGATATTTTTCATAAAATCTGATGGCTCAGTGAGGCCTGCATTGACAGCAAGACAATTAACACTTTCAATGCCCAGAAAGGTACTAAAGACATATTTAAAACAGTTCATGTGACTACAGTGGTTCAACCTTGGTTAATGTTATGAAGCGACCAGAATACTTTTTGTGCGCCAAAAAAACAAAATAACGACTTTATTCAACAATATCTAGTGATGGGCGATTTCAAAACACTGCTTCATGAAGCTTCGAAGCTTTACGAATTTTTTTGTTTTGAATCAGTGGTTTGGAGCGCGTATCAAACTGCCAAAGTCACGTGATTTCAGTAAACGAGGCTTCTTACTTCATAAGTGTTTCGAAATTTTAATGGTTCACCACTAGGGGGCGTGACGTTGGCAGTCTGATTCGAAACAAAAGATTCGTAAAGCTTCGAAGCTTCATGAAGCAGTGTTTTTAAATCGCCCATCACTAGATACTGTTGAATAAAGTTGTTATTTTGTTTTTTGGCGCACAAAAAGTATTCTCGTCAATTCATAACATTAAGGTTGAACCACTGTGGTCACATGAACTGTTTTAAATATGTTTTTAGTAGCTTTCTGGGCATTGAAAGTGTTAATTGTCTTGCTGGCAATGCAGGCCTCACTGAGCAATCGGATTTCATCAAAAATATCTTAATTTGTGTTCCGAAGATGAACAAAGGTCTTACGGGTGTGGAACCATTAATTAATGACAGAATTTTCATTTTTGGGTGAACTAACCCTTTAAAATATATATTTTTATAATTGTTATTTTTTTTAATTAATCAGACAGAAACTGTGAATTTGAGAATTTTGAGCACTGTTGAGCGGATTCTTAAACACCTCTGATTGGCCGATGTGTGTTCACGCACTCAACAGATAGGTCTGTGATTGGCTACAATGATCAACACTTCAAAAACATGTTGTAAATAGACATCTTTAAAGTGCTTACACAGATACACACGGGAGTGTTTGAAAGCAAGCGTCTATCGGCAGATCCCTAATATATCCGCTGATAAACCTGTATGAATTTCTTTCTTCTGCTGAACACAAAAGATGATGTCGGTAACCAAACAGTTGATGGTCCCCATAGACTCCCATAGTATTTTTTTTCTTCTATAGGCTAAAGTGGTAAATATTTAGTGACCTCCCCTTACGTCTGAGCAATAGCAGGAACCTGGCTCTCTTAAACCTAAATGGAATGGAAAAGGACTGGAAGGCCAAGAAAACTTTCAAAATCTGATGAGAAGTTTCTCAGATTTTCTTCTTTGAGAAACTGGAATAAAGACCAAAAAATAAATATGGATGGTCATTAAAACTTTGTTAAAACAACAAAGCTGGTGATGACCTAAGACTTTTGCACAGTAGATATTAAATCAACCTAAATCAAGATCACAAGCTTGTGAATCAAAATCAAAATTGAATCAAATTGTGAAATTTGTGTCAACCCAATACCCAGCCTTACCATTCAGCACCACAACTATGCCACAGTACTTTTGGTAAAAGTCAGAACAAAGATACTCAAATCCTACAACAAAATGATCACCAAATCATTGCAGTGGCACACTATAGGAACCAAACTGTTCCTAAATACACATACTTAGCGCACTAGTATGCCATGGTTAGCTATAAATAGAGAGCATATGTACTCAATGAGAAACTTGTCAGCTCATAATAACACGTATTCGGTCTGCAGGGCACACTGGGCTCAAAGCTCTCTGCTGCTGGTTTCTCAGACACCCATTATTACCCACGATTCAGCATTCTGAAGGAGACAGGAAGTGGCACAGCACTCTGGAAATGTCTTTTCCCTCCACTGGGAAGCTATCACTCACGTTTCAATATGTGTTCATGTGCACATCCTGTCATTCTGGATATTATTCATAGCACACAGGCACACATATGCACAAACCCCCATACTTCCTTTACCCAGACCCAATTTCCTGTCTGTCGTTATCATTCACCCTTCCCTCTCCTTTTGCTGTTTTTGTCCAAGGATTCAATTCAGGAAGAAGCTTTACGCACTAGCATAAAACTGGCATTTGTGTGTAATCAGGAAAATATTAATAAAATTAAATTGAAAGCCATTATCATGATTTTTACCTATTAATGCCAACAAGAAACCAACTAAACATACACATAGATAGATAATATACAGTTAGTCATTTTACATCAATTCATCCTACCTATTTGATTACATAATTTATAGTGCATCATGGGCTGCATAGTTCATTGTCTAGCATCGTTTAGTTTTCAAATACATTTTTGCTTTAAAACAAAGTTTGTAATGTCTTCATTTATCTCAGGGCTGGCTAGTTTGGTTTATGTTGTTTTTTGTTCAATCCCTATGGAGGAAATGAATGGGAAAAATACTTCCGGAACCAAGGCTGTTGAAAAAGTGGGCGGTCATTGCTGTGCTCTATACACTGCGTTCCAAATTATTATGCAAGTGACATATCAGTAAGATTTCAGTACAATAAACATTCAGATTTTAGTTTTTCTAAGAAAATGTTTGTTTGTTTATTTATCCATGTCTTTTTAGATAACTGGTATCAATCTCAGACAAAATAATTTGCCAGGTCTTTGGAAACCCTACTTAGAGGTTGTTCCACATTATTAAGCAAGTCACAGTTCTCATGCAATATGGGGAGGAAGAAAGATCTTTCTGAAGATGAAAAGCATGAAATGGTCCAATGTTGTGCAAAAGGCATGAAAACAACTAATATTGTGTGAAAACTGAATGGAGATTATGGAATTATCATAAGATTTGTGAGTGATTTAGAGCACAGCAGAACTCGGTCAGATAAAGCTTGTTAATGAAAGTTCCTTTCAAAAAAATTAATTGTATTAAAAGGGCAGCTATAAAAAAAAGCCAGTGTTGAGCAGCAAACAGGTATTTGAAGCTTCTGGTGTCTCTGGAGTCTCAAGAAGCTCTCCATGCAGGCTGGCAGTTGTGCGTAAAGATGCATTTCAGCCACTCCAAACCAAAGCTCACAAAGAGAAACATCTACAGTGGGTTTAGAAATACATGAAGACTCATTTTTAAATAGTTTTATTCACTGACTAATGCCGTACTACAATGGATGGTCTAAATGGATGGATTTCTGGATGGTTGGTGAACGGCCACCATGTTCCAACAAGACTGCGACGTCAGCAAGGAGCTGGCGGGTGATGATTTGGGCTGGAATATTGGGAAGTGAGATGGAAGGTCCCTTTAGGGTCTCTGAGGGTATTAAAATGACTTTTGCAAGATATGTGGAGTTCATAACTGGCCATTTTCAGCTATGGTATAAAAAGGAAGACAGTGCCTTCTGAAATACAATGCACTATGCACTATCCCATGCTGCAAAAAAACACCACAGCAATAAAACTGTTTGAAAATGTATTTCTAAACCCAATGTAAATGTTTCTCTTTGTGAGGTTTGGTTAGTGGTGGCTAAAATGCATCTTTATGCACAACTGCCAGCCTGCATGGAGAGCTTCTTGAGACTCCAGAGACACAAGCAGCTTTAAATACCTGTTTGCTGCTCAACACTGGCTTTTTTTTTATAGCTGCCCTTTTAATACAATTAATTTTTTTGACAGGAACTTTCATTAATAAGCCTTTATCTGACCGAGTTCTGCTGTGCTCTAAATCACTCACAAATCTTATGATAATTTGATAATCTCCATTCAGTTTTCACACAATATTACTTGTTTTCATGTCTTTTGCACAACATTGGACCATTTCATGCTTTTCATCTTCAGAAAGATCTTTCTTCCACCCCATATTGCATGAGAACTGTGACTTGCTTAATAATGTGAAACAACCTCTAAGTAGGGTTTCCATAGACCTGGCAAATTATTTTGTCTGAGATTGATACCAGTTATCTAAAAAGACATGGATAAATAAACAAACAAACATTTTCTTAGAAAAACTAAAATCTGAATGTTTATTGTACTGAAATCTTACTAATATGTCACTTGCATAATAATTTGGAACGCGGTGTATGCTTACATCCCTGCTGCTTAGTATGCAAAAAGAAGTATGTCAAATGAGTAGAATATTCATGAAAGTAGCTAGACAATACCCAGTAGTTGGGCTGCATGATTTTAATCGTGATAACGACTTCTGCTTCTCTCGATTAATTCACAATAATCGTTGGGATATTTGCCCTGCAACCTTTTTTTTTTATTCAGACATTTCCGTTATCTTGCATTGGTAACAAGCCTCCACCATCATTCCTTCAGAATGTGGCTGTGTACCTTTTTTCTCTCTTTCCCTTCACACCCATATCACACTCAAGCTATTTGAAGCAAGGGCTGATGACTTGACCAGATTTATTAGTCTAGTGTCAATGTGAAAACCCCAGAGAATGTGTGTGGGCTTATGCGCATGCGCACAAGGATGTGTTTTATTGAACATAATGAAATTCCATTGAGCGTTCTAACTAAATACAGCACTGATAGCAGCAGGCCAAACAATTCATCAGTTCACAATATAATGAAGCTTGAGTGCTTTATAGATGTTCTGTTGAATCAGTTTGGGGCCAGAGAGAGAAAATAAAGCAAAAAAACAACACCATAAATGCTTAAATTAAATGCTGCTGCTCAGTAATTATTTATCTAACATCTTCGATTATATTCTCTTTATTGATACAAAGATATAAAATATTTTGTAAACAGACCACAAAGGAAAAGTCCAAGATGTTTAGAAGCTTTTATGTGGGAATTTAATGACGTGTGGGAACCACTGCACGTGTTTGTAATGGTGTAAAGTAATCCAATGTGACAGACTTTTACTGCATTCTTTATGTCTAAAAAAAAAGCTTTCTGTATAATTCTCTGAAATCAACAGGCATGATTATTCACACATGCTCTGGTCAGATTTGACATCCATGTTTTTTTTTTTTTTTTAAATCACAGAGTAATGAGAGTAAGGCCTGGTTTCACAGACAGGGCTTAGCCTAAGCCAGGATTAGGCCTTAGTTCAATTAGGGCATTTAAGTAGCTTGGGGGTAAAAGGTTTTTAAGTAACCTTTTTTGTCCAGTAGATGTTTAAATGTCTACTCGTTCCTTCGTTCCTTCGTTCCTTCCTTCCTTCCTTCCTTCCTTCCTTCAGTGAATTCAAGCGTGGTACCGTGATATTGCACAGGTGGCAACCTAAGTCCATTTGTGAAATTTCCTCACTACTAAATATTCCACGGTCAACTGTTAGTGGTATCATAACAAAGTGGAAGCAATTGAGAACAACAGCAACTCAGCCACAAAGTGGTAGGCCATGTAAAATCACAGAGCGGGGTCTGCGCATACTGAGGCGCACAGTGTGCAGAAGTCGACAACTTTCTGCAGAGTCAATAGCTACAGACCTCCAAACTTCATGTGGCCTTCAGATTAGCTCAAGAACAGTGCATAGAGAGCTTCATGGAATGGGTTTCCATGGCCAAGCAGCTGCATCCAAGCCTTACATCAAGTGCAATGCAAAGCGTCGGATGCAGTGGTGTAAAGCACGCCGCCACTGGACTCTATAGCAGTTGAGACGTGTTCTCTGGAGTGACGAATCACGCTTCTCTGTCTGGCAATCCGATGGACGAGTCTGGGTTTGGTGGTTGCCAGGAGAACGGTACTTGCCTGACTGCATTGTGCCAAGTGTAAAGTTTGGTGTAGGAGGGATTATGGTGTGGGGTTATTTTTCAGGGGTTGGGCTTGGCCCCTTAGTTCCAGTGAAAGGAACTCTTAATGCTTCAGCATACCAAGACATTTTGGACAATTTCATGCTCCCAACTTTGTGGGAACAGTTTGGGGATGGCCCCTTCCTGTTCCAACATGACTGCGCACCAGTGCACAAAGCAAGGTCCATAAAGATATGGATGAGCGAGTTTGGTGTGGAGGAACTTGACTGGCCTGCACAGAGTCCTGACCTCAACCCCATAGAACACCTTTGGGATGAATTAGAGCAGAGACTGCGAGCCAGACCTTCTCGCCAACATCAGTGCCTGACCGCACAAATGCACTTCTAGAAGAATGGTAAAAAATTCCCATAAACACACTCCTAAACCTTGTGGAAAGCCTTCCCAGAAGAGTTGAGGCTGTGCAAAAGGTGGGCCAACTCCATATTAAACCCTACGAGAATGGGATGTCATTAAAGATCATGTGCACGCAAAGGCAGGCGTCCCAAAACTTTTGGCAATATAGTGTATTTAAAGAGAGAGGGGTCTAATGTCCCAGTTACACACATTGGATAGAGCTTAAATATGTAAACACTGAGTCCAACCTTATTATTATGAATCATTAGGAGTCAGCACAGTTCTTGGGTTATTTTGAGTCAGACTAGACCAAAGAACTGATCTGTTAACTTTTGACTCACTCTGACCGAATCATTGGATCTGTGAGCCATTAACTACAGCAATCGGTTACATTCATATTCACAGAAAGAATCATTATATTAAAAATCATTAAATTTATGAAACTGTTCAACTGATTTATTGAAATTCAAATAAGAGCAAATAAGTTTAAAATATGTTTCTTGATGTAAAACCAGAAGTTTGCAAATTACCAGATTTGCATAATTCCTTGAAGAATACAAAGTGATCAGCGAGCACAGTTCAGTCATACTGAAATGCTTTCCAGCTTAAGGAACTTAAAATTTATCTCAAATTCAGCATCAGTAATGAGGACTTTCTTCTACCACTAGGCAGACAAGTTAATGATAAGTTTCTTGTTTGCAGCGTCTTCAGGTTTCTGAGTGGATGAGATGAATACATTAGGTCTCTCCTAACAGCCTGGAAAAGCACCGTCAGCACTTTGAGAGTCAGCTGCTGAAACAGGACGAGAGGTGAGATTTAAAGAGAAAAGTGCGATAGTGAGCGGAGAGAACTGGAGATTAAGAGGCTGCGTGTCAGTTCGAGAGAGTGAGTGTGTTGGTAAATGGCTAATGCGGGTGTGATGGTGTGAATGAAGAGAGATTACTGACTGAGAGAATCTATAGACTTTGTGACCTTGCTATAATAATCTCTCTCTCTCTCACTCTGTCATTCTCTTGCTCACTGAGCTCACTGGTATTGATGTGTAGCTACAGATTATGATTTTGAGGCTCTGTAAGTAGGGAAGAAATGAGAGAGTTTGGAAGATCGACAGCTTAAATAGCTGAGGCTAACTATGAGTGGCATCTTATGGCATTAGACTTCTTAAACAATGGCCCTTTATGGATAAGACTCCTGCTGAGCATCTTTCTTTTCAGAAACATAATATTTATTCTGGGGAAGGGAACATATATTAATCTCCAAACACTGATTTTCTGTTTTATTCAATTAATATACTACTGGATTCATAGCCACATGTATACTCGGAATTTAAGATTTTCATTTAAGAAAAATGAAGGAAAAGTAGGAAAATTGATCTCAGATAATCAAAAAAGGTCTCAAAATTGTGGCTGGATGGATGGATGGATGGATGGATGCACAATGCAATTAATGAAAGTTCATAATGTTGGCAAGATCCTCTATGAAAGCAAGTGTGGCCATAAGTGCCTTATTATTTACTAGTTTCTGTACTTACAGGCCAACAAAATATTCTTATTAACTTAACCAGTGATTAATTTCATAATTAAAAATACATTAGTTCATTGACCCTTTATAAATGCACATTATTCTCCAATCAAGGTCCCTAATACTCATTAAACCTAGTATTTTACATGCGCCAGAGTTTCAGCTATTGGAATATAATTAGTGCTCATACTTTGAATAAATGAAGAATCTGCACAAATGCAACACATTCACAAATACATATGCATAAAATACATTTTTTTTACAAGACAGTTTAGTTGTCTAATATTATGTCTGACATTTTGACAACATGTTTGCCCAAAACCATCTACACACAATGACAGTGAAAGACTAATGAGTGCAAAGAGCTCAGACCCGTACCACCTGACTGCACAAACTAAGCTCTATTGTCTGAGCCACAATCAATAACTGGGCTTTTCTGCCTATCAGTGAATGAGAGTGTGTTTGTGTGTATGTGTGTGTCTTTAGGGAGCATTGAGCTCTGGATCAATGCAGAGAACAACAGGGGTACATTCAACATGTCAAAACTGTTTCAGTGAAAGTGTTTTCAGTACAGTGTCTTATCCTATAACACTTTAAATTTTGAGATGAATGTGGCAAGCAGGGTGGGGCCGAGAGCAATGGGAAAGGAGTGAGGCTGGTGGCGCGAGTGTTAATGAGCACCACGCCAGTCTCGAGTCCAACGGAGGAGCTCCAGAAGGATAAAAGGACTGACAAATATGAAGGATGAGAGAGCCAGGCCTGGTGGGGTAGATGAATTTGCTGCCGTCAGCCTAGGTTGTGGAGGGGCAGCTGCCATCTGAAAGGGGACGGAGGAGTCACTGCTGTTTGCCTGAGGCCGGAGCCTGCTGCCATCCGCCATAATGGGGTGGAGCAGGGAACGGGGGACTCACTGCCGGGTACCCAAAGCCGGAGGAGCCAACAGGCGTCAGAGAAGTCAGAGGGCCGTCCACTGAGGGGTATCCAGTGCCACTGCCAGGCATCGCGGATGAGTTCATCCAGCTGGATTTCACTGTATTCCAAAGTTGAAGTCTGGTGAAGTCTGGCCTGCCATTTATCACTTGACGATGTATAACCAATAGAAGACTTAACGATGTGACCTCTTAGCTGAATAAAAGAATGCAAACTTTAATTTTGCAGCATTGCAGTAAAGTGTATTAGAGGGCTGTCCACTGAGGGGTATCCAGCGCCACCGCAAGACATCACAGGAGTTCACCTAGCTGGTGGAGGACCGGATGATAATGCTTTTTGGGAACCAGACCTAGATTTCTTTCGTTTTTCCTCGCTGTCCTCTGTTCCTCCTTATCCTTTTGTCTCCTTTTCTCTTGCCTCATCTGTCTTTACCTCCAGGTGCTGCAGCTGTACAGCACAGTCTCGTGGGAGCCCCCCTGGAGGGCGAAGGGGGTATGTGGCAAGCAGGGCAAGGCCGAGAGCCGTGGGAAAGGAGCGTTAATGAGCACCACACCAGTCTCGAGTCTCACGGAGGAGCTCCGGAAGGATAAAAGGACCGACAAAAGTGAAGGATGAGAGAAGGCCAGGCCTGGTGGAGTAGACTAATTCGCTGCCATCTGTCTTAGTTGTGGAGGGGCGACTGCCATCTGAGAGGGGACAGAGGAGTCACTACTGCTTGCCTGAGGCCGGAGCATGCTGCCGTCCACCATGATGGGGAGGAGCAGGGAACAGGGGACTCACTGCCAGGTGCCCAAAGCTGGCGGAGCCATCGTCGTCCACCAGGCATCGGAGGAGTCAGAGGGCCATCCTCCGAGGGGTATCCAGTGCCACCGCCAGGCCGTAGAGCACAGTCTTGTGGGAGCCCCCTAGAAGGCGATGGGGGTATGTGGCAAGAAGGGCGGGGCAGAGAGCCGTGGGAACGGAGTGAGACCGGGAGAGTGAGTGCTAATTAGCATCACCTGCGCGCCACACCAGTCTTGAGTCCCACAGAGGAGCTCTGGAAGGATAAAAGGAGTGAAGACAGTGAAGGACGAGAGAGGGACTTTGTTGTTTTGTTTTAGTTTATGCAGCAGTCTTCCGTGAGGGGCTGCCGCTTTAGTTTTCTTGTTTGTGTTTATTATTATTAAAGTTACGTCGATCGTTTGCCAGTTCCCGCCTCCTCCTTACCTGAACACAAACCTTGCTACAGTGAGAATTAAGGCATCTACCTTACATAAATCCACAAGAGATTTTGCAATACAAAGTCCTTTTTAATCATCCTTTGTGCGTGTTAGTGTGTGTCACTCTTCAGAAGGTAAAGCCAGACCCCTCCCATGCAGAATGGATGGGTCATGGAGGCCAAGGCCGCTGTGAAGTGATCCACATGACTGCAAATCTGAATCCTTTTAAACAGAAACACAAACACACACATGGTCCAGAATCAAGAGGGTGTGGTAAAACGGTGTCAAAATTAGGTGATCACATCACCCCACCCTTCAACACAAAGCATTATCCAAAAAACTCCCAGAAGTGTCACTACCTATCTCTTTCTCACATGAAAAACTAACATACATAGGAAGGGAACTGTAGATTTCAACGGAAATTCCCACCAAATTCACCACTATTTTATCAATGCGTTCCTCTTTCTCTGTCAGAATTTACTACAGGGACAGTCACAATAGACTCCCATTGATTTCCATTCATACATATGTGAATGTGGGAGACAGGAAACACAAGCTCATGCGAATTTTACTGTACTCCAAACTTCAAGTCTGGTGAAGTCTGGCCTGCCAATTATCACT
The DNA here is from genome assembly GCA_039654765.1 of Mylopharyngodon piceus. Classification (NCBI taxonomy): domain Eukaryota; kingdom Metazoa; phylum Chordata; class Actinopteri; order Cypriniformes; family Xenocyprididae; genus Mylopharyngodon; species Mylopharyngodon piceus. The sequence continues at coordinate 7,121,200 of CM077449.1, forward strand.
TGATGATGTATAACCAATAAAAGACTGATACTTCAAGGTGTGACCTCTTAGCTGAATTAAAAGAATGCAAACTTTAATTTTGCAGGTTTGCAGCATTGCAGTGAAGTGTATTAGATTGTATAGTTTTACATTTTGCGTAGGCGTATTATATGTTGAAATATGTTTTAAAAAAAGATGACATCATATTATAACCGCTGCAGTGTCCGTAGAAATTTTGTGAGCACAGCTTAAGAACAAGTTGTTCCTACTGACCATACCATTTGCTTCCATATGCAGTCATGTTTCAATATCCGATTCACTGAAGGGATAATGCAAATCATGCACAATTATGCAAAACAGAACAAATGTGCCCCCCAAAAACCTGGAGAAAGCGGATCGGTTCTACTGTATGCGCTATGTTGTGGTGGATGTGGAAGAATACTGGAATACTTTGCTGGGATTATACAGCATTGATGCACCACTGATACAAACAAATAAAATGACTCTTTAAAGGGGTCATCAAATTTGCCTATATCGTTTGATATAAGAGGTCTTTGAACCATTAAAACATTCTGCAAATTTCATAACTTAAAAGCCATCCTCATTATAAACAAAGCATTTATTTATTCAAGCTCCAAAAATGGCTTGTTTTCCCAGTTGAAAAAAACAGCATATGCTGGTTAGGTATGTTTTGAAGCATGGCAGCTGGTTTGAGATGGTTTATGCTTAGTTGGTCATGAGCTGGTTTAAGCTGGTTATAAGCTGGTCCTGAGCTGGAGCTAGTTGTTTAGGACCAGCACTTGACCAGCTTAAACCAGCTCATGACCAGCTAAGGACCAACTAAGTATGAGCTTAAACCAGCTCATGACCAGATAAGGACCAACTAAGGACGAGTTTAAACCAGCTCATGACCAACTAAGGACCAGCATAAACCAGCTCAAACCAGCTGCCATGCTTCAAAACATACCTAACCAGCATATGCTGGTTTTTTCAACAGGGTTGATATTTTGGGATCTGTGATGTCACACAGGACCATACATTTCCATATGACTGCCTCCAGAGCAAGACATCAACGAATAGTTTTACATCATCGCACCATAGGCCCCGCCCACTGGCATTCATTCGCTTAACGGCTGATGTTTTCCTACACTGGATGTGAGCGTTATGTCACATCAAAAGCAAATAGCAAAAATCTTTACTAACATACAAGCCAAGTACCCAGATGACCTACCACTTCCAGCAAGAATCTGAAGTGTGCATCCAATGGACACTGAAGTGTGGACAATGGACACAGTCACTTGCTTTGTTTCTGATGAATCAGCCATTTTGAATGAATCATTTGAATGAATGAATGAATCAATGACTCACTTATTAAGATCACTTATTCTGCTGTCATGATCAATACAAAAATGTACACAAACATCACTTATTACAAAGTTTTTTTTTTTTTTGCACTGAAATGCCATGTGCAACAAATTTACTTAATTTGTCCTGAAGAGTTTGTCCATGCAAAGCAACTTTGAGTGATTAGTCGCCATTCAAATCAGAAACAGAATTCAAGTATTTGGGATTTCGATTATAATTTCAGAATACTGGATCAGCATTTCCACCCACTCTGCCAGATTATAAGGATTTCAGCCATGGATGAATACATTATAAACACACATACACGCACACACAAACAGTCTCAGAACACAAGAAACAAATTAGCCATGGATGGATAGTCTCAAATTGCATTTTAATGGCTCTAGGTACTTTTTGCTGTCATGTGTGATACTGTGAAACCATGTCAGCCCTGCTAACTTCAGGAGCTTGTCAGCGCTGGGAATGAGGTGCTAACAAGAGGAAATATGACACACACACACACACACACACACACACACACACACTTTCTCGCATACACACAGGTGTCTGCCATTAAGCGCAAAGCCAAAATACTGCCCTCAAAAGGTGTTGTTTCAAAGCAGCGCCCCTCAGTCATTTTTCACGCACACAATCTATACACACAAAGTCACTGTTAATCAAGTAACTGAAAGACATAAAAGATATTTCAGGGGTTCTTTTTGTTTGCATTCTGTTTCATTTGCTGTGATCAAACTGTGAGTTTCAAGAGTACCACGCAATCAAAGCTCTAAAACACATTATCATCCTGCCTTTGCTGTAATTACTATCTTTCTGATCACCAGCTTAGAGGAATGAACTAGTGGAAGAGAGAGCAGAGGAGGAGAAAATCCGAGATGTGTAGAACACATGTGTTGTAGAAACAATATGATCTGATGAATTAAATAGTGAAACTGACAGGTGAAAGAGAAAACCTAACCTTGTGTAACCTAATGATTAACAAACTCTCACCTTTTACACTAACCATCTGCAGCACTGAACTAAATGCAGCACATGTACAAAGCCTATTTTAAACGTAATTCCACTGACCTAATAAAACTGGAGTACTGACAAGCACATTTGTTAAACACAAAATACACTGCCTGGCCAAAAAAAAAAAAAGAAAAAAAAAAAAAAAGAGAGAGAGACGCTGTTTGGATTTAAATAGGCAAATGCTTAAGAGTCTATGACTGAATCATTATTGCAGTGTTTATTATGTTTCTAGCATATTATATGTTGGGCAACAGTTTTTCTCATTCTAATTGATGGAGTGTGTAGCTTTTCATTTCTTAAACAACCAAAAATTGATGCACCTCTTGATGGAAATAATTGTTATGTTATTTCCATCAAGAGGTGCATCAATTTTTGGTCAAGATCTTGTATTGACAATGCAAGAGGTGAGCACTCTGTAAAGTCTACTCCAGCACATCCCAAAGACTTTCAATGAATTTAAGGTGCCAATTCATGTGTGAAAATGATTCCTCATGTTCCCTCCCAACCATTCTTTCACAGTTTGAGCCTGATGAGTCTTGGCATTGTCATCCTGAAATAAGGCCATGATGTGTCTTCCTACATGGTTGTTTAAAAAATGAAAAGCTACACGCTGCATCAATTATGGTTAGAAGAACTGTTGCCAAACATATAACATGCTAGAAACATAATAATCACAGCAATAACGATCCAATCATAGACTATTTGCCTGTTTAAATCCAAACAGCGACTATTTTGGTCATTATAAAGGTCATTCAGATTAACCGTGCAAAGGCCAATACAGCCATTTCATTTGTGATTAAAATATCTTAAAATGTAATAAATGTATATATTTTTTATTCTGGCATGATTTTATTACATCATATTTCAACATAGTGCAAAATGGTATTAAAATTATGTGTAGAAGTCGTTGCTTTGTTATGAGAAAGAATGCCCGGAAAAATGAATTTCATTGATGTCATTCGGAGTAACCAATATAAAGGGATCATTTTGGATCAAGTCATGCGGTCAATATCATGTGACAGGATGTGACATCATTCAGACACCTGCAAAGGACCACATGGTCGTGAAGCAAAGTAACTGACTCTCTCTTAACTATTTGAAAAATTCATGTTTTCACTTACTCATACGCATGTCCCGAAACATCAGGTTATTCGGTACAACTGCTATAAAACATGGAAAATGTTGTAATATTTTAAAAACTTGTACTAAATATATAAGGTTTGATTGTCCTTTTGCTAGCTAGCTAACAAGCTAACTAGCTAGATATCAACATGTTAGCACTGTTTGAAAATATCGTCATTTGGTATAATAAAAAAATGTGTCATTCGGTAAAACCATAATTTTGGTTAAACTGAATGACTTTTTTGGTGACAAATTTTGTCCATCTTGTAAAAAATGACAAAAGCAGTGTTAATTGATTATAAAAACCACATAATATCACTGTTAACACTGAATAAAACTTCAAAATTAATTATACCTCCATTTTGTTTTTTTTACACTTTTAAAAACTTTATTTGTGCCTTTACATGTGTTCTCATAGTAATAAATACAAGAGAAGTAATTAAGAAATAGGACGCATTCAGTGTTGTACAGTTATTTTAACCTAGTGGCTTTTATTTCAATTCAGTTAAATTCAATTCAATTCACGTTTATTTGTATAGTGTTTTTGCAATACATATTGTTTCAAAGCAGCTTTACAGAAAATGCATGTTTCTTCATTATAATTGAGAGTAATTTGTTATCAGAGGTGACTGTGTCCAAGTAATGTCCATGTCCAGAAATGTACAGTTCTTCATGTATTCATTTAGGCAGAAATAATGATCTCATTAAAGCAGTTATTACAACTTGCGATCATAATGATTACAGTATATAGAACATCTGGCAGTTGTGCATGTTGATTCAGAGTTGGCGTCATCTGAAGTCCTCGCAGGGGTTGGCGTCATCTCTTCACAAGATTATTTATTTATTTTTTGCATTATTAAATTTACACTATATTAAATATTTAAATATTATGTTATTTACATTTCATTGTATCTTTAGAGGTTCAACAGCTTGCCACTGGGAAGTACCTCAAATGTACATCTTTGTGTACGTCAACACAAGCCATTTCTAAACGCCCTTAATCTTATTTATATACAAAGACAGGACATCCAGACATCACAATGAGTTTAAATGGTCACTGCTGAATGGATCTCCTAAAACCACATGTAAATGTGCATCTCTGCTCTTTCCTGCTATTGTTGTTCATTCTCATACACACAAGGTTTCCTATTTATCTCATCCAGCAACTCTCCTGTATTCTGTTCATAAACTGACTTAAATCAAACTCGTACATGCTTTTAACATACAATATTTGGGCTATAACTTGTCATTATAATAATAACTATTATTATTATTGTCATCATTATGTGTTTAATTGGTTTAATTGGACACTTCAAATAGACACTTTAGTGTCCATATTCATATATTTCACGTTGCTGTAATCATTTGCATTTGAACTTGCAAAAGTGTTCAAAAATAGCAAAAAAAAAATAGTAGGGGTACACCAGCTTGTCACTGGGGCAATACCCTCAAAAGGTACATCCTTAAAAGCTTCATAAGATACTAATATGCACCCTTTAGGGGTGGATAAGATCTACTGCCCCAGTGAGCGCATGTAATAACAATGAACTTACAATACTTGCATTTTATATTAGTTTTACTCAATGTAAACATTCAGTAGTAAGACAAACACTAATATGAAGTGTGTCTCCTACCATCGGGTGAGTGATGAGTGGAGATGCCAGCTGTCAGTCCCACTATCAGCAGCACAAAAGCGCGCAGTCCGCTCATGAGGCACCAGTTCTCCATACGCCGGTAGATCCTCATGATGCCCGGCTCCTTATGATGAGATCTTCATAATATACTGACACAAAAAACACCCAAACACACACACACACACACACACACAGCGCAGGAGGAGAGGATGTGAGGGACTTCCTGCAATACGATTAAATCCACAGGGGAGCGAGGGGAGGGTGGTCGCAGACCCGCGATAGAGCTGTCAGAAAAACTTTACAAAGACAATAGTGCTGAAATCTTGTGCTCGACTGTATTCACACTGTCCCGTGTCACACGTGCAGAGTGTAAACAAAAGCAAGGAGCACACGTACAGATACGAACAGAAATGGTTGGTCTCGTGCTTTGGTGAAGTGTTGATTCTTTGGAAGAGTGCTGCTTGAATCTCCACGTGTTTTATAGCGGTGCTCTGCAGGGTCCTAACGCCGTTAGTCCACCATATAAATTAAAGCGACATAAGCGACAAACTATTTATAATAGTGTTTTTTTTTTTTTACCAAATAAAAATCTCAAATTTAATCGTACATTATAAAAAAGTGTATATATTTACAAATCACCAAATCTGATTTGTAAAACTTAAAAATACTCACTCAATAGACCTTATGCGCCAGGAGAAACAAGTGCGCCGCCATCTTTATAGTCTTTGAACTTCCGTTTTTGCGGTAGCTCTGTATATTTCTATGGCATTGCTGTCAAAGAATAACTAGCTGGTGAAGTGGATTTACTTGTTGTAGAGTTAATGAAAGCTATCGTGAGCACTGTAATGTTTAAAGCAGATGTCTTAACAAATGTCAGTAGACCGGGAAGATTTTAAAATGAGCAGTTCATTCATAAATAAGATCTCTGTAGAAATACAAACCAGAAGTCAAAAGACAACGAGCGCAGCGCTTAAAAGGGGCGGGCTACACTAAGTCTATAGAGGGTATGCACGTGACGTCACCGTCGGCCGTTATGACTGCAGTTACGCCCACTGAGTGGCAAAAAGACTGAGTTGCAGTGTTGCCAAGTCCGCGGTTTTCCCGCGGAATTGGGCTATTTTTACACTGTTGCCGCGGGTTGTTTTTCATGTCCGCGGGTTGAATCGACCCAAAATAACGTGATATTTAGTCCCTGGAACGCGAATTTTACCAGGGGAGCCCCGCAAAAACGCTAATTTTACCCTCCGGAACACGATTTTTACCGTGGGACCCCCCTAAAATGCCATTGGGCTAGTTTTGGGCTAGTTTTAAGGAGCAATTGGGCAGGTTTTGTTGTGAAAACCTGGCAACATCCAAAACGGGAAAGAGCTTTGCGATTGACTGCACAGATAGATTTGACAAGAAATCTGAGGTACCTACCTATATTGTATTTATATAAAGCGTTCACAGGCAGATTTGCTTTATGTATTTCCCTGGCGTCGAAATCAGGTACATATAAATGTCAGGAAACATGATTCCTGGCTGCATGTCAATATCCATGGATTAAGTTTCTTTGACAAGTTGTAAGAAACACTATCGAGCCCAATCTTTAGTGTAATCGTTTGTTTTACTCGTGTTTTCGCAGTTTCCCCTATTATATCCAGTCATGCAGCAAGCTCTTTTGCCAGTCAGGGTTGCCAGGTTTTCACAACAAAACCCGCCCAATTGCTACACAAAACTAGCCTAATCGCGTTTCGGGGGGCTCCCCCGATAAAAAACGCGTTCCGGGGGAAAAAATCCACGTTTTGGCGGGGTTCCCCTAGTAAAATTCGCATTCCAGAGGCTAAATATCATGTTATGTGGGGTCGCTTCAACCCGCGGACATGAAAAACGACCCGCGGCAATGGTGTAAAAGTAGCCCAATTCCGCGGGAAAACCACGGACTTGGCAACACCGCACTCAGTCCAGCTGAGGGAGCGTGTTCCGACGGGAAAGTGACGTCAGTGCATACCCTCTATACTGTGAATGGTGAGTCCAGTGGTACCAATTTCTGTATGAAAGTTATGCATTTTACATTATTTTCATTTAGATTAGTATTTAGTATTAGATTTTTACAGAAAAATACTACATAACATTGTTGCAGAAATTCAGAAATGATTCATTTTTTGAATGGGGTAATTTTCCATTTCCTGTTTGGTATGCAAGGCACTTTATAATAACTCTCTCAAGGTCTCCAGCAGGTAGCATTCTGACCTTAGAGACTCAAGGACTCGTTAACATTTTTGCATTTTCAAATCAGCATATTTGCTTGCTCTTCTTTTCATGAGACTTTCAAAGTACCACAACCAGCTCTGAATTTTGACTGCTGAATAAAGATGATTTTTACACCCTTAGGTTACTTGTCTCTGCTTTATCATAGTGTCATCCAGTCTGTCATCTAACAACTGATCACTGAGTTTCCAGACTAATCTTCCGTTACGCTGTTCTCTCCTGAATTCTATTATCCCAAATTTCAGGTTTCACTCCAGAAACCCTGACACTTCCAGGGCAAAGGAGTCAGTGGAATATATCCCCCCTTCTCCGTACTGAGCTACTTCACTTACTGAAATTGGCTATTACAGAAAGAGAACATAATATCCAAATTTTAATGTGGGGGAAAATTGCATACTGAATCTGGGGGGTGGGGGGAAGGGAGCAGGAAAAATGGCAATACTGCATACTTAGGACCATGAAACTATTTTTGATGACATTTAAGAACAAAGCCACAATTTCATAAGTAAGAACAAGGTGTACATAATAAATCTTTGTAATGTATTTTGTGATTAGCTGGGTGGCAAATCCCATTATGATTTCTATTAAATGCACTTTTGATAATATCAAATCCTTTTTTTTTTCAAATCCTTTCCACTGGAGAAAAAAAATATTTTGATCATTTTGAAGGGTATGGTGATTTTGAAGAAAAACATTAAAAATCATTTAGAGCATCTGTACAGGCAAATGACTTTTGGTGGCCTAATTAACATATTTTGTCGTATTGTGCTATTTTATTTGGACCAAAAAAAAAAAAATGGGGTCAAATATAATTTAAAACTACATTTTAATTAGTGCAACACACTACATTCAGAAGTGTTTATCTGACAAAGTACATTTTCAATAGAAAGCAGAGTGCAATTAGCAGAACCCGATTTCGCCAAGCACAACATGTTCCTGGATCAACATCTTTGTTGATCCTGGAACAACATTCCATTCAACCAATCAGATTTGAGGGACAAGTTTACAGTTTATGTCAAGTTTAGGCTTACAATCAGGGTTAGGTGCTTTTACATAAGTGTTATTCACCTAACATTTCCCTCTTAGGACTAAATTTTCAGACAGGAATGTTGTTCCAGGATCAACAAAATATGTTGACCCAGGAACACATCTAACTCAGCAAAATCAGGATGTGCCTCCAATCAGCTCTAGAGTCTTATAAGCAATCTTATATTGTATTATCAAACATGTTCTCTTATCACTTATCACACAGCAAGGACACAGCAGTGCATGGAAGTGTGTCAATATATCATGTGGATTCACCCCAGGTCTGGTAAAAGGTGTTTTATATTTGGAACAATGCATCAGAAAGCCAGGCTCTGCTCTCTGCTCTCAGGAGGGAGCTGCAAAGGTCTTGCTCGTCTTCAGTTCTTTGCCTCGGGCAAGGAGAGCGCGGGGGATATGAATCTTGTGAACAGGCACTTCCCTCAGTCACTGTGTCTTTGAAGAATCTGATCCAAAAGTTTCTGTGGAAAAAAAGGAGAGGAAACTTTTAACTAAACTACAACTAGCCAAGCATCCTTCTTTGTCAGAGCACCTGCACACTCAGGTCAAGTGGTGAAGAAATGAGGGGGAAGTGACTGTGTAATCTAAAGATTACCCAGAATTCTCCCCACCTGTCCCCCTGGGTGGCCATCTCCCCCGGGACCAATGATAACCTGCTATCTGTGCTCATGCTATCATGCCTTTTCCCTCCTCGGAGGTATTCATTTTATTTTTTCTGCCTGGTTTCCTTGTCCTTGGCTATCTCTGATGCTGTGCTCCATCAACTGCTACAGAATAACCTACACATTCCAGTGTAGATTAGAAAAAGTTGAATATGTTTTGTTCGAGAAACAAACTTTTGTCACAAATTTTTTTTTACCACTCTAAAAAATAATGTTGGCTCTACAAAAAAAAAAAAAAAAACCAACTTTTTTTGAGTTATGACAACTTTGAGTGAATTTACGTTTAACCAACAAGCTACACTGAGTTTAGTCGCTCCAACTACCAGAGTTGTAGCCCTGGAACCAATTAATCTTATCTATTTCAGTTCAAATCGACAGCTATCATAGCACATGCTAACAAAACTTATTTAACATGTATATTTAATGAACAAGTAAGATATTACTTGTCACTGGCATTAGCGCAGTCATTGCTTATAGAGTCAATGTAGTGTTTACCTTCATGTATCTACTCTTCAGCACAATGGTAACCACAAAACCTTCAACATAACAGAAACTCTTTTAAATGTCAAACTTAACAGCATTAAACACTAACAATTTCATTACGTTACTACAACTTAATTTTAAAAAAAAGCCAATTAACGCAAAAATTTAAGTTTAAATTACAAACTATATTAAGTTGATGTAATGACCAACATTATTATGTCAACAGAACTCAACAAAAGGTTTAATTAAAACAAATTAAAAATTCTAACTTGCAAACATGCATTTATTTAAATTATGGTAACAGGTTCCTGAATTACTTTTTAGTGCGCAACTCTTCAAGGAACTGATTAAGAGTTGGAAGTCAACTTAAAACTTGAAGCAAATTTAATATTTTAAGCATTTGGATCATTTATAAATGGCCACATCACTGATTTAATAGTTCAATTCCAATTTTCTATGATTGAATACAACATTATGTTTGAAATAAGCCAAAAATTAAACATTTTGGAAGTACTCCTTGAAGTTATAGTGGTAATAATAAAGTACAGCTACTCTAAACAAAGGTGCTGAGACTAATTGAGCAAAAAAACTCAGTAAGTACTTTTAAATGCTTGGTTATAATCAAACTACATTGGGTAGTCAAGCTACAGTCTTCCTCTGTCCACATATATACCACCATTCAAAGGTTTGTGTTGTTTTTGTTATGGTGTTGAAAGAAGTCTCTTATGATCACCAAGGCTGATTTATTTGATCAAAAATACAGTAGAAACTGAAATATTGTGAAATATTATTACAATTTAAAAGAACTGTTTTCAATTTTAATATAATTGTAATATAATTTATTCCTTTGATGGCAAAGATTTTCAGCAGACATTACTCCAGTCTTCAGTGTCACATGATGCTCAGAAATCATTCTGATATGCTGATTTGGTGCTTAAGTAACATTTCTTTTTTATTATCAAGGCTGAAAACAGTTGTGCTTCTTAATATCTTTGTGGAAACTGTAATATATATTTTTTCAGGATTCTTTAATGAATAGAAACTTCAAAAGAACAGCATTTATTTAAAATAGAAATAGTAATAATATAAAAGTCGTTACTGTCACTTTTGATCCGTTTAATACATTCATGCAGAATAAAATATTAAAAAATCAAATATTTCAAGGATTAAACACATCTTTTGAGGCCAGTTGTAGTTGGATTAACATTTACACATGATGGAAGAAGCAAAGAACAGCAAAAACCCAGACTGGTACGATTTCAGTCAGACTAAAGCATGTAAATGACATTTTAAAAAGACAAATTAATGCTTTTTCCCAGTTGAAATCAAACCTTAAAGGTGCCTGTAAATGCATGTATTGTGAGTATTATTGTAATGATCAATTCAAAGTCCTTAAGTTTTATAACAGCTAAGAATCACAGGACACACATAAGAGCCATGGAAAGTTATGAGCTACAAAACAATGCCTATGTGAACTCTTTTGGCATCTTTCTCTCTCTCACACACTGTATCTCTCCCCTCACCATCTTCATCCTGACTTATCAGGAATTCATCACTGTCACACAGGAGGTGAAAGCCTGAGAGACAGAGGGGCTTCATGGGAGACAGTGAGTCAGACACTTCATGACAAAGTATCAGCCTCACAGGACCTGACATCCATTAAAACAACACACCCGACAAGAGATTTCTCCTTTACAAAAGCTCACGTTTTGGGCATCCAGGGATCAGCCTGTCAGCAAAGACATCCAAAATTCCAATGAAAGCTGTCCTGTTGTGGAATTCAACACTCTAAACATCAAAAACAGGGAAATTATTGTTGACACAACCCTCCTTTGTGTCACAAACATCCCATAAGTATCAGGGCCGTGTCTGTCACCGAAAAGAACAAAAGGAATGCATGAATAAATCACCCTTGAGTGGAATTAATCTGGATTTCAAAAAGTGGTTTGATAGGCAGGATTCATTTGAAGCACTATACTGACCTCTGCTGGAAGACAGGGCAAGTACAACTGATATGTTCACTCAGGAAAGGAATAACTTGCGGAAAAAATAAAATTCTGTCTTTATTCCTAACCCTCCTGTTTTTCCAAACCTGTACGGTACTGTACTGTACTGTCTTTTTTCTTCTTCTGTGGAACACAAAAGGAGACATTTTGCAGAATGTACTAGTCCATCTTTTCTATGTAATTATAATGAATGGGGACTGGAACTTTTAAGCTTCAAAAAATATAAAATGATTGTAAAAGTGGTCCATATGAAGTCTGTGCAATATTTAAGTGTTCTGAAGTCATATGATGGTTTTGGATAAGAAACTTATGATTATTTATTGATAATCTTCTCTTTATCTGAGCTATTACATCAAAAACTGCTGTGACTCGGTCATTAAGTCTGTGAACTGAACTCTTAAGACAAGTTTTGTGAAACAGATCAATAGATTCATTGAAAAGATCTGACTCAAAAGAACTTTTAATTCACAAAACAAAACATTGTTACTTCTGTCAAGGAGAGACGTCAAGATTGTCAGTGAAAACGGCTTAAATTTATTGTGTGACTTCAGAAGACTTGAAATATACAGCAAATGAACTATGAACTACTTTCATGATTCTTTTTCAGTGTTTTTCCCTTTTTTTAAAAAAAAAATTGAAAGAGCTACAGTCCCAATTAATTGTAATTACATGGGGGGGGGGGGAAGCAATCAACATGTTTTTCAAAATATCTCCTTTTATGTTTTTGGGATTAGGACAGTTTTCATTTTTAGGTAAACTAAGTTTTCACAATGGCCTGACAAGTTAAACGTAATGGTCATGTCGCATATGATCATTTCCAAGCTGCCTTAAGCACTGTTGAGACACTCAGCATGAATTCACCTCATGAGTCTCTATATATCGCTTGACACCTCAGAACGGAGGTAAAAGTTCAGCAAGGTGAGATCAGACAGTCTGGCACCACACAGCACCAGCTGTTTCTGACCGGAGGGAAGGTTTTCACAGAGCAACTAAAGTTTCATCTCCGCTGGTACACTTGGGCTGACAGTTGTGACAGAACGCATTAGGAGACAAAAGCCTCAGGTGTGTTTGTCCTTGTGGGGGTCATTAAAGGTCAGCCTGGAGGATCACTTGAGAGTGTTCACTGTTACAGAATCAGCATGAAGCAACACAGCCATTCTGTCATGACGTCAAATTGTAGGCCAGTCCGGAAGGCTAATTAACTGTGTGTTCTCTCTAGAATTGCCAAGGGTCGTTTAGAATAGTTTTCAAGTTCATGGTTTAACGCCATTTGAAGACACTTTCACATTTTGTTCTAGCAAATGTCATTAGCAAATTGCAACATGTTTGTTAAAGGGTTATTTCACCCAAAAATGAAAATTCTGTCATTAATTACTTACCCTCATGTCGTTCCTCACCCGTAAGACCTTCGTTCATCTTCGGAATACATATTAAGATATTTTTGATGAAATCCGAGAGCTTTCTGACACCCCCCATAGACCGCAACATAATTACCACTTTCAAGGCCCAGAAAGGAAGTAAAAGCATTGTTAAAATAGTCCATGTGACTACAGTGGTTCAGCCTTAATGTAATGAAGCGACGAGAATACTTTTTGTGTGCAAAAAAAACAACAACTTTATACAACAATTTCTTCTCTTTCGTGTCAGTCTCCGACGCTGTTCACATTGTAATCGCAGTGCAGCGCTTCCAAGTCCGAATGCCAGCTCAGTATTGGCCGACTCCTAAAGTTTTTTTTTTTTTTTTTTTGCACATAAAAAGTATTCACATTGCTTCATAACATTAAGGTTGAACCACTGGAGTCACATGGACTATTTTAATGATGTCTTTACTACCTTTCTGGGCCTTTAAAGTGGTAATAACGTTGCAGTCTATGGGGGGGTGTCACACTGTGTCCTAACCAGACGCGACGCGATAAGATTCCAGCGACGAGCAATTTGACTGTCCACACTAGACGCGACAATGAGAAGCGATAAAATCAATCAAAAACCACAGCCAATCAGAAGAGAGTGTGGGCGTGCTCTCTCGGCAAGAGCACAGCAGACACAATGTAATAGGCAAGTACATAGTAAAATTCATAAATATTACACCATTTCCGAAGATGAACGAAGGTCTTATGGGTTTAGAATGACATGAGGGTGAGTAATTAATGACAGAATTTTCATTTTTGGGTGAACTAACCCTTTAAGTCAAGCACATACCGTAAACTCACATCCTAGATCAGGGATGGGCAACTAAAGTCCAGGACTGCCGCTGTCCTGCTGCTAAAAACTCAACTGGATGTAGCTTTCTAGTAATCCTGGAACCTGATTAGCTGGTTCAGGTGTGTTTGTTTAGGGTTGGAGCAAAACTCTCCAGGAAAGTGGCCCTCCAGGACCGAAGCTGCCCATCCCTGTCCTAGATCAATCAGTATCAACCGGGAGCTGGGATCCACTAAGTTGCCTCAGCAAATTTACAAGGGGCTGCAAAAGGTTTGGTAACACTTTCTTTTGGAATCCAATTCTCACTATTAACTAGTTTCTTATTAGCATGCATATTACTAGGATATTGGCTGTTAATAAGTACTTATAAAGCACATATTAATGCTTTATTCTGCATGACCTTATCCTACATCCCTTAATTAATAGATAGTTAATAGTGAGAATTGGACCCTAAATTAAAGAGTTAAGTCAAGGGGCCTTTGAGTCAAAAAGGCTGAGAAGAACTGCCCTAGACAGAAATCTGAACCATGCAAAAGTCTCAGTTAAAAAAAAAAAAAAAAAAAAAAAAAAAAATCTTTTTCAGAGCTTTATTTTAAAAACTCAGACATTCCTCAGGGAACCCATTACTGGAAAAAGCTAATTCTCTTCCAGGTTTTAGGACTACAAACTGAACAGCTCTATACAGTTTCAGTTAAAACTCTGAATCTAATTTCATTTTGGCTATTAAACCAGGCACTCTTTAATTGAATTCTTATTTTAATTACATTCTTCTAAGGTAACTACATATCTTTGTCCTGAAAAAAGACCCTGTCATATTTTACTGTTCTGCTCTCTATTCAGCTAAGAAGCATGTCTGTTTAAGGTTTCATTTTGCTACATAAATGTCACAGTTATTTGATGAAACCACAATGTGTGGCCCGGTGTGTTCTCTGCACACATCAGGATACCTCTAATTCACTTAGAAAATGCAAAATATGATGTTCTTTGGGACTAAACCTGCCTGCTACATGGCGGTAATGGATTTTTTATAATAAAACGGAATAGCTGTTTCAATGTAACAAATAAACGTGTCATAAGGACACATAATTGTGAATATATTGTTGATTATTGTGTATATTTGTGTATATTGTTGGCTCTTAGATTAACAGAAGCGACATCTAAACAAATACATGTAAATAAAAATACAAGCTGCGGATATTTTTTGGAATGATTAAGCTTTTGTCTCATACAATCTATAAGCCTTAAAATACAAAGCAGTTTTGTGTGAGATAAAGCTTAACCTTTTTGAAGACCTCTGCCCTCAGCCTGTTGGTTTCAGACACCAGTCTCTTCCTCTCCTCCTCCTTCTTTCTGGCCACCTCGGGGAGTTTGTTGTAAATCCTGCAAGCACAGACTGAGGATGATGGACACATAATGACATGAAAACAGTGACTTGTAGGTGGCAAAAGGAATTGATCTATCTACTTTTCATCCAAACACAAACATGAACACACAAAGAAATATCTTGATTGATATATGTCAATATATGCTTTAATCCACTATATTTCATCTGATCTGGTGGCTTTTACTCCAGCACACAGATAAGCAAACACTATCCTTATCAGAAAGGGGTCATATTGTGTTGTTGCACTGATAAGCACTGGTGCATGTGTGGTATTGTGAAAGAGAGCGTATGAGAAATCTCACCGTCTGGATCTCCATTGCATCTCCTTGCCTGAGATGGCTCTGTCCCTGGGTTTGAAAAGGTTATCTACAAAAAACATTCAGCAGGAGAATGCTTTGAAGTTTGTTACAAAGCTTAATATTTAATGGTTACATTTTATTCTTCAGTTGCTGTCAAGTCTGTCATGAGCTTACTGAACAAATATTGCAGTTGCATATACAGTAGCTAATGAATAAAAACATTTTTAGAGTAACTTGTAGGATCATATTGGAGACAATAGGGGGCATCGGTAAGCTGCAGGATATTTCATGTACTTTTTAAGATTCATTGTTCATTCTCAACAGGGCCACAATGATACATCCAAAGACCTCTGAGATCTCAATTGTATCTGTTTGCTTTGTGTTTTGTATAGTCTGTCCATCCCAAGTTTGTTTTGATATTACTGAAGTTTTAATGCACCAAGTGTTTCAGTGCAGCACTGAAGCATGTCTTCCTGTGACGGCATCAATAATGTGCCTCGCTGCAGTGTGCTTGCCCTAAAAGTAAGACAGCCACCGTTGGCACATTTTGCAGGCATTTGCCGCACTGATGCACTGCTAGCAATTCATTGTTCATTGCTTCTGTGGATACCTGATTGAATGGTTATAGAAATAATACTGAGACTGCATTGCTGCAGCACTAGATCTGCACTATAGCTCCTTCAACTGTGCATAGGATGCTAATGAAAACAGAGTATCTTACCACTAAGTGGGTGTGGCTTGGTGCAGTTCCGCCTACGGTTAGCCGTCTCCACGCCCATGATAAATTCTGCTGTTTGTAAGCTCCGCCTCTCCCTGGCCCTCAGTTCTAATCGCCGAAGCCGATTCTGAGAGCGAGAGATGAAATCTGGCCGAAACAGTTCAAGAGCCTCCTACACACATTTGGAAATGAACACAAAGTTTGTGCCACAGTGAAATGCTGGAGTGTATATTTGCCACAAGTCAGTGTTCAGAAAGGAAGTAAACTTGAGGCTTTGTTTACACACAAATCCAGTTTGATTTTAAATAGGCATGTACAATCTATTTTTCGATATTGGATGTATTTTGGTTGATACTGGAAATTTAATTGTACATGATTATGCTTCCTATATTTACATTTAGATTACCCTTTGAGGTCATCTGACACTCACTTAAAGTTAATCTATAAAAACCCTAATACATGTAATAACACTGTTAAATGAAATTTTTTGCAAATCTCAAAATGACAATACATTTTTATGCTGTATATTATAATAGTGTTGTCAAAAGTACCGACTTCGATACCAAGTCCGTACTGAAAATTTAAAAATGTGACGCTTTGAGCGCTGTTGAGCGGATTCGTAAACACCTTTGATTGGCCTTTGTGTTCACGCGCTCATCAGATATGTCTGTGATTGGCTATCACAGACATCAATGACGCTATTCACCGAGCGCTTACACAGATACACATTAAGCGTTTGAAAGCAGGCATCTATCAGTGGATCTTCGAAATCCTCCAGTTTTAAAATTCAAACACTTGCGTGTGCTTTCACACGCTCCCGTGCGTTGATCACTGTAGTCAATCACAGACATATCTGTTGAGTGTGTGAACACAATGGCCAATCAGAGGTGTTTACGAATCCACTCAACAGCGCTCAAAGCGTCACATTTTTTAAATTTCAATACTGACTTGATATCGAAATTGGTACTTTTGACAACACTACATTATAATGAAGCCTAAAATCAGTTGTAGCATTTAAAACAACTGATTTTATTTTTAGTATTTTACATCGTTTTTTTTTTTTTTTTTATCTCCAAAATACAATAGAATTTTAATAGAATCAGCCATAACATGAAAATAATTATTGGCTTAGCGATATTAAAATTTTGCAAGAAATGAAATATGATCTCAATTAAAAACTGTGAAATCTGATCAGACAATTCAGACTGAGATGCAAAAAAATCTGATTTTAACTGGATTTGAAACCACATATGGGTATGGTTTGGATCAAGTTTGTAAGTAGGTGTGATGGTCAGATTATAAAAAAAAGAAAGAAAGAAAATAAATCTGATGTTTGCTGCCTGTCTGAACAAACCCTAAGGAGTAAAACCATACCCTCAAGCTAAGTGACTGGGGTTTAGTGGCCTGCTGGTCAATCCTGGACCCACAGGTGCAATTAGTCAGATGAGGAGAGACCGGGCACTCAATAAGTCTCCTGACTTTCTCAGCAGTGTGGAAAACTGTTCTGACCTCACAAGGGGCCCTTTCACACACCAGAGGGACTCCTGGACAGATAAATAATGATGTTAGCTTTGTGCCTTAGCACAGAGTCTTAAAAACACTTGCCATAACACATTTCTACCTGCATAAGTACTAATGCATTGTAATACATAAAAGTACTGGCATACAGAAGTAGAGCAAGACAGTCCACAATAGGGTTTGCATACATTTTAGTATTTAAAAACAAATATGAAAAAGCATTGCACTACATTCAAGTTCTGTAATGTAAAAAACTTCCAAGAGAAAGTGAATATTGTGTGGAAAGTAATGTGGCGGGACATGATTTTGTCCTTTGGGATTTGAGTGAATTGTTGTTAAGATTTTATTGGTGGCACAAGCAAGAATTACCATTACTATTGCTGACTTAAAGGATTAGTTAATCCAAAAATGAAAATTCTATCATTAATTACTCACCCTCATATCGTTCCACACCCGTAAGACTTTCGATCATCTTCGGAACACAAATTAAGATATTTTTCATAAAATCTGATGGCTCAGTGAGGCCTGCATTGCCAGCAAGACAATTAACACTTTCAGTGCCCAGAAAGCTACTAAAGACATATTTAAAACAGTTCATGTGACTACAGTGGTTCAACCTTAATGTTATGAAGCGACGAGAATACGTTTTGTGTGCCAAAAAAACTAAATAAGGACTTTATTGAACAATATCTAGTGATGGGCGATTTCAAAACACTGCTTCATGAAGCTTCGAAGCTTTACAAATCTTTTGTTTCGAACCAGTGGTTCGAAGCGTGTATCAAACTGCCAAAGTCACGTGATTTCAGTAAACGAGGCTTCGTTACGGCATAAGTGTTTTGAAATTTCAATGGTTCACCACTGGGGGGCGTGACTTTGGCAGTTATATAATCGATCCGAAGCACTGATTCGAAACAAAAGATTCGTAAAGCTTCGAAGCTTCATGAAGCAGTGTTTTGAAATTGCCCATCACTAGATATTGTTGAATAAAGTCGTTATTTTGTTTTTTTGGCACACAAAAAGTATTCTCGTCGCTTCATAACATTAAGGTTGAACCACTGTAGTCACATGAACTGTTTTAAATATGTCTTTAGTAGCTTTCTGGGCATTGAAAGTGTTAATTGTCTTGCTGGCAATGCAGGCCTCACTGAGCCATTGGATTTTATGAAAAATATCTTAATTTGTGTTCCAAAGATGAAGGAAGGTCTTACGGGTGTGGAACGACATGAGGGCATGAGGCCATTTTTGGGTAAACTAACCCTTTAAGTTTAGGGGTTTGTTCAAATGCATAACAAGTTTATGTTACGGACATGAATGTCACCTCAATTCATGCAGGTTTAATAAGCACAGGTGTACTATTTCTTTTTCAAAGGCTCGCGCTAAAGGAAGAACCAAAGCCATATTTAGAAACTGAATATTGGAGGAGGGCAACACCCTAGAAATGACCCAGAACCTCCTAGCAACCACCTAGCAGTGTGCTAAAAACCAGCAATGCCAGTATGGTGTGGTAGTAAAGTTAAAAATGGTGTATACCGTAAAGGTGTGGTCACATTTATTGTTGTTCGGCAAATTTTCACAGGTGAAATCCAGGCATTTAATTTGGAATCCACACAATCTGGAATTTCATATGAGGGCAAAGATTTCCCCAAGCAGACTTCGCAACGGGTTCAAGTTGTTCACGCAGATTCGTCACATTGCTGACCTTGCTTTAAGTGACTTCTGTGCGAGCTGTGCTTCATATATCGCTACACTATTGACAAAATGGACCTCATTTCCCACAAAATTTAGCTGAAATTGCTAATGCGACCACACCTTAAGAAAACAAAATCACAAACAATGTAAAAATCAGGCTGGTTAATATTATTATTTTGACAAATTTTGTGGTCTTGGTTGTTTTGGGCTGTATTTACAGCACAAATTTTTCATAAAAGATTTTGAAAACTATTTTTTTTATTTTCAGTAATTTACTAATAAATCATGTCTCAAAAAGTCCAGGAATATTGATTAAAAAAATAGGGTTGTATACATGTCATACCAGTTCTTTTGGAAGATCTTGTCTTTTGATCCTCTAAGTCAGAGTAAAATGTTGCATTTTCAAAGCGTTTCACACTGAGCACATTCGAGCTCTTGATTATCACAGGGGAGTCCACCATTTTATTCAAAATTGGCTCTGAAATAAAAGTTAAACTCCTGTTCACTCAAGATCAGTGAGAGAGAGACAGGCCGATTTAAATGACAGATGCAGGGAGTTGAAAAAGGACAGAGAAGGATTGGCACATAAATAAACTAAGACTTGTGGTTAAGTGCCCTTGTGCGCCCTCCCTGCAGTTGTACCTGGTGTTAGTTCATCAGAGCCCAGTCATGCAGTCACATGCCTCACAGACCACATGCAAAAAATCAGTGTGCTGCAGAGAGGATATTATCCTTCGACTCATCACAAGGAAATGTGTTTAGCCGTACAAACCCAGAATAGAGGCCAGAGAAACCAATAGACTTTAGATGCAAGGTAATGTGGAGTCAATGATGCATCATCTCACATAAGAAGATTGAAACTCACCCTATTTTCTTTTCAATAGCTCCCGCTCGCTCGCTTTCTATTACTTCGTAAAAAAAACCCAGTGTCCTGACTGTGCATCTAGTTATCCTGCAAGGTAAAAAACTGCAAAATACCAGTGCCAAATGATGATAATGCTACAATCCACTACTTGACTTTACTCTAAAAGAATCTCCAAGCTCAAGACTCTCCCTGTTAAAATGTCCAAAATCCTGCCTCACAGCGAACTTTCCTTCCATCTTTGGATATCCATCCATGCACACTATATCAAACGACGCCAGATTACACCTATTCTTGTGCCAGTTGGCCTTTTTATCTGATGTCTGAGACCCACTTGAGCTGGCACACCAATGCAATGCTCCCTCTGGATTTAAACTTTCCAGGTGCACTCTTTTGTTTTCACAAATCCATTTATAGGGTCATTCCGTGTCTAAACAACCAGAGGTCCCCGGCTCAATTTTTTGATTTTGTTATTATTTTTTCTGTAGAAAGACAAACGTAAATAGTGATGAAAGCCAAAATATTAAATGTCACAGATGTATATTTACTGAGTAGATCTATTTTGGATCTATTTTGTAGAGGGGGGTCAAAATGACTATAAAAAGATGGCAGCATCATTATTTTATTTTGACACAGAGATTGGTAGGTCTATTATTAAAATCTGTTAACTTTAGCAATCTTTGTTTTCATTATATGCCAACAGAACATTTCAAAAATGGCAAAAAGCACTTCTTGAAAATTGTTTTTTTGCCTCAAGTTTGAATGCCTGTAACCCAAGAAGTATTAAAGATATCTTCGTATCCTTTTATATTCTGGTTCTTAACAAACTTTCCTTTTGGTATCTTCATTTTAAAAGTAAATGGTTCAATCCCAGAGATATGGACATGTTAATGTGGCTCCATGAGTAAATTGGTAAATTGCACACATTTTCAGTGGTCAAAAACCAAATGCGGGCCACTTTGCATACAGCTGAGTATCTAAAGAACAAATAATGTTAAAACTAGAACTGCATCTCATTTTTTCCCTATCAGCTCAATTGCATAAAACATACCTGTCTGAGTACCATAAATAGCCTATTCTTTTTCTAAAGTTGTCATGCCTGTAACTTTAAAAGTATTCAAGATATCTTAATATCCATCTAGATTCTCAATCTTAATAAACTTTTCTTTTGTAATCTTCATTTTTAAGGCCCTATATAGTTCAGTCCCATACATATTGGGACCCCAATGTGACTCCATGTCCAAATTGTTGAATTTTACCCATTTTCAATGGTCAAGAACCAAATGTTGGTAACTTTTTAAACAGTTGATAGTTATTGCGAAATTGGCTCCAAATCTCCAGTGAAAATTGTCATTTTGACCCCCCTCTACAAAATAGTGGATTACTCAGTAAATACATATCTGTGACATTTAATATTTTGCCTTGCATCACTATTTATGTGTTTCTACAGAATTTTTTTTTAACAAAATCAAAAATTTGAGCTGGGAAAGTTTCCAAAGTTTGGTTGATTTGACACGGAATTACCCTATAGTTTTACTAACAATGCATTCCCATTCCCAACGAGCTTGAGGGAAGGCATATCATTAACAATGCATGAGCCACCAATCAGGTGTGCAACCTGAGTAGGAGATGTTGAAATGAAAACACACTGGCTAAGATATCACATGGTGTGTCCGAAAGATATGTTGCAGCAATGCTAGAATAAATGAGAACAACAAATAGAGAGAAAGAGAGGATGGATACATTTGCATGGCTGCTGAGGAGCAGTGAGGTGATATAGGTACCTGATGGCTTGCTGAATGCCTGCCTGACTCTTAGATTGCTCTGCAGAGGCCCTAAGACATCATTAGCCTTTCCATTCAGTCTGAAGGCGGAAGAAGATGAGTGGCACCTTGTTCTGAATGGCAATGATGTTAAAGTGGAACACCATGTGTCGGAGCCGGAGCCGGAGCCAGCATTATTCTTAAAGGCGCTGCCATTGATGGTTGAACTATCCTTCAGGTGCTGGGAAGGCCTTTCTGTTCCATCAACTCCAACGTTAGCCATGTCCCAGTCACTGTAGGACATTTTAGGTTGAATCATCGTCCTGAGTTTCTCAGGGGTCTGAGTAAAAGATGGTTTTCCAAGGGAAAGGGACAGAGTAGATCTATACAAAGTCTGTCTTAGAGGGATTGAGAGGGATTTGTCCAAGTACAGAGTAGATCTGGACAGATTGGATGGTAGGAGCTCCAGATGGACGCAGGAGCGGAAGATATGACGTTTTAAAGGGGGTGAAGAGTCTGTTTCCTCATCTTCCATGGTGTAGCTGTGCCTGTGGCCAGGCGGAGCTTGGGGGCTGCTGGGGGTCTCGTTAGCACAATGATGTTCTCTGCTCTCATCCACCGTCACCACAACTGCATTGTGTCTAGAAAGCATCGGAGTGCCAGCAATTTTATTTTCACTGCGGGCCATGAAAGAGGGCACTCTGTCAGGCATGTTTAGAGGGCTAAATGCTGAGCTTGAATAAGGTGTACAATCCCTTTTTGGAGACAAACTCCGGGCGGTAATGGAGATCGAGGAGAAGCTTGAACATAAAGTGGGTCTACTGAAGCAATGGAGAGCTTCAGGGACACTCCGTGTCCGGCCCAGGAATAAAAAAGGACTAGGTGTGTGTTCTGATCTCCATGATTCATCAAATGATGTGAAGCCAGATAAAAACGGGGGTGTTCGTCTTCCTCTCATCGGGTCCTCCCATCTACTCCTCAGACTTCTGCATGGTGTCATGGCATTTTGGTGAAGGTGCCAGGAATACTCATTATCCACTGCCTGTAAAGTATAAGACCTTTAGTATGAAGCTTCAACTTTTACAAAATATTAAAGGAATGTTCTGGGTTAAATACATATTAGATCTATCCAGGGTCGAGTTTTTAGTACTTCAATCATTCATTCATACCACTATATGAACTGGTTTGTTGACAAGAAATTATTCAATAATAGAAGAATTTGCTCATATGTTGGTTTGCATTTGTAAACATGACCAATATCTATCAGATGAGATATTTAACAGCTTGAAAAAGTATATTTAGTATAAAAAATACACTTACAATGGAAGTCTATAAGATCATCAACTCACTGTACAAACTATGGGATAATGTGAAATTATTCTGTATAGTAATCAAAAGCATGTCAGTGATGTGGTCAATGGAGTTTAACTTGTATTTAACCTGGGATAACAACCTCACATGCAATGTACAAAGTGTCCTCAGGCTACAATCCACCTCTAAATGTGCTACAAATGCATCTGTGATATTTGTAGTCTTTTATTATAGACATTATAAATGTGAATTTCACCCAGCGGCTAAAAGATGGACACAACAAGTTAGATATTCATGCTGTTTTATGATGAAATCATGGGGCAGTAAAATTTCAGTGGCAACTATATTGCACACAATTCTGTATATTTACAATAACTGATAAACACATTGTAAGAATTTAAGAATTACAGAAAAACATGGAAAAATGCAAAAAAGTCTTGGGTAAAGACAGCTGTGTTTGAGACATTATTAATTATTGATTATTGATTTCCGATTGCTGATGATTTACGGAAAAAGGCCAAACAACATGACTGAAACAGTTGTTTTCAGTTACAATAGATAGACACCCTGCAAATTTATTAGCAAAACTGAGCACAAATCACTGTTGTTTACCACTGATACTGAATTTTGACCTCCATTTTGAAATAATGAGCAATTATTATCAACAACAGAGTGAACATTGTCAACATAACAAAAATATATGCTGAAAAATGAAAAAATTATTTTCAGCTTATAATATGCATGTCTTACAAGTACAAATATTTTTGTTGTAAATTAATTAGTATAGATGATTTGAATGTGTTCTTCAAAACATTACATTATATTTGAGAAATTGACACATAATATCACAAGTTATCATTAATATAGAATCATATAAGGGGACACATTATCTCTTGACTGATGCAAAGGGTATTCACAAGTTTATGGTCTATCACTACTATAATTTCTCCAAAAAATTATGGTCATTTTGTGTCAGCCAGTTGTTAAAATGTTTTAAAAGTCAATTTAAGCTGTATGACTTTTGGAAACTTTAACATGACCCTTATGATGAAATATAAAGCCACTTAAAGTTAGATTTCATTGACAAAAACGTTTAAAAAAGCTCCGAAGTGTCCGATACCAAAATGTAATTGGTCCAAACTGTCATTTGCTGCTAAAGTCTCTTACCTCATGAATGTTCGGTGTCGACTGATAAGAGCACCTCCAGCCTCTGAGCCGCAAGTTCGAGCGCATGTCTCTCACATGTCAGCCTGTGGAAAACATAAATACGTCAGCCATAGTTTTTTAGATAAACGTATTTCGCATAAAGTGCGGTGCACAGATGCCATATTATTCAATCGCGAGACAAACTTAAAACGCCGTCTCTTCTGCCAAATTACGTCACAACACAAACGAAACGAGCACGCGCCGTTTGCCAGCCCAACCAACTCCCATCTGCTCACCTTTAATTGAATTATTCATGAGCTGGCACTATTATCTAGTGACCACGCCACTCTGAGAGAGTTTCCAAGTATTTCAACCTACCTGTTACTCACAGTTTATTGCTGTAGTTATACTTGGTGAGTCATTCCAAATGATTTCTAAATTCTGAAAAGCTTTTACATTTGCTGTGTTTTTCACACTGTAATATGCTTGTTATTATTAACAGCCCTGTTAAACATCCAGTTGCCATATCAGCTGACATGATTTAATTATTTATTAGCAAAACAGTAGATATTCCTGTTCAACTCTCTGTCACGGTCTACAGCATATAGTACGTACACATTAAAGTTAGTCTGTCTCCACCAATAACTGCTGCCCAAAAGCAGGCATTTAAAAATAAATTCTAAGTGTTGACGCATGTTAATTGACTTGTGTTAATAAATGTTAACTTTTGTGTACACATACATTTACACATACATGTATAGACTTCATATATTTTATCGCAAGTGACTTATAAATTATAACTCTAGATATGTGTCACTGTATATAAATATTTCAAGATGAACTCAGAGAGCAACTAATAAAACTTGATATTTTAGACATGGTAACAGCGAAAACCTAATAAAATACAATAAATATGTGACCCTGGACCGCAAAACCAGTCATAAGTCGCATGGGTATATTTGTAGCAATAGCCAACAATACATTGTATGGGTCAAAATTATCGATTTTTCTTTTATTCCAAAAATTATTAGGATATTAAGTAAAGATCATGTTCCATGAAGATATTTTGTAAATTTTCTACCGTAAATACATCAAAAATGTATTTTTGTGAGTGGATATGCGTTGCTAAGGATTTCATTTGAACAACTTTAAAGGTGATTTTCTCAATATTTTGATTTTTTTGCACCCTCAGATTCCAGATTTTCAAATAGTTGTATCTCAGACAAATATTGTCCTATCCTAACAAACCTTACATCAAAAGCTTATTTATTCAGATTTCAGATGATGTATAAATGTCAATTTCAAAAAAATTGACCCTTATGACTGGTTTTGTGGTCCAAGGTCACATATACTGTAGCTTTCTCCACAGTTTGGGATGCTAAAATAAGGGACAAACTGCATCCAATGTATTTACATGATTATATTACCCTAAATAGAATATGACTATACTGGGAGGATGATTATACTGGGAGGATGGAAACCCTAAACATGTGGTGATTGTGGACATTAAGATCATGCACTTTAAACAAACACGTAAGCAAAACAATTTAATTTCCCCATCCAGGTCCTGAAGCAAAACTCATTATCTTATTCTCTTGTGCTTTAGCTCAAAAACCGAAACACCCCGTGGGTGAAAAAGGAAGAGAACCATAAAACATTTCCTGTGAAAAAGGAAATTATGCATTCATAGCCTTTGTTTTCTGTTGGTTCTGCTTTATCTGTGTTGAACCAGTGAGGGGAATTGTCCTAACAGCTGATCTGTC
Organism: Mylopharyngodon piceus; assembly: GCA_039654765.1. Lineage (NCBI taxonomy): Eukaryota > Metazoa > Chordata > Actinopteri > Cypriniformes > Xenocyprididae > Mylopharyngodon > Mylopharyngodon piceus. Next base: position 7,147,405 of record CM077449.1, read on the forward strand.
TCTGAAGAGTAGCTGGGCAGTATTGAATGTGTCTTTCCACGCTGACTGATTGCTATCATCAGAGGGGGCTGAACAGTCACGGCTCTTGCCCTGACCTGAGGATTCATATGGAAAATAAGGGAAAGGCTCATGAGGGTGCATCTGTGGGGGAAATCACTTGCAACGTGAGACTGCCAAGTCATTGCAGACCATCTGCGATGATTTGGTGTGTTGCAAATTTAGAAAATTAATAACTGTTTTCGTACTTCTGGGTTGAATTTAGGATTTCACTGAATCAGCAGTGATACAGTATATTTCTCTATGTAATTTTAGTAGTTAGTTTCTGCACTCATTACCATCGATCATGTTCCCTAACATGTATTATATGTAGTGGCTCTCAAATAAGGGGTTGTGTCCATAAAATAAGTCTGTTATGATTCTGGACTGCAGGGAAAAACAAGGCTTAATGCAATAATAATATATAATAATCTTACATATAATTACTTACAATAATCTTATATAATTCATGTAATCAGTAACACTTTAGTATGGGGAACAATTCTCTTTTAAAAAGTTGCTTATTAGCTTGCATATTGGCTGTTTATTAGTACTTATAAAGCACATATGGCATGACCATATTCTACATCCCTAAATCCTACCCTACATCTAAACTTGAACGCTACAACTACTACCTTATTAACTATTAATAAGCAGTAAATTAAGAGCTTAATGAGGCAAAAGCCGTAGTTAATATTAAATATGTGTTAACCATACCAAAGTGTTAAGCCCTGGGTATACTTCGTTTTTTTTTACGCGTACGCTAGTGTACGCACACAGTCGAACGCACAGCCTTGGAAAGTATACTCCTACGCATACGCAGGCAATCGACGCATGCGCAGTTTTGAGCAATCTCTCGCCACGAGTTACAACCCATGTAAACATCTTTGTATTCTTTCATGCTAGAGTTGTACAAATGAGGGTACTTTCTAACCTCTTTGCACAATCTCTTGTCTATGTAGGTCTCCATTGTTGCTGTAGCTTGCTTTCCAGTCTGTTCTGTTTATGCAGATTTTCTTTGACTACCTTGTGAATCGATGCCCCAGGGCACGGTTGCCACCTTGTGGATAAACTAATTACTGCAAAAAACAAAACAAAAAACAAAACAAAACAAAAAAACTGCGCATAAATGCGCGTACTCGTCTGATGACGAAATTCGCGTCAGGCGCACTGTACGCTGACCCTCGAATACGCGTAAAAAGTGAACTGTACTTTGGGCTTTACCATGTAATCCTATATTGGGATAGCAAAATATAAAAGGGAGGAGGAAACGCTTTCCATATCTTTTGTTGACATCAAAAGAGTCCGATACAAAATTTCGTTTTCGTCACTTGGTAGAAACTGGCCAAATTAAATGTATCCATGTAAAATTAAGTCAGTTTTCCTATTCAACTTATGTTATTGTTATTAACTTTGCCTAACAGTTTTTATAGCACATTTTGGTACTGTATTGTGTCACTACTTTAAGTTTGATGTAAAAGCAAAAACAGTTCAGAACAACTTATATAAACTGCTTTCAAAACAATTGATGGGCAAACAGTTTCTCTCATCTGAATTATTTTGGACCAGAAAAGCTGCTTTGGGTTTAACGTTGGATTAAAGCAACATGGTGTTGGTAATGTGATATCAAGCATGTCTCTGGCTTCTCCCCAGTGCTGTTGAGTTGAGAACAGTATGTAGTCTGTGCAGGGCTGTTGTTGTTCCAGAGCTCATTGTGATGGGTGAATACACTGATTCACATGCAGAGGGAATGGGATGATGCCATGGGGGCATTGCAGCTGGGTAGGGAAACATCTCTAAGCACCATCGCACACAAATAAACACATCAGCAGCCAGCTATAACAGCAGGGGAGGTACAAAGAGTGGGCTCTAGTGGTGAGACTCCCTGATAGGCTGTCACTTTGTATCAAAGCATATTTCTGCTTTGACTCCAAGGTGTTTGATTACGATGATAATTCAGCAACTTGATTAATGCCTGCTATAATATGTAAGGACAGTCTGTTGAAAGCTAGTCTCAAATTATAAACCTACTAGACTTTGATGGGACAACAGTTCCTCAAAATTATTCCGACAAAAATGTTTCCATTTGGCAAAGAGCATCAAACATATGCTAGTCTCATTCTACTCCCTATTCTCTTTGATGTGAATCAGTATATTGTGAACACAAATTTGGGCATAAAGCACAGTGATTGAACTACACTGGTCGCTGTTTTTATTTCACTAAAAAAATGGATAAGAGTCATTCGTTTGTGAGTTTAGACTACACTGCATTGTATCTTTTTGATTCAAGTTTAATCACGTTAGCAAAATTTTGCTAATTTACAGAAATTTAGTTAACCCCTTAAAAGGGTTAGTTCACCCAAAAATTAAATTTCTGTCATTAATTACTCACTCTCATGTCGTTCCACACTCGTAAGACCTTCGTTCATCTTCAGAACACAAATTAAGATATTTTTGATGAAATCCGAGGGTATCTGATCCATTTGGACGTAAATAAGGAAGCCTGCACTGAGTTCACTGGGTATTACAACGGTTCAAATTGTTGAATAAAGTCGTTATTTTTGTTTTATTTTTGCGCACAAAAAGTATTCTCGCCGCTTCATAACATTAAGGTTGAACCACTGGAGTCACGTTGACTACTTTAACAATGTTTTTAACTACCTTTCTGAACGTCAAAAGGTGCAGTGATGTTGCTGCCTATGTGTGGATCAGATACCCTCGGATTTCATCAAAAATATCTTAATTTGTGTTCCAAAGATGAACGAAGGTCTTACGGGTGTGGAACGACATGAGGGTAAGTAATTAATGACAGAAATGTCATTTTTGGGTGAACTAAGCATAAAGCTTTTGCCCAGACAAAATTCCTAATGGGTCAGCGCCGATAGCCTCGTGGGTAGCACACAGACATATACTGTAGCGCAACATGCGCCTCCGGCGACCCGAGTTCGATTCCTGGCTCGAGGTCCTTTGCCGATCCTGTTCCCCTCTCTCCACCCCACGCTTTCCTGTCTGATCTACTGTCCTATCCAGTGTTGGGGGTAACTCATTACAAGTAACTTGAGTTACATAATCAGATTACTTTTTCAAGTAACTAGTAAAGTAACACATTACTTTTTCAGTTTACAACAAAATATCTAAGTTACTTTTTCAAATAAGTAACGCAAGTTATTTTTTCACATTTATTGACTGACAGCTCTCCTGTCCCCATGTTGAGAGAAATAAAGTGCAGAGGCGTTGTGTGCGCTGTGTGAACATGATGGTTATTGTAGTTCTAGACTAAATGTGATCATGCATTTACTCATCTCACTTGCACGAAAACATTCAGTATTCCTCAAAATGAATAAAAACAGTGAAATTCAATATCAGAATTTTACGCAAACCTGTAATTATATTAAATTACACAAATATACTTTATGTATTTAATCTCACTTTATTATCCAATGTCTTTGCTGCTGACCTTCAATGATCTAATTCAACTATACTAATAAGCAAAAATTGCTTTAGATTAGATTTAGAAATAAGAGTGTTGAACCTCCTTCTCCTGTATCCTATTCTTTAATCCAGGGCTGCGTTCCACTCCAGTTTTAGACACGCACTCGCAAACTTCCCTAAGCACTTCCCCTCAGGGGAATCCCTGCTTCCATTTTGAAGTGCGTTCCACTTTGTGAAGTAGACGAGGGAAGTTTATATGGACAGACCCTCGCTCCCTTGATTTTGACCGAGGGAGCAAGTCTACTTCATATGTACACTTCAGGCAGCTCTATATACCACAATGCAACACGATTGTGACGTCACCGCATATCGCGTTTAATTTACCCCACTACAAACAACTCTATGATATATTAATTATTTTTTTTTAAATATTTAAAACACACTTATATACATATAGAATGCTGCACTAAACAATTTTGTAAGGGGAAAAAAATAAATAATAAATCAACTCCATAGCGGATTCCAAGTGATCAAGGGCTTAGGACGTTCCAATTCAGCTCATTGCATGAGTTCCGCCAGTAGTGGGCACTCGTGCAACGTAAGCAATGATGTACATCCGAGTCAACGAGACTGAGGGAAGTTAGCGAGGGAAGGGCATAAAAAAACGAACTGGAACGCAGCCCAGAATGGCATTGGCAACACATCTAAAAGGTTTATTTGAGTTGCGCCCTCTACTGTACAGGCATAAATATGCATTTTCTTTCCGCTTTAGGCTTATTCATTTCACTTTTGGTGTGAAAGGGCCTTAACATTTGCCAAAAAATAGAACTTTTTTGTTGTTATTAAAAAACAAACAAGCAAGCCCAGCCCAGGTGAGAAAAAGTAATGTAAAAGTAATGTAAAACATTACTTTTCATAAAAAGTAACTAAGTATTGCAATTAGTTACTTTTTTAGGGAGTAATGCAATATTGTAATGCATTACTTTTAAAAGTAACTTTCCCCAACACTGGTCCTATCTAATAAAGGCACAAAAAAGGCCAAATTAATTTCCTTTTGAAATTAATGGATTTTGCTCGTGAATATTCACTCAACAACAGTAAATCTGATTCCACCTTTAGAGTCATTCATTTAGGAATTGGATTTCCAAATGAATGGCTAAACGAATGACTTTGTTTGTTACTGATTTGCTAAAATGAACCAGCTTATAAGAGTCATTAGTTTGGGAATCGGACTACACGGGTCGTACTATCTGCTTCACGCTGTAGATTTAATAGCAGTGTTGCAGCTCTGTTAAATATTGTGGGAAACTTTGATATAGTGATTTAGTACGGTGTTCTTTCCACATTGACGGAAGAATGTATGCACGAGAACCGCTAACGGAACCAAATGTCACTTGTTCTGAATAAGATTTAGGAAGGGGATTGAGACTCACCCATAGTCTTTTTTAAATCTGTGACTCAGAAGATATGAGGGGAAATGTGCTGAGGCTTGAAATATGTCTTCCAGATATTCTCAGTTTATTTCAATAAGCTATAAGTAGTCTGAATAGTTCAGTCAACTGCTGCTTTAAAAGTCTAATGCTAAATCACTTGATCAGTTAATCTGCTGGAAGGGCAGATCAACACATTTAGAAGTCTCCATTCTGAGGCTCAAAAACAGCATTTGACTTCCACTGATTCTTCAGTTCAAGCCAGATATTTTTGTACTTTTCTTTTTGATTCATAAACATGTCCATCTGCAAGAGGGAGAGCTTTTAAACCAAAGCTTAATGCTTTGATGCAATACAAAGCAAATCTTATCTTTCATGAACAATTGTAAATGCTTAATCCTCAAATCATCTTCTGTGTTCAATCTCTACATTCTTATTGTATTTACTTTTTAATTAGTTTTTGAGTTCCTGTAGCTCAACCACTAGCATCTGCTACTATAGCAATGTCACCTGTGAATTGTCAGCTTTAATATCGGATTTACACCTGCTGATGTTTCCATTTTGATGTGTGCGATTCTAAAAAAAAAAAAAAAAAAATGCAGCCAAACTTCAACTACCATTCAACATCTTAGCACTAAATCATCAACCTATTAATTAACGGGTCCCTAATGTCACCATAGATCATCATCATCTCCACATTCCACCATATGCTTATAGGATCAGGGTAATTAATACATTTACAAGGACTAATGGCCACATGTCATATTTGTGTAGAGTGACACAGTCAGTGACAGTGGTAATAGTCATGGGGTGGATTTTCCCTGAGGCAGTTCAACAGGTGTATCGCAAAACAGAGCACATTCATGGGAGGAACATTCTGCCAGCTGTAAAAAGTGTTTTATGCCCACAGGCTCATAATCCCTTGACAGAAAGTGGTGTGATGTTTATGTAATACTTCTAGGAAAGTTGTGAATAATGGATTTAGAGCCACTTTGTATGTATGTCTAAAGTCATCTCAGACAGTGGTTCATTTTTACCTGCAGTTCCTAAAACACTGTGTTTTGAGTAGGGAGAAAATAAAAGGCATTTTACTATAAAAGACATTATATAAGTTACATTTTGTAATTTATATTCATTTTATTATTTCAGTAAAGAAACCTACACAATATGAAAGTATATGTCAGAAACATAACTAATACCACTGGTTCTCAACTAGTTTTGCTGCAGGATTTTGGTCCTAGAGTGGCACCCTATACTGCCAAAATTGTTTATCATATAAAGGTAAACAAGATGTTCATAAAACCCAACAATGAAATTAATATTCATTGAATTGAATAATTATTAATATTACCATAAACCGCATTGGTCCAACAATAAGCAAAATTTTTTTCAAGTCCTTTGCACTAGACAAAAAAATCTGCAATATGGAATATATGACTGTGTGGTGTTTTTACATTTAAACAAATATTAGGCCTACCAAAAACTAATTCCCAATAACAATACTTAAGTTCTTCCTCATTACATTTTCCTTGTTTATAATTCATTTTATACAGAATTTGGCTCTACACAAGTACAATAATGTTACATAATTATATAAACCTAATTAGTTTGGAAACATACAGAAAAAAAATATTTTTTTTGGTAACAAAAATACCTTATGTATGGTTCATGAATTGTCTCCTATTTATTTGTTATCCTAACTATACACAATATGATTATAAGCATGCATTGATTTATTGATTTTTGCATTTAGCATTGTTACACATTTTAGTGAGAGCCACTGATTATGACAGTATCATTTCTAGCTTACCATTTTAACAAATTGCAGATTTCATCAATAATTTTGGTCAGTTTAGACTTACAGTACAGCAAACATAACTACTTTACAAGGTGTTGATTTTGTATGAATTCGTGAAATGTAATTTGTACAAAAATGTATGAATTTTAGAAAAAAGTTAGCAGGAAGCTTCACCCCAAACCTAGTCTCAGCCTCAGATGTCACGCCCACGGACCGTTGGCTGAATGTCTGATGCATATGGCACACTTAACTTGAAACACTTCAGGAGTTTCGAAGTCGTCATCTGGTTGGTTGAATTATACTGGATGTCCGGGAGATGCGTGTGTCGCATTCTTTAATGGTCCGCCAGGAAACAAATGCTGTGACACTAACACCCCTTGTGGAAGAAGAACGCGGGCATGTTTACAAGCGCTTACCAGGATCAACTAAACGCTGGATTTTCAAAAGTATGTGAAGTTCGCGGCTCCATTGTTGCAGTAAACTTGCACAACATTCTTGAATTAATAATTTATAGATGCACGCCGGTCTGTTATTGCAGGGACATCAACATTACATTTTCACGCACCTAAACATGACGCGGAACAAAACGAACTGTGATTGGTTGCGTTACATGTCAGTCAAACGTCCTCTTGGGCGGTCCTTGTCCAATGAAAGCTGCAATAGAGTCCAGGGGCCGTATTCACAAAGCATCTTAAGGCTAAAAGTAACTCCTAACCTGCCAATTTAGGAGAAACTCTTTAAAAAAATGGGCGCGTCAGTCCTAAATTTAGGACTCCTAAATTTTTGCTCTAAGAGTATTTCACAAAGCTTTTTAACGCTAAAACTAGCTCCTAAATCTGAGAAGCGTTAGGAGTACTCAAGAGGACTCCCAAGTCACTAAGACCAAATCACAAACAATCCTAAAATGGTTGTTGACAGCAATCCGCCTCAGCAATCCGCCCAAAGACACTGAACACCATTGAGGGAATATGCGATAAAGCCTTGAGTGCTGAGCCTTTTCTTCAAAAATGCAATAAATATTTGGATTTATAGATTATAGATAGATATGCCTCCTCTCGAGCCATTTGAACGTGCTCCTCCCGAACTTTGTTTATAAAACATAATTTGTCGCTTGAATTCTGCAATCTCTCGAGATGCAGACATGTAAGAGGCTGACAATTAGCTGAACATATACTAGTTTAATTTGTGACACTTAGCCTACATTTTAAAATCTTTATTTGAATATGACAACATTTTTATTTTAAAACCTTTATTTGAATATGGCAACATGATACCTCGTTCTAAAATATTTCTATGATTAAATCACTGACCAGGGATGCCAGGTTTTCACAACAAAACCCGCCCAATTGTTACTCAAAACTAGCCCAATCGTGTTTCGGGGGCGTCCCATGGTAAAACTCGTGTTCCAGGGGGTAAAATCCACGTTTTTGGCGGGGCTCCCCTGGTAAAATTCGCATTCCAGGGGCTAAATATCATGTTATTTGGGGTCGCTTCAACCCGCGGACATGAAAAACAACCCGCAGCAACAGTGTAAAAGTAGCCCAATTCCGCAGGAAAACCTGACAGAGACTCCTCCCCCATCAGCCAATCACTGTGGGCAGAGTTAGTAAGTGTGTTGACATCATCCATAGCAACGAGGTCAACCCCACCCTTTCTCTTAGCTTAAGACTTCTCTCTATTTCTTAGTAAAAGTTGGTCTCAGCAGCTTTGTGAAAAGGTTTTAAGAGAAAACTCTTAGCTAAGAACTTTTACTGCTACTTAGAAGAACTCTTAGTGGTAAGATAAAATGTTTTGTGAATACAGCCCCAGACCTTCTGCCATCAGTCTGAAGGTCTGGCTATGCGAGACTACACTAAACCTAACCTCAGTGGGGCGTAAGCAGATCATACAAAAACATACGTGGGATTGGTGGGATTGTATGAATTCATAAAAATAGCCACCAATTCGCCAAAACGTTAAATAGTTACGAATTTCCATAAGATTGTGTTGCTATACCTGTTACAGATTTACAGCTCTCTTGCTTAGTGGCAGCCACCCAATTCCCACTAAGCTGAAGGTGTTCAACTGCACCCTCCTCCCTGTTAGAGGTGCTACTCGCTCCTTTTTTTTTTTTTTTTTTGTCAAATTGTCTCTCTGTTTCCTCAGCTTCTTTCGGTCTGTGAGTCTCCCAGTCTTCCTGTGTGGGCACCTCTCAGCCTATTCTCCCCATCCCAGGGGAGCTGGCTGATTTGCTGTAGCCTAGCCTGAAAGGTTTGCTCACTACTTAGAAATGTACTGTAGCACTGCTCATCAGAGCACTTGGTCTCACTGTAACTCTCACAAGAGCTGATGGACCGTCTGTAGAGGAGTGCAGTGCTGAGCCTATTCCGTTTATGTCCAGTCTCATTTGTACATGAAAGGTCCTTTCCAGCAAGAAAGCTCTGAAATGGAAAATTAGGTAAACTCCCTTGGGATCTCCTGTCCTTCACAGGCTTGTTTTCTCTCCCATCTTTATATAGCAGTTGAACTTGGGAATCCCTGGAGATCTCATTCTGAACACTTTCTGTGCTGTGAGTCTTTCTTATGGGTGAGGTCGGTACTGCTCTGCCTGTTGCTGCTTCACGGTACGATTCATTCCCAGGCAAAGGATCAGATGTAAAAAGTGTCCCGTTTCACCCCCTTCATTGCACAACTAAGCTTTAACTTATTCATTAGACTAGGTTATCATTTATTTGTTGCTGTACAGTAAGAACTGACTGTGTACAGTTGCCTGCGTTTGGGTTTTAGTGACCTGGTTTATAAATGATGAGAAGGAAACCAATACAAATTTGCATAATGTCTAGAACATGCTAAATGTTTCATCCTCTTTCCGTGTTTCATTATGTAACAGTGCTGAGAAAGTTTTACAGTGTCAGACGATTTGTTTAAAACAGAGTTTTCACATAAGAGATAAATGGGTTCACCTATCCTGTTAAGTGGGAAACTGTGAAAGTCTTACCGTTGCATTTTTGATGAGAGCAAAAGGTAAATTTAGGTCCTGTGCTCTGAGATGAACCGAAATTTAGCACTGCAATTTGCTAATTAAATTTTTTTTTCTATGCAAGCTCATACTTGAATGAACTTGAACTCACCCTTGAATGCCAAAAGCTGTCATTATTATAAATTTATGCAACATGTAAAATAGATTTTTTTTTTTTTTTTTTTTTACAATAGTTACTCCAACCTACATCTAAAGCAGCACAGCTCTATAAGGTAGTGAAATCCCCCAGAGCTTATTAGTATATTCCTCTGAAATGAATCTTTTTCAGTCTAGCATCAATAATGTTGGTAACACTTTACAATAAGGTCTTATTTGTTAACATTAGTTAATGCATTAACTAACAAACTAATGATCAATATATTTTTTACATCATTTATTAACCATTGTTAATGTTAGTTAATAAAAATGTTCATGTTCATATTAGTTCACAGTGCATTCACTAACGTTAACAGATACAACTTTGGATCTGAAAAATGTTTTAGTAGATGTTTAAATTAACATTAACTAAGATTAATAAAAGCATGGTGTACAAACATATTTTGGCTTACAAAGTAATTAGTTCCAGTCCACAAATTTAGAAATCTCTGTCGCTCCGTTTTATTCCTATTTTCTGTCCCAAAGTTTCCACAAAGTTTAATAATCTGTCTTCTCTAGTTCCTGTTTGCATTGGTGCAGAGTAAATGTGCTTATTGCACAGCTCTCTGGAATACTCAATTCTGATTGGTCAATCTATTGGTGCTATCTATTGGTCAGATATTTCATAGCACTGTTGTAAATGGCAATGCTGTATATTAGAACACTTTTTCAAGTAATTAAAACCAGTGAAATTTTGACTCCCCTGTTTCTGATTGGTTAATTAGTTGGGGAGGCTGCTACTTGAGTAGTCCCCATCCTAATCCTCACCCTCAAAAGAAAGCTGTGTTCACATTGCCAGCAAATTTAACAGCAACTTTACACCAGATGCGAACCTATTATTAGTCATTATTAGTTGCCTTGTTTGCTGATTTGAGTTCCACACCTGTTCGCTGTTTCATTGATTACTCCCTGTGTATTTAAGTTTTCCTTAGTTCCTGGTCCAGTATTTATTGTTATATTATGTTGTTTGATGTATGCTTTCGCACTTTGTGGTAATTAAAAGTCTTCTAGTCATTCATTCCGTGTCCCGCTCCTTGTTCCTTGGATTATACACAGCAGCCTGTAACACCCTCACTTTTTCATTTTCTGGAAAAACAAAAAAAAGTGTGCCATTTACCAGTGCAAAACTGGCCAACCATTATGGTTTTGTGGGTGGTTGCCAGGATGTTGCTATGCAGTTGCTAAGATGATCTGAGTGGTTGTTAGCACATTGTAATGTGGTTGCTAGGGTGTTTGGGGTCAAAGCATAGCAGAAGGCCCATAAGTCCGTGGTGCTGGCAGAGTGACGTCTGACCAAGGCAGAGCCGGAGGGACGAGGGAATCCGGTGAAGCCATAAGGACGATGGTATCTAGTGGAGCTGAGGCCGAGGTGGAGTGACTCTTTACTGGGCGGAGCTAGAGACCGGAAGATTCAAGGTAAATCCGCACCATGGAGAAATGTCAGAGGAAGAGCCGAGGGGCTAAAGGGAACTAGTGGAGGCGGGACTGATGGACTGGCTGAGTTTGGAAGAGGAGGCAGGACAGGGAAGCTGGGCAGGAACTCTGGAGACACAGGAGACTTGGAGCTTGGCTGGACTAGCAGGGATAGGAGAACCAGGGGCCGGTTGCACCAGCTGGATGTACACCCGGTCGTAAGACTAAGCTTAACGTAAACTGTGTTTTAAGTCCTGCGTAGAATTAATACCTGTTGCACCATCTGGGCATAGCGCACATCTGAGACTAAATCGTATGCCTAGTCAAAAGTATTTGTAAAGTGAGAAGTCTCAACTTGTTTCCACGGTGAAAATAAAGATAAATAAAAACGTTAAGACAATGGCGCGTCTGGTATACAGGCTACACGATCAGCGGGCTTTCCGGCATGAAAGAGTAATGAGAGACCGCACCAATCCTCTAGATATATATGGAGACAGAGAACTTATTGAAAGGTTTCGTTTTAGCAGGGTTGAATTGTTAGAATTAATCAACGAGTTATCACCACAGTTACAACACGTAACAGACTGTCCCCAACACTGCAGGTGCTAATTTCTCTTCGATTTTATGCCAGTGGATCTTTCCAAAATACATTTGCTGATATGGTAAATGTAAGCAGAAGTACAACATGCCGGGCGATACGACGAGTTTCTCTGGCCCTTCAAAATTGGTCTTATCAACATGTTCGTCTACCCACCCAGGAGGAGGCCACACACACTAAGGAGAAATTTTGCAGAAATTCCAGCATACCCGGTATTTTTGGATGTATTGATAGTACTCATGTGTGCATTCAGGCACCATCTAAAAAAGAGTAGCTTTTTGTAAATAGAAAAGGCTTTCACTCAGTCAACGTGCAGGTATCATCTATTTGTTGGAGCCAATAAACTCAACTAACAGTGCGATAGAATATGTCAGCGTGTACACGCATCGTCTACGCTAAGTGTAGCTGTGCCTAGTTGTAGTTTTAGATGGTGCAACAGGTGTAAATATTCATCGGAAAGCTGGACGTAACTAAGTCCAGCGTAGAGCTTACACTTTTACCTCCAGCTGGTGCAACCAGCCCCAGGAAAACTTATTCTTCCATTTCCTAAAAAATATTGTTTATGGCCAGCTTCCGCTCACCATCTGTATTGGGAGTGTGGGCGGGGTCTTCCTCCATTCCCTCGTACTCCACGAGTAATCCCACGATGACACATGCAGTTGCTGGCTCACACACCTGGTCAGACAAACAGTGGGGATCGGGCTTCGGGGCGATGGTTGGCTCAGTCCTCATTTTGTGACGTGACAATGGGTGTGAGGAGGGGCTGGATGATGGTGATGTTCTCCTCTTCAGCTCTGCACACAGTAAAGGAGGATCCATTCACCCACAGAGCAAAGTTGATGTACTCCTCTAAACAATCAGGAATCAGGAAGCGGATATCCTTGTCCAGCCCACACCACAAACCTTCCATAAGGGGGAGGTCATCGCATATTGCACGGTGGCAGATAAACTTCCTCTAAACTTCTGCCACCTTGAAAAATAAAAATAATTCCCCCTCTTAGTCCCTTGCAGCTTCTTAAAGGGGCAACGTTGATCAATGCTATATCCATTTTTGGAGGTCTGGTGTTTTGTCATGGGTAGCTCCACAAATGATGTCAACAAGGACGACTGAGTTCAAATATGCTAGTTAACTTTAATGAAACAAAACAAAAGCAGTATTCCGACAAGAAGGTAGAACGTAACAGTGTGTCCATGAACAAATAACACCAGAGAACGAACAGAATGAACTGAAGTCTTAAATACACAAGATAACGAACTAAATGCAAACAGATGCAATCTAATTAATCATATAATGAATTGTCATGACAGCCAAGGAACAAGCAGGAACATAGAACAAAGGAAACAGGAACAAGGAGAAGCATACTAAAAGTCCTGTGACACTTACAAAAGACATAAGATCTACTCCATTGAAGAGAGGCATATTTTGTTTTTTGTCCACAAATGATTGGTGCATTGTACTTTTTTTGGATGTTTTTTTTTTTTTTTTTTAAGTGTTTTAAATGTGTTTTGATTCGAAACTGGGTTAGTTTTATTGCTCTTGTTAAGAGAGACTTGATTTGGTCTGAGAGAACGCTTTTGGTTTCTTCTCAAATCCTCTGAATTTCTCAGTTGGAGAGGATTAGCCTGTAAAGGCAACGTCTATATAGAACAAATTATGTTGGTATTTCTGTACTTGTGTATTGGTTTGGCAGATCCCATTTAAAATCATGATGGAGAATTACAACTGTACAGAAGGATTCTCTAACTTTCAGGCAGCTTGCCCATGGTGTTTTAAATAATTAAACATTTAATTTAAAGAGGTTAACTTATAAATGGCCTGCAGAAGCAGTTTCTATTGCTCTCTGCAGAGTAAAGTATAAATTAGATTGCCCATTTATTTCACTCAGTATCTGGAGGAATGGTACGCCATCTATCCAATCAAAAGTTCAAGTGTCTCTTGTCAAGACAATCTATATGGAGTTCCTGAACACTTTCTGATGGCTCCTGAGCAGTTATGTATGCATGTATACATACAGCATATACAACAGCATATTTTATGTTTTGTTTTTAATTTAATTATTTTGGTGCTTTACTGACTCACAACTCAGTGGGCTTGTGAATTAATCAACACCGTAAAAAATACAGTGAAACCAAGGGGTCAACAGAGGCCTTCAAAACATGCCCAAATTCAGAAGAAAAAACATCAGTGAAGTCATGCAGTAAATTAAATAATTTGTAGAAAATAATTGGCTCTTTTTTTCCTGAGTGTGTGTGTGTGTGCGCACCTTTGGGTTTACTAAATGATTTTGATTGTCTAAGGCCTATCAAGATGTCATAAACGACCCTATCTATCTATCTATCTATCTATCTAAAAAAAAATCCCTAGGGATACATTACCATTCAAAAGTTTGAGGTTGGTAGGATTTTTTAATGTTTTTGAAAGAAGTCTCTTCTGCTCACCAAGGCTGGATATATTTATTTTAATCCCATTATTGATAATTTACCATAGAGAAACAAATGACTTGTATTTAAAGACATGAAAACGGTCCCTTTGTCTCAAGACAATTTTATGTAGTTCACTTTTGACCTAATCAGCAAGAAAATAACCACATTTATTTCATATTAGCATGACCTCATTACATGATCTATGTATGTTCTACATATAGCACCCTAGTGAGATGTCATTTCATGACTGACTGCTCATTTGTCTGAGGTTTGGCTGATAAATAGATGATCTAGTTTTTCTCTATTCTAGTCCGCTCTGATTGAGTGGTTTTGGGGGGATCTGGCAGGTGGTGGTACTCTGGGCATTCAGCCTGTGCATCACTGACCTTTATCATTGTCCCTTTTAACACACTTTAAACTTTTAACACATTTCAGGAGAGTTTTCATTATAGATTTTGTGACAATGCAGAGCCAAAGCTTGGAATTCTGGGCCCCTTTTGATTTATTGGAATCATACGTTAACTTTTTTCAGTCCTTGACCAAATTAAATTAGTTGATTTTGATGTTCATCATGTGATTTTAATCTACTACTACTTTGTTCTAAAGTAGTAGTAAACCCAGGTATATTTTTCCTGACCTGTGCAACAGTATTAACTTACTGTTAATATGATTTGATTGGCAGATTTCCATTTTATAGAAAAAAAAAATGGTTATGTATTGTGCTCCTACGCTCATTCTGGCCTATTGAACTTCCTTTCCTTTCTTTCATGCTAAACAGATTTTTGTTTCCTATTTGTCAAGATGATTCGTGCACTACATGAACCTCGGTCATCTGTTCACTTTCTGAATGAGAACTAAAGAAAGCAGAAGATCAGACCATTTTATTCTCCTTTTTTGTTACTGGATCTTACATTAATCTTACAGGAATTGTTGTAAGCCACTATGGTGCCATCTTGTACATTGTTTCCACAAGTATCTTTCTAGTCTGTCTCTATCTTTTGTCTAATGTTTAATCCTACTGCCACATATATGACATATGTTCTAGTGTATCTGCATGACAGATGCATGGGCCAATCATAGAGAGATTCTTCCATCCTCCCTATTCTCCACCCAGAGGTTGTGACAGATGTTCACTAAATTTATGGTTGTGCAGAGACCCAGATATTCAATCCTCCATCTGGTCATTAGGCAAATTATATAGGTAACTCCATTAATAGTTTTATTTCTGCTTGATAAAGCATTTTTATTTTTATGGCCAAATGCAAATGCAAATGCAAAAAAAAAAAAAAAAAAAAAATCTGTTTTAATTCCACCTTCACTTTTGCCCTGTTTTACATTAAAATCCGGTTCTTCTACAGACTCACCTTGTGAGCAAATTGC
The DNA here is from genome assembly GCA_039654765.1 of Mylopharyngodon piceus. Lineage (NCBI taxonomy): Eukaryota > Metazoa > Chordata > Actinopteri > Cypriniformes > Xenocyprididae > Mylopharyngodon > Mylopharyngodon piceus. The sequence continues at coordinate 7,163,070 of CM077449.1, forward strand.
TTTTTTAATTCATTTAGTCAACTGCTTTAAAAGCTAATGAAGTGAGATCAAATGGTGACACTAAGAAGCAGAGAAAAGACACCTTAACCAAAGACTTGCAGTTTGATGTAATTTAGCAGCCCCTGTGTTGCCTGAATGCTAAATGACAGATTGTCATTTGAAACAGAGCAATCAAAATGTGCTGAATTCGCCAGGGCAATAAGCCAGTGTTTCCTGTATTCCTTCCAGTTGCAGAGGCGGTGTCTTCATTAAGACATACTTTTATTAGTTGAATACAGGCTGCTTAATCATTCAGTCACAGTGACTCAGGTCACTTTGTGTTTTCCTGAAACAGTTCAGTATAAATGTCAAAAAGGCAAAAAATTGTCAGAAACACTTCATTAACAAAAATGTTTTATATTGCGTCTATGTGATTCATTCATGGTTCAATGTCATGACTTTTCATCATACTTTTTTTCTATTAATTTTTTAATAAACTTAAAATGCAATTCATATAGCCTCTTCTAGAATGAGCATGGTTTCATTTCTGAATCCATCCATCCATCCATCCATGCATGCATCCATCCATTCATCCATCCATCCATCCATCCATCATTTGAGTCAGTGATACTGGCATAATCGTTTATCATTATTTTAACAAAAAATGACAATGTATGACAATATATCTTTAATATGTGAGGTTAGTTCAATGAAATTTTCAGGTTCAAGCTGTAAAATGTTATTCTTATTTGTAAATGTGTACACTCACATGAATGTGTAAGGGAAACACCCTGTGAACATGTTCTTAAAAATGGCACAAACCATGAATATGAAACCTATGTGACATGTGTCATTATTGTGGACATTCTTATTTTTCATTGACCCAAATTCACACAAAATAAAAAAAATAAAAATAAAGATTAAAGGGATAGATCACCCAAAAATGAAAATTATCCCATGATTTACTCAAAGCAATTCTAGGTGTATATGAATATCTTCTTTCAGAAAAACACAGTCGGAGATATATTTTTAAAAATATCCTGACTCTTCCAAGCTTTATAATGGTAGTGAATGGGGGGCACGATTTTGAAGCCCCCCAAAATGCATCCATCCATCATAAAAATAATCCATACGGCTCCAGGGGGTTAATAAAGGCCTTCTAAAGCGAAGTGATGGGTTTTTGTAAAAAAAAAAAAAAAAAAAAAATCCATATTTAAAACTTTACTAACTATAATAACTTTAGTTTTCAGCAAACGGCCAAATGCATCAATTTGCGGAGGAAGAGCACAGAAGCACAGAGGATAGAGCAAAACAAAACCCCGGTCACGAATTAGAAGTCTAAAATGAGAAATTTTGAAGAGAAATGTCGGAGGATTTCGATATAAGAGAAGAGGAGCTTGAGTTTGTTGCCCAGCCATATTTGTTTAAATCTTGAGAGGTGTCTAAGCTTACAATACTCCTACATCCTACATTGTGTCATGGGTTACTCCTGTGGCACAAGTCGACTTGCGCAGTATGCATACCATCGTCTGCCGGAAGGGAGCTATTTTAGATTATAAAGTTTTAAATAAGGATATTTTCCTTACAAAAACCCATGCCTTTATTAACCCCCTGGAGCTGTATGGATTATTTTTATGATGGATGGATGCATTTTTTTTTTTTTGGGCTTCAAAATCGCGCCACCCATTTACTACCATTATAAAGCTTGGAAAAGCCAGGATATTTTTAAATACAACCCAAATTCCAGAAATTTTGGGGCGTTTTTTAAATTTGAATAAAATGAAAACTAAAAGACTTTCAAATCACATGAGCCAATATTTTATTCACAATAGAACATAGATAACATAACAAATGTTTAAACGGAGAAATTTGACACTTTTATCCACTAAATAAGCTCATTTCAAATTTGATGCCTGCTACAGGTCTCAAAAAAGTTGGCACCGGGGCTACAAATGGCTGAAAAAGCAAGAAATTTTGAAAAGATTCAGCTGGGAGAACATCTAGCAACTATTTAAGTTAATTGATATCAGGTCTGTAACATGATTAGCTATAAAAGGGATGTCTTAGCGAGGCAGAGTCTCTCAGAAGTAAAGATGGGCAGAGCTGTGAAAGAGTGCGTAAAAAGATTGTGGAATACTTTAAAAACAATGTTCCTCAACGTCAAATTGCAAATGCTTTGCAAATCTCATCATCTACAGTGCATAACATCATCAAAAGATTCAGAGAAACTGGAGAAAGACCTTTATTGGATGCCCGTTTATTGGGCCCTCAGACGACACTGCATCACTCATGGGCATGATTGTGTCAATGACATTACTAAATGGGCCCAGGAATACTTCCAGAAACCACTGTCGGTAAACACAATCCGCCGTGCCATCTGCAGATGCCAACTAAAGCTCTATCATGCAAAAAGGAAGCCATATGTGAACATGGTCCAGAAGCGCCGTTGTGTCCTGTGGGCCAAGGCTCATTTAAAATGGACTGTTTCAAAGTGGAAAAGTGTTCTATGGTCAGACGAGTCCAAATTTGACATTCTAAAGAGGGCTAAAGAGGAGGGAGACCTTCCAGTGTGTTATCAGCATTCAGTTCAAAAGCCAGCATCTCTGATGGTATGTGGGTGCATACGTAAGTGCATACAATATGGGCAGCTTGCATGTTTTGGAAGGCACTATGAATGCTGAAAGGTATATAAAGTTTTTAGAGCAACATATGCTCCCCTCTAGATGATGTCTATTTCAGGGAAGGCCTTGTGTATTTCAGCAGGACAATGCAAAACCACATACTGCAGCTATTACAACAGCATGGCTTTGTTGTAGAAGAGTCCGGGTGCTGAATTGGCCTGCCTGCAGTCCAGATCTCTTCAGCAGCTGGAAACCTATATCAGGCAAGAATGGGACCAAATTCCAACACCAAAACTCCAGAAACTCATAACCTCGATGTCCAGATGTCTTCACACTTTTTTGAAAAGAAGAGGAGATACCTCGGACCTAGGATGGCTTGAGGGTGAGTAAATCATGGGATAATTTTCATTTTTGGGTGAACTATGCCTTTAACATTTGTAACCACTATTTTTTCTTGTTTTTCAGTCTGTGAGAATAAGACTCTTGGCACGGTAATGAGTATAACGAGTATATCCTCTTCATGACAGCACCAGCAGTGTGATTTGCTTGATAACAAGCTCTACATGTGTCCAGTCTCCTTAAACAAATACATATTACTCTAGAGCCGTTCAGTGTCCACTGATTTCTGAATGAAATGCATTCAAGTGTGGATGATATATGAGATCTCTTCGCTGTTCTCTTGAATAATATGGGGTCATCGTCTCCCTGTTCAGCAGTAACCGATCAAAGACAAATCTCCTTTTGCCCATGCCGACAGATGCTTTGAGAAACATTACAAGGAATCCTGACCTTTTCATTATTTTACTGCATCCTTTCACCTAATAAAGAAAGAATTGGGTGACAACTTTTAAAACTTGTAGTTGATGATGTAGCTGGTTCATCTTCAGCTGGGTCCCATAGTCTTTGATCTATTAAGTTTTTCAGGAAACCACTCAGTTGTGACCGATTGCACTTGTTGGACAAGGGTTTGGATTTATTCATAGAGATGTTTCTTAGATCTAGGCTATCAAGTTTTGATGGATGAGCCAGTGACTCTCCATCCAGTTATAAAAGCCAAGTGATTTGAAGATGGGCTGTCAGTTAGTGAGGCAAGGCTATTATAGAACCCTAAGGAACAGCATGGAAACATATTGTTATTATATGATCATCCATCTGCCACAAGGTCCTGTGTGTTACTGGAAACTTTCCCCTCAGTTCTTATTCTTGGTACAAGCTATTTGCTCTCTCTGGGAGGTTTTCCATGGCCTATTCCTATGGCCTAAGCTTTGTGTGTCTCACAGTGATATAAATTTGAAGTTCTAGATGTCATTTTGGACAGTAATGCTAGATTCCTATCTTAAAATACCCCCACCTTCTAACCTTTTCTTCTCAGCGGCTCTTTCCCTTGGGTTCAATATAAAGTTGGACTGCCTCTGATCTGGAACAGATGGTTTCTCTAGATTAAAGCAGCAAACATTGGCAGGTTGATTGATGGAGGCTCTAATTTTGTTATTTTATGAATTTCACACACTGTTTTAACCCTGGGCTGAAGTGATGGGAAGCATAAAGTCACATATATAATTCACTACAAATAACATTGCTATATTAAAATTCACATTCACTCTTAATTACATGTGTTGTCACATTCTTTCAGGGGGGGCTTGTGGTTGTTACAGCCCTGGTTCAAACTGGGAGTCAAGGTATTATTATTTTTCTTTCAAAAGCATTTATCCACTGCAGTATAAACAGTCTTGAACTGGTGAAGTGTGCATTATATAGTGCCATAACCTGGCTTTGTTCCCCAGGCCTTTAGTAGTGCAGAGAAATTGGCTGTAAAAGGATTCATGCCCGGGTCGGAAACATTGAGATGGAGTGCTGACTGTGTCAGATGTTAAGTGCCGCTGGCACTGCCATGGTAGGCTGGGTTGCCACAAGTACTACTAAGATAGCCTCAGGTACAGTATTGATTTCAATACAGCCACAGCGAAGAAGCCAAGCTCGGTTACAAACTTTCCATAAGGCCTGTTCTTCACTTGCCCTCAGGGGTTTGGATAGAAAAATAAGGAGGTATTTATGTGTATTTGTGAATGTGTCTCTGTATATCTATGAAAATGACCAGTCCATAGAGCTCCCAGTGGGACTGTCATGATATAGACCATTCACCTAGACTCAATAAAAGGACTTAAAGGATAGTGAAATCACAGTGGATATTCTGTTGCTACGTATACAGCTTGCATCATTTATGACTGGCTTCTGTGTTGTCCAATGCAAAAGAATGGCAATGTTTTATTCATACAGTGGTGTCCAAAAGTCTGAGACCACATTGAAAGTCAGGATTTCAACATTGAAATAAAGAGAATGTTTTGGGATTTTGAAAAAAATTAAAACAGAAATGAAAGAAAAACAAATATTTTAGATTAAAGTGCACTAGATCACTAATCAAATAAGCAAATCCTTGACATTGACCATGTGAGCTCATTTGATTTCCTTGCTTCCACTGAAGCACACAAAATGCTCTTTGGAAGATTGTTATATTGATCATATAAATTGTAATGGGGAAAAAAGCAAACTAGCAGTATTTTCACTATTGAACTTACACTTTTGGACGCTACTGTATATATAAGGTTGTTTTAAAAAAACATTAGGACACTTAAACAAACACATTATCAGACAGAGGACTTGATATATGAATACACAATGGTGTATTCAAAAGGATAATTTTCTTCCAAATAAACCCTCCGTATCCTCGCTAAGCCACATGGAATAATAATATCATTGAGCTGGAATATTATAAATCATTTTAAATTGCTTATTATTTCTCTTTATTATCAGTTCCAAATAGAACATTTAAATGTAATTATTGCCTTCATTCAAAACTCATGGATGGGAAGCCCTGGGTGAAGACTAACCGCCTGAGTTGCTCCTGCTGGCTTTTCGCCTTGCCTGTATTTATCTAATTAGATTGGCTCTTTGCCTTTGGTTTATCAACATGGAAAAATGTTGCCAATTCTTCCAGGTCCACCGCAGAGCCAGAGCACTTGACATTTGTTATTTGTGTATCACATTATGCAGATAGAACTGGGTAATTTCATGGAGGAATTTCGGAGGTTAAATTGCAAATATTATTCCATTATCATTTGTGGCAAGAGACAAGAGTTTGGTGTTCAGCAAATGCAGAGAATTTTGCCATTTTAATGCTGTTACATAAGTAGTTTCCACAGAAAACGCTATTTAGGCATTAGTCAAGGTGTTCTCATCAAAGAAGTGCAAGATTTTATTATTCTACTTGTGGGCACTGATATAATGTGCCTCCCTCATGACACTATCAATTTCAAGCTCAAGCAACAAGCTGAGCGATTACATAGAGTATTGCTGAAGAATTGTCTTTTATCATCAAGCCAACTGGAACATCTTTTCTTTTCATCTTCAGAGAATTTCAAAACTCACCACTGAAACAATAGTGTGCGTTTTGCGTCTCTGTATTCCTCAAAGGTGGCACCAGTCAGAAAGCCTGCTGCACAAAGATGATTTGACATCAAACCATGTTTGAAGTGTGGGAACAAAAAAACTTTCCAGGCTTGTCAGCTGTCAGCGTAACTCCAATGTGACACCAGCAGGAATCAAAAGTAGTGGCTGCAACTTGCCCAGTTAATGAAATGACTCAATCTTTCTGCTACAATAAATGAGGGTTAACCCTGCTAGATGTGTCTGGTTTACTCACAGTGGTTATTGGTAGTTACTGGTATAGGTTATTGGTAGTTACTGATAAAAGTAATAACATTTTCCTTGCATTTTCCAAATGCAGAGCAATGGTGGAGCCCCAGTGGAGAGGCCGGGCGGAACCAGAGAGACTACCGACAGAGGCAGAGCCGGTGGAGATGGAGACCTGGGCAGAGCTCAACAGCCAAAGAGACTGGACGACACCGTAGGTCCTGGAGGCTAAGGCAGAGCCGCAGTGACAAGTGGCCGAGGTGGAGCCAGGGTGCCGGAGGTGGAACCGGTGGGACTGAGGACCAATGGAGAGCCAAAGTGGTGGAGTGACAAGACGCAGCCGAAGGCACAAGTCAGTGGCGTAAACAGAGCGACAACTGACCAAGGCAGAGCAAGTGGAATGAGGGAGCCTGGTGGAGCTGTAAGGATGATGGAACCAGATGGAGCTGAGGGAGGGTGGAGCCAAGATGGAGCCGACCGGTCGACGGGCTGAGGTGGAGTGATGGGCTTGGTGGCCGGAGGTGGAGACAGTGGATCCACGTGCCAAGGTGGAGCTGGCAACAGAAAGACCCGAGGTGGATCCGTGCAGCAGAGTTGAGTAAACAGAGGAGGAGCCGAGCAACTAAAGGGAGCCAGTGAAGGCATGGCCGAAGAACTGGCTGTCTTGGATAGAGGAGGCGGGAGATAAAGGCTGGGTGGGACTATCAGAGAGGCAGGAGATTTTGAGGTGGGTGGGACCAGTAGCGATGGGAGACAACAGGGAATTATCTCTTCCAATTTCTCAAACCAAACAGGGACCTGGCACAGCTCACCCTCACCAGTGGGAGTATGGGTAGGGCTCCATCCTATGCCCTCGTACTCCACTAAAATACCCTCCTCACAAGACGATGTTGCCGGGTCACACACCTGGTCAGACTCTATGTGGGTCTCGGGCTTCGGGATGAAGTTAGCCTCAGTATCCTAGAAGAAGGGATTCACAGCAGTCTTTTAATCAAACGAAACACAATAATACAGAAACCACAAAAGTAACCAAGAGCAGCGTAACAGCTCCTATAGACAAGACAATACCGGAATCAAACTCAGAAACTGAAACAGGTGCGTAACATGATCAGTAATCAAGGAAACTAACTAGTGAATAAAGACGGGCAGACAGACAGGGCAAACCAAACTAAAACATAAACAAACTGAACATAAACCTGATAGTATGGAGCAGAAACAATGCAACCTCTGCGTCTGTTTTCAGGAATTCCCACTTAGGTCTCGCCAAGGACACACTGGAAAGCTTTTCTAATATTAACATGGGTCCTAAAGCTCTTGCCTGATCATAACCCTTCTTTTTCTAATGATATTCCTCTGACCTTTTCTCTTTTGTAATGTCTCTCAGCCATCTCAAAGACTCTTTCTACAGTCTTTCCTCAAATCTCTTGCTCACTTTCTCTCCTCCTGTATACGCCCCCTACTGCTGATTGCTGATTGTCAATGACCTTATTCTTATTTTTATAGTTCAAATTCACATTTATGGATGTGAAATAGAAAAATAAGGCTAATACATTAAATGTGATTGAGAGGCTGTAGACAACATCAAGCTAAATAAATTTGCTCTTTGCTGCCTTTATACATCTTTATTGTTGTGTTAAAGCTGCTGTTATGTGTTTAGCTCATTCAAATGGACTTCCAGCCTATGAGTTGGACAGTACATGTTTGTTTCTCCAAGAGATAATCTACTGCCTTTACCTGCCTGGATCCCGAAAACGTTCAATGTCATAAGCACACCTTCATTTGCATATTATCTCCACCACGAGAGCTTAGTTCCTCCTGCCCTATATGGTGGAGTGGGCAGTGTGCAGTAGACTCTAAAAGCTGATTATCTGCACTTTACAGAGGTGATGTTTGTTGATTCCCATGAGACTTCATTAAAAGCACATTGGTAATTACCTCACCAGACACCATTCAGGCCACATGCATTACCCAGAGTCCACATACACACCAGCCCTGAGTGCCGTAATTAACTCGTGAGTTTAGACTCTCTCAGCGCTGAGCTCTTTGATTTATGCTGTATGACTCATGACCTGAATCCAAAAATGGCTGCTTTATTTAGCAAATCTGCAGTCATACTTTTTTTATCGGTAGTGTGTTTCCTCGAAGGACAATAGGAAAAGGTAGAGAGAAGTGCGATAAGATCTGAATATTTCTCTTTTGATTAATGTGTTTACAGCTAAACTGGACATTATTTTCTTTTTTTTTTTTTTTTTGCGAAATAATTTTCCAGTAGTTTTTTTTTTCCTTTCATGCAGCTGATAATTTATTTCATCATATACAGACACAACAATTTATTGAAATAACCCTTTTTTTCTGATTTATTAAGGTCATCAGTTTCAGTTTGATAATGCTTCCAAGTTGCATGACTTTCATTTTTCTGTGAAACACAAGATATTTTAAAGAATTTTTTTTTTGTGCAAACAGTGAAAGTCAATGAGGTAAACACTTGTACTTTGACTTTCACTGAAACATTTTTCAAAATATCATCTTTCAAAAAAAAAAAAAAAAAGAAAAAAAAAGAAAAAAAAGAAAAAAAAAAAAGAAATTATACAGGTTTGGAATAACATTTTTGGGTGAACTATCCCTTTAATGCACGCTCCTTATTGTGCGTGATTCCTCAGTGCAAGTTATTTCATAGAAAAAAAAGTTGGTTGTAATCAATGTTATTTTAGTATTATTTACTACTGTAATATTAATTTTTTTAATTAGCTTTTATTTTTTTATATTTTCAGTTTTTATATTTTAATTTAGTTTAGTTTTAGTAATTTTATTTGCTATTGTCAAGCTTATTTTTTATTTACAATTTTTTATTTTATATTTACATTTACATTTTTTTATTTCAGTTTTTCATTTTAGTGCTTCAACTTTTATTTGCCAAGGCAAATTTATGATTTTTGTTTCGGTTTTTAAAGTTTGGGCTAAGGTTAATAGGGTTAATATTTTAATGCTGTATATAATAAAATCTTTTTATAATGTCTGGTCACTTGCATAGATTTGACCTTGACTATTTTCATCCTCAATCTTTTTCCCCTTTTCTCAGTTTGTATAGCTGACATTGAAGGTCAGTAGTAGTGATATAAGTGAGCACAGAGCAAGGTGAAGCACCGCCGCTAACAGCATTCATATTCATTTGCTTTTGTCAGGCGCTAATAAGCTAGCGCTGATGCTATGAGGAAGCTCCACGCCACCCACTGATGAGGATTGATTTACCCCTGAATCATCACATCAGCCCTCACATCCATTACAGATGGGCGTATTATCATACTTCACCCCTCGATATTTCATGAAGAGGCTTATAAAGCCTCCCCACTTGTGTTTCATAGAGCTCTTATTAAATCAAGAGAGCTGCCACAGAGATACACAACCTCAAAAGTCATTAAGAATCAAAGAGCCTATAGTTCATACAGGGGATAGTTGTTGCTAACAGTAAACTGTATGTCTAAATATGTAATTGTATGCAAATTAGCCCTGTGTCCCAGTGTTAATCAGGCTATTATATTGCAGTGATAACTGTTATTTTGTAAATAACACTTACTGCACACAACTATGCCCACAACTGCACAGTGTTAATATTGTTAAATAAGGGGCCGTTTACACAACATTGTTTTCAACTAAAAACTGAAAACTTTTTATGCATTTTGGCAGTTCACTTTTGAAAACAGTTTAAAATGCAAGTTTTTGAAAAAGATTCCATTATCATCTCCGTGTAAACTACAAAAAGTGAATTGGTCCCACTTTCTGTTAGGAGACCTTAACTACTATGCACTTACATTTAAATTAATCATTTGATACAATGCACTTATTGTGTACATACATGTTTTTACAATGTACATATATTTAAAAATTCCTGCATGTAAATACATCTGTAATTAATTTCTGTAATTACATTTATAATTACACTGTTGATCTCTTACACCTTAACCCACCCTTAAACCTACCCATACCACCAAACCTGTCCCTAACCTTACCCGTATCCACCTCAATAGCAGCAAAAGTGTTTTGCAATATGATATGAACACATTAGGTACATTGTACTTATTTTGTGATGTAAGTACATAGTAGTTAAGGCCACCTAATATAAAGTAGGACCAGTGAATTTGTGAAAACGGTGACGTCATGTGCATGTGTATTACATGTTCAGTCTATAGACGCGTAGTGTTTCTTTACAAAGTGACATCGCCAACTACTGGCCTGGCATGAACAATACAGCGTTTTTAATCGTTCTCGCAGATCCGTGTGAACGGGGATCGTTTTAGCAACATTGTCGTCTGTATAAGAAAAATGTAAAAGAAAAATTCAGAAATGAAACAAAAACTAATAAAAAAAAGTAGCCTAAAATTAGCAACAGATGAGCTAGTTTCTGCCATGGAATACAAAAAAAACTAAAAGATAATTTTGACTTTTTTATCTCACAATTGCGAGAAATAAAGTCAGAACTGCGAGATATAAACCTGCAATTGTGAGAAATAAAGTCAGAATTGCGAGATATAAACCTGCAATTGTGAGAAATAAAGTCAGAATTACGATATAAACCTGCAATTTTGAGAAAATAAAGTCAGAATTGCGAGATATAAACCTGCAGTTGCGAGAAATAAAGTCAGAATTGCATGAAATAAACTAATTAAATTGCAAGTTACAATGTCAGAATTGCAAGATAAAAACTCACAATTGTGAGAAAGTCAGAATTGCAAAAAAGTAAAGTCAGAATTACGAGATATAAACCTGCAATTTTGAGAAAATAAAGTCAGAATTGCGAGATATAAACCTGCAATTGCGTGAAATAAAGTCAGAATTGCGAGATATAAACCTGCAATTTTGAGAAAATAAAGTCAGAATTGCGAGATATAAACCTGCAATTTTGAGAAATAAAGTCAGAATTGCGTGAAATAAACTAATTAAATTGCAAGTTACGTCAGAATTGCAAGATAAAAACTCACAATTGTGAGAAAGTCAGAATTGCAAAAAAATAAAGTCAGAATTGCGAGATATAAACTCGCAATTCTGACTTTTTTCTCACAATTGAGTTTTATCTCGCAATTCTTCTTTTCTCAGAATTGTGAGATATAAACTCACAATTGCGAGCTAAGTCCTATTCTAAGAAAAAAAAAGACTGACCTTTTTTTTTTCTCAGAATTGCAAGTTTACATCTCACAATTCTAACTTGTAATTGCGAGTTTATGTCATGCGGTTCTGAGAAAAAAAGTCGGAATTGCGAATTTAAACAAAAACAGTCAGAATTGTGAGATAAAAAGCTGCAATTACTTTTTTATTTTTTATTCAGTGGCGGAAACAAGCTTCCATAAAGGTCATGTGTCACTTGCAATATCAAATATGAGATTTCACTGCTCACAAAAATATAAGATTTGAAATTGTTCCAAATATTTAATCAGATTTGTTTATTGATTCGTTCGGTAACTCTTTCTGCAAGTTATAACAAATATGCCAGTTGCTGGCAACATGTCAGTGTTTTTGTGTGCTACAAGAGAGTCACTGAAACTCATTTGTTAAAAAACAGATGTTCACAACAGTCTTATTAGCCTTTATTAAAATGTTGCATGTCTACAAAAAAGTAAATCCATAAAGCTTGTTGTTTAAGCATCATAAGAATAAAAAACAACAAAGCAGATCATTTTTTCTTCTATTTTGTCAGCTGCTGGGCATGAATTTTGGGCATGAATAATAGCCTAAAAATGTTTGTTTTGCAAATTTTTACACACATTTAACACTTGACAAGTGTTTATTTTGGACCCTGCCAGTGTGCTAGTGTGTGGTGAGGAATCTCTTACAGTTAATTTGAAAAGTGCACACAGAGGCCTTGCACCAAAGTTGCTTCATTAAACTAATGCATTGTTAATTAATGCTAACATGGGTGATTGAATAGGCTGTGCTGAATGTCTCTGAATGTGGCATACTTGATTCCATTGTTGTGTTGTCATCCGTCAATGTGTAATTTTCTGTTGTAATGCTAGCAGTCTCAAATGATCTTGATAAGCCGAACACAGAAAATGAGAGAGTGAAATGAAGATAATACATGAAATCTGATAAGCTTGTTTGATAAGCTAATAGCTTGTTTAATCTAGGCTACATATCGTAAGTAAGACTAATAGAGCTGCACTTTCCAGTCTGTTCCTTAACTACAAGACATCTCTCAATCTAGCAATGATGAAAAAGTGGCCAGATTTGCTGATGGAAAAACAGTGTGCAGGCTGAGCATGCTGTTGCTCCTGTTGTTGCTAATTTTGAAAGCCCGTCTAGACTGAAAAGAGACCAGCTGGCAACTTTGAAATGGTTTATGAATGAAAGACACTAGCTGCTGCTGTTTCCCTCTGGCTGTGAGAAGAGTTTGATGTACCAGGTGGTGCTCTTGATTCTGCAGGAACAGTAGCTGGTGAATCTCTTGTCATTTTATGATGACTGAAACTACAGAGACAATAGGCTTCCCCAATATGTAACCCAGATCACCTCTTTTACTCTGTGCAGTCTGGGATTAATTGGACAGGAAAGACTTTTACTGAGTCGGTGTGACATAATGCAATCCATTTTAAGAAAGAATCATAACTTTCCCTTGTTAGAAGTTTTAAACATTTTAAATGCTATTCGTTGGATATGTAGGTTTATGGAGCAATTTATACATAATGCACCAGAAAATCACTGTTGGAATTAGGTTTGGGATCAATTATGCATTCCCACTTACGCATTGCTCCAGATGTGATTTTGCTCTTGTAATATAAATGGTTATAGCATTATTGTCTATGTTATTGTTTAAATAGCATGAAAGATTAATGAACATGACTTTCAGCACAGCAAATACACTTAGGCACTGTGACTCTAACACCCATGATACATATTTATTTAATCTTTATACAACAATTAGTTACGCACCACTAATTTGATTGGACAAATGGTGTTCTAAGAGGGCAGATTTTTTTGTGTACCAGCACTAGAGCATATCATGGTTTATTAGGGCTGCACGATTTATCACGATTAAACCACACACAATTTGGCAAAGGCTGCGTTTATTTTATGCGCAGCTTGTCAGAGCTGTACGGCTCTGTGATCAGTAGTAAATGCTTCTCCATCTGAAAGCCAGAGGGCGCTCTCACGCAGACACTCTAAATATGCCCTGCCGCAGAAGAAAATAACGCGTGTCATATCGCTGTAGCTGAATAAACAGAAGATTGAAACGCTTTGATTGATTAAACATGACTAATAAACACACGACTGCCTTATTCTGTGTAAGAAGCCACATCATCTCACAGAAGGATGCTAAACTATCGTTATGAAGTGAGTTTGGAGTAAAAACGTTATTAAATGTTGTCTTTTGTTGGACAAAATGTTCATAAATGCTTCTCATCTTTATTGACAAGCTGCACATAAAAAAAATAAATAATCGCAGCCTTTGTGATTTCATAATCACACTAAGAATCGCGTTTAAGCGATAATCGCGTTTAAGTTCAATGTTATTTTTCATATCGTGCGATAAATTGTGCAGCCCTAGGATCTTTAAATTGGATGTTTAAAGACACAATATGTAAGATTATTGGATTAAAATATCCAAAAACCACTAGAACAATATTACATATTTTGTTGACTTGTGTACTTACATTATCCCAAATGTTTCTAAGAATGTTTAAATCCAGAGAAATAAGCAATTTTAACCAGGACTGTGGTCGTGCGTCACCTATCAATGACATCATATCCGCGTTACCCTCGGTTTCCGGTTTTATTTTGTAGAAACCATGGAAACACTAAAGACGCTTTAATATATTATGTGTTTTATTAGACAGGTGAGCATCTGTTTGTATGGATACATTCATCGACAGAAAACTAATCATGTTATATAGCTCAAACCAGTAAGTCTTATTGTTTAAATCTTGTTTTCTTGACTTACAGCAAGTACCATGTTTTACCATGCCTAATATCAATCTAGCTTACTGCAGTGTGCGACAAGTGTCTCATAGTAGCTGCCGAACGAACGCAGAGCAGCACTATAACAACTTTCAACACATAAATATATCTAATATGATAAAACAGCGCTGCTTTACCCAACATTTGCGTGACCGGAAGAAGCGGAAGTGGCAATAAAAGTTCTGCTGCTCTCGAGACGTGTGTCGCGCTCGTCTCTCATTAGCAATCGCTCCAGCGGCCTCATTTCTGTTCGCACAACACTCGGCCCTGCTCTGCTTCATACTACAGTAACGTTAATAATCTCATCCATGAACATGATTTCTTCCCAAATCCCGTCGGATTCTTTTCCACCAGCTGTAGACGTAAAGACAACACCTCCCATGATTCTGCGAAATCAAGGCGTCATCAAGCTACGCCTTTGTTTTGAATAAGCTACTTCTAGCGGCGAAAAATCTACATATTGTGCCTTTAAATGTGTTTGTGTGTGTACGCATTTAACACACTTCCATATGTCTACTAAACGTAAAATAGTACATATTAATCCATAGCAATTGATTGTTCTAAAGCACACATCAGGAGCAATAGAAAGAGTGCGTGTTCAACAAAGCCCTGGATAAGCAGGCTTATAAATCATGCATGCACTTGTTTCTTGAAGTTTGTGCGAAGACTGATGTATTGTTCGAGATAACTCGCAGGACAGGAGTTCAGTTTGACAAGACAACCTTTTTCAAACAGTCGTGCACAGCTGTGTGACGTGCCTCTTCACAGCAGTAAATGAAAGATAAATGCCAAATGACAACAAAGTGTACAATCACAGAAACGTTTACACCCAAATATACTTAAAGGGAAAGTGTGCAATTTTTGCGCTGCTAGAACCACCACCAGGATAACAAAAAATGATGACTGTTTTTGAACAGATCAGGGGTTAGAATTAAATTCACCTTTCATGGCCCATGAAAAAACAAAATATAAAAAATCTCAAGAGTCTGTGCAGGAACAGCACACATATGCTTGTATGGTAGCATTATTTATCCCTTTTCCAAAGAGTTGAATTATTATTTATGACCAGGCTTTTTGAGCTGGATATGAATTTATGCATGCAGAGCACTGTATAACCTCCTGTAATCATAAATTACAACTTGATCTGATATTGAGATGTATGGCCACTTCTGACTCAGAGACCTCCACAGGCTGCAGACATTATTCTGAACTGGAAACAGTTTGAATGCTAATACAGACGCTGCTTAGATGGCTAGTGGGAGTGTTTTTGTAGATTTCTGAAGGCACATTTCTGGTTGTGCCATCTGTTTATTATTGAAATTCATTCTCACAATTATTAAAAATGGGCATAATTGCGGTTTTGTGTATTTTGAACATTGTAAATGTAGTGCTTTGGTGAGCTATGATATATCATACTCTGTCATATAATATACTTGAACTATGAACCCCTTTGTTTTGTAACAGTGAAAGTTAAGTTTTTAAACGATCTTCTGTTTAATGACTTTCTCATTTTTTTTTATAAAACTGTAGGATAACCTTAAAGTGATAGTTCACCCAAAAATGAAAATTATCCCATGATTTACTCACCCTCAAGCCATTCTAGGTGTATATGACTATCTTCTTTCAGACGAACACAATTGGAGATATATTTAAAAATATCCTTGATCCTCCAAGGTTTATAATGGTTGTGAATGGGAACCCAAATTAAAAAAAAAAAAAAAAAAATGCATCCATCCATAAAAAAAAAACCGAATCCGTACGACTCCACAGGATTAATAAAGGCCTTTTGAAGCGAAGCGATGAGTTTTTGTAAGAAAAATGTCTATATTTAAAACTTTATAAATTCAAATAACTAGCTTTCGGCTGACAACCGTACGCAGAATGCACAAGTTGAAAGAGTAACCCGTGACGCGATGTATGATGTAGGATGTAGGATGTAGGAGTAGTGTAAGCTTAGACGCCACTCGTGGTTCAAACAAAAAGTGCTGTGCAACAAACTCAAGCTCCTCTTCTCTTATATAGAAATCCTCCGATATTTCTCTTTAAAATTTCTCGTTTTAGACTTCTAATTCGTGACCGGTGTTTTGTTTTGCTCTATCCTCTGCGGATCCGCGTTCGTCATTGCGTGGGGTCAAAGGTTGCTCTTCCGCCCAAATCGACGTGCACTGTATGCGTACAGTCGTCCGCCAAAAGCTAGTTATTTGAATTTATAAAGTTTTAAATATGGATATTTTTCTTACAAAAACGCATCGCTTTGCTTCAGAAGGCCTTTATTAACCCTCTGGAGTCGTATGGATTCATTTTTTTATGGATGGATGCATTTTTATTTATTTTTTTTTAATGTGGGTTCCCATTCACAACCATTATAAGCCTTGGAAGACTAAGGATATTTTTTAAATATATCTCCAATTGTGTTTGTCTGAAAGAAGATAGTTGTTTACACCTAGGATGGCTTGAGGGTGAGTAAATTATAGGATAATTTTAATTTTTGGCTGAACTATCCCTTTAAATTTACACACTGTACATGCTGAAATAATATACTAATATGCTGTATTTTTTCAGTGAACCTTCAAGGTATATACTCTGTAACTTTTGGCCCTATAGCGGTTAAAAACAAAACTGCATGCATTTTGTGGAAGAACATTGTTTTGGATGTGCTTGAGCCGAAGCACATCCAAAACAATGTTCTTCCACAAAATGCATGCAGTTTTGTCAGGTGTGTGACTGTGGAGATGAATATGGTTCTTTCTCATTACTAAAGAGAGAGAGAGAGAGAGAGAGCGATTATCCAACTGCTGCTCATAAAAGATTCACTACTAGGCTTAAGAGAGATAACCAGTTTAGATGGAAAAGCTGACTAGCTGAAGGTGTTACTGTAGCTATGCCCATTATTAGACATGGTACTTCCTTGAAAATAAATTCCAGCACAGCGCTACAACAACCATAATGAAATGACCCTTCACAATAGATAATACTTTACAATTAACTCTGTTAGAGAGCTACATATAGCAATTTATCTGTTCAATAAAATACCTTACCTGCTGAGTAATAAAAACACCAACTCCGCGTCGCCTTTACAACATTTCAGATCCCTCAGTTCTCGCCATCTCTGAAAAGCTGAGCCAATGTTGATTCTGGTTTTATTACGAGCTCTGTCGCATTCGCTTTTTGCCAGCAGACTCTCCTCTGTTCGGCCTTTATTTTTTTGGGGTGATTCTATGGAGGTTGGAGGTTTAGCTGCTCCATGTCAACCTTTCTCACTCATTGTGACAACTAACCTATGTCACTCCCACTTCATACATATGTCAAAGTAGTCGGAGCAACTTTTCTCTATTTACGGATATGACGAGACACGCACAGGTGAGTGACACATGTACACAATTTCCAGTTAAAACCATCCTGCCCGGTCTAAAATATAAACACTTATAATAAGCTTAACATAGTAAATCAGGGTAAGACAAAAACAAGTTTTGGAAAAAGGATTGATGATGTATTGATTCATAATTTAAATTTTGTTAATTTTGAACAAAAAAAAGTTACATATTGTACCTTTCACCTATACTAAAATTACACAATGTATGTGATAATATTTTTGCAATTTTTAACAAGCATGTGAAATTACCTATTATATCACTTTGCAGGCTATTTTGCATTCTAAAAAAAAAAAAAATTAAATAAAAAAAATTAATCCAAGGACTGACCCAGCCAGGGACAAGCCACCATAAACAGAGTGTCCCTGGCTGGAGCAGTCCTTGGAAATGTCTCAGGAAAACATTGCCTGTTGTATGTGCGTATGTTGAGAGTGAATGAGAGAGAAAAAGTTAAAGCTTCTGTGTGTGTGTGTGTGTTGATATCTCTAAGGGGCATCCAGTCGACTATCTGTAGATGTTATGGCACAGGCTTTTTAATTGACACCCCTAACAATGGTGAGCAGGTGCAAAGAGGTGCAGATCTCACCACAATCTTATGTGTGTGTGAGAGAGAAAGTGTTCACATCATCACCCTGTTTTCTTTTAAATTCCATCTTCATCTCAGCGTCCTCCTCCTACAGTCTGGCACACAGTGTTCATGTAAAACACTTCTGGATTACAATAGCATTCTAATGAGGGATGTATACCTGTCTGCCATGTTTCATAAGGATTACATAAACCTCTCAGCTGGGCCTTTTTATCTTCAAGCATCCCAGACTGAGATTGCATCTCACACATTTTCACTGTCTGGGTCATCAGTATGATCTCAGACATGTAGCCCTGCTGCATCTAAATGGCTGGCGGTTGGAAGTAATGTCACTGGTTTAATACAGTGTGTGCCCGATACCGTTTAGCATCACTCCATAAACACTGAAAGTGATGTCACTGCAGGGTTCATGATGCTTATCACTGCTTGCCTGCTGTTCACCGTGAGAGCTGAGGTTTAATGACACAATCAAGAGACTTGTTACATTTACATTTTATGCATTTTGCAGATGCTTTTATCCGAAGAGAATTACAGCGCATTCAACTTTAGTCTTTTGTAGTTTGTTTTGTTTTTATTTTTGTTGTCATTTAGGGGGGTTTTATTTTTTACGAAACAGGTTATACCACAATAATAGACTGCTGTGAAAAAAATTGCATGCTCCACAAAGAGTTGGACAGAAAACACTGGAAAAATAACAGAAATTGCGTATAGACTGTGAGCAAAATTGCTGCCTATCCAAAAGTACAGCCCGGTACTCAGTGAAGGGAACGCGGGTGTGCCGTATTGACTAAGTCCAAATACACATATAATTGGTTTATTTATGTTTCTTAGGAACTAAACCTATTAGTTTTGCTAGTGCCTTTGAGAACAAAAACAAACTTGATTACACTTAATCACTTGTGACACGCTTACGCCTGTGATGTCACATTGTGTGTAGTCTGGTGAAGTCTATTCCACATTTATATGTGGAAATAAGATGTTGCCACAACCCTTGATTTGCATATTTAGTTGCCTTCATTTTAGAGTAGGTCACAGGACAAGTGTGTCACACCCAGTGTTGCCAGGTCGGAATTGGACTACTTCAACACTGTTGCCGCAGGTTGTTATTTTTGTCTGCGGGTTGATGTGACCCCAAATAACATGATATTTGCCCCTGGAATATGAATTGTACCAGGGGAACCCTGCCAAAAAAATGCGTGATTGAGTAGCAATTGGGGAGGGTTTTTTTTGTGAAAACCTGGCAACCCTGGTCACACCCTCTGCAAGGGTTCCTTCCACTGGATTGTTCAATGAGGGACTGATAGGAGAGATATAAGTTGTGTCCCAAATGACGCATTATAAACTTATACTATGCGCTATGTACTCTACCATCTAGTGTATAAATGTTATAAGGTTATTTTGTCATCCAACATTATGATCGCCCCTCCACTACGTAAGGAAAGCTGTGACAATTGAGTCAGTTGTGACATTTGAAGTGCACTTTTTCTTTCTGGAATTTTCAGTGTGAAAACTACGGAGCCCCTAAGGGACATGGTGAAGAAGAAAAATATCAGATGGGAGGAAAACTTATTTGGAAATGCTTTTGCTTTCAAAACACTGCTTCGTGAAGCTTCGAAACCTTCTTCAGTGGTTTGGAGCATGTATCAAACTGCCAAAGTCTAGTGATTTCAGTAAACAAGGCTTTGTTACATCATATCTGTTTCAAAATGTTTCAAAATTTCAATGATTCGCCAGTGGGGGGCGATCATTTTTGTGAACCCATGAATCATGCAGATTCACTGAGATCGCCCCCAGTGTCTATGGTTTTCACATGATCTCTGATCAGTTTTATACATTTGTAGACATTAGGCATTTATATAATTAAAAGGAATAATAGTAGCTAATAGTCTCTTATTGGCCTGTTTAACTGAGCCATCCATAGAACAAACAAGCCCTGGAAATTGATAAAAGAACACATATTATACAGACAATTAATATTTAATGCTATTAGATGATTAGTTAATTGCATTTGATAGATTATTACTTTCAATGAAAAATTTGCAATGTGTTTGTAAAAGCTTTTTTTGTGCATGTTTGGCCTGAGTTTTTGTTGCATTTACACTGTTTTGACCAGCAGGTGGCATCAGTGTGTGGTGTTTTGAACGCTTCGAAACAGTGAATCATTTTGTGAAGCAATTGGTTCAGTTGATTCGAAGTTTTGAAAAGCTTTGTTTCTCCCATCACTAGTACTCTCGCAAATGTTTTGCGTTCCCCCGAGAAACTTTGCGTTCACTCACAAAATGTTTGTGTTCCCCCGAGAATCTTTGTGTTCGCTCGGAAAGAACACACACATTTTGTGAACAAATACTTTCACAGGGAACGCAAACATTTTGCGAGTGAACGCAAAGTTTCTCGGGGGAACGCAAAATATTTGCGAGAGAACGCAAAAGTATTGACTTACTATTTTTCCTCCCATCTCAAATTTTTTTCCACCACCATATCCCCTGAGAGGTTCTGTAGAAAACACTACTCGCAATATTTATACTAAAAAATGGCATAGAATAGAGGACACTAATTCGGACACTCTGGGTTCAGGAACAGGAACACTATATTTTTGCATATGATGAAATGAAATAAATCATAACCAAATTACTTTCCACTGTGTTCTTCCATTTAAAACCATTTATTTGAATTGGAAATCAGGCTTTTCTGTCTAGCAGGGATTATCCACAAGTGTTTAAAACCTTCTCTGGCAGACATCTACAGTAGTTTTCAATGTACGCCTTGAAGGCATTGAAGAGATGCTTATTTAACTGCATGTAATATTTGCGAAGGTAAATTATTCTCTTTCTCAGCATGGCCTACAAGGTTACATGGTCAGAAACAACCCCTTATTTTCTTTATTTTACTTTTCACAGCATAAATCATAAATATAGGCCACTGTATCTGTCAGATGTAAATCAGGCTCGTGTCGCTTACATTTAAGTCCTTTGACACTCCACATGGTGGTTTTTGTCTTGAAGAGTCACCTTTAGCATGTATTAACCAGGTCAATGCATGGCACCTGACAGCTTAATGATGGTGAAGTTATGGCCCGCAGACAGTGACAAATATCTCCACCCCAGTGGATAAGACTGAAAGATGAAATATTGGAAGAATAAAACAGAGGGGGGTTAGAAAAATGTGCTGAATCTTTAGCACAACAACAAAAAGGGGGAGGCAGATACCCTGCTGAAAAATCTAGCTAAAACCAGCCTAAGCTGGTTGGCTGGTCTTAGCTGGTTTAAGCTGGAAGTAGCTGGTTTTAGCTGGTCTCCCAGCCTCCGAGTCTCCTAGCTAACCAAAACCCCTCTAAAACCAGCTATGACCAGGCTGGGAGAGCCAAATGCCAAATGTCAAAACCAAAATGAATCTGCAAGTTGTTTACATTCATTATTATTGTAATGTCATGTGCTTTGAGACATGAGGTAATTTAACTTTGTCTCTCGTCTCGTGACATTTTGCAGGATCTGCGTTCATGTGTTTTGAAGGAGGCGTGGCTTTGGAGAGCGCTCTAAAGGGAGGGTGGGATCTTATGCATTCAAAGCTAGCTTGCTATTGCTAGTCACTCCGAAATTGCCTACCCAACCTTTAATGTCCAGTAACTTATGTTTTAGCCACATTTTGCCAGAACAATTCCTTAGCCACATCAGAACGCTTTTCCAATGAACACACGTGGTAGGGGGGTGTTCATTTTAGTTCCTGGATGAATCAGTGTTTCTGATTAGATTGAGTAAATGATTCAATGACTTCCACATACAGTCAGTCAGTGAATCAGGGCTTTTGAATGAATCGGTTGAATGAATGAATTGGCTGATTGAATTAATCAGTTCAATGAAACCTACTGGCGCATATCGATTTAACAAATATAGACAAAGTAGGCCAAGGGGCCATTCACACAGAACGCGTTTTTTGTATTTGAAACGCAAAGTATTCGCAAGTTGAACAAAAAAATGCAAGGTTTAGATACACGTTTATCAAAGTTTTAACCTATGCAAAATTCACACTGCACGATTTTAGGCCTGATTTTCACTTGCGACAGATTTTGCGAAATCGCCAACAAATGCCTGAACTCTGAGGCAAATCGGTGCTTGTTCACACAAGCGACAATCGCGCAGTGTGAATTATCAAAGACACCGACGCCCATGAGATATTTGGCATGCTAAACATCTGGACCTGTCTGCAATTCAAAATCTGCAGTGTGAAATGTGTTCTGACTCAAAATGACATCGGCAATGACCTATAGCCAATGAGAGAGCAAGATACAGGGCAGCGGAAAGTTCAGGGGGAGTTATAGACCCATGTCTCCCCAACCATTTCCTCGTCCATAATCTTTTTTTCTTTTTCTCCTTTTCGCTGTGTAGCATCTGGACCAATCAGACACACAATTATTCATTATATTTAATGAATAATCCAGAAACTCACTCTCTCAAACTTCTGTGAACCCATCCCCCTAAAACTGCAACTAGCATCCCAAACTTAGCCAACACACACGCAGAACTAGGTGTCCTGTTACAGGACACAAGAAAACTGATAAGACCTTTTATTACCGTCAGGAATGTGCAGAGACTTGTGACTCTGACTTAATTCTTGCTGAGAAGGACAAATAAACCCTTTTAATCCTATATATTCTATATATAACCACTTGAGAAATGTTTAAACGTATCCAATTTTCCCATCTCGTGATTTTCCTTTTATAGGCTTTGGCCTATGTATTAATTCTCTCTTTGGAACTCTTTTGGTATTATTGTGTCAGAGTTGCATACTATGGTTAACTAAAATCACATGGGTAGCATGTTTGGTATCGATGGACTCCAACTTTCGTTTCCTATTTGGTAATTAATGTTACATGTTGTTAACTCTGTGACACAATAGTAGTATAAGAATCTAGAAGGTTCTTCTCTCATACATCCAATCCAATGTCTTATGCTAATATCTTACTAGAGAACAAAGACTCGTAAAAAAGTTCCCTCCGAAGGAACAGCTCCTTATTGGCTCAGACACCTCAAGAAGGTGTGACATCTTCACTTTAAAATTACTGATCACAGGATCACAGCCCCCTTCCCTTTCTTTTACTGAAAAATGCTGATGTGAAGATGATGCTGTGCTAGAAGCTTCTAAGGAACCCCAAGCTTGTGCCAGGCTTCGGCCTTGTCTTTCCATTCACCAAAGATCCTCTGAATCCAACTGGTTCTCCTTCATCAAGACAACATAAGCAAAGATCAACGGGAGCCTCCACAAATTGCATCAGGACAGCTTAATTCGAATTGGCGAGACATGCAAGTATCAAACTCAGTCTCATTATTTGATACATTAAGTATCCTTACCCCTTTTATTAAAGAAGGGCATGTTAGAACTGAACTGATGGTTTGCTCAAGGCTGTTGATCTGCTGAATTTCAAACAATGCAATAACTTCTTGCTTTCCTGTATTCTGCTTCAGCTCTCTTTTTCCCTTGGTAAACTGTATGCATGTATGTGTGTGAATGTTAGAGTAGTTTAAGTGTTTAGTCTAGTTAATAAAGTCTTGTTCATGTCACACGTAAAGTTGTCCGTGTTTCATGCTCATATACTGGAGTCCCTAATCATGCAGATCCTGACTACATGCTCTGAGTAGTACTGTACAATAAGAATGTTATTTCCCATAACCTGGAAATTAACATTTCTTAGAATTAATAAACAATTAACACTGAGTGTTCATTGGCCAAACAGGTTAATTGATTGTAATATTAATTAACTGATCCAAATATTTATAATTAATTATAACTAGTTATGATTAATTATTCATATTTCTTTTGAGCTAATTTGCTACAGCTGCAAATTAGCGCACAGACAATTTGGATTACAAGGTTCTTGTGGGCTAACATTTTTAATAACAATTCCTGTCTCACGTGTGACCTTGTGTCATTACCTTATCACTTCTCGCATGTGTTTTGTTGTGAAACGTAGTTTGCGGACCAGATGGAGTTGTCAGGCGATTCTTCCTATTGTAAAGTCATGCAATGTGAAACCCCCTGTTGCCGATCCATCGTGCAATGTGCACACAGCAGCGACTGAATGCTACCCCAGATAGTCGTGCAGTGTGAAAAGAACTGCGAAAATCGTGCATTATGCACTGCGTCACACATGAGATGCAGCAAAATACGCGAGATGCGAGTACAACTGTCAAACACGTCTGTTTAGCGCATGTTTACATAGAAAAAGTGGAAAAACAGCGCAGTGAAATGCAAAAACACGCCAATCAAATTTGAGAACAAGACCTATATTGTGTTACTAAAATGATGCTGTGCATTGTTAAACTTTTCATGTGCACAAAAAGGCACAAACCTCAGGAATTTGTGTTTACAGAAAAACAGTACAACACATTGGATCATTTCCCAAAACACAATCCACAACAGAGAAATCGTTCACTGTTCTCCAGCTTTCCTGTAACCCAGATAGAGAAAGCAGAGGTAATTTGTGTAGCCACTGTGTTTATACAGAGGTTCTATAGAGACACTGAAAAGATCCTCCACTGACACATCTTCATGTATCACTGTCTCCAACTGAGCACTGCTGGGAGCTTTTGCCACTCACAAGAACCTCAGGGAAATCTGCTTCCGCCGTGCAAGGGATTGTCTCTCATCCCAGTTCGCTGTCCCCCCCCCCCCCCCCCCCAAAAAAAAAAGTTTAGGGAATTTCTGGATGCTGCTCGACTCCATTA
This sequence comes from Mylopharyngodon piceus, assembly GCA_039654765.1. Taxonomy (NCBI): domain Eukaryota; kingdom Metazoa; phylum Chordata; class Actinopteri; order Cypriniformes; family Xenocyprididae; genus Mylopharyngodon; species Mylopharyngodon piceus. The sequence goes on from CM077449.1 coordinate 7,187,983, forward strand.
TTGGCTTGGATGGCTCATTGCTCTCAGCGGGATATCGTGTCTATTATAATAAATTTGTATTTGTCTCATTGTAGATGCAGAGCGGTTCAGCCTAAATTCAGTGCTAAGCTGCTCATTTGTGCTTTTAAACAATTTTGCAATTATGCTTATCTTAAAATGTAACAAATAGCACAAATGAGTTAATTGAATTAACTCCAATAGTGTAAAAACGGGACTCGTTTTGAATCAGAGCCCTTCTCTGTCTGGAGGTGGCTTGTGCTGAGAGTACTTAGACATACAAGCATGGGGACACTTAGGGTATACCTCACCTAATCGTGTATCCTAGCAACCGAGTGATTTTCTAGACCTCCCAGGATATATCTCAACAAATTAATGAGCTTTATGGGAATGTGTGTGTGAGAGAGTTCAGATATAATCTGCATCATTTGGATATTTGTGTCCAGCAATAGAGAGATAAAAAGAGTCTGTGCATCTAATTATTTGTATTTGACGAATATTGCAAAGCACTGATGTCGACATTCTGCTCGAGGCAATTAGAGAGAGTCGTACATGTAACAAAAACTGACATCAGGCAGACTACATTATGAGACTGAATTTATTTTAGAAAATTAGAAAACCAAATATTTGGGGTTTGACTGTTCTAGATATTTCCACACCCCAATCGGATCTGTGACTAACTGCAGCGTGAGCAGTTTGGACATGAACTTTACTAAGGGTTTGAAGTTCAAGCCATTATTAGCATGTGCTTTTTATTCCTGCAGTTTGAGAATTTGATTTTCATAAGATGTAAATGACTCAGGGAGCCACATTTTAGCTGTAGGGGCCACAGACCGGATGTGATTAATAGCGGAGGAACCATTTGCTCTATTAATAATCTTTTGAAGCGCATTCATAATGGATAATGGCTTTGTAATGGGTGGATGTGAACGGCTGACTGGCAGGAAGATAGTTGTGTTTTTCTGATGGATGAGTCTCCTGGCGATGATAGAGGATCCTCTGGCACTGGAGGACAGTAGCATACCTGCTTGAATGCTGAAACAAACCTTTTGTTTTCTTTATATTGTTAATGAATAACCCAAATATTGTGAGTGATGTTTGCAGTGTAAATGCTTTGGTGTGTTGTAGACACAGAAAAAAAGACAACAATGCTATACGCAAATGATAAAATGCAACTAAAAACATGATTATGCAGCCAAATTAGGCAGATACCAATGTGGACAACTTGCCTAACATAACCTCATCCTTGAAAACTGAACAAAACTATGGAAAAGAATAAGACTCAGACTACATAAAATGTTGGTACATTTGCATTGAGACTTGGTTTATTTATGCCACTATGTTTTGTTGTATTTGACAGTTAAAGTGCAATAAGATGTGTAAGAGAACTTAGTTTAATACTCACGGGACGTGCCATCTGACAGCCAGCTTTCTGTGCATGTGCTTCAAATTTGTGCACTCGGAAAATCATATATCAGAATTTTAAACCAATATGGCTTTAAAACGCATGCAAATAATTAACTTTCATAATGATGAAGAACTGCAATGTTATGTGAGCGTGGCCGCAATAGAGATGATAATCAAAATCAAACAGATATTTTAGGTTTTGGCAGAGTATCTGAGGCAAGAGCTGTACAGGCTCCGCCCTCTTCTGGAAAGCGGGGTGGGGAGCAGCAGCTCATTTGCATTTAAAGATACATGCACGAAAACAGCACGTTTTTCCTTCCACTCAAAAATGGGCATTTACAACATGGTATAATAAATGATCTGTGGGGTATTTTGAGCTGAAACTTCACAGACAGATTTTGGGGACACCTGAGACTTATATTACATCTTGTTAAAAGGGGCATAACTGGTCCCCTTTAGGACTAACTTAAATTGATCTTAAACGATCATTTATAATGTCTAGCTTTTTATTTATAAAAGAATGCTGAAAAAAATTATCACAGTTTTCACAAAAATATTAAGCAGCACAACTGTCTTCAACATTGATAACATTAAGAAGTGTTAATTGAGTATCAAATCAGCATCTTAGAATGATTTCTGAAGGATAATGTGACACTAAATTAAAATTTTTAAATATATTCAAACAGAAAACAGAGTAACACTTTATTTTACAGTGTCTTTGTTACATATGTTACATGTACTTACTATGTAATATCAGTAAATGATGCATTATTGCATGCAACTAGCCCTAAACCAAACCAAGCCCTAACCCTACTTATATACTAAATATGTTGTTAATTTCTATTACTCAGTACTTGAATGTATAATTACATTGTAACAAAAATAAAGTATAACTGAAAACAGTTTAAATTGTAGTAGCTAATATTTCACAATATTGCTGTTTTTACTGTGTTTATGATCAAATAAATGCAGCCTTGGTGAGCATAAGAGACTTTCAAAAACATTTAAGTAAGCAATAAGGTACGAGAGGCTGTGCTATATCGTGAATAAGTCACGGCTGAAGGGCGTTGTTAGGCACGACTCAAAGCGGAGTTCCTGCAACCCCTTCAGCCGTGACTTATTCATGATACAGCACTAGCCTCGCGTACCTTATTGCTTTTATAAAACGGTTACCACACAATACAAATATTAAAGGCAAAAATATGTATGAATGCAACTTTAATGAAGTAAACTTTCACTATAAACCTTCCTTCCACCGGAAAAAATAGTCCCTGACCGTAAACAGCAACAGAAGTTACATTATTATGCCATTAGATGGTGGCAAAGACTGTCTTTATGAGTGTGTCAGTCAGTAGTGAAGACTTTTATGTTGAAAAGACTGAACTGTTGTGAACACGGAACAAAACGCAACAGACAAATGCTTTGACTAGCACTGTCAGTCACGGAAAACCCCTTAACTGTTAAAAGGATGAGATAATACATCGGACATTTAAACAGATATTTATTATGAACATAGGACTGACCTGACGGAAAATGCTAAATCTGAATGCAGGTAATAAACTCGCTCACTCGATCTTTTTCTCGCAATACTCTTCTACATAATACAGTAAGCTTCAATGAACAATATCAATTGAGAACAAACAGTTTACGTTGCTAAGAGTGGTTGCTAAGGGTGTTGTGTAGTGATACACAGAACCGTTGGGTGAAGCGGTCATAGCCGTGTTTTATCGTGAATAAAACACAGCTATTGACCAATCAGAATCAAGGACAGGAACTAACCGTTTTATAAAAAATCTTACTGACCCCTAACTTTTAACTGGTAGTGTATATTAATCAGAATTTATTCATTTTTCAATTGTGTAAGCATCATTATTCTGATTGCTGTATTAAAATCAAGAGAAATATTTGGATTTAGAAATGACAGATGGCATATACCTTATTCAGAACTAGGGTTGCAAAATTCCGGGAATTTTCAAAGCTGGAAACTTTCCATGGGAATTAACGGGAATATATGGGAATTAATGGGAATTAATGGGAATAAACAGGGAATTTACAAAAATGGCAGGTTAGCCTATAACAGGGTACTTAAATGTAGTTGGAAAAAAAACATCTTGCAGCATAATTTTGGTTAAAACAACCAGATTTAATGCAATTTCAGTTGAATTTTTACCCTGCACATTCCTCAATCACATTCACACAGCACACTACTTACTGCAGGGCTATTGAGGCCACACCTCCTGCATGCACTGTGCATTCCCCCAGTCCATAACATACACATTTGATCAAAAACACAGAAAAAAACAGTAATATTGTGAAATATATTCACAATTTAAAATAATGGTTTTCTATTTTAATATACATTAAAATATAATTTATTTCTGTGATGCAAAGCTGAATTTTCAGCATCATTACTCCAGTCTTCAGTGTCACATGATCCTTCAGAAGTTATTCTAATATGCTAATTTGATACTCAATTATCAATGTTGGAAACAGATGTGCTGCTTAATATTTTTTATAACCTGTGATACTTTTTTTCAGGATTCTTTGATGAATAAAAATGTAAAGAACAAAATTTATTTAAAATAGAAATCTTTTGTAACAATATACACTACCAGTCAAAATTTTGGGGTCAGTAATTTTTTCCTTTTTTTTTTTTTTTTTTTAAGAAATTAATACTTTTATTCAGCAAGGATGTGTGAAATTGATAAAAAGTGATATTAAAGTGATATTGTTAGAAAAGATTTCTATTTTGAATAAATGTTCTTTTGAACTTTTTATTCATCAGTGAATCCTGAAAAAAGTATTACAGGTTCCAAAAAAATATTAAGCAGCACAACTGTTTTCAACATTGACAATAACTGAGTATCAAATCAGCATATTAGAATGATTTCTGAAGGATCATGTGACACTGAAATAAATAACACATAACAATTGCTGCAATAAAAATATTTATTTTACATATTTACTAAATAAGAATTGAATGCGAAAAAGAAATTTCATGTTATGACCAAAAAAAATGTTTATATTTATGTTTGTATATGATACATTTTATATAAATATTATACATTTATATAAATTTCCCAAAATTTCCAATTAATTCCCATAAATTCCCGTAAATTCCCAAAATTCCTGTTAAGTTTCCAAATTGGAATATTTCCAAAATTCCCCAGGTTAAGTTCCCGTGGAAAGTTTCCGGAAATTTACCGGAAACTTTCCGCCCCTTTGCAACCCTATTCAGAACATCCACCATAACTGAACATTCATTTATGTCTGTGCATATTCAAACATGAACACATACATAATGTGCAAGTAAACATTGTCACTGTTTCAGAGCATCAGTTTTTCTAAAGACTACAAGTGAATAATATTTCTAGATCTGATGGAATGTCTGAAATTATTTTTGAGGAGACTGAAGAGCTCAGTTTATTTCTGCCTAGAACAGTCATAAATTGACGTTGTTATGACACTTGGTGGTTGAAATGACCTTTAGGTTTATCCCAAGCAACCTCTCAAATGTCCTCTCTCACCGTTCCACTCTCCCTCCCTCCACTGCTTCACCCTGTCCTTCTTTGAATGCTAACAAGTAAAACAGCACGCATTCTTCACGCGAGGATGAAAAATACTCCATGCTAGAGCCTTCTCTCTTTCAGACGGTAAAAACACAGGCTCCAATAAGTCTATTTGGATGCAGCTGCTGTGTAATTGGATTTGTTATTAGTTGAACTGTCAGTAAATTAAAAATTGATCTTGGGGAACAGATCTTCAAAAAAAAGAGAATAACGCCCACCCCGAAGCTCACAGTTACTTGAGGGAGATTGGAAATAGCTAATGTCTGGTACAAGTTAAGCTCAATCAACCACTTTTGTGACAATATTCATTCCCACAAAAAAATCATTTCCACTTATCCCTCATTTTATTTAAAAAATCAATAACACAGTGAGGCACCTACAATGGAAGTGAAAGGGACCAATCTGTAAACATTAAAGAGGACATATAATGCCCCTTAATATAAGTCTCTGGTGTCCCCAGAATGTGTCTGTGAAGTTTCAGCTCAAAATATCCCACAGATCATTCATTATAGCTTGTCAAATTTGCCCCTTTAAATGCAAATGAGCTGCTGCTCCCGGCCCCCTTTCCAAAAGAGGGCGGAGCTTTAACAGCTCACGCTTCAGTTGCTCAACAACAACAAAGCTGGAGAATCTCACGCAGCCAAAATGACGATTGTCAGTAATGGTGTTCAGCCTTATATTGTTCAAACCGGAGTCGGACACTGATTTAGAGACTCAGGAAGAAGTTACAACTTTTATAATGCATCTGGACGTTTCTGAATGGTTAGTGGATCAATTTTTGTAGTTGCTGTGGAGTCATGTTAATCTTTTGTGCAAATCCAGCGTTGAATTGACTTCCGTATGTGAAGCAGTCCGGTGTAAAATGGTCATGAAAAGTCATGAAAGTGCTTTAAAAAATTATTTGCTTCATTTTTCTTCATTCAGACTTCCAAAAATTGGCCCCATTCACTTCCATTGTTAGTGCGTCAAAGTAACCTTGATTTTTTTTTCTTTTTTAAATCAGCATTATTCCACAAGTGCTGTCGATTGAGCGTAACTTGAACCTAGAATATTCCTTTAACTGCCAAACATGTTAAGCAGTCTGTCAGAATGAACGGATATGCACACACACACATTGGCATTGGTGCCAGTAGAGTCACTGTTGTTTCAGGTGGCAGTCACTGTGTCTCCAACCTGTGTCAGTAAATTTATTACATCACATGTGCACAGATTACCTACTAATTAGCATCTTGCTTATCACTTGTCAACAAACCGTTAAAGCACATTAAACTGCTTGTGGCCACTTAGCCATGAGGACAAGCCACATAATCTACAAGCCTCCAGTCTTAGTTGTTATAGAGCTCTTGCTGTGCCTTAAAATTTAATAACCTGTAAACTGTTTAGAGAAAATGACATTATGAGGGTTGACAGCACCAGCATGTCTTGTCATCGAATTAACCGCACAATGTTGTTCACCCGATAGACAGACATTAACATAATCTGCATAGCGCAATTAGGAATCACGAGTGTCTGCTGCCACTAAATGCGCTGTAGTTTTTCCTGGAAGGGAATGTACTGATTGAGGCTGCTGTGATTTATGAGATCACTAGACTTCAAAGACGGCTTTCTCCCATTCCCAGGACAGTGCAGATCAGCTGTGTGGACAAGGCTTTGCTAGGTCCTCCTGGGTAGACAGGTTTTTTTTTTTTTTTTTTACGTTTCTGCTCCCAAGGGTGCTTCTCGTGGAACTAGTTAGACTAAGAGTGCACCACATTGCCTCAAAGCTAACAGGAGCATGGGAAGCTGAAGATCTTCAGGCCGCCATGCTGGGCTCAAGCATCTTCATTTAAAATGTAGTGAGTTTCAATGGCATTTATGCAAGGTTTTGGCAGTGACAAAAGCATTTAAATGTTGGAGTGACCCTTACAAAAAGTTTATTCAAGTGTGCTATTGGTATACTTCTTATAAACTACTTTTTGTGCTTATCTGATGTGCTTCACAAAATTATACTCAAGTTAACTTGGATTATATTGACAAGAGTACAGCAAAGTATATCTGGCCTATACGTGTACTTAATTTTTGATTGAGATATCCTACAAGAAAGTGTAATCATAGTCCAAGTATTATTGTGTTTACTCTTTTGATGGAGTAGCCTATTATTGGTTTTATTGATGTGACTGTTTTTAAAATGATAAAATTTTTTACATTTTTTTCTAAATTCTCAAGCGCCTCGGCCTCTTATGTTTTTAAAGTTAAAAAATACTTCTTACTTCTTACTTCTTTTTTTGTAAGAGGAATCCTCTAAATTATATTATTAAGGTAACTTTATAAATTGCTTACTGCCATCTGTTGACCAATCTCATATTAAATGCAAATGCCAATGTTATGGATGTTCAGTGTTGCCAGATTGGAAATGTCCAAGTATCAAACCAGAAGCTCAAAATTGGGAAGAAAATTATTGTACACAAGTCAAACATACAGAATACAGCTATTTATCTAGAACAACAACTTTTTGACACGACCTGCAAATTACTACAATAGATAAATAACTAGGTGTACGTTAGTGGGAAAAAACTCCACCTCTGAATTGCTGTCATCGGAAGCCTGCATGTTGCAGTGTTGCCAAGTCCACGGTTTTCATGCGGAATTGGGCTACTTTAACACTGTTGCCGCAGGTTGTTTTTCATGTCCGTGGGTTGAAGCGACCCAAAATAACATGATATTTAGCCCCTGGAATGCGAATTTTACCAGGGGAACCCAGCCAAAAACGAGGATTTTACTCCCCGGAATGTGATTTTTACCAGGGGACCCCTCCTGAAATGTGACTGGGCTAGTTTTGAGTAGCAATTGGCCGGGTTTTGTTGTGAAAACTTGGCAACCCTGTGCCAGATGTTGAGGGAGTCCTTTTGCGGTACAGATTTGATTTTATTGCTAAACTATCGACCTCAGCTTGAGGTCAGGCAGGAACGTTAACTTAAGTTGTGCCCGTGAGAGAGAGATGATTGGCTTAAAAAACGTAACGTGAGATGAGATGGAAGACATGCATAACACCACGTTTACGTTCTCCTCACAATCATGACGGTAGATGTAGGATCCACAGCTAGATCAATGAGTACTGAATTGCTATGATTACAAAGACCATCATTTGAAGTGTCACAAAATTCTGAAATTATCGTACATTATGGGATTTTTTTCATTTTTGATCATACATCATCAAAATTATCATACAAATATGACAATTATCATCTGGCAACACTGTGGATCTTTAAGTCAACATACCAAAATGCAAAGGATACCTTTTAACATGCACGAGAGAGTCTGGACTGCAAATGTCTACAGACGTATCGAGGTTGTTGTTTAGTATCCTTTGGAAATTCAAGTTCTAGCATTAGTGTCAGTTGTAATATTGTGCACTCTTCGTATTTGCAGATGTTCTGCAGTCATTACTTGGAGGACAATGGTGATGTTGATGAGGAAATTCCACCTAATTTGTAGGGTGCATTCATCCCATTCACTGCTCTGTTTCATGGTAAGTTAAAAAAAATGCTGAGAATGTTGGCTCAGCTGGAATGAATCACTGTATAGGCAGCTGAGAATTAGTTCAGGTTTTTTTTTTTTCTTTTTTCTCTCTCTATTCCAGTACAGGAAAAGCTCCTCAGATCCTAGTTCTTATTTATTAGAGTAAAAACTGTGTAACTTATATTAAATCACGACAGACTGCTGCCAACATCTTAAGATCCACAATGAAGTATTCAAGTCTTTGGGTAAGCTACACCTCTGGGTAGGTTCCTTTTAGACTAATGAGAGTGAAGAGATTAAGGTGAAAGGGATTTCTCAACACCTTTATCTTGAGTGTGAACACACATACAAAAAGAAAGATATATACTGTATCTTCTCTATGTATGCATATACCTGTACTTAATGTGTAATCTTCAATTAGGGGAACTTTTCGGTCATTACCATATTTATCCCTCTATGGGACTAATTATGAAATCACAGCAAGAAAAAATAAATTACATTATTTTACATATATTTAAGACTGTAGGACAGTATAAAATAAGACAGTAGGCTATTTTCTGTGCTTTCCTATCCTCTTTGCATCCGTCTTCAGTGTGTCTCATCTCTGACCTGTGTTAATGTCCTGTTTATATGCTTCATAATATTTCCACGCAAATTACATTTTGGGAAATGACTGCAATGCAGTTTGGGTGCAGGTCTGGAATAGAGATCGGCCAAAATAAACCAAAAACACCATTGATTGACAGTCGACCTGGTGCATCATCTACATTTGTGCGCATGTACAGTATGTGTATGTCTCCAGGTAAGGAGGTCTTTTGGTCTCATCAGGACCAAGGGAGAGCAGCTGGGTCATGCTATAATAGATCAGACAGAGTGGACCTGTAGTACATACACCCGGCTCATACTTTATTTACTTCCCTTATATGACCCACTCAACCAGGAGACCAAGCAGATGGGGCTTCCCACAACCTGTGCTTGCTGCTCTGAGAGTTTCATCTGAGAGAAAAAGAATCAAACAGCCCTGGAGATGAAAAGAGAAGAAAGAGAGAACATTTTACAGTAATGGAGGAAAGCTCTTTCTGATAGTTTTGTATGGAAGGAGCAGTGTGTAGGCCGCAGTCATTGGTTGTAATATATGGAGAAACTAATATAACCCCATGTGTATTTTTTAACAAGAAAAAGTAAACTTTGAATGTATGGCAGGTTTGTTTTTAAGAATAAAAAAAATTAGAAGTCTTGAAGGTTTATGGAAGGGTTTATAGATAAACATGCATCAGGGTGGAGGAAAACTTAAAGGGTTAGTTCACCCAAAAATGAAAATTCTGTCATTAATTACTCATCCTCATGTCGTTCCACACCTGTAAGACCATCTTCAGAACACAAATTAATATATTTTTGATGAAAATCCGATGGCTCAGTGAGGCCTGCATTGACAGCAAGATAATTAACACTTTCAAATGCCCAGAAAGCTACTAAAGACATATTTAAAACAGTCCATGTGACTACAGTGGTTCAACCTTAATGTTATGAAGTGACAAGAATACTTTTTGCGTGCCAAAACCCCCCCCAAAAAACGACTTTTCAACAATATCTAGTGATGGGCAATTTCAAAACACTGCTTCAAAGCTTTACGAATCTTTTGTTTTGAATCAGTGGTTCGGAGCGCTGCCAAAGTCACATGAACTATTGAAATTTTGAAACACGACGTAACGAAGCCTCTTTTACTGAAATCACGTGACTTTGGCGCTCCGAACCACTGATTCAAAACAAAAGATTCGTAAAGCATCGAAGCAATGTTTTGAAATCGCCCATCACTAGATATTGTTGAAAAGTCATTATTTTGGTTTTTTGGCGCACAAAAAGTATTCTCGTCACTTTATAATATTAAGGTTGAACCACTGTAGTCTAGGCATGGGCCGGTATGAGATTTTGATGGTATGATAACCTTAAGCGAAAATATCACGGTTTCACGGTATCATGGTATTGCTATTGCAGCTCTAAAATGTGTTATTTTAAAATGTCTAGGTAAAAAACAAACTTTTTTTTTCCTTTGAACACAATATATTTATTTCTAAGCAACACAGAATATTTGGAAAAGTAGTAAACATGTATTTTAGGTTAAATAATTAAAATAAATAATTTAATTCTTCTTAATTAAATTAAAATATCAAATAAAATAAATTCAGTCATTTAAAGGGGCTCTATGTACGTTTTTGACTGTACTAAAGCATAAAAATACCATAATATGTTTGCAGATATTTATTAAACATGCTCAGTTCACATACTCGTTTCTCTGAAAACCATTGCTACAGCCAGTTTTTTTTACTTTGAAATTTGCGTTCCGTGTCGGAATTTCTATTTTTGTTTCTGTCTGTGCAAGACCGCATGTTGCTAATTTATAGTATTTCTCCACCCCGGGTTGCCAGTTGGCGGAAAACACATGCAGCGAATTGCAGCCATGGAAGCCAGCGAACAAACTGGGTCAGAGATCGCAGATTCTACCCGACCTAAAAAGCCTCAGCATCCATCTAAAATCTCTATGAACGGGAGCATATTAAAATCAATTAATTATCTTACAGTGTGTAAGTCACCTCGCCTTCCAATGTTGCTCCTGTTGCGTGTCTTCAAACTGGCAACCCGCGAGAGCGTTGATCCTGAGGAGGAGGGGCGAACAATATTTTGAATTTGAGCTGCAGTACCCATTTCAACCACTAGCTGTCATTCTTACATAGAGCCTCTTTAAAGGAACACTCCACTTTTTTTGACAATAGGCTCATTTTCCAACTCCCCTAGAGTTAAACAGTTGAGTTTTACCGTTTTCGAATCCATTCAGCCGATCTCCGGGTCTGGCGGTACCACTTTTAGCATAGCTTAGCATAGTTCATTGAATCTGATTAGACCGTTAGCATCTCGCTCAAAACTGACCAAAGAGTTTCAATATTTTTCCGATTTAAAACTTGACTCTTCTGTAGTTACATCGTGTACTAAGACTGACGGAAAATGAAAAGTTGTGATTTTCTAGGCCGATATGGTTAGGAACTATACTCTCATTCTGGCGTAATAATCAAGGAACTTTGCTGCCGTACCATGGGTGCAGCAGGCGCAATGATATTACTGCTTGCACAGGGAGCGTGCCTTGCAACCATGGAGACATTTGTGAGAGGTGCTGCGTAATATCATTGCACCTGCTGCACCCATGGTACGGCAGCAAAGTTCCTTGATTATTAAGCCGGAATGAGAGTATAGTTCCTAGCCATATCGGCCTAGAAAATCACAACTTTTCATTTTCCGTCGGTCTTAGTACACGATGTACTTACAGAAGAGTCAAGTTTTAAATCGGAAAAATATTGAAACTCTTTGGTCAGTTTTGAGCGAGATGCTAACGGTCTAATCAGATTCAATGAACTATGCTAAGCTATGCTAAAAGTGGTACCGCCAGACCCGGAGATCAGCTGAATGGATTTGAAAACGGTAAAACTCAACTGTTTAACTCTAGGGGAGTTGGAAAATGAGCCTATTTTCAAAAAAAGTGGAGTGTTCCTTTAAGTGAGCCTAAACCTGCAGCTCAACAATAATTAGAACAGAAATTGAAAAAAGTTGCAGTCACTTAAGTGAGTTAAGCATGTGATTAGCTAAAGTTATTAATAGTTATAATAAAAAATATTAAAAATTATTAATAGTTATTATATGATATAATCATTTGTTATTTTTATATTACAGAACAACAGTAAGATTACAATAATAATATTCGTGGTTGCTTTCAAACGTTAAATCATTGAGCTTTTATTTTGACGGAAAACCACAGGGAGATCCAGGAAGATGTTTCTCTTTTACAACAGATTTATAAACTACACTCTCAGTACAGATGTTTGGTGCACGTTGCGTTCCTAAATGCGACTCAAACACACAGGACTTGCAGAGCAGCATTTTCTGTGAATCGAAGCTGAAAGCTGTTTTACTCTATGGAGCTTTTCAGACTATATATTTCTTTAATTAGATCACAACCGTTGCGATTTGATGATCGCACTAAGACACATCACATTCTCACATCCATGCATTGTCAAAATTAATAAAAAGTTACCGGGCAACTGGTGAATAAGCGTTTTAGCGCTGATTTTTACTCGCATTTGGTGCTGTGAACCCTAAAGGTGAACGAAGGTCTTACGGGTGTGGAACGACATGAGGGTGAGCATTTAATGACAGAAATTTCATTTTTGGGTGAACTAACCCTTTAATTTCCAAGAATGCCATTATATGTTTTTTTTTGTTTGTTTGTTTGTTTTTTCCCCCCCCCAAATACAATTCTACTTCATGTGGGATGTGGTCAATTCATTTCAAATTCCATCTCATGAATTGAAAGGGAGTCAAATCTTAAATTCTGAATTTTACATAAACCTGATGAACATGTTATCTTTTTATATACAAGGGTGAAGTGTGTAATTCTCCGCTACTAGCATCACCAAATGAAAATGAAATAATAATAATAATAACGAGGAACACACAACACACATACTATTATACATTCATTTACTTATTTAACACACATACTTGTTTACATTTCTAATTTACACCTAACATATCTGTACATAGTAAATTGCCTATTTTAATTTATTTTAATTTGTATATTGTGTCTTTGCTATTTTGCACATTGTCTGTATATTTGTATATTGTTCTTTTTATTATCCGTGTCCTGTCTTGTCACTGTCACTCTGTTGCACTGTGGAGCTTCTGTCACTACAACAAATTCCTAGTATGTGTAAACATACCTGGCAATAAAGCTCTTTCTCATTCTCTCATTCTCATTCTCTCATTCTCATTCATAATAATAATAATTTGTAGCCTTTAAATTCTCAAAGTGTTTTTAGTATGAGCTGAGCTCAGGTTGTGAAAGCGTTTCTGATGACAGCGGAATAGCAGTAACATCAGTAAATGAGCCACTAAGTGCAGCAACAGATGAGAGGAGAGCGAGCCGTAACAGGTTAGACCATCATATCCAGTTCATTGCAAATTCTCTACAGCTATTAGCGGTAAAACGTTTGCCAATCTCAGAATTGGGTTTTCCTCAGCCTCTTTTCTCAATCTATATTGCTTTCTTGCGATCTCATCTTTCCCTGCCCTCTTCATCACTCTCTCCTCTCACAGTCAGAATCCACTCTATTTTTCTTCATCTATATCTCACACACGGCTATCCACCTTCTTCACTGCAACATTCAATCTTTTGAGAACCCAAAAAATGATATCGCTGCGGAAACCTAAAAGCCTCATTGAGAGAACAGAGAGCTATGATGTTTTCCTCATGTTCCTGCTTTGACCTCCCTCTGGGGATTGCAGGCTGCTTGTGGTAAATGATGTGTTTGCAGGCCTGCTTGGCCTCTTTTAAAGCTCATATATTTCTCTCTCTTTCTGTAAATGCATACAGGTGCCTTTGTAACATGTCATATCAGTAATAGTCTCTTGATATCATTTGTAATGAGTATAAAACTCATTTTTATTGTTCAGGTAACATTATTCAGTATTTGGGATACAGTTGGATTCCAATAGTCAGAGAAAATCAGGGATTTAAATTTTAATAATAAACTATGTTTCAGTATTGGGTTACACTTTAAGTAACTTTGCACCTACATGTCAATTAACTCTCATTAGAGTATTAGTAGACTGTTAGGTTAGGGTTAGAATTAGGGTTAGCAGAATAAGTTGAAGTACTTGCAAAGTTACTTATAGTCAGTAGTAGGGCTGCACGATTTATCGCGATTAAACCACACGCGATTTGACAAAGGCTGCGATTATTTTATGCGCAGCTTGTCAGAGCTGTACGGCTCTGTGATCAGTAGTAAATGCTTCTCCATCTGAAAGCCAGAGGGCGCTCTCACGCAGACACTCTAAATATGCCCTGCCGCAGAAGAAGATAACGCGCGTCATATCGCTGTAGCTGAATAAACAGAAGATTGAAACGCTTTGATTGATTAAACATGACTAATAAACACACGACTGCCTTATTCTGTGTAAGAAGCCACATCATCTCACAGAAGGATGCTAAACTGTCGTTATGAAGTGAGTTTGGAGTAAAAACATGTTATTAAATGTTGTCTTCTGTTGGACAAAATGTTCATAAATGCTTCTCATGTCTGGAAAGATGTTTGACGCGTGTTGCTTTTTCAAATGTACATTATAAGCAACTCAAACTCGCTGTGCTTTCAGATGGATTAGCATTTGGAGCCATACTTCATTGACAAGCTGCGCATAAAAAAAAATAATCGCAGCCTTTGTGATTTCATAATCGCACTAAGAATTGCATTTAAGTGAGAATCGCGTTTAAGTTCAATGTTATTTTTCATATCGTGCGATAAATCGTGCAGCCCTAGTCAGTAGAATGTCTGTTGGTGGAAACTTCAAAATAATATATTACAGATATTAAGCAGACAGTCTACTAATGACTGCTAGTTGGCATGTAGTGACGAAGTTACTTATAGTTAGTATAATGTCTAAGTGGACTATTAGTATAAAGTGTTACCCAGTATTGTAAAAATATAATACAGATAAACATTATGGTCAAATTTTTCAGATCAGATTTTTGCTATATTTCTAAGCCAATAATCAAATTTGTGACACTGACCATATGAATGTCACAATCTTTAACAGGTCAGGTCGATTGAAATAAGTTAAAAGTTTGCAAACATACAGTCAATAGAACTAAGAGAAAATACAATCAGGCCTGTTGGTATGACAAATAAAAGAAATGTTTCCCCAACCACAGTTCAGAAAGTCATTTGTGTTCTTATTTGTCCTTTTACAAAGTCTGAAGAAAAGAAAAAGATATATATATATATATATATATATATATATATATATGTAAAATATAAAAATATATATGTATATGTAAAAGGACAAATAAGAACACAACTGACTTTCTGAACTGTGGTTGGGGAAACATTTCTTTTATTTGTCATACCAACAGGCCTGATTGTATTTTCTCCATATATATATATATATATATATATATATAGAAGAAGTAGAAAAATAGAAGCATCGTTAGTCAACTATGGTCCTAAGTCCCATTGAACATATTGGTAATGACGGAACTTGCGACCATAGTTTGCTTTGGGAAACGCACCCCAGGTAGTTTAAACTGACTCATTCAAGGTATTCGAAGTGTATGGTGTGTTGTATTCTCTTATCTGTATCCAGTGACTGATGACAGATTAAGGTACTGAATTCGCTCCAGAGAATGGCGCGTTGAGAACTTGTGACATCAATTAGACACTGTTGGCTTGCCGTTCAATCGTCCAACCTGTTTCTTGTTCTGTTGATCATTCTTTCAGTGTATTAAAGCCCTCAGTTCTTTCTGTTCATTGTTCGGTGTTGTCAATGTTAAAGTGTAGTGTGTTTCTCATGCTCCTGGTGTAATAAAAGTCTCTTTATTCATGCATTTTGCATTATCTTCATTGGACTCACTGCACACAACCATGACAGTGTACGTTGTAATTTTTTTGTAAAAAAAAAAAAAAAAAAAATTCACAAAAGGCTTCCAAGATACCTTGTATTGTAACCTATATTTTACCACATTTTAAAATTCCACTTCAATGTTTCAAATGGCATCACTGTAGAGAATAACTGAATACTGTAAATTTTCCAATTAATATGAATACAGTTAGATGAATGAATGCAGTATGCACAATTCATCCATCTGAAAAACATTTGTAATCCAATATCTAATCTAATATGTTGACAGCTGACTTCAAAAGCACATCTGTGGCAATAACGATTTTCCAATTCACTCAAGAACATTTAGTACTTCTTGGAAAAGCTCTTATGTTGGGATGTCAGTCGAGAATTAAACTTGTCTTCTCTATTTTACTGGACAAATAGGATTACTTTCCAGATCATACATGGAGTGTGTTCGTTCAGTATCCACTTTGTTCAGGTGGTAAAAGTACAGTCAGTATGGCTCTAAATAGAGATGTAAGCTCATACTGCTGCATTTTTTAAACCCTCATTTTACTTTTTGAAGTCGTTTAATGAAATGAATGACATAAATTGTTCAGTGCTGTGATATGAGTATGTGTCTGAGCACTGTGCTGGTCTACGCTGATAGTTCCACTCTGCTGCCTTCAGCTCTCACAGGCCAAAGCTGCAGCACTGCTGTTGTGCTGAGATCCACTACAGAAGAGCTCAGCCAACATAATGCAGTTATCACAGCACTCTGAAAGCCCAGGAAAAACAAATCGGTCTCCAGGTACGAATCTGTCTTCCTCTCTGCACTGTTGCTTGAAGACTTTGATCTCCTAGCGGGGATCGCTCGATATCTGTTTTCATGATTTGTCATGATGTCTCTGAAGTACTTGTAAAGCATCAACACATGCATGTGTTATTTCTTTATTTATTTTAAAGGATTAGGTTGTAATCTTCATAAACCCTTAATCTGTAATGGCAAATATGCAAATGACAGACTTTTATAATATACTCAATGAAACAATTGCTGAACTTTCCAGGAGAAAACCAGGCACCTATATACTCATAAATCCCTGGATTTTGTTATTGTTTCCTAGAACTTGGTTACTGTTGCTCAATCAGAGAAGCTTTATAGAATGTCCCATAGAAATAAAAAAAAAATCATTGAACAGCACAATTTTTAGAAAAAAAGTTGGTCAAGTTTGAGTGGATTTTATTTTTTAGGTTGGTTGGAATGAAGACTCTTATTTTTTGCTATCTATTGTTTATAGAAATTAAATTACACAGTATTGTGATTAAACACTAAGAAATCTGCAAATCGGAATCAAAGGCAAACACTTTTCAGAGTCACCTGAAAAAGAAAAAAAAAAAAACTACTTAATTCGACCAGATTTAATATATATATATATGAATATATTTCTGTAACTTTATGTTATTGATATTAACCTACTATAGAGAATAGTAGATGTCCCTCTTGATGTTATACTGGCTCAATTTTGAAACAAGGAAACAATATTGTGTGCATCATAAGTGCCCCGACAACAATGTTTTACCATATTTTTGAATAATATCTGTAATTTTGTATAAAGCTATCTAAACACATGGAACTTATTGTATATTCACCTAGTCCTAACTGAATGAGGAAATACAGAAATATCCATTACATTTTTTGTCAAAATTATGTTTTAATAATATATTTCAAATCAACAATTAAATCTAACAGTCATTTTTAAAATCTCAAATCAGACACACACACACACACACACACACACACACACACACACACACACAAAAAAAACAGGGCTTAGCCTAAGCCAGGATTAGGCCTTAGTTCAATTAGGGCATTTAATAGCTTTTATAAACGTTCACTAGAAAAAAATATTACTGGTGTACATCTTGAGACAAAACAATGGCACTGTCATATTGTTAGATAAGTGAGTGCGAGTTACATTCAGTTAAAAAAGCTCAAACATGCATTTTAGTCTAGGACTAGCTTAAGCCTTGTCTGTGAAACTGGGGGTCAGTCTTTTAGCTGAACTAAAGTTTGTCTGTTTATAGCCAACCCGATCTTACAGCAATTCATATGTATTTTACGAGGTGGCTAATTCGTACGAATTTGTATGTTTTTTGCTAAATCATGTGTATTTTACGAGTTGCCAAATTCATATGAATTCGTACTAATGACCTACACCTTACCCTGCCCCTAAACCTACCCGTCATTGGGGTTTAGACAAATCGTATGAATTCGTATGAGTGACATCATACGAATTTGTACGAATTAGCCACCTCGTATAATACATATGAATTGGTCATGAGATAGCATTGATTATAGCAGATGGCAACTGTTAGGTTAAAAGGGGACCTATTATGCCCCTTTTTACAAGATGTAATATAAGTCTCAGGTGTCCCCAGAATGTGTCTGTGAAGTTTCAGCTCAAAATACCCCATAGATCATTTATTATACCATGTGGTAAGAAAAAACATGCTGTTTTCATGCATGTATCTTTAAATGCAAATGAGCTGCTGCTCCCCACCCCGCTTTCCAGAAGAGGGCAGAGCCTGTGCAACTCCTGCCTCAGATACTCTGCCAAAAACTAAAACATCTGTTTGGTTTTGATTATCATCTCTATCGTGGTCACGCTCACGTGACATTGCAGTTCTTGAAAGTTCATTATCTGCATGCGTTTTAAAGCCATATCAGTCTAAACTTCTGATATATGGTTTTTTGAGTGCACACACCCGAAGCACGCGCACAGAAAGCTGAATGTCAGACGGCGCGTCCAGTGAATATTTAAGTTTTCTTTAACATGTTATTGTGCTTAAACTGTCAAATACACACAAGGTTATGTCAAAAACACACAAATTTCACATAAACACAGTCGGTTATGTCTGTGAACGTAAACAGCAAGTAAAGAAATCGCATGTGTATATTAGATCTGTGTACTAAAGAGAAAACAGAGTAATATACAGTACCTACTGCTTTTAAAGGGATAGTTCCTTCCTTTGTGTTCAACAGAACAAAGAAATTTATACAGGTTTGGAACAACCTGAGGGTGAGTAAATGATGACAGAATTTTCATTTTTGGGTAAACTATCCCTTTAATATGAATCAAACAACAAAAGAAAAACAGAAAATCACTCACTGCTCTTGACTGAAGTAACTTTAGTAGCTTTAATAAGAATACATTTCTTACTTGAATGCTGCTGTTAAATGCTCTGGCGAGGAGATAAAGATGGCGGACTGTGTACAGCTTACTCAGGGCGGCGTCTATGCTAATAGGGCAGATTCTGTCTGCAGTCGTGGGCGGGGCCTCAGTATTTGTGACGTCACATATGCTAGAAACTGCAAATGGCTTGTAATAAGACACTGCTTATAATTTATGGAGATTTTTATCATTATAGTGTGGTTGTGCACACGCACTGCTGACACATTTATGTTCGGACACCATGTAAACCCCTTTAACATTAATGAGAATCCCTTTAAAGTGATAAAGGTGGGGCTTAGCGGAAGGGTCAATTATATGGGGTTAGGGACAGTGGTGTCTCTAAAAGCATATGCTGTTTTCCATTTGCTGCATATGTCTCTGTCCACATCTTTTTGAATGCATTATTTAGCATATTAAAAATGTCTCAGCTGCTGACAAGTCTGGCAGATTGTCCTCCGTGGTGTTTTATTAGATGCCAGAATAGAGACTGTACTGAGGCTGGAAATATTTAATTAGGGACTAGCGCTCTGGCTAATGGTGCAGTGTGTCCCTGCTCCCACACTGCAAGAGATGTCAAACAATGAGTTTACAGAAAGTTACCATCTATAGGGACACGAATGCAGGAACAGATATCAACATAACCTGCACAGAGGAGCTATTCATTGTAGACAACATCTGCTACAAAAACCTGAAACTGTATGTATTTGACCTGAAGCAATTAGAGTCAACAGGCCCAAAGGGAATGAAATGGTTTGTTTTGCCTTCTGAAAAGACCATCTTAGGTCAGGATGAACTTCCTTGCTGCTCCAGACTGGTTTATGCTGGTAACTATCTCTTTTCTTTATCCAAGTTTTTTTTGCTTGTTAGAAATAATTTCATTCATCTCAACACACAAATATATATGAATGATTTTTAGCGAGAGTTTTCATTTGTGACGTAGCAGAATCACAAGATTTAAAGTAAATTTCTCTTCTAAATCCTTAAACCCAATATCCCATGTGACATTCACACATTGAAGATGTAATTTCCTGTGCAGATGATCAACTCCATGGAGAGATGAGACATTATGAAATTAAGTTGGCCTTTATAAGGAGAATGATTACTAAGCTTTAGAAAATCCACATTCAATATGTCTACATCAGGACCATAGATAGATCCTAACAGGGATTTTACACCCTTAGGGATGCAGCAATCAATCTTTTGTGTTAACATCAAATTTTTCCTATCTAATGGGAAAAGGCTTTAGCTTATTGTTCTTGTGTTTTCATGGCTCTAAGCCAGAGCTCTGGGAGTAAACCTGTTCATTTTGATCCCTGCTGCCTATCCTTCATATAGTGAGATCTGGCCCCTAATGTCCACTTATCGACCGTGTGAAGCGGCCAGGCCCCCTTCACACTAGTGAGTGATGGTGAAGAAAATGGACTACTTCTTCCAAGTTTCAGGTAGATATTCCTCAGTGTCTATACTCCACTGCAAGGTTTCCTGCTAAATGTTTAATACGAGTAAACATTATACTATATGTAGCTCTATCTATATAGCTTCTGTGATGTCAAAGCTGAATTTTCAGCATCATTACTCCAGTCTTCAGTATCACATGATCCTTCAGAAATCATTCAAATATACTGATTTGGTGCTCAAGAAACATTTCTTATTATCATTAAAGGATTAGTTCACTTTCAAATGAAAATTAGCCCAAGCTTTACTCACCCTCAAGCCATCCTAGGTGTATATGACTTTCTTCTTTCTGATTAACACTATTGGAGATATATTAATAAATATCCTGATGCATCCAAGCTTTATAATGGCAGTGAACAGGGGTCACAAGTATGAGCTGAAGAAAGTGCCTCCATCCACATCCATCCATTATAAACATACTCCAAACGGCTCCGGGCGGTTAATAAAGGTCTTCTGAAGCGAAGCGATGCGTTTGTGTAAGAAAAATATCCATATTTAACAAGTTATAAAGTATAATATCTAGCTTCCGCCAGACTGCCTTTTCAACGAAAAAACGGAACTGGCGTTGTGTCAGTTAAGCTTTTTCCATAAGTTGAATAGGGAAGGCGTAGGACGTAAAAAAGTTTTACACTTTCTTCATAAGATATTTTACTTCATAACTTGTTAAATATGGATTTTTTTTTTTTTTTTACACAAACGCATCGCTTTGCTTCAGAAGGCCTTTATTAACCCCCCGGAGCCGTGTGGAGTACATTTATGATGGATGGATGTGGATGGAGGCACTTTCTTCAGCTCATACTCGTTGGTCCCGCTCACTGCCATTATAAAGCTTGGATGCGTCAGGATATTTATTAATAAATCTCTGATTGTGTTCATCAGAAAGAAGAAAGTCATATACACCTAGGATGGCTTGAGGGTGAGTAAAGCTTGGGGTAATTTTCATTTGAAAGTGAAACAATCCTTTAATGTTGGAAACAGTGCTGCTTAATGTTTTTGTGAAAAAATAAGTTGGCAAAACTCAAAAAATTTGAGGTAATCAGTTACATCAAAAAATTAAGTTAAGAAATTCAAAGTTTATGTAAGCAGAACTTGTTGATTTTTATGTTGTACTCATACATTTTAATTGCTCTTAACTTGAAATATTTGAGTAGGCTAATTCATATATTTAATTCAAAATTATCATGTAATCTCAACTTAAATATTTTTAGTAGTGGAAACTTGGCTAGTTTTAACCAACTAATTCCATAAATGTTAACTTGCTAAGTGGTAACACAATGCTTTGATATCATAGCATAGCAACTGCTGAATGATATCACCATGATGGTAACCCCTCAAAAAAACCCCACATAACAGAAACTCTAAATTAGCATAGCAAAACATTAAACACTACTTAATCTCCCCCTTAACATTAATCTTGCACACACACACACACACACACACACACACACACACACACACACACACAAAAAAAAACATTATATAATACTTAATTTTAGCATTTACTCTCCCTTTCGAGGGTTTCAGTTAAATATAAGTCTATATTAAAAGAAACAAGTTCATAACACAAATTCAGATTACTTAAAATGTGTCAGTTTTGTGAACTCAAAAGAAAAAGTTCTAAATACTCATAAAAGTTACTTTGAACTAATTTGTTTAATTTAAGTTTGTCCTACTCAAACCAATTAATTATTTTGAGGTTAATTATTAGGGTTTGCAGTGACAGCAGCTTTTAATATAAAATTAAGATTTTTTCTTTTAAGCTAAAATTAATCACAATTAAGTATTCTAATATTGGTAGTACAACTTGGTATGCAACAAGATTTTTTTTTCTTTTGTGCAAAAATCTGAAACGACTACCCAAATTAATGGTTCTAGTGATGGATCACCTGGTTAACACCTGGTTAGTGCACCTGTGACGATCTGAGACTCAGGTGGATGGATGAATTGAGTTCAAAATGGTGATTTGTGGGTTAGCGTTTGCTGATACTGTGGCTCTGCTCTGGAGGTCTTTTTGGATGAGTTTTGCTGCTGTCGGCTAGCAGGACTGGAAACATCCATTCCACTGAGCAGAGAGAGGATGATATCCAAGGAGCTGTGCTTTTTTCACCCTGCAGATCCGTGCCATGCATTATTCATGCTTTATCTTCCAGGCTTAGACCTGCGCCCTGGGCCTTTAGACCGGTATGATCCCTCCATGAAGTGCAGCTAGAAAGTTTAGGTCGTTTCTTCTGTCAGTTTTTGTGGGACCAATTCTAAAGCTCTAAATCAAACAATTTTTTTGACCCCTGCCTTCTAGCACTTGTGGGGCATGGCGGCGTGAAATTGTACAGGCTTTAATGTCTGCAGAGACTTTCAGAGGCTATTACGGCTTTAAAAGCAAAAACCAAGCTGTTAGTGGCTTACTGTAAATAAACACTGTTAGGGTCAGATGGGAGAACGGATGGCACTATAAACATCAGTATTATGTTTCTCGCATTCTCACATGACCTTAACCTGTCATTTTTTCTTCCATTGTGGCGCAACATAATAGAAGCACTGTGGTGTTATAGTCTCAGGCCCATATTATCACATTCTCCTCCTGACACAACAGGGCAGGTCTCATATGTCAGAATTGAGTTATTAGAAAGACCCTGTTTAACTGCTCCTCTGATTCAACATTTCAGTCCATTAGTCACTAGTATCCTCACACCGACAGTTGCATTACCCCAGTGATTAATTCTTGCAGTCTGTTTCCTCTTTTTATGGAGATATGCAAAGGGTGTTATTAAAACGAGAGATTGTAATTAATTTATTTACTTTGCATTTCTGATATACAAGTGAATTTGCCTACTCTGCAAAATCACTTGCAAAAAATATTTTATTGCTCTGAGTTTGCTTTATCAAAGCAAGAGAACCTAATGGAGTTCTCATTAATGTTTCCTTTAAGTATCAAATTGACTGCCATTCACACAGAGAATTTGGCTCAGCATTCCACTGTGCTGCTTTTTCATTGTTTTTTTTTTGTTTTTTGTTTTTAATGTAAATGCTCTATAGACGGACGTCTTAGACGTCTCTTTTGCACTGTCTCTTGCATTGTAAAAATGTTATAAAAATGTGTCTCTAGACCTTGCATTTTTTCCCCATTCCACTACCCTGCGTTTCACATTTTTAATCACAAAAATGGGTTCTGTGTGAACTAGGGCAAGTTCACATAGAATATGTTATACTGCGTTGTTTTAATGGTTTCTTAAACATGCTCGATAGATGTCTTTAAAAGGATAGTTCACCCAAAAATGAAAATTTGCTGTTAATTTACTCACCCTCAGGCCATCCAAGATGTAGTTGTCTTTTTTTTTTCTTTAGTAGAACAGTAAAGAAGATTTTTAGCTGAAACCATAGTCCTTGGTGATTCGTGAAATGCAAGTCAATGGCTACCGTCACTTCGAGGGTCAAAAAACAGAGACAAAACAAAATTAATACCCGTGGCTCCTGATGATTCATTAGCTAGTTTCCATCCACCTATTTTTATGCGCATTTTGGGATATCACATAAAAAAAAACACGCTGGATGGAAATGCCGAGATGCGCATAAATTCTAAAAATGCACTAAAAAACGTATGAGCTCAACTGAGTCGGATATTTTTTATGCGCTACGAAAACATGCGCATAAACTGTCATCGAAACACTTTTACTGAATAAATTCCTTGATGCGCATCAAAAAAGAAACAGTGCAGCATCTGAAATTATGTTTTGGTTATTCTGTAAAACCTGAGCAAAGTCTGTCCATTTTTCTTAGTTATATTTAGCGCCAGTTTATCAGAAAGTGACGATTTTGTTCTCTTCGACTCATTTGATGGAAACTGCTTTATTCACAAATGTTTTATGCGATATTCCAAATTTGCGCACAAGTTACATTCACATCTTTGGATGGAAACATAGCTACTGAAGTCTTATGAAGTGAAACAATCGGTCTGTGCAAGAAACTCAACATTATTTACAACATTATTACCTGTAATCCACAGCCTCGGCAAATGGTTCTGAGCGCGTTCACGACAGTCTGAAGCGCGAGCTTCCTGTCACAGTATGACGTATGTTTACAATTACAGAGATATCAGTTTTTTTCTCTTTCCTATAGGTAACCTTTCTGCTATACCCTTTAAATCTCGGAAGAAAAAAAAAGTAAGTTGCACTGAGTAAACTGTTGTTTACAGCTGTAAACCTGATTCACATTTACCCCAATATAATCACTGATCCTCATATCTGCTCAGCCCATTTTTCATTGTAAAACAGGAGAAAACAGGTTTACTTGCATTTAGACTAATCACAATTCATATACTGAAGGGATAATGCTGCAGTCCGTAGTTCTGATGGTTCATATGGAGATCTGAACAGGCCCTCATGACACCGATGCAGAGTAAGCATTTTACAAGTACAGTAGCTCTGGTTCTTGCACACATTAACCTTAGGCTGTAATTTACATTAAAGTTCCTCAACCTTCCGTTGTCACAAAAGTTCTACAGGCCTTGTTAAGTCCACTGCTGAGTGTCCTCATAAACATTTGAAGGGTTGGGGGCACGGGCCCCAGCTGCTTACTTTTAAAGCCCACTAAGCTCAAGTCCTCTATCATTTATTAATGAGCTCTTAGGAAACCTTGAATTTTTAAAGCAGTGCGGGATGGAGATTAAAATTTAGCCCAAACCGGTTGTCGACAAGCCCATCCGGCTTTTGCTGACTGTCTCGCTCGCTTTCTCTCTCCTCTCTTGCAGTTGTAATTACTCCTAATGCAAATGCTTAATTTATTAACGGAAGGTGCTTTGGGCCGTTTCGCTGTATAAAACGCTCAACCTGTTCCTGCTGTGTGCAAGACTGTGTTTACTGAACACTTCATTTATGCTGTTCCCTCCTGCTCGTGGGGAAAATCACTGAGGGTGACCATGGCTACAGCTCATATAAGTGTGTTGTGTCAGTATTGCAGATAATCTGGGTTTCTACTGCCATTTCAAATGTTGTGAGGACACAGCTTCCTTTTACAACTGCCCTCACCAGCCCATATTTAGAGGGTTTTAAAATATGAAATATGGAAAGTCTATACACAATCACCTCCCATACAAAACTGACTATGCAGTGCTAAATGTAAACACCAGATGTTAAAATTCAGCTGCATCTTATTCAATAAATAATCATGTTGATTTTATAATATATTAATTTTATTATGTACACAATTTCATGTGTAAATACCACAAGCATCATATTATAAAGACAACATGCCGTTTCCAAAAAAAACAAAAAACAAAAAAGCTTTTATATTTCCACTGTTCTAAGGCCAAAACAAATTATTAAAATATTATCTGTTAAAAAATACTGTTTTTACTGTCAATAGATTAAAATAATCATGATTAATCTCATGATTTCCAACCAGTCTCAAGAAAGCAAAATTAAATAGTAATAACATCAAATTTGTAAAATGTTTTTTTTTTTTTTTTTTTTAAATATTGTTAAACATAATTAATTAATAAATAAAAATGGTTAAATTAAATAAGCATTTAGTACTTTATAATAAATTAAAGAAGTATTTTTCTCTCTTATTTATTTGAAAACCTTTGGTTTATATTATATTGAGATCTTGTTACTCTGTGGTCTACAGTTATTCAATACTCTACAGTTATTATTTTGAGGTCATGGAAGCAGACAAGCTGAACAACTTTTCACAGCTAAATCTTTCTTTTTAAAGGCCAGTGGTGAAATATGGATTTTGTCAGACACGGGAGGCACTCAAAGCATGAGTGGCTATTGGGAAGATTACAGTCACTCCATATGCTATATAAGATTTATCCTCAGCACAACCCTCTTTGAAATGAGATCTGGTTATCTGTTCACTGGTAAAACAGTTTTCTTCCACCATCACAATCCTCTGCCTTTGTTGTGGTTTTGGCGAGAAAGTGTAAGGATATTTCCACAAAAATGTGTCTGTACTCCTTTATTAAAAAAAAAAAAAAAAAAGTCAAAAATGAATACATAAAATGATTTTCAAAAATGAATATTCACTCCAAGACAATAAAAGCAACTTGGAGATCTTATTTTTTTAAGGGTACCTATAATGCCCCTTTCACAAGATGTAATATAAGTCTCTGGTGTCCCCAGAATGTGTCTGTGAAGTTTCAACTCAAAATACCCCACAGATCATTTATTATAGCTTGTCAAATTTGCCCCTATTTGGCTGTGAGCAAAAACATGCCGTTTTTGTGTGTGTCCCTTTAAATGCAAATGAGCTGCTGCTCCCGGCCCCCTTTCCAAAACAGGGCAGAGCTTTAACAGCTCACGCTTCAGTTGCTCAACAACAACAAAGCTGGAGAATCTCACGCAGCCAAAATGAGGATTGTCAGTAACGGTGTTCAGCCTTACATTGTTCAAACCGGAGTCGGACACTGATGGAGAGACTCAGGAAGAAGTTACAACTTTTAGAATGCATCTGGACGTTTCTGAACGGTTAGTGGATAAATGTATGTAGTTGCTGTGGAGTTGATTCAACTCATCGACTAGCATGTGCCGTCATGTTAAATGACAGTATGGCAACAACACTACTACAACAACTTTTCCTCTTCTCTAAAGCAGCCCAACATGGCCTCACCCTCTTTGTTGCATGTTCTTGGGGGCAGGGTTTATGTAAATTTTGGGGTTTGTGATGTCACCAACCCGGGAAGAAGCTCGTTGTAGTCCCTACCAGCCATTTGTTGTAGTCCTTAAAAAGCAATTTCTGTAAAAGAAAATATCTCCCTTTGCATTGAACTTTGAGTGCCTTATTGTGAGGCATATTTAAGTGAAACTGCTTCTTGACCAGGAAAAAATGCAGGGCGGGACTTAATTTTGTCCATCGGGAATTGATTGGATGGTTGTGGTTTGCTTTTGGTAGATCTCATGTGAGTGACAGGTTGTCCCGCCCTCACGGCAGTAAAGAGAAGAAGTGTTGCTGCAAGAGGGAGGGGAAGTTATTTTGATTCAAGATTATTAAGCCACATGTATTAAAAAAAAAAAACAATGGCGTGAATGGATAAATCATTTATAATAATTACAGCAATATTCCATAAAAGAACAAGAATTGTTCATTTTGATTTCATGGTGACTTTAAGGATAAATTCGGTTTCTGTTCTTGTAAAAAATCCCCCCTTCTCCTCTGTGAATCTGTTTGGAAAAATTGCAAGGAGACAAAACTGCAATCAGTTCTCGGAGTCATTTTGGTCATGACTTCCATGCGCTCATCAACTTAAGTGGCTACTATTACAATACTAAAACAAGGCTGTTTGATCAGAGAATACGTGCATGCAAAGTCTTGAAAGATTCATTTGGAAGCGTATCCCTTCGATGGGTCAGCAGAATTACACTCGCTATGTTTACCTTAGTTATGTTTGCAGAATGAGTTCAGAGGAATATTTCTTCCCTAGAGTCAAAGTGAGTGACAGTATATTGGCAGCAGGTGTTCTACTGGCGGCCGTCCAATCACAGAGCACGTCTGTGGAGTGTGCGCCAAAGCTGAAGCCAATCAATTTTAGAGAGAAGTGTTGCAACCATCTCATCCTCCAGCTGAGTCCTGTTCAAAGCACTATTCAATCATCTTCCTGAATTGAGTATCACCACCACAATCCACTTTGCAAGAATCCCAAAGCAACCCACATTTCTTTGGTCTTACTCTAAAGAACGTTCATGTGTACAGGACAGTCGAGTCATAATATTTTGCATCAATTTCTTTATTGTAAATGCACTGTGGGTAGAAATTGTATAAAATGTAATATTGCACAATATAAATCAATTGCACTTTCTCAAGGTATAATAATGATGCATCTGTGTTATGCTACAAGAATACGTTATGCAGGTACTGTGCTCCAATTAAACAAGAAGATATTGTGAAGTGACCAACATATTATTAGTTTTAAATATATAACATATAGTTATCAAAATGTCCTTCAAGTATGAAGGTTCTTGGGCTACCAGCTAAATACAGTGTTTGGCACTGTAGTGAACGTGTTGAAGACGTTTGACTTGTGAATATCTAATACAAACACTGTTTAAAGCTAAATAAATGCTAAGCACAGATTGTATATACATAGCCCTCTATGTGTAACCTGCTTTATTAAACTTCCCAAATTGTGTGTTGTGATCGTTTCATTACATTGCTTTAGGTGGGCAAACAAGCACAAGATTTCAGTGATTGACTGCCATCATATTCAAATTTAATTGAGCAAATGACACGTCAGCTCGAACAGAGTGTGTGTGTGCTATAGGATAGAGGTTATATATATTGTTTTGTGTTCTGAAGTTGTGCACTTTCCACCATATAACACGAAACAATGTTCATCTAAATAGATTTACGGTGTTCTCATACTTTTTCATCATGGGACATATTATATGTAACCAATTTCCAGCCAATTTAGTCATATTCTCAAGCATCTTTATGAGTCTGAAAAATATATTTACTGAAAAACTGACCTGGGTTTCATGTTTATCCTGTAAATACAGCGTCATATTCCCAAGAAAATATTTTCAGGCCTGAAATACTGCAACACTGTTAATTTCCTTTCTCATGGCCCAATTTTTTTCTTATGGCCCATTATTTGATGCAGAAATCTATATAAATTAAAGACAATTCACAGTTTCATAAAACATTTTTCTACTTTTTTTTTTAACAGCAACTGTGTAAACCCATTTTCATTTATACATTTACAGCCTAACCTTTTCTGACATACTAACTGCACATCCTCAACATTTCTCCTCAACATTTTTCAGGAAAAATATCTCTACAAAGTCATCGATTATTACTGCATGCTGTCAACTGATTCTGCTTTTACTCACTAGGTATAACTTCATTTATTTTGTCATTGAAACATAACCAATTTTCAGGTGAGAGTCTTTCGAAAGAAAGAAAGCAAGAAAGTAAGAGACAGAGGTATATCTCAGCTATCAAATCTACTTTATAACTCTCAAAAGTTTGTGCTTTGCTGATTAGATGTCTTTGATGTACGGCTCCAAAGTAGTTTTGTGGCAAACTATCATTTAGCTTTGAAGTTTCTTGTCGCCTCTGCGGGGGATCCTAAATAAAACAGGATAAATGTAAAAAGGAGAGAGAGATCTCAGAGTTAAACACTGGAAAATACACACACACACACACTGCATCTACAAACACCCCTGCTCTCTTACCTTGCTAACTTGTCTAAACCTAAGGATCATTGTGTAATCCCTTTGGAAAACGTGAGATCAGGTGAATTCAGCAGTTCCCAAACTCAGAGGGTTTATCAGAGGGTCATGGTTAGAAAACAACTGTTATTCCTTATAAAAATCCAGTCGCTCAATGGATCCCAATGACGCATGTTCCAAAACGGTGGCTAGCAGTAAGCATTTCTCCATGTTTATCCATTTAGTAAAGCAGAATTCCACTAGAATTTGCTCGTTGTGGTGGCCTGATGGTTTAAGGTTTCCTGAATCCATATGTTAGAGGAACCAGAGTTTCCATCGAGCGTGCTTCTTGGACTCAGTCTTGGACTTACGTTTGGGTGTGGAGGTGAACACTTCGTGTGTGTAAGGCAGAGACGGGTAGGACGGCTCTTCTAATGGACACAGTCTCTTCATTAAGGGCTGCAGTTTGTCTTCTTGAAGTTTAAAATCTAGTTCCACACTAAAAGAGAAATAAGGGAACATTTTAGGTGAGGATAATGTAGAGTAGAGATCAAATCAAATCAGATTACACTGTCTGAATGGGGGTCATATTGAAGTCAACAATAAATCAAATTTGACTCCATTTACTTATTTTAAATTCATTTACTTTGTCTTATTGTGCCCATTTCATGATCGCAAAATGCTAGTGCATCAACATTTTTCGAAAACAAAAAGTTTGTCTTCATAATTTTTCATCAAAATGGAATAACTTGCACCACCTTTGAAACAACATTCCTTTTTAGTTAACATCACTATAACAAGCTGTTTTGATAGTATTAAAATAATATAATTGTAACGGTTGGTTGCAAGAAGGGAGAGTAGAAGCAGGATCTATTTGCAGCTAGTGATGGGCACTTTCGAAACACTGTTTCATGAACTTTTACGAATCTTGTTGTTTCGAATGAGTGGTTTGGAGCGCGTATCAAACTGCCAAAGTTACGTGATTTCAGTAAACGAGGCTTCGTTACATCATAAATGTTTAGCTAAAAGTTTCGAAATTTCAATGGTTCGCCGCTGATCTCTGTGAACCCATGAATCATGTGGATTCACTGAGATTGTCCCCCATTGTCTATTGTTTTTTATCTGATCTCTGATAAGTTTTATACATTTGTAGACATTTTAATGAGGCATTTGTATAATTAAAAGCAATAATAGTAGTTAATAGTCACTTATTGGCCTGTTTAGCTGAGCCATCCATAGAAAAAAAACAAAACATGACCTGGAAACTGATAAAAAGAACACGTATTATACAGACACACAATATTTAATGGTATTAGATGATTAGTTCATTGCATTAAATAGATTATACTTTCAATAAAACATTTGCAATGGATTTGTAAAAGCCATTTCTATGCATGTTTTGTTGCATTTACACTGTTTTGACCAGCGTGTGGTGTTTCAAACGCTTCGAAACAGTGAATCATTTTGCGAAGCAATTGGTTCAATTGATTCAAAGCTTTGTTTCTCCCACTATTTGCAGCAACTTTAATTAACAATAGATAACAAAACACTCTGAAACAATGGACAGGAACAGAAGCACACAGGAGAAAACAAACCAAACTATACAGCAACAAGAACGGACAAAAGCCAACTGAAAATGAGGTCTATATATAGACAGGTTAACTGATGAAAAACAAGGCACAGGTGGGACTAATCAATCAACTAATGAATCACTATGACAACAAATGCAAACAACCAAGTTAAACAGAAAGGAAAAACAGAAAACAATGAGAACCAAACGAAAAGTCCATGAAACATTAAACTGAAACAAGACTGCACGTTACAATGATATTACTTAAAAACATTTTTAAGCATTTTACATTTTTTTAAAGAAATTAATAATTTAATTCAGAAAGGATGTGTAAAAATTGATCAAAAGTGACAGTGTCACATGTAAAAATATTTCCCAATTTTACTGTTTTTACTGTATTTTTGATCAAATAAATGCAGCCTTGGTGAGCAGAAGAGACTTCTTTCAAAAACATTTAAAAATCTTTCCGACCCAAAAGGTTTTGAACAGTATATGGTATATTGTTTTAATTTTATTTATTTTAATATCATTAGATAATTTTAGTCAATCACCAAATAGGCATTGTTTTACACAATTATAATGATCAATTCCCAATGGATAAAATCTATTTTTTTTTTTGTTTTGACTTGTGACTTAGTTTTTTTATTTTAATACATAATGTTATGAAAGTACATTGAGATGCAAATGCCTTTTCATGTTCGGGTTCTGTTTGTCTAAGCAAATGTTATGCACGTATAGCACCTCATTCCTGACCTCTAACATCATGACTAAGCTGTTTAGCTCAGCCTCAGTGTATGTGTCTATGTATGGGTTTGACTGTCCTCGCACAGCCATCTGACCTAGTCTTCCCTCTAAAGTCATAATCCCATGACAATCAGATGATTCCTGATGATTGCAGTAGCTAAACTCCCAGATTAACCGTCAGAGGCAGCTTTAATCTGATCTAAATGAAATCATTCACAAAGCAGTGTCTGACTCATCAGTGTAAAGAACAGAGACAGACAAACCAATCACACACAACTGCCCCATTTTTCACTTTCCTGCACAACAAATGAGTGTATTGGAAATCAATGCTGTTTGACTCATCAATTACATCCATTTATTTAGATTTGTACAAAAAAGATCTCTCTGACCAAATTGCAGCATGGGAGTCAATTATGTTTACACTGGGGGTTTATTTGGTTTGCGGTAAGGAATGCTACATTTATGACAATCAAGCCTTTTGGCTTTCATTTACAGTTTTCTATTGAATAACACACACATTTCGTTTAATTAAAGGATGCTATGGTGAAATGCACACATTAAAGCCCTGGGCATACGTGCACAGTCGAACGCACAGCCTTGCAAAGTATACTTAATTTGACTCGTACACGTACACAGGCGTTCGACGCATGCGTAGTTTTGAGCAATCTCTCGCCACGAGTTACAACCCATGTTAACATCTTTGTATTCTTTCATGTTAATGAGGGTACTTTTTTAACCTCTTCGCACAATCTCTCATCTATGTAGGCCTCCATTGTCGCTGTAGCTTGCATGAGTTCTGGTCTGTTCTGTTTATGCAATTTTTATTTGACTACCTTGTGAACTGACGACCCCAGGGCACGGTTGCCACCTTGTGGATAAACTTATTGCAAAAAAATTAAATGCGCATGTGCGATCTGCGCGTACAAAGTACGTGTGGTTACAAAAATCCGCCAGTGCGTGTACAGTATGCGCATATTCTTCTGATGACGAAATTCGTGTCACTATATGCTGACCCTCGCATACGCGTAAAAAACAAAAAAAAAAAACAAACTTTGGGCTTAATGTTTTGTTCATTATGGAATTTTGCATTGAATTTCCAAGCCTTTAAAAATACGATAGTGCTTTATCACACATCCACACAAACAAACCCTAAACCAAGGACTTTTTCCCAATACATATGTTCTGTGACAACCAAGCGCACCAAAAACAGACTAAAACCCACGGAGACAAAGTGATCTGCATCTCATTTTCAAGTCTGTCCTGGATTTTCACAAATGATCAGAAAAACTTCTCTGGCATGATATATTTAGAAGCTGCAGTGTTTGGTTTGCCTATTTACAGAACTTGTGAAAGCGCAGCGATTCTCGGCAGACTCTCTGAGGGTGAAAGAGAATGGAACGGCAGTGTGTTCCTGCTCCAGGTTGAGCTAAACTACACTCAGCAATTAATCACAGGACAAACCTGAGCAGTTACCTTGTGTATACTACCGACAGGGGGGAGTGAAACATATGGGTGGCTGGTGAACAATGCACAACAAACAATTGCAGAATCTGCAAACCTGGCTCAAAATAAAGAGGATGTCTTAAGGTTATCCTATATTGTGAAAAAATGTTCTTTATTTTCTGTTGTCCCAGATAGGGTTTTGCAACAACAAATGCTGATTATCAGTTCAATTCATTCTCCATAGTCATTCAAAGCAAATATGATTTTGTAATATGATATTGTTGACCAAAAAGAAAACCTTACTATAGAAAAAAGACAAAATGTAAAAGGCTATATTACGAGTTATATATGACATTACTCATTATATTATATTATATTATATTATATACTAGGGGGCTGTTGAATGCTTAAATCTAAGGTGTGCAATTATTTTCAGGGAAACACACGGCTAAAGTAGTTCCAGGCAGGTCTTGACCGCATTACAGTTCCATATCATTTCGCCAAATGATTTCATTTATTTCAAAGGTCCTTATGCCCGGTTCAGATTAAATGATTTTATCCCGATTTTGCAATGATCTGCTTGACGTAGGGTGTCATGGTGATTCGTAAACGACAATGGGTGTCGGGACGCAAGATTCGATCGTTTCAGCTCGTGTGGTGTGTCATAGTGGACGACAACCAATGCCGCATCTGCGATGTTTCACAACATCACAACAGAAATACTAGCATGTGTAATTTTTTTTTTCTGTTGTCCATGACGGGTTCCGTCACATGTATGACACTGGCCAATAGGAGCACAGAAGCGCCTTCCTACATGCTTTCAAACATGCCGAAACAAAAGAGAGACAATGGTATCGTTCCTGCTAGGTGGAATTTTACAATGGAGGAAATGTTTGTGGAGCTTTGTCATGTTTCCCATAGGGACTTCCGCAACAGAGTAAAAAACAAAAAAAAAAACAAAAAAAAAAAAACATATATGTTACCTCATTTTTTTTTTTTTTTTGGGAGGAAATCCAAATATCCATGCAATCTAGATACGTGTCCACTTTTGGATAAGACATAGCAAAACACGCCGCTAGCCATTGTTTGTTTACGCTCACGGCACCTTCTGTCAGTCGATAGTCTCGCCTTCTTGATGACAGCACGCATGTTGTTAAAGACGGCAGGCGATGAATGGTCGGGTAGCAACTTGTAGTCTGACATGTTTCTTGTCCACAACACAAGATTTTAGGAGTCAAATTCGAATAATCTGACACAGTGACTATCGTAACCGGCAAAAATATTGTGTAGTCTGAACCCGGCATTACAGCCTACAACAGCAAAAGAACCAAAACCCACGACACTGACCAAGCAAATAAATATAGTAAACAATAGAATAAAAACGACAAATTATTTCAATGTTTTTCTACAACAATATTATGTTTTATTATGTATGGAAAGCACATTTTCTTTTTACTATTCTTTCTGATTTTATCAGTTAAATAGTTTAACAACTTACAAAGCTACATGCCATTTCTCACTAGCAAGGTTATAACGCCGCTGTCCTTGGAGCAGATAAACTTACAGTTTCACTATTAGTGGAGATGCTGCTGCCGAAAACTGTTGAGAGACGCACAGACTCAGGTAATTCACATACGCTTAATCAATTTCTTCTCTCTAATGACTACATTAATAACTGCATTAGTCTGCTATCAAGGCTCAAGCCTCTGTTACTAGCTCTAAAAAGACATCAGCAATGGAGGCTTGGGATTAAATGCGTTAAGAAATCAGCCCTACATACAAGTAGCGTTTTAAGGACAAAAACCTGACAAATGTCTTGAAATACATCTGAACAATGTTTTGAGGTGTGGTAACCGTAGTATAAGTGGAATAATTGACTCTGGGCCATTGAATTATTAAAAAAATAATGCACTCTCGAGGTGCAACCGATTCGCGTCATGGCGCGAATTCTGTTTCTAAAAATCTGTATTCTGTTTCTA
Source organism: Mylopharyngodon piceus (assembly GCA_039654765.1). Taxonomy (NCBI): domain Eukaryota; kingdom Metazoa; phylum Chordata; class Actinopteri; order Cypriniformes; family Xenocyprididae; genus Mylopharyngodon; species Mylopharyngodon piceus. The sequence goes on from CM077449.1 coordinate 7,223,443, forward strand.
AAAATGTTTTTGTAAAAAATAATAATAATGTTAATACTGTGCATAATTTTATTAAAAAGCAATTTATACAATATTTTGACTAAAATTTAAATAATTTGAAGTATCTAAAGGAATAGTTCACCCAAAAACTCTTATAATAATAATAATAATAATAATAATAATGTACATTGAATGTTCATGAAAAAGAGCAGCAATTTATACACTTTAATAGATACTTTGACAAAAAATAAAAATAAAGGAATAGTTCACCCAAAAACTGTTATGCCTTTCTAAACCTTCATGGTGAAATTTTGGAAAGGAGCAGATTGGATGTGGAAAGACAGTCATGTGGGTTTGGAACAACATGAGGTTGAGTAAATGAATTTTAATTGTGAGCTTGTGTGAATCGTTTGGCTTCAGTAAATTCACAGGTATTTAATTTGAAATTGATTTTTAATAAACCGCTGTGGGTATGAATAGTTGAATGTGAAAATAACTCCCAGTTGTTAACATCAAATATAAGTGACCCTGGTTCTTGCTCAATTATTTGCTTCACTGCTTTGCTGTAATGCAGAAATACACACACATTCTACATACAGTCAAACTCAGGGGGCCGTAGACATGGAGCTAAATATTTAATAACAGTTACACTGACGTTATCCTTTAGGTATATACAAATGTTCAGCTGTGAGTCAATGACAGGATACAAACACAGCATGTCAGATGCCACAAATATTACTGCAGGGAAAAACTGTAATAAAGCTCAATCTTGGACACAACAATGTCAAATATTATGTTCAAATACGAGTCCAGATCACAACTGATTTTAGGAGGAGGCCTAAAGGTTTTTATCTGAGGCTGGTGCAAGGGATCAGATGGATCATTTTTGAGGGTTTTACGGAAGTGAGTGGATTATTATCAAGCTCTGTAATTTTTGCTTGAGCGGCACCGTAGTCCATCCCTGCTGTGCACATTGCTGGGTAACTCTGGCACTTCTTATTCAATCTATCCCGCTATACCCGCTTGTGTCCATTTGTCTGGATTCGAGTGGTCCTGCGTGGACAGGTCAGGCCAAGGTTGTGCTGAAGGACAGGCCCGTCATGTGACTGATGGCCATGTTGTACTTGCAGTCTTGGAAAGGCAGCGGCAGAGTAAACTTATCCTGTCCACTATGCCACCAACAGGCATCACAATCAGCACTTCCTCACTGGCCGCTCTCCCAGCTCAGGGCAGGAAATGAGATTTTTGGCAATCAGACAATCAGACTTCCTTTTGTCTACTGTTTCCTCTTCTCTGTTTGGTAGTGAAGAGCTGATCTGCTAATTAGTGCTGAGTGCAGCACGCAGTGTTCAGCACCAGTGAGCTCCGGCATCCAAACGCAAAAATCTTCACTGTCTGGGTCAATCTTACTATGCAGTATGAATATTTTTATCATATATAGAGGGGTCCAAATGTTCGTTAAAATAAAGAAAGAAATAAGAACTAATAATAATACAAAAGGTATATTAAATTCTGACATTCTTGTACATTTTCCAAACTTTTCACTTTAAAAGTCTCCAAATCTTTTTTAAACTATTATTATGAATTAAATAATAATAAAGCAACAGGAGCATTTTCACTAGTGGTCCCAGACATATGGACCCCACCATATAGCTTAATATGTGTTTATTTAATATTTCAGAATTAAACAAGTTTTTGTTTTCTTTTATTACTTAAAGGCACAGTATGTAAGTTTCGCCTCTAGAGGTCGCTTATTCAAAACTTTAACAAAGGCGTAGCTTGAATATGCATGGAATCATGGGAGTTGTCGTCTTCACCTCCACAGCTGATGAAAAGCAATCCAACAGGACAGTGCAGAAATCATGTTCATTGATGAGGTAATGTATTGTTTTATTAAAGTTACTGTGGTATGAAGCAGGGCGGGGCCAAGAGCCATGGGAGCGGAATAAGGCCGGTGGAGCGAATGCTAGACACCTGTGCGACCGTGTTTTGAGTCCTACAGAGGAGCTCCGGAAGGATATAAGAAGGAATAATGACAGTGAAGGGCGAGAAAGGACCAGGACATTTTATGTTGCTGTTTTTATTATGCTTATATGCTGCAGTCGGCCACAGCCACTTCTTTAGTTTTGTTGTTAATGTATATTTCACAATTAAAGTTACATTAAACGTCCACCTCCTTCTTACCTGAACTTGATCATTGTTACTCATACAGGTCACTTTATTTGACAAATTAAAATTGTGGGGTACCGCAGCGGTGTTTTACTTGGTCAAAACAATCATACTAAAAATACATTTGAGTGTGTTGAAAGTTATGTTATAACGTTATTCTGTGTGTTCGCTGAAATAAGACACTTGTTACACATTACAGTAAGCTAGATCAATATCAGAATATATTAATAAAAGCTGGATGACTTGTGTTGCTAAATGGCAATCAATTAATTTTAAAATATATTGTACGGTGGAGAAAATGCTGTATTACTGTTACTATAAATAAAGCTCTTTCTGATTATGCTATGTTAGCCACTTGACAAAAAAGTGTAGTCTCTGAGGCATGGTACAAACATGTTACTCGTGGTAAATCAAGAAAACAAGAGATTCAAACAATAAGACTATCCATGTTGAGATCTATAACAATGACTAGTTTTCTGTTAATAAAAGACTCTAAACAGTTGCTCGCCTGTCTAATAAAAACATGTAACATCAAAGCATCTTTGGTGTTTTAATGGTTTTTACAGAAGTAAAATCGGCATCATTGACAGGTGACGCAATGACCGGTCCGTCATGGTCCATTACACTGGTTAAAATTGCTGATTTTTCTGGATTTAAACATTGCTGGAAACATTTGGGATAATGTAAATACACAAGTCAGCAAAATAACACTGTTCTAGTGGTTTTTGGATATTGTAATCCAAAAATCTTACATATTGCATCTTACATATTACATACAAAAACAATCTTACATATTACATACAAAAACTTGTTTAATAATTATCAAGTAGGTGACCATAAATATAACTTCCAAAAGTTCATTAAGAAAATCTCTGATCAATATTTCAAACTAAACATTTTCTTAGCAATATTAATTGCCAATTAAATTAGTTTTTTCTGTGTACTTTTTTTTTATTTCACATTTTCAGTTTGTTTATTGCTTGTGTTTGATATATTCCTTTGTTCAGTTTCCCGCCACTCCTTTGTTTTCATGGTCATTGTCTTTGAGTTCATTTGTTTGGTTGTGTTTGATTAATTATCTCGCTTCAGTTTGTTATTTAAGCTGCACCCTTGCCTGCACTCTTTGTCCAGTCACTGTTGTGTTTGATGTGTTTGCAACTACCTGTTCTCCTGTCTTTTGAGTTCTAATTAAACTTCTGAGATTTTGGAACCTGATTCATCTGTCTTCATCGGTCTGCCTGCATAAACCGTTACAATATCATTGCTTCTCAACTTTCTTGACTCAAAGGCCCTCTGTTGTTAAACACAATATTTAAAGGCCCCCTTACATATAGGCTATGATATTTCCAGTATTTCTGCTGTAATTATGGCTTTTTTATTAACAGAAACTGGAAGAATTGATATTAAATTAACCACAAGTAATTTTGTGATTCCATAAACATCCTGCGGCCCCCTTGGAAGTTTGCTGAGTGGGCCCCAATATCAATTTCCATCCTATTCCTCATTTGTTATATCCTTCTAACTAACAAAAGCCTCCAGGATGACATGATCCTCCAAGAACTGACATCATGTTGGGACAACAGCACAAACATCAAGTATTAGCTTGAACTCTGTGATGTTTTCTCAGTCATTAGTTGATTTGTCTAATTTTCAAAATACATAAATCAATTTGATTTTATAAAAATGTCAAAAGATGATTAAAAATATTAAAATTAACTTTAAAATTATTAAAACATCCATATTATCTGACCAATCAGAGCAAGGTAGACTCATGGAAAGGAGGGGTTTAGAGAGACCGAATCTTCAAATCAAATGTTTCAGACTGTTCCGAATTCCGGAAATGTTGGGACGTTTTTTTAAATTTGAATAAAATGAAAACTAAAAGACTTTCAAATCACATGAGCCTATATTTTATTCACAATAGAACATAGATAACATAAATGTTTAATTTGAGAAATTTTACAATTTTATGCACAAAATGAGCGCTGAATGCTGTTAACACACTGGAAGTCTCCCTCCTCTTTAGCCCTGTGGACACGGCATCCGTGATTTCCAACAAGAATGTCAAATTTGGACTCGTCTGACCATAGAACACGTTTCCACTTTGAAACAGTCCATTTTAAATGAGCCTTGGCCCACAGGACACGACGGCGCTTCTGGACCATGTTCACATATGGCTTCCTTTTTGCATGATAGAGCTTTAGTTGGCATCTGCAGATGGCACAGCGGATTGTGTTTACCGACAGTGGTTTCTGGAAGTATTCCTGGGCCCATTTAGTAATGTCATTGACACAATCATGCCGATGAGTGATGCAGTGTCTTCTGAGGGCCCGAAGACCATGGGCATCCAATAAAGGTCTTCGGCCTTGTCCCTTACGCACAGAGATTTCTCCAGTTTCTCTGAATCTTTTGATGATGTTATGCACTGTATTTGATGAGATTTGCAAAGCCTTTGCAATTTGACGTTGAGGAACATTGTTTTTAAAGTATTCCACAACCTTTTTACGCACTCTTTCATAGATTGGAGAGCCTCTGCCCATCTTTACTTCTGAGAGACTCTGCCTCTCTAAGACATCCCTTTTATAGCTAATCATGTTACAGACCTGATATCAATTAACTTAATTAGTTGCTAGATGTTCTCCCAGCTGAATCTTTTCAAAATTTCTTGCTTTTTCAGCCATTTGTTGCCCCCGTGCCAACTTTTTTGAGACCTGTAGCAGGCATCAAATTTGAAATTAGCTCATTTAGTGGATAAAATTGTAAAATTTCTCCGTTTAAACATTTGTTATGTTATCTATGTTCTATTGTGAATAAAATATTGGCTCATGTGATTTGAAAGTCTTTTAGTTTTCATTTTATTCAAATTGAAAAAACGTCCCAAACGTTTTTTTTTGTTTTTTTTACATTGGATGCATGTAAACTGCATGTAAAACTATTGTAGAACACCTCCAAAACAAAATTAGGAACCTTTAATATACTGTAGCATAATAGGGCCACTTTAACTCTTAGGTATACAGAAAATGGGGGTTGTGAGTCCAAAAAAAAAATTGTCAAATGCAATTGTTACTCTTGCTAATAAACATTTTTCTGTGAATGCAGTTATATTTATCACTCTAAAACAGGACTGACGACCATATTCTGCTGCTGTGTGAATGTAGCCATTGTGATTAGATGCATTTCTCTGAGCCGCAAGAGTGTTAGGCTGAGAAATAGAGGGAAAGAACGGGAACACTTTCCTACATTTTGAGAAATCATCTGGAGCCTGTACAAAGCACACGATTTACCCAGTTTATTCCTGGTTCATAAATACTTAATGGAAACCGACTCGCTGCTTATAATGAGAAATATTGCAGCCTTTGAAAGTGAGAGGAGGATATCTGCATCACACCATCTCAATAATTGATGCACGAAAGACACTTACAGTAATCCGCTTGGAAATAAACAATGCAATATAAAATACCATGTACAGATCCAATTGGAAAAAAACCCAACTGTATCATGTTGGCATCATTAATGGGCCTTTTTCATAAGCTCCTAGCAGGAAGGGTATTGCCAAACGTCTGTAGATACCCACTGGGCCGCTGTGAGACGTGACACAAAATAAATGAAGTTGGAAGGAAAAAGGTGCTAAATGCGAACTGTAGGAATACCACAGGGAGTTATCTTGGACACAGGACGTGCAGAAAAACTGATGGTTGCCACTATATCAAAACTCTAATAGTTATTTTTGTCCTACTTCTGATGAATGAGTCATGCCTGTCTCCTGTCAGCGTACCCTGAGGACAGAGGCTGCGGCAGGACGGCCACAGGTCGGGCTGTTCATTCTGTCGCTATCTGTCTCCCAGTATGTGTCCAACTACAGAGGCATCACAGCAAAATCACACCATGCTGGCTGCAATACTCTAACATATGAGAATGTAGAAAAATAAAGAAGTGCATGTACCTGGATGTACATATAAAACACAGGTGCAAATGTTTTGAGGCACATGGGCATGCTGATACCATTTTGTCTTTACATACACAGAAGTTTCAAAAGATTGTGCGTCAGCTGTTTGCATTGCCATATATTATGCAGCCGACCCATTTAATTTATTTTAAACTCTTTATTTATCTCCACACAACTGGATTATTTATTCATTATTTGTCTTCAAAAGAAGAGAGAAAGTCATTCAGGTTTAGAACGACATTAGGGAGAGTAAATGATAATTTCCTGTGATATTTCTATCAATGCTTCAGCAGTGACACCATTAACTTACAGTGCAAGACCTCATAATGCCAAGTAGGCTTGCTTTTTTAACCAATTTGTGCACATGCTTAAGAGAGCATATTCAGCGAGTCATGTGGTTCAGTGAAAAAATAAGTCCCTGGATTATAAAGCCAATGCTGTTTTTGCCATATGTTCTGGTGCACTGGGCTTTTGATAAGAATCTTTGTAGCCATGTTCTTTGAGATATGAGTGCCAAACAAAGGCACTAAGAATTTGAGCTTAGTTGAGCTGATGCAAACGCGGAATGAGAATCGAGCATCAAGACTCTAGTGAAGTGAACTAAAGGTTCAGTTACAACTAAAACTACCCACAGTATATGCTGTGCAATTTGCTTATCATACTCACTACACACATAGCAAAAATCAGGGTCATTCTTTTTTTGTGTTTTGCACAAAACTGCAAATGGCAGGGCTGACCGGTAATACAGTATATTGCTATTGCTAGTCTTCCATTTTCTCCTAGAATACCTTTTTAATCTGCTATTTGCATCCTTATTTTTAATTTTCTTAACAAGGTTGTGTGGTTGGGCTTTTCATAAGTCTATATTAGCTGAAAGGTGCTTAACTGTTCATGAATATTTTATTGCTCTTTTCAATAAATTTAGCAGTATAAATTCAAAGACTAAGGCCAGTTGTGTAGTGCACAGACTGAAATAAAAAATATAACCTGTATGAGTATATTTTATAACTATATATTTTTTTTTTTTTACATTTTTATAGTAATACAACATATTATAATTAATATAATATAATATGTTACATTCATGTCTTTAGTTTAGTTCATAGTTTCTTAATCATGTTCTGTTTAGTTTCTTTGTCATTGTTTTCGCTGTCACTATTTTGCCTGAGTTCTAGTTTGTTGGTTGTTTCCATGGTTTCTGATTAGTTACACACCTGTTCCATGTTTCGTTAATTATCTATCCTGTTTTCTTTGTTCTCTGTTCTGTGGTAACGTTATATGTCACTGTGTAGTTCTTGAAGTGTTCATTAGTATTGGTATTAGTAGTGTTCATAATCTTAGAATTGTTCATCTTTTCTCTGCATCATGCATCTCATCTTTGGATTTAGCTATACTGCTAACCGTGACTATAATATTATTATATTATATAATATTAATAATATAATATAATATAATATAATATAATATAATTCACTTCACAGAAACAGTCCCGGTTTAGTACTCAATGACACCTGATAAATATAAGCTTTCAGTGATGCCAAGGTTTGGTAGAGAAAAACACCATAAATAGTTTGGGTTGAGTGAAGGATGTGTCATTGTTAAATGACATAAAACAACAATGTGGCACAGTATGCTGCAGCCAGCATGCTGTTCTCTTACTGTCTCTTTGACAAAGTTGTGATGGAAGAACAGTGAAAGCTATCTTACATCATGCTGGCATCCATTTTAAACCCTGTATAAGTCTGTATGGGTCATGTGGAGTACACTGAATGAGCAATGAACTTTGACCTTGTAGGCCTTCTTCTCTTGTCCATTAGGATTTGTGAGCAGTTAGATGTACAGGAATGTCAAAGTACTAGTATATTAGTATGAAGCTGATACTAAAATAAGAAAACAATGTAATGATATTGATAATGATGCATGCCAGTTGATTAAATGTCTTTATTTTACATTTAATTAAATCTCAGATTTTTAACTGATTAACAGATTTTTGACTGTTTACTTGAATACTGCTGTTATATGCCTGAAATGCCTAAAAGTACCTTTTACTCTATTGAGAAATACTCATTGGTGGAAGAAGTACACAAATCAAATCAAATAAAATATTACTCCTGTACTGCTTTTCAATTTTACTGGAGTAAAAGTACAAAAGTACTTTTTTTTTTTTTTAATGTACCTAAGTATTAAAAGTAAAAAGTAGGGTACAATGGAGCTAAAGGCGCACCAGGGTAAAAGGCGCATTTGATTTAATTATTAAAATATTTAAATAATTAAATATTACTATTAAATGTACACTCTAAAAAATGTTGGGCTGTTTTAACCCATCTTTGGGGCAAATATGGACAAACCCAACCATTGGTTTAATTTGTTTTATCAAATTTTTGCTAACACTTTAGTTTAGGGTCCAATTCTCACTAGGTGCTTATTAGCATGCATATTACTAGCATAATGGCTGTGGTGACTACAGTGGTTCAACCTTAATGTTATGAAGCGACGAGAATACTTTTTGTGCACAAAAAACAAATAAAAATAACGACTTTATTAAACAATTTCTTCTGTTCCCTGTCAGTGTCCTATGCAGTTCACATAGTAAACATAGTGCAGCGTTTCCGGGTTCTACGTCAGAACGCCGGCTATTTTTGTGGGGGTTTTTTGCAAACCAAAAGTATTCTCATCGCTTTATAACATTAAGGTTGATCCACTGTAGTCACGTGGACTATTTTAACAATGTCTTTACTACCTTTCTGGGCCTTAAACGCAGTAATAACGTTGCAGTCTATCGGAGGTCAGAAAGCTCATGGATTTCATCAAAAATATCTTAATTTGTGTTCTGAAGATGAACGAAGGTCTTACGAGTTTGGAACGACATGAGCGTGAGTAATTAATGACAGAATTTTCATTTTTGGGTGAACTAACCCTTTAACAACTGCCTTACTAACTATTAATAAGCAGTAATTAGCAGTCTATTGAGTCAAAAGTCTTAGTTAATAGTTAGTTAATAGTGAGAATTGGACCCTACTCTAAAGTGTGACTGAATTTTTAAACCTAATGGTTGGGTTTGTCCATATTTGACCCAAACATGGGTTGAAACAACCCATCGTTTTTAAGAGTGTAATAATTAAGTAGGGCCAATGAAATAAATATGTTATATAAGAGTTTTGCTATGACACAGAGACTTGTGAAATTTCACTGATATTGGTATCAGCTACTGAAAGTGGTTCATAACAACCCCATAGTGCAGAATGACATGCTCTGTCTGACCGCAAACACACACACACACACACACACACACACACACACACACACACACACACACACACACACACACACACTGATTCACTTACCCCAACCAAAGCAGGGACCACCTTTCCCCTCTTCACCACCTCATCACTTTGGTATCTATGACAACCACATCATCCTCAACAATACAGGTCTCTCTCTCTCTCTCTCTCTCTCTCTCTCTCTCCCCTCCCGTTTCAGCTCAGTATTCCTCTCATACTTATGTCACAGTGTGTCCTCTTCTGTGTAACCTTCCAATAGTAGGTTATAGGGGATCTCAGGAAAAGGCATTAAACTGCAATTTAAAACCACTATGTTGCTCATCCAAACTCACTGTTCTTCCACTGTGAACTGTTTCTACCGGAGAAACAAAACCAGTTATAGCTTTTGCGAATCAGATCCTTCAATTTCATGGTTTGCTTAACAAACAGAAGCACCCCTGAGCAGAACGAATGAATATTCACGATAAACATACGAACAATCAAATAAACAGTCCTTTAATACAGATGTTAACAACATTATCATATCTTACTGGTGCAAAATCACAAATTTGTTTTGACATTAAGACTTTTTATTTGTTCTTTTCATTTAGTCTCATACATTTTAGTTTGTTTCTCATAAGAGAAACATTTTAAAGTCCTTGAAAACTAAACGTGACAATATTATATTTATTAAATAAATTTACAACATAATATATTTAATGTAATGATGGTAATAGCAATAATATTTATTTCAAAAACAATATTTAATAAAGATTTCATTGTTGATTTTAAATTCCTTTAATTCAACAATTACACCTAAATAATCTGCAGATTACTAAATGTGCACAAGAGTGTGCAGTTTTTGGTGAATGTGTTTCTCTACAGTAGAGTAACTTCAGCCCTTAGTGGGCTAGTGTTCAAAAAAGAGCTGACATGCTGATACATTATATGCATATCTGTGTGTATTTGACTTCCATCACTGTGTAAACGGAATTGCATATTTTTGATTTCTTTTCCGACCCAGGTAATGAATTCCAGGTCATCTGGTATGCGGTGAAGTGCTGCATTTGTCTGATGATAGATGGCATGCCTTTATGTACATGTCACTGCATTTGATTTCAATGTGTAAATGAATTAATACAAAAATGCTTTAGAGGCAAAAAGTTGTTTTTTCTTCCATGTGCCAACATATTGCTGCAAAACAAACATTAATGAATACATAGCCACGTGTGTGTGTGTGTGTGTGTGTTCATGTTACTCACATGAAGGTGAGTAAATGATGACTTAAAAGGGTTATGAGCTGTATTTTTAACAAATGTTATAATATTAAAAGTTCCACTTTTAATGTTATCAAAATTTTTACATCAAAAACCATCCTAATTTAGAATAGGCTATTTTCTATCCTGTTTTTGACCCTCTCTTTGAAACCCTTTGTTTTGATAGGCATGCCGCATTCAAGACTTTCAAGACCGCATCAGTCCACTTCTAATGACTGGGTAACAGTTTTGCATATTAAAATAATTTTCAACGTTCCGCCATTGCACATGAGGAATTGAACAGTGAAATTCAGCCATACATTTTTTTGCGAGAGTCTGATTCCAAATCAGAAGACAATACATAAGGTATAACAGGGCTCAACATTAACGCTTGTCCACTTGTCCGGGACAAGTGGACTTTTTGAAGGGGCAAGTGAAAGAGAATTTTACTTGCCCGACCAGACATGTAGCCTGATTAAAACGCCAATAACAAAAACATAACTAGGGAATCACCAAAATGCGCAAATGACACTGATTTTATTACATTTACCCCCGGTTTCACAGACAAGGCTTAAGCCTAGTCCCAGACTAAAATGCATGTTTGAGCTGATGTTTAACTGAAAGCAACTTGCATTGACGTATCTTAAAATATGTCACTGCCATGTCTAGGGCATGTTTATAAGAGCTACTTAAATGTCCTAATTGAACTAAGGCCTAATCCTGGCTTAATCTAAGCCCTGTCTGTGAAACCAGGCCTTAGTGTAAGTGCATGGCGATCGATAGTGGATGATAATATATAATGTAGGCCTAATTTACACTTACATTTTGGATGCTGTATTAACTGTTACTGTTCTATTTCAGCAGTGAAAATAGTTCTGAACAAAGATCACAGCAGAACCATAGCACATCTCACAACAACACTACTGAATGATTCAGCATTTTGAACAAATTGGTTGAGTCAAAGATTCAATGACCCATTCATAAACAACTGCCTCATTCTTGAATTAATCAGCCTTTGAACGAATCATTTGAATGAATGACTCAATGACTCACTCATTAAGACGGTCACTTGCCGCCACCTACTGGCGGTTTAGTTTCATGTTTGAAAGTATCATTTCTTCCCCAACATTTCTTATTTGTATATTCAAATTTTTTTTTAAACATTTTATTACCTTATATTAGTGTAGAAACGAAGATGCTACAGAAAGGTGTTTATCTCGTTACATAGTTGAAACATTTGCCAACTATGAAACATTTATGCGTATTACATATGCTTTATAAGTCATGGTTGTGGCAAATAAAGTACTTGGAGTTATAGTTGATAGGATAACTTAAGGTGTTTCGTGTAAACAAATTGCCATCATTTGTCACACTGTCATTCTTATATTCATTGTTAGTCATTTTCAGTAAAGTGAAAGTAAAGTGAGTACATACCAAATGATCTGTAACAGACAAAGCAGTAGTGACCCATGGTAAAAACATTGTTACTCACACTTGTGTGTTGCTGTCGGATTCAATATAGTTGGCACTGCATCATCTTTTAATTTCAGTCTCTCTGAACTGTGTCTTGTTTAATACAAAACAAATCCGCAGTAAAATGAAGCGAACACAAAACGTGTCTTATGATGTGATAGGGCTTTGTTAAAAAGAAAGTTCATCCACGCTTTCTTAATGTTAGCATAGCAATGCAAATCGTTTTGTTGCTGGAGCAATCCTGTGTTTGTGTCTGTCTCACATTTACTACTACATGACATGCACGAATGACCCCGTGGTGGGCGGGGCTAAAGAGGCAATGATGTAGAAGTAGCCACTGATCTTCTTCTGCAGAAGCGGTCTTTCGTCACACTATGTCATACTGAGACAAAATCCGAAATGAGTCATTTTGAGAGCTTGGTTTCAAAAAAAGCTGTTTCTGAATCTGGACTTACGAGGAAGCTTTGAGTTCTGAAAATTACAGGATTTTTTTTTTAGTACAATGACCTTTTATAGGTCAAAACATCAAGGAAAATTATATTTCATGACCCCTTTAAATCATCCAACCCATATGTGTTCATGTTTGTATGTAGTGAGAGAGAGAGAGAGAGAGAGAGAGAGAGAGAGAGAGAAACTTTGGAATGTGGAATGGCAGAACGTGCTATCTGTGTAGAAAATAAGAGCACTTAAGATGCTTTTGAAGTGCTTCATTTAAAGTCAACAGGCCCTTTAACTCCAAAACCATTTAGAAATTATTGCTTTTATAACAAAATAATTAACACCAAACCCATTAATTTAGTAGGAATGGTTGTTTCTGCTAGAATCATACAATTACATTAGCTACCTAACTTGCATTCCTATATAAAGAACAAACTTTAAAAAAAAAAAAAAAGTAAAAAAAAAAAAAAAAAACCAAGTGCTCTAGTTTTACAGTTCACATTTGCCATCTACGAGTGGATTTTTCAATTGGTCTGGTAAAAATGTATGTCCATTTGCCGCATGCATCAAAGGAACTCACTCAGTCATGACATTTTTCATTTTACCCTTGAAAATTCTCATTGGTAGAAGAGCTCAGGCTAACAGCACAGATTTTATACTCTTTTACTCTATACTCAGTTCTTCAAAGCTTCACTGCAACAGAGACAATTTTGACTATGACGACACTGCAGCTGCACTTGTACAAACGACATCTGCACCATAGTATGCAAATCTTTGAATCAAGGATTTAGTTGCCTCTCTGTGTGAGTACTGTGCATGGATGGAACATCAAAATGTACAATAAAAAAAAATTTATTCATTAAGTGTACAAATCTAGGCCAAGCTCAAAGATTCAGATATAGTATCAGATTGAGACTCACCTGTAGATGATGCAGGCACTGTTACGACACGTGTCACAGTTGGCTGTATCCTGCCCAGTTCGATATGACAGTCTGTGGAAAAACAGTATGTGATAAATGTAGTATAATGAAAAAATACAACTCATAACTTAAAGGGATAGTTCAACCAAAAATGGAAATTCTGTCATAATTTAATCATCCTCATATTCCAAATCTGTATGAACACACTTTCTGTGGAACACACACAAAAAAAGATATTTTGAAGAACGTTGAAGTCCAAACAACATTGGGCCCCATTGAATTTCACTGTATGGACAAAAAACAAACAAAAAAAACACAAAAAAAAACAAACAAAAAAAAACACTGAGACATTCTTCAATATAACTTCTTTTGTATTCCACAGGAAAAAAGTAATTCATGCAGGTTTGAAATGGCATGAGGGTGAGTAAACAATGACAGAATTTTCATTTTTGGGTAAATTATCTACTATTTTTTGCTTGAACTATTTTTTATTTTTATTGATATTTATCTTTAATTCACAATGAAGCATTAAATTAATCACAAGTGACAGTAATGACTTTTCATTGTTGTCAAAAAGTTCTGAACAACAAAAAAAAAAAGATCATGGTTTCCACAAAATGTTAACCAGCACTGTTTTCAACATTGATAATAATAAGAAACGTCTCTTAAGCACCAAATCAGCATATCAGAATGATTTCTGAAGGATCATGTGACACTGAAGAATGTAGTAATGATGCTGAAAATTCAGCTTTGCATCACAGAAATAAATTAAATTTTAAAATATATTAAAATAGAAAAGAGTTATTTTAAATTGTAATAATTTTCCACAAAATATTTACTGTATTTTTAATCAACTAAATGCAGCTATGGTGATAGCTTTATTGTTTTAATTGTGTCAAGATTTATTTTGACTAATTTGATTAATGAAACAGCATATCTGAATTAACACAATAAAATGTTTTGATTGATTCACAGCCCCTTAATTATTTCTTTTGCACTGGAGTCTTTTTTTTTTTTTTTTTTTTTTAAAGCAGAGCTTCTTGCAGATTATTGCTTTATTCTGCCCTGTGCCCAGGATTTCTATAGATTATTTCATGATGGAAGACACCGGGATTGAATTCCCTGTATCTATCCACCGTTCACTCATGGCCCTTGGGCTTCAGCGGCGTTAATGTATGTACAAGGGAATGATGGATCATGCACTAGCCTGGCATACTTGAAGTGGTTTTGATATATTGTTTGTGTGCTGATGTGACACTGTGACACATGCCTCGCATTTCTACAGAGACAATAACGGGGCTGTACCCAGCAGCCATGCAGTTATGCATTTTCATTAAAGCTTAATGAAAGCCTAATTGGATCACTTTATCCCTCTGAGCGCTCAAGTGTCAGGATGGTCATTGATATTCTGCATTCAGTTCAATCTGATGTTGCTGAGGAGTTCACAGCGACAGTGGTTACACACATTATGTCCAATCGTAGAGGAGTAATATTCGCTGCAGCCATGCAAGAGGCAAGAACAACACCTGAACTGAGTTTTTACTTTATTCGCTAATAGACTAAAGTGATATTTTTAAACATAATGATATTTTTACTCTATAGCAGGGGTTCCCAACTACGTTCCTGGAGCCCCCCCAACACTGCATGTTTTCCATGTCTCCTTGATCAAACACACCTGATTCAGATCATCAACTCATTAGTCGAGACTCCAAGACAGGGGTGTCCAAACTCGGTCCTGGAGGGCCCCTGTCCTGCAGAGCTTAGCTCCAACCCCAATTAAACACACCTGAACCAACTAATCAAGATTTAACCAGGCATACTAGAAACTTCCAGGCAGATGTTTTGGAGCTAAACTCTGCAGGACAGCGGCCCTCCAGGACCGAGTTTGGACACCCCTGCTCCAAGACCTGAAATGGGTGTGTCAAACAAAGGAGACATGCAAAATGTGCAGTGTTGGGGGGGCTCCAGGAACGTGGTTGGGAACCCCTGCTCTATAGGCTCAGAATCAGGGCACCACGTCATGGTAGAGTGGTACTTAACAGCAAGAAAATCAATATGGTCAAAATGATCTGGAATAAATGGGAATGAGATGAGATTGAACCCTTCATCATGGTTGAAGCACTGGAGAAGAAATATCCTAAAGGTCAGGGAGGGCAAGGAATTACTGGTGGTCAAGGTGACCCACATGTAATAAGGTCTGTTGGAGCTGTGCGCAGGTTGGTGTGTGTTTAGGAATGTACATAATAATTCTGTCATCATTTACTCTCGCTTATATTGCTCCAAACCAGCATTTTCCCCCTTCTGTGGAAAACAAAATACGAGATTTTGTAAATTGTCTCAGTATTTTTTTTTCATGAAACTTAATGGGGTCCAATGTAGGCTTGAGCGATATGTATCATCTACAATAATCTTGTAATTGTTGTTTTAACCAAGTGCAAGCACACATTATCGAGTATGTCACTCACTTTGCAAAAACCAAACAAAAACATGCAACACAAGGCAGTGTTTCGGTACTGAATCTGCATGAATGAATTGTTCAAGTGAATGATTCAATAACCTATTCATGAAGACAGTCACTTGCTTTGTTTCTGAATCAGCCATTTTGAACAAATTGTTTGAATAACTTATTCAGTGGCTTACTCATTAAGATTTCATTGATTTACCTATACTGGCTACTGGTGGTTTTAGATTTATATTTAAAAATATGTTAAAGTATTCACATATAATAAGGTTAGAAAAAACAATATCACCAATATCAGGGGGGAAATATCACCCCTTAATGGAAAAGTTGATTTCTGTCACTGCTTTGAACTAACCACCGAACAGATTCTGAAAAATACTGTTTATGACAGGTCTCAAAAACACAATCAGCAAAATATAGTCTAATTATCGTTAATGACAAAATGTCATTTTTATTAAAGGGGTGGGTCCTATTATGCTTTTTCACTTTTTTAACTTTAGTTAGTGTGTAATGTTGCTGTGTGAGCATAAAAAAGATCTGCAAGGTTACAAAGCTCAAAGTCCACTCCACTTCTTTAACAGAAAACACTTTTTTAAGAACAACAACAAACGACTCGTTTGGACTACAACATGCTTTTTCCGGATCTTGTAAATTCACAATGTCACTCATTTAAATAATACCTGCCCACAGAATACACAAAAAAGGGGGGCAAGGCCTGGTTGAGCTGCGCTAGTAGCATGTTGTTGCCATGTCGAAGAGACTTATTTTTAAACTAGACTAAATTCTAGACTAAATTTATTTTTAACACTGCTCCATAACCCCAACGTTTATCTGTGTGCTGCACATTTTACGGAGGACAGTTTCCAGAACCTCAGAGAGTACAATGCCGCCCATGCACAAAAGCTTCTCCTCAAAGACGGAGCAGTTCCTACTTTGGCGGGACAATCAGTTGTTTATGGATCACAACCTGTAAGTATGTTTTTTTTATTTGTGGCTCCACTAGCCTGCTAGCTAACATTACAGTGTTGATGAAGTGTTTAGCTACAGGGCTCTTGCTTTTGTAAGACTGTTCACTGATCTTTAGGAACTTTAAAACATCATGTTAAATCCATGCTTGCAAAGGTACTGCACCAAAAACAAAATCAAGACTTCGTAAAAGGGCATAATAGGACCCCTTTAATATTGCACACCCCTAGTCCAATGTTGTTTTGGACCCCACTGATTTTCACTGCATGTACATTCTTCAAAATATCTTCTTTTTGTTTTCCTGTTCCATAAAGCTAGTATGACCAGCAAGTAGCTGTTTTGTTGCTGATCCAAGATGGTCTACAAGCTTATAGGAACTAATAAGCATTTTAGATCAGCTAGAAGCCAGCTACCATGTTACAAAACACACCTATGGATTTTTCAGCAGGGAATAATTTAGAGTTTCTAGGTCACTGGACAAATTCTATGGTCCCTTCCTATTCTGTGAAAGTGAGAAAATGAGAATACATTAATATTATGTATAAACAGTATTTCAGTTCTTTTGAAATAAATATTGATCAGACAGTGTGTGCATGTCGCTGAATCACACAAGTGCTGTGTGTTTTTTCCCTGCGAGCTGGCTCTCAGTTATTGCAGACATCAGCTCTGTTGAAAGACGCGCTCTGCCCTCTCTCGCTGGAGGTGTGCCCTGAGTCTGCAGGGAGGTGAACACTGCTACGTTCCTGGAATAATCTGTGAAAAACTGACACTGACAGAGGAAGCACATCTCACATTACACAATGTCTAATGTTTCTTTCTAATGTGAATTCACAATGGTTTGGCATGTTGTTGAAATTCAGTGAATGCTATTAGGACATACCAGTGTTAGCACATGCTAATGAAAGTAATACGTGACAAGGTAGAAGCAGCAGCATCTGACGATACTTGTATTGAAGTCCCTTGACTTCAGACACAAATATGTCCCAGAATTTGCTCATGGATAATTCATCTGTTGATTATCAAAGACAGAATATACAGAGAAGAACCAGATATTTATGTTATCTAAATGTAATGCGAGTGGTGCTTGTCTAGGATTGGGAACCAGGAACCAGTTGATGTTTGATTCCCAGTCTAAAGGCAATCTTTTGCCAATGTAGATGGAACACCACACTAAAATATTCAGACAGTTTCCTGCAAAAGTTATTCAATGGTGCCGCAACACTGATACAGAAACTTGTGAGTTATAAAGTCAGAATTGCATGATATAAACTCACAATTGTGAGAAGTCAGAATTGCAAGTTTATATCATGCATTTCTGACTTTATAACTTGTAATTGTGAGTTTATATCTCACAATTCTGAGAAATAAAAATACAGAATTGTGAGCTTTAAACTCGCAATTGCGAGAAAAATGTCAGAATTGTGAGGTTGCAATTACTTTTATTTCATGGCGGAAACAAGCTTCCATTCACAGGAGAACTCGGGAGAAAAAGTGAAAAAAAAAAAAAAAAAACATAAAATACTGACGACACGGAACAAAAAAATTGAATGAACTGAAGGCTAATATACACACAGAGATAATTAACGTAACAAGGAACATCTGCATAACTCAATCAACGACCACGGAGACAAACTAGCAAAGGAAACACTGCAAAACAGGAACTGAACACAAAACCAAAACTGACTATTAGTTTTATTAGTATTAAAACATGAATTTAAACCAGAATCGTTAAATTCTTTACGATTCTCTTCTCAATGTTTTGGCATTTAAAACTTGCTGCAAATACTAGGGTGTTACTGGTTGATAAGGTGTTCACAGAGCTATTTAGTGTGCCTTAGCAGCACTAATATGCATCATCGACTAATTCTTATTTGATTTGTCATGTATTGTGAATGCTTGGAAATGCACTAGAAGTGTAAAGGAATCCAAATGCCCTCAAACCACAGCAGAGCATGCCTTACGAAATCCCATTGTCATCCAGACACTGACAATCTGTTGCCGTCTGGATAGGCTGCGGAAGTCATTGACACACTAATGAGCCAGTCGTGTTAATGATTAAAAAGCAGTTCAGGCAGCTGGATCTCCATTTGGATACATCACCCAGTGACTGTCCTTGGAAAGTACTGCATTAAAAAAGCCACTATTATCTAATATACAGTAATGGTGAAATGAGCCTCAGTGAGCGGAACAAAATGTGTTAAAGTATTGTGAAGAAAATGATATATTGTTGCTAATTTGAGGGCTCAGCAAAGTTAGCAAAGCAACACAAAATCTTCATTTATTCCTCCTCTACAATTATCTTGCAATTGCCTCCGCCAAAAGTCAAGAAACTCATGCCAGCATTTGAAAAATGTTAATTGTTTTTTTTATATCTATACTTGTGCAAATAGGAGTGTTTCACAGAAGGAATCACCACCAACACTTGTCGACAAAATAAATAAGCCTAATATACACTACCTGTAACTGTAGTGTAAATGTTTTTATTTCCAATAATATTTCACTGTTTGATATGTAGTGATTTCTTACATACTCTGGTCAGTATGTAAAAAAAAAATGGCCTAAATCCTGTTAGATTGATGACTTAGTGTACAGATAATATTGTGCGGTACTGTAGTATTTTTCTATCGCAAGCTACAACTCACAAATGCTAGCTAACTGGAAAAATTTCAAGCCACAGCACGTCTCTATCAGCACTAAAAGCTGGATTAACACCTAAAGTCTCTACCCCGGTGTTCCAGAGACATCCATGCCAGGGCTCCCAAGTGCTTGGCATTTTAGGTTCTGCCCAACCTGGCTGTCAGCAGCATGCAGACGCTTTGTTTGCACTAAAAGCCTTGCTCTCAGACAGAGAGGAACATCAAACCCTTGGCACGGGCTGGTTTAACCCAGGGAGACTGGCTGGGCTTTCATGTGCCCACACTGAGCCACTCATCGGTTCTGAGCTCAGCTGCTCTGATGACACCTAGCATGTGGGAGAGCAGGCACGGAGGTCCTGCCTCTAATAATAGTCCCCACACTCATTGTGGAAGATGGGAGCTACACATACACACAAAAACAGACGCACTTTGTCCTTTGGAAGATGAAAGGGCTGCCTGATGAGGCGCTGCTAATTGAGGCTGTTTGAGTAGTGGTTTTGTGCTCTGAAAATACACCCTGCTTCTCTCACTCCTGGCTCAGGAAAAGAAAGAAGTCCAGTGCTCCTTAAACAGTGAGTTAGGCTTGAGGGCCATTACCTGCCCAAAGCAATGCCTGAAGAAGCTTAAGTGCTGAGACTAGGAGTTTTAGACCAGCTCTGAGTGGCCAATTTGACTCATTTCAAGGAATTGTAAAGGTGAGATATACACAAATACAACCATTTGCTGCTGACAAGATGTCTACCATACTAAACGGGTAATGATAAGGTAGACGTAAAATGCTACTATTAGAACTGGACCATAAATGACTCCTCGCTGAGCCCAGCCTAAAAACCTTATGGACCAATCCTACATTAGCAAGCGTTGCATTTTCAAGTACATTTGGTTTCTCGCATGTTATTCTACAGAGGAATTCTGTGTTTGGATAGAGAAAGAGTAATTTCAGATAATTATCCAGAACTATGGTCAAATGTTGATGCTGGTTCACTCTTAATTGGCACAAGGTATCCTGAAAGGATTTTGTTATCAGTTCTAATTGCTTTTGAGGCTTCAGATGCATTTGACTGTGAGAAGCCTTGATTTTGATTTTCAGTTTTAAAATCACATTGCTGCTTAATTTAACAATAAAAAAAGAAAAGCATCAGATAAAATTATAACAGTTTATTCCAGCAAATGTAGAAATAATATCCAATTCATACCACATTATTATACAGTTGCATGAAAATCTATGTGAAACTGTGTGAAAATGTGAATAATTTTAACAAAATAAGAGAGATCATACAAAATGCATGTTATTTTTTTATTTAGTACTATCCTGAGTAAGATATTTTATATAAAAAAATAGCTTAATTTATTAAAATAACCCTGTTCAAAAGTTTGGGAACCCTTAGTGTAGTTCTTGATACTGTGTGTGGTTACCTGGATGATCCACGACTGTTTTTTTGTTTTGTAATGGTTGTTCATGAGTCCCTTGTTTGTCCCGAGCAGTTAAACTGAGCACTGTTCTTCAGAAAAATCCTCCGGGGAAAACTTTTGAACAGGATGAAGATGTCAAAATTTTTCTTATTTTGTTGAAATATATATATTTTTTTTCATTTAATACTGCCCTTCGGAAGCAATAGAAGATACTTGCATGTTTCTCGGAAGACAAATTAAGTACAATTTACCTTGATCTTCAAATTTAAAAAGTTTTCACCCCCCGGCTCTTAATGCCGTTTCCTTCTGGAGCATCAGTGAATGTTTGAACCTTATTTAATAGTTGTGTTTGAGTCCCTCAGTTGTCCTCAGTGTGAAAAGATGGATCTCAAAATCATAGAGTCACTGCTGGAAAGGGTTCAAATATGCAAAAGATCCTTGAAAACTGAAGAATCTGCAGGATCTGGAGGATTTTTCTAAAGAATAGAGCTCAGTTTAACTGCTCAGAACAAACAAGGGACTCATGAACAACTATCACAAAACAAAAAAAACAAAAAAAACAGTCGTAGATCATCCAGGTAACCACACACAATGTAAACATCTTTTATGTAAAATATCTTACTCAGTACTAAATAAAAAATAACATGCATTTTGTATGATCTCTCTTATTTTGTTAAAATTATTCACATTTTCACAGATTCTGCAAGTGGTTCCTATACTTTTTCATGCAACTGTATGCATTTTATTTTAAAAAATAACTTAAAAATAAAATTAAAACACATTGCACTGATTGTAGAAATCTCTAGTTTATTCCTGGGATGTTCTGTAAAGCTTGTCTGAATTAACATCAGTAACCTTGTTTCACAGATAGATCAGATGAAGAAGATGAGGCGAGGCAGCGCAGATCTAAATGCCGCGCTAAAGTAACTAAAAGTAAAGTGAAGACACGTAAAAGTGTGCGCTATACACAAACACCACAAGACAATGAACTCAGAGAACAAAAGGCTATATATATATATATATATATATATATATATATATATATATACACACACACACACACACACACACACACACACACACACAAGATAATGAACTACAATACGAAACAGGTGTGAACTAACAAAGACTTAAGTAAATAGGTAATAAATTTAGGGTTATGTAAATATCCTGTTTGTGGTTTCAGAATACTATTAAGTAGTGTTGTCAAAATTACTAACTTCGGTACCAAGTCGGTATTGAAATTTTAAAAATGCGACAATACAAGTATTTCCCCCTAGCATTTTGAGCGCTGTTGAGCAGACTGTTAAACACCTCTGATTGGCTATTGTGTTCACACACTCAACAGATATGTCTGTGATTGGCTACAATGATCAACACTTCAAAAACATGTTGTAAATAGACATCTTTGACACTCTTCACCGAGCGCTTACATAGGTACACACGGGAGCATTTGAAAGCAAGCGTCTATCAGCGGATCCCTAATATATCCGCTGATAGACGGATCCGATGATAGACGGCTGCTTTCAAATGCTCCCGTGTATCTGTGTAAGCGCTTGGTGAAGAGTGTCAAAGATGTCTATTTACAACATGTTTTTGAAGCGTTGATCATTGCCAATCACAGACATATCTGTTGAGCGTGTGAACACAATAGCCAATCAGAGGTGTCTGAGAGTCTGCTCAACAGCGCTCAAAATGCTAGGAGGAAATGTTGCTAACTTCACATATTTTAAAATTTCAGTACCAAGTATTTCAGTACTTCAGTCGGTATTTTGACAACACTACTATCAAGACTACCTAGTAGTCCTCTTTTGCTCATCAAGGTTGAATTTATTTGATCACAAATACAGTAAAACATTAATAGTGTGAAATATTATTATGATATAAAATAACATGTTTTCTGTTTTAATACATCTTAAAATGTTATTTATGCCTGTGATGGCAAAGCTGAATTTTCAGTTGCCATTACTCCAGTCTTCAGTGTCACATGACCCTTCAGAAATCATTCTAATATGCTGATTTTGTACTCAAATAACATTTCTTATTATTATAAATGTAGAAAACAGTTGTGTTGCTTAATATTTTTGACTGTTATATTTTTCAGGATTTTAATGAAACTATTTAATAAAAGTTTAAAACAGCATCTGAACAGCATTTAATTAAAACAGAAATCGTTTGTAACATTATCTTTGCGGAATAAAAGAATTCATTTCATTAAAAATAATAATAAAAATCTTACTGACCTCAAACTTTTAAACGGTAGTGTATAAAAAAAAAACACATAAAATGCCTAACGTTCCTTTTGGACGTCTACCAGGGATTAAAAGCTGCTAATATCTCCAGAACCCCCTCTTATCGACCCTTACTAAATAACTCGTCACGTCCTGTCGGCCAACAGCTGAGGCAGGCACTTCTAAAGCTTCTAGCATCCCAACCAGAAGAGACGTCCACTTAATGGAGAGGCATTATTAAACATGAGGAGCACTGATTGTATCGAGCTCATGCCGTCACAGGCGGCAGAGAGAAAGTGAGGTTGGCTCTGTGCCTGTGGAGCATCAGGTATTAGGAAATGCAGGATGACATCTGACATTGAAGTGTCCCTGTTTTGCGCCGCAAGTGGCTTTCAACAGGCACCAAAGAATCTTTTTAACACATTTGCTTACCATATTCCAATTTCAACAGTCACCACACAATGCATAACCCTGAATTTTTGGCACTCGCGAAAGATGCTGACATGGAAATGGAGCTGAAGTGCATTTAAAAGCTTTAAACAGTTGTTATAAATGATGTTCTTGTTGCTCACAGTGCCGGTTTATACCTGTGCGGCACTGACACCATAAATGCAGCGAAATTAAAATAAAAACTGCTGAAATTGAATACATATTCCCTGCTGACTTCACACCTGCCTTTCATTCATAAATCAGGTATGACGGATCATTTTAGAAATGCTTTGTTTTTTACGAGTGACCTTGTCTGCTAAATGAAGTATAGTGCAACGCAAGAGAAGCTTCAGCACTTTTTCCAAACAAACATTATTCTTCAAGATTTGTGAACAATGACTAATACAGCCAATGACTTGACACTTCAATAAGCCCCGCCCCCCCTTTGCTACTGTTGCTTAACAAAACATCTTAGAATGTCAGTAACAAACAGTTGATGGGCCCCATTGACTTCCATAGTATTTTTTTTTTCTTCTTCTCCATACTATGAAAGTAAATGGGGCCCATCAACTGTTTGGTATCGATATCTTCTTTTGTGTTCAGCAGAAGAAAGAAATTCATACAGGTTTGGAACAACTTGAGGGTGAGTAAATGATGACAGAACATTCATTTTTGGGTGAACTATCCCTTTAAGTGGGTTGGAATGAATTGTGACATTGCATTTTCCCTTTAAAGAAAGTGTTAAATATTGCAGTATTGTGATTAAAAACTGCAGAGACTGCAAATTAGAATGGAGGCAAATGCTTCACAATCAACCGAAAAGCGTCATTTGAAAGCAATTACAAGTGATAACATTAGTGTAAGTGAACAGAACTGTTTCTAACATTTCTGCAACACACTCACTATGGTACTGTGAATCCTAGCAACAGTACAATGAACTGAAACAAAATTATGACGTTACGATTAATTAATCCCAGAGCAAATGTCAGTGTTCTTACGGAAGTTCAACATGTTCATTCAGGGAAGCGTGTTACTGTTTAATTCACTTGTCAAGGTTTATTTAATGATTTGGATAAGGACAAAAACACCCCTCTGGATACCTTGTGTCACTATTATAACTGAACCAATTTATTTGATAATTTCCAAAACAATTGCATTTAGAACTTTTCAAACACATAAATGCTCAGAATATACAGTGAAAAGTGTCAATAACAGATGTTTTTAACATGTTGTAATGTTGTAACACCAGGCTAAAAGGAATATTGCAGGTTATTTTCTGTGGAGCCCTGTTGATTACCACCAACAATAATAATTTGAAAAAAATGAATAGGAAAGACATTTACATAGTTACAAATACAGTTAACATGTAAGTCTAGTAGACATGTTGGCCTGAGCGTTTAAAGCAGATTCTGTATGTAAGGGTTGTATTGTATCAAAGAACTTGATTTGAACAGGAAGTCTTCAGTTTAAGTCGGCATGAAATTAAAATTAACCCTATTTATTTTCTAAATTCATGTTATTGATCTTACTGTGAAAAGTTTGTCCGTGCATAAACACCGCCCCTTTCTTACAAATTGACTGCAAGCTTGCATTTAGTTCGGCCTCCATCCAAACATAACCGATGAATTGAACCAAATCCACAGGAATAAAAAAAAAAAAAAAATTCTATAATCAATTTCTTTAGGATGTATGTCACAACATAGAAGAAAAGATCTGTCGATAATTACATTTCATTGCAACAACAACAACAACAACATCTTAACCAAAAACTTTTTTACTTGTCTTTTAGTTGTCAAGTTGTTTAAAGTTAGGGATGCAGAATATATCAGTACCATATTGGTTACTGGCCAATATTAGAGATTTTTTAATTTATTGATATTGGATATATATAAAGTTGATATTGTAAATTGAATTGGGCCTGATAATGTCCGCTATTTTCGCATTTAAATTACCTTTACTAAAATGTGATCTTTATCGCTAAATGAATATCCATTTTTTATATTGTACATTATAATGTTGTGATGACAAAAATCATTTGAAGCCTTTAAATGATTTTAGTATTTAGGTTTTATTTTTATTTTAGAGAAAAATCGCATACAAAAATGTTTTTAATAGTTTTTTAAAAGTTTATCGGTATTGGCTAAAATGTTCAAATTGATGCATTCCGAGTTTATGGAAGCTTGTTTCCGTCACTAAATAAAAAAATAAAAGAGGTAATTGCGACTTTTTATCTCACAATTCTGACTTTTTCTTGCAATTGCAAGTTTGCATCTCACAATTCTAACTTTTTTCTTAGCATTTGCGAGTTATAAAGTCAGAATTGCATGATATAAAGTCAGAATTGAGAGATATAAATCGCAATTGTGAGTTTATATCTCAGTTCTGAGAAAAAAGTCAGAATTGCGACGTTATAAAGTCACTTTTTTTTCCCCTCACAATTTTATAACATATAAACAAGTTTATATCTCACAATTCTGACTTTATAACATGCAATTGCGAGATATAAACACACAAGTTTGACTTTTTTTCTCGCAATTGCGACTTTATATCACGCAATTCTGACTTTATAACTCGCAATTGTGAGATAAAAAGTCGCAATTACCTTTTTTTATTTTTTATTTCATGGCAGAAACAAGCTTCCATACGAGTCACTTACACTTACAATTTTGAAACAGTGTCACAGATGTATATTGTAAACCCTTTCATGTGATACTGCCTTTTCCTTTTCACATTGAGAAAACAAGCCTGAAACACAAAAACTGCACAAATACAGTTGATGAATAGTAAATGTGTTACATAAAGACCATGACTCACCCCTCTCGCTGTGCTTCTCCTCTTTCCAGTTCCTGAATGACCCCCAGCAGCACTTTGATGGTTTCTTGACTGGAGCTGATCAGAGCCTCCATGGCTTGAAGCCTGGCTTTCGCATTCCCATCGGCCCCGGGGAGAGCGATCATCTGCCCCCGTGTGCCCTGCCTGGTCTCTGCGGTGCCCGAGTTTTGGCCACTGTGACAGTGGGCCTGTATGTGGGCCTGGGAAGCACAACTCGCCGAATGAGGCAAAGCCTGAGACCGCGCCTGCAATCCGTTCAGCTGCGCTGTGTCTTTTTTGCGTTTGCAGCTCCCTGAGGGACTCTCCAGGCATTCCACTTGTGTCAAAGACGTCCACGCAATAGGGCCGGAAATCTTTGAACAGTCACCCCTGACCTGCAGAGGTTGTGTCGGCGTGGTCGAGGAGGCACAGTTGGGCTGCTGGCCTGCCCCTGCCTCGCTCTCACTGGGTAATCCTTTGTGCTTGGCCCCACTCCCCGGGACATTGGTGTCTCTCCTCGAGTCTGACTGATCCAAACTCGTATCTGATGGATCGGGGCAGAGTTTTCCATCAGAGCAGTCTGGCCCGGCGCATAAGTCCTTTGCGTCGCTGCACTGCGGCGTAGTGTGGAGCAACACTCGGGTCTGCTGCACCCGCCCGTCACACCTTGCCGCTCGCTCCCCACCCTTCACGTCGCTCAGAAAGCCGTTGTTTTGATCCGGGTATTTCTCCACCAGAGCGGTGTGTTTGATGACATTTCCCTTCTTGCGCTCGAAGGGGAAAGTCTGGTAGCGCTTTTTCAAGTCGGGCGAGGTTTGCACACCCGTGCTCTTGGTGACATTCGGGATGGAACGGCGTGCCGGCATGGTCATGTACCTCCGGTGGATGACCTTGCAGGAAACAGAGCGGTCCCTGGCACCTCGGTGGGCGGCCTCATTCTGCGCCTCGCAGATGTCTTTAAAACGCACCTGCAGGGCTTTGTTTCGCTTGCGTACCGCGTCTGCTCCGCCTCGTTCCAGCGAAGGCCCGCCGGACTCCGAGTCAGACTCTGAGCTTGACAGAGTGCAGCGGCCTGCCTCCTTACTGACCATAACTCCTGCAAGAGAGAGAGAGGAAGAAGAATGAGGGACGGCAAAAGCGTTTACAGTTAATAAAATGGCAGTGATTGCAGCTCAAGCACAGATGGCCTAGTTTTGTCTTTTCTTCAGCGCACAGCATCCTGGCAGTCAAAGCTTGTTTCTTTTTTGTGTGCGTCTGTGTTTTGTTTAGCGGTGGAAGTCACAGCTGACATGGAGCGACCTGCATTCATGCTCTCTCATTACACTAAGGCTTCATCTCTCTAATGAGGCTGCCAGTACATGGGAGATGGGGGATAAAGCACAGACTGCTAGAGAGATGAACACGGCCTTTGAGTCATCAGATATGAAATATAACTCAACACTTGATGGCAAATACAGACACACAAGAAAACATGACACCTGAATTATGAGGAACAAGTGTAAATACATCAGCAATCGAAGATGTGTGCGGAAGTGCAGAAAAAGAGTGATGCACAGGAGTATTCACTTTAACAGTTGGTGGACCGTGAATAATTTGACATGAAGCTGAAAAGGTGTTATATGTGGTTTTGCATTACAATGGTGTTCCGGGGCATTGCTAGGTGGTTGTTAAGGTGTTATGGGTGGTTTCTGGTGGTTGCTTGCTAGTCCAAATCAAACATTATGCACTCCCCTAAGTGATATTCAGGGGGCGGTTGCACCACTTGTCTGCAAGTTATTTAACTTAGCATAAATAGCCACTAGGTTACAGATTGCTTACTACTAAATATTTGAAAGCTGCACCATTAAACTTTGAAAGGAAAAAGGTGAAACATAACCCTGCGTATACAATAAATAAATACTGAAGTCTACGACCAGGAGTTACAGTTGGAATAAAATGGCAGACCAATTGGATCACAGCAATAGGCTCATGTTTTCCGTGACAGACTTCAATGCTTTAGACGTACATGATGTTGACATTTATACTCATATTTTAAGAGCGAGAATGACATCTTAGCGGGACTCCAGCACGAAAAAATATAAATTAAAACAACATAAATTCTATTTATTGTATGTATATATGCACGCAGAGGGTATAAATGTAGGGTATGTAAATGTAGTCCGCCATGTTTATCTCCTCGCCAGAGCATTTAACAGCAGCATTAAAGTAAGAAATGTATTCTTATTAAAGCTACTGAAGTCATTCAATCAAGAGCAGCGATTTTCTGTTTTTCTTTTGTTGTTTGGTTCATATTAACAGCATATACAGCAGTAGGTACTGTATATTACGCTGCTGTCATTTTAATACACAGATCTAATATACACATGTGATTTCTTTCCCTGCTGTTTACGTTCACAGACATAACCGACTGTGTTTGTGAACTTTGTGTGTTTTTGACAGTTTAGGTGCAATAACACGTGAAAGAGAAAGCAATTTAATACTCACAGGATGTGCCGTCTGACAGCTTTGGATGTGTGCGCTCAGAATACCATATATCAGAAGTTTAAACTAATATTGCTTTAAAACGCATGCAAATAATAACTTTCATGATGACGAAGAACTGCAAAATCATGTGAGGGTGACCGCGATAGAGATGATAATCAAAACCAAACAGATATTTTGTTAGTTTTTGGCAGAGTATCTGAGGCAGGAGTTGTACAGGCTCCGCCCTCTTCTGGAAAGCGGGGTGGGGAGCAGCATCTCATTTGCATTTAAAGATACATGCACAAAATCAGCTTGTTTTTTCTTCCACTCAAAACAGGTATAATAAATGATCTGTAAAAATCTTGTAAAAATGGGCATAATAGGTCCTCAGAATAAACTGAAATGCACAGGGGAAAATGAACACAATAAAAAGTAATAGCACACATTGTACCTCGATAAACTGCACAATTTGAAATATCATTCATGTCCGTAGTTTATTATTTAGTATTAGGGGGTTGTTCAAATCCCTAACACCACATATGAGCAATACTAATAGCAAAGCACCACTAATTATGGTTTTAAATTACAGCTCAACACCGTAACTCTGTTTAAGATCTCTAATCTTAGATCACAAAGTGCTAATATTGTTGGCCGCATATATTCCAGGTTCACACAATTTGTAACATGCCATGGCTGAGCTATGCGAAGTAAAATAAATGTTTCAGCATGTAGATAAATATATTGCCAAGACTATTTCATTCTGTATCATATTCATTTCACTCAGCTGTGGTCCATCATTTACTATTAGTCATTGCAATGTCTGGCAGGCTCAGTAACAGGGAAGAATACAAATGGACACCTTGTCATCTGTCAGGCAGCAGCAGTGTCTTTCGGTGTCTGATTTTCACTCCGTAAGCTTATCTGACTCGACAGTGATGACACTCATCCTCCTTGAGTCATTGAACTGCCCCCTCTAACGATTCAATCAGCATCTCAAAATAATGAGCCTGGTGACCTGTCAATTTTTGGAGCTAATATGGCAGGTACTTTCAGCCAGGCTGTAGTATATTATGGCAGTGATTCCCATCCAGGGTTAAATGTACTTAGATCGTCTGTTTTTTTTTTTTTATCCATAATATTGATCGTTTTCAGTTTAAAAGTCTTAAAAAGTGTATCGTAATGTAACAGGGTTATTGTCATTAACTAAATCTAAAACTATAACTATTCAAATATTTTTGTTAATTAAAATAAAGATGAAATAAAATATAAATATTAGATGGCAAAACTAAATCTATAAAATGAAAGCTGAAGTTTAAGTTGAAACACTAAAATTACTACATGTAAATAAACAAACTGGAATAAAAAAATTAAACTAAAATAATAATAAAAATGAAAAAAGCACAAATTACTAAAACTAAAATTATGTCTAAAATTATAACTGAAAATATAAAATAAAAGCTAATTTAAACTATTAATAAAATACACTGCTCAAAAAAATTAAAGGAACACTTTGAAAACACATCAGATCTCAATGGGGAAAAATATCATGCTGGATATCTATACTGATATGGACTGGGTAATGTGTTAGGAACGAAAGGATGCCACATTGTTTGATGGAAATGAAAATTATCGACCTACAGAGGACTGAATTCAAAGACACCCCGAAAATCAAAGTGAAAAAATGATGCAGCAGGCTAGTCCATTTTGCTGAAATTTCATTGCAGCAACTCAAAATGGTACTCAGTAGTTTGTATGGCTCCCACATGCTTGTATGCATGCCTGACAACATCTGGGCATGCTCCTAATGAGACGACGGTTGGTGTCCTGGAGTGTTTCCTCCCAGATCTGGACCAGGGCATCACTGAGCTCCTGGACAGTCTGAGGTGCAACCTGTCCCATAGGTGTTCTATTGGATTTAGGTCAGGCGAGCGTAGGGGCCATTCAATAGTATCAATTCCTTCATCCTCCAGGAGCTGCCTGCATACTCTCGCCACATGAGGCCGGGCATTGTTGTGCACCAGGAGGAACCCAGGACCCACTGCACCAGCGTAGGGTCTGACAATGGGTCCAAGGATTTCATCCCGATACCTAATGGCAGTCAGGGTGCCATTGTCTAGCCTGTAGAGGTCTGTGCGTCCCTCCATGGATATGCCTCCCCAGACCATCACCGACCCACCACCAAACCGGTCATGCTGAACGATGTTACAGGCAGCATAACGTTCTCCACGGCTTCTCCAGACCCTTTCACGTCTTTCAAATTTGCTCAGGGTGAACCTGCTCTCATCTGTGAAAAGCACAGGGCACCAGTGGCAGACCTGCCAATTCTGGTGTTCAATGGCAAATGCCAATCGAGCTCCACAGTGCCGGGCAGTGAGCACAGGGCCCACTAGAGGACGTCAGGCCCTCAGGCCACCCTCATGAAGTCGGTTTCTGATTGTTTGGTCAGAGACATTCACACTAGTGGCCTGCTGGAGGTCATTTTGTAGGGCTCTGGCAGTGTTCATCCTGTTCCTCCTTGCACAAAGGAACAGATACCGGTCCTGCTGATGGGTTAAGGACCTTCTACGGCCCTGTCCAGCTCTCCTAGAGTAACTGCCTGTCTTTCGTAATCGTTCAAAGGTGCGATTACAAGGAAAAATATCCACTTACATTATTCTGCATGTTTAAGAGGTGTGTTATGAGCATGTCACGTTGTGAGAGGCGAATCATGACTACTTCAGAATGTAAAAGGTCTAACCCAGCATAAAAGGAGCTACCAGTGCCGTAGGTGTACGCTGATATGTCAAAGGCACGAGAAACACCAGCGCCCACCATTTTTAAAAAGCCGTCTACACAGCCTATATATTTACTCCACAAACTAACTCTACAAACATGGAAAACAGTGATAGATGGACCTCTCAACCATACGGTAAAGAGAAAATCCAGGGCTACTTTGCGCAGACCAAGCGAAACATGATTATGCATTTCTGCTAAGCTAGCGACATTGGGCATAAAACACATGGCAAAAGCTAATACTTTTTCATATACTGTCTACTTTCTTTGTATAACAGTTCTATCTAATAACGTATTAGACAGGACTGTTAAACAGATGAAAACTAATGAAGACTGAGAATGCGAGCACTGTGTGCTCAGGATCTGTCTGAACTGTTCTCAGCGCCATCAAAATAAAAGTCCGCCGTGCCGTCAAAATAAAAGTAACAACAACAAGCGCAGTTTACATCACTTCAGGCCCTAGGGGAACATTAGTTCTCGGAGAACCACACTGGTGGCAAAAGCCCCAATTATTATACCATGCATATGTTGACTTTTTTTATTATTATTATTATTATTATTTAAAGAAGAAACCAAACCAATATATAGTTGACATTTGAGGTTTAATGCTATAGAAAAAAAAAAAAAAAAAAATTAAAAAAAAAAAAGGTGTTTTCAGATTGTTTTTTTATTTTTATACAAAAACATGGCATGCAGTTGCTTCAAACAATGGTGTAAAGCTATTCAGTACATCATTCAATGTAAATTGTGATAATCGTAATTAATAATCGTAATTACAATTTCAAGGGAATAATCGACAATTATGATTTTTGTCATAATGGTGCAGCCATAACACTGACCCTAGCCAAATGCAAAACTAGTGAAAAACAGTCAGAAAAGATGAGTAGGGAAAAAAATGTCAGTGGCCTCCACCTGTAAAACCATTCCTGTTTTGGGGGTCATCTCATTAGGGACTTTAAGCAGCAGCTGCTGATACAACGGCAATGGCATTCTGGCGTTCTGTTGCGCATGCGCAAATTTAACTGCTACTTCTTGACGTTCTACTGTAACCGTCTACTACGGGAGAGTAGCCGATTGGCCGTAGTCGATAATACGTGACAGACTAGATAAGTAAATGTTATGTTATATGGTTATGTGGTATTTTAGTTGTATCTGTATGTAATTTAATGCCAAAAGCAACCATTCTCTTGCTTTTATTTACATGTAATGTATTGTTTACTATGTCAAATGATTAAATGATCCACGCCGTCCTCTTTGTTGTTGCTTAGCGATTTTTGCGTTCTTTAGCTGCGGCAGTTGACAGTTTACTTCCGGTCGCCGTTGCCGTTCCATCAACAGCTGTTGCTTAAAGTCCCCATTGTTGCCCATCTAGTGCACCTGTTGTTAATTTCATTAACACCAAAGCAGCTGAAACTGATTAACAACCCCC
Organism: Mylopharyngodon piceus; assembly: GCA_039654765.1. Taxonomy (NCBI): domain Eukaryota; kingdom Metazoa; phylum Chordata; class Actinopteri; order Cypriniformes; family Xenocyprididae; genus Mylopharyngodon; species Mylopharyngodon piceus. The sequence continues at coordinate 7,256,495 of CM077449.1, forward strand.
TATGCTACTTAACAGACCAGATCAATATCCCAGGAGTTTAACTGACTTGATGCTATTCTCTGATTAAAAAGTGTTTCTTTAATTTTTTTGAGCAGAGTATAATATCGCTGTTACATAATAATGATGAACTATACTGCTAAATGATATACAGTGAATTAAAAAGGCAAACATTTCTGGTTTGGTATCAGTGGTTGTGTGCACGTCAGTGAAGCCATTTGTCATTTTAGGCCTCAGAAGAGTGGTCACTCCCCCTCGATGTGCACTTTTGCAGAGCCCGCTGAGGTGTGGACTTCATGGCGGACTATTACCCAGCAGGCCATGTGGCAGACCAAGAGGAGTGATGCAGGTGCCATTTGGTACAGGGTCAAAAAAGGTTTTGTAACACTATGTTTTTTTTTTCTGTATGAATGCTTTTTATACATACAATCACTTGTCAGAATTGTATTGTCTTGCACATGCCAAAATCTTGAGATCTCTCATAGCATCTGTACTCCCACCGATCTCTGATTTATAGCACCATCTGTCCTTAAACAGATGGCGATGGCTGATTGATTCATTGATTCTGTAATTTAATTAAATCCACATGGTAGTGGCTCACCTGCGTGTCTCATAAGTGCCAACTGAATCGCGATTATGATTAGGACTGAAAACAATCTTTGGGTCATTTGTCACTACTCACTGTGGTGTTCAGGGAAATGTTTTTGAAATGTCCTGGGAAGGCATTCAAAGCCACATAGAGGCAATTACTAAAACTGTAATGGTGGACACTTGTGTAACTGATTCTGTTTACTTTTGTGAAAGGTATTAATGGTCGATACCAGAGGCCCCAGAAACACTTCAGTATTGTAATAGTGTTTCTTGATGACAGCAATTACTGTCATCATTACTGTCATCATCAATAATTTGCAGTGAATAATTCTCCTCTCGAAGGGCACTCGGGCAAAAATACCTTGACATTATACAGATAGAGACTGAAAACGAACAATCTCTCATCATTTTGGCTACGTTTACACTGTGAGCCTTAGTGCTTAATTCCGATTTATTGCTCAGATCACATTGTTGTTTTAAATGTGGCCAATATCAGATTCCAGTGTGAACAGATCATGGTCCTGAACTGACCCGCATGCGCAAAAGTACGATAAAAAGACGTCAAGCAGCATGCTGGTCATAAACACACAGGACATTAAAGTAAGTGATTACGTGTTTCTTTATTGTGTGATCTGCCACAGAAGCCAACGGAAATTTATGCGCAGGCAATATAAAAGACGAGGATGTGAAGCGTTTTTAAACGTTTATGATGTTTTGCTTGTATAGAGCACTGTAATACTTCTATTCTGACATTACTGCCCTTCCACTGACTACCTTTTGCAACTTTGGGTATGTAAAATCTTTTAAATGACTCCCATGAGCGCAGAATTGTGGTGAATCTTGATCTACAGTGACGTAAAAGTTGCATGAATTCTGATTTGACTGTTCAGACTGAGGTCGCATTGCAAATCATCTGACCTATATCGGATTTAGGAGCACATATGGAAGTGGCTCAAATCCTAACTGAAAAGATCATATTCAGTGTGGTTTGTGCTCTTCACTGTCATGACAAAAACACCACTGAGTCACTTACATATGAGAAAAAGAAAAAAAAAAAAAATTCAGATTTGGGTCACATTTACTTGTAGTCTAAATGTAGCCTTACTCACCCTGGTTATTCTTTTCCAGCCAATTACAATGAATGAAGCTTCAAAAAAGGACCCAAAAGCTCCATAAAATTATCATAAAAGTAGTTCATATTAACATGAATGGAGTAGTTATTCACTGACAATATACTGACAACCGTTCTTGCTCTTCTTGGAGCGTTCATGAGAAAAGTGATGTCCAATTTAGGAAAGTATCATTATTTTAAATCTTTTCGTTTCACAAAAGCCATCTAAATGATTCATTCACAAACCAGACTGATCTGATTCTCAAGTTCAACTAGAGATTATCAGTGAAAAACTACTCAAATATCAGTCTGTCAGCCATGCAAAGCTATTGTATTGACTTCAGAAGACTTGATATATAGTGCACAAGTCATATAGACTTTTATGGTGTTTTTGCAACCTTTTTGAAGGTTAAAAACAGCCTCATTTGCCATTCACTGTAATTGGAAAAGAACAACTTGAAAATTCTTTCAAAATTTAAATTTTTGGTGAACTACCCCTTTAAACCGAATCACTCTTTTTCTCACTCTGTCTTTCAGGCACACACACAGAGGTCCCCCTTCGACCCTGACAATTTGGCCACCGTCAACCCCAGGATTATGAGTAATGCATTGAATCTAAAATTGCAAAAGTAATCCTCTTAACTCTCCTCATGCACTTTAGCAGCATGTCAGTTCAAACACTGCTCCTATTGAAAACGACTGTGAAAAAGAAACAGACTTAACTCTATAACTATGTGCATTTTTTCTAGGTTTTCAACACATTTATTCAGAAATTTAACCCACACTTTCATCCAGCTGTGTCTATGGATGGCTATCGTAGGTACTGTAGATTTGTAAAGCTTCCAGTGCTCTTCCTTTGGCAGGGGAGCCAAAGTCCCAAACAATGTCTTGCTCAAAATCATCCTACATCCCTATTTCGGTGTCATCATACTCTCAGATGTTTCTTTATGTTTCAGTTCTCATTTTCATTTTTTTTTAAAATCCTATCAGCTTGGAGCATAACCTGATATTCTGCATTGAAGGAGACCTCAGATTTAGGGGTCAGTTCCACCAGGGACTTCATATCAAAAATCTGTCCTAATCTCATGATTTTGGGTGGATAATAAGATTGGCTGTGGATTTGTGAGCTGATATGTCTTTTATACCACAGAGATATAATTAGTATTCCTTTTACGTCGCAGTGATATAACTGCACTTGCTGGTTTTATTGTTGTGTGTGCATCGGAAGCTTTATTATGTGCTATTGTACTCAGCTGTTGTGTAAAACCTACAAATATTATTTATGTTTTGTAATGCAAATGAAGCATGATGTGTGAATGAAGCATTGTAACATTTAGCAGGGAAATGGTCTCTAATGCTTAGAGACAACATGGAGTGATTGCCTATATAATATAAAATGCATCATATGTTTTATAAAATCATAAAGACTTTGTAAGCACGACCTTTAAAATATAATATTAAACTACTTTATATATTAAAATATAAATTCATATTATACAATGGTTGTGTTTCTTTTATAATGGTTTTCTAGCCACAATTTATTCTGTCAGACTGCTAAATATGAATTTTTGAATGAATATGAATATTTTAGCCATGGTATTCCTAATATCACGCCTGGTTCAAAACATCAGTTTGAACTGAGCTGATTTGATGGCTTGATTTTCTGTCTTCCTTTTTTATTCCTATGATGGAGCCTGTGAGCGACGCAATCAACCAACTACCAGCAAGCTTTCAACCCACCAAGAAGTCTATGCAAGATTCAAGAGAGAGAAAGTGAGTGAGAGAGAGAGCGGATGGGTGCAATACTGCCTCTGCCATCAGCAGTGTTTCCAGATTGGGCGGGTTTCCACCCAATTTGGCGGTTTTGAATTTAATTGTGCGGGTAAAAATTGGTTTGGGAGGGTGGCCAAAATTTGGGCTGGTTTGGGGTCAATTTGGCGATTTTCAAGCATCTCAATTTTATAGGCTAAAACAAACAAAACTCAAGTGTGCATGTACTCCATAAAATCAGTCTTCATGACATTACTAAACACACATGCCCACTGCAGAGCCGGCGGGTTTTGGTGTTGACCTGTATATTCAAGTGATCGCTATGCCAAAGTGGCATAAATTTACAGTAAGTTGCAGCTACAGTAAAGAGTGGGAGAGTGACCCAACTCTCAAAATGTGGATTACACACTCTGCAATTTTGGCCACGATTTGGTCGTCTGAGACAAATTTTGAGAATCCTAAAAGATTCCTATAATCCTAGGCAAAAATCTGTAGTCTTTGACCGCTAGTTTGACATGTTCACCGACAACCGATTAATGACGGTTGGGATCAAATTTTACCTCAGACGAAATTCTGGCAGTGTCAGAAGATTTGGCGCGCAGTCCTGCAGTGTGACTTCTCCTATGACAAACATCAAATTGTCTTCGTTTTTCAAGATAAGCCGTGATCAAAATTAACGCTAGAGATTTCTTTGTTAGCCACCATTTCAGTCCCGCGTGTAATGCAGCTCACAGTCACCGAAAGTGTGTGGGTTGATGATGTAAAACTCCAGACAAGTTTTCAAGCGCGCGTCCGTTTTTAACGCGTCTTGACTGTCATACAGTCTGACATATAGGACAGCTGAGATCCCACAGTGTGACATGAGGATCGTGTTCGTACAGTCTGACAAGCAACGATCGTAAAGGACTATTATAAATCGCACAGTGTGCACCCAGCTTAAGGCTTTTTGTTAAATATAACTGTAATTCTGAGAGCACAGATGAATGACTTAATTGAATATCGAATATAGGACGACTCCTGTCCATCGTCATGTGCACAGTGGCCTGATCAGGACATCTGCAACTTTTAAACCATCCAGGCTGCACTCCGGTATACCCTTCCCTGACAGCTGCTGAAAGAGTTTTGAATCAGTTTTGACTGTGCAAAGTTCAGCATTATGTTCTACACTGTGTACTTAAAGAAGGATGTACTGTATTTCTGTTTGTTAAAGCGCAACAACGTAAGTGTATTATTATCATTCTTTTTTTTTTTTTTTTTAACACAAATGACACATTTTTAGCTTTTATGGTGTGTGCAAATTAAAGTCTGTTAATTTCTTGACTGCTGTTTGCAAATATTTGACATACTAATTGTTTCAACCCTAAACATTTTGTCATTTGCTAATTTTTCAAAATCGTTTACTTGACTTGCCAGTTTTGATCCGTTTTTCTGTTGTATTGTTCTCCTGGAAAGAGAACTGATTCATTTTTATAATTTTATTTTGTCATCATTATTTAGTTTTAAGGAGGTAAATCGTACTTACAGTATACACCTTGGTTGTCATGACAATGTAATTCTATCACATTCTTTTGGCAGTGAATGATTTGGGCGGGTTTTTGAGAGCTTTTGGGCTGGAAATCATTGACCCGATCTGGCAAAACTGGCCATCATGGCCAGATTTACCTCATATACCCCCAATACCCCCCCAACCGGTAGCTTACATACTAAACTATGCATCCTCGCTGTCAGGCGGAAACCTCAAATGTCCAAAACTGCTACTTTTCAGGAAAAGGAAAATAAAAATAGTATTTTTTTCAAAACACTGTGTTGTTAATATTGTGGCTTTATATGGTCAGACACTCAATAGAGCTTTTGACCAGTGAATGTCGGAGTCGGACATACTTGTTTTGTCCGCCATAAGAACGGCCACATCTAAGGCAGTAAGTGCAGCACATTACATTTCATCAACTTACTAGTTATAAACTTTATTGTAGCTATGTGCGCTCAGTTTTTCTGCAATTTGTCTAAAATCTCATGTTATAAAAGATGAAGTGCTACGCATAGGCTTGACTATGACTCAACGAAAAATGCTAGACTAAAACAGTATGCTGTATATACAGAGAGAGGGAGAGAGAAAATGCTGCACTTATTCAAACAACCAGTTCTTGCATTACAAACAAACAGACGGTCCAAACTGCTTGCGGCAATTTATTCACGATAGAGGTGGGCGGAGTAATGATGTTTGACTGACAGTTTGAGGTTCCAATAGAGATATGAGGTTTAGTCACAAGCTCTTTTTAAATACGTTTCATTGGTTAAATATTTGCAACCTACAGACAGACATAAAGGGTGACCAACAGTAATGATTTATGGGGAAAAAAAAAGACGAAATATGGAGATAGGAGGTGTCTGCCCAATATTTAAAATTTTGTTAATTTAGATAGTAATTGTCATACATTGTTTTACCATTAGAGTGAAGTAATAATAATTAAATTATTATTATTATTATTATTATTATTATTATTAAATATATACAATTTCTCCTCATTGTAATTGGGCCCCCCCCGAACGTGCGAGAATAGGCACATGCCTAGAATGCCTGTGCATAAATCAGACCCTGTCTGCCATAGATAAAACAGCACCTGACTGACTGTCCTTCTGCATCACGCTGAGGTCTTGAGCCGTCCTTGTCTGTTGCTCTTTTGATAACACACTAAACTGACATATTTCATTACGTCCCTTTGAAAAAAGGGTTGACCACTTTGTAATATAATATTGTTCAAAATGTCACAGACGTCACAATATGACGTATTTTTTTGTGACACGGCCGTTGATTAGCATTGGGGATCACGGTAAAATGAAGGCAGACCTGTCTCTGTGCTGATTTGTCAGATCTTACCTTTGACATTATTCATCATACAATTCAGCATACAAAAAAAATAAAATAAAAAAAAAACATCTTCAGTCAAAAAGAATCTGTAAACTGACTTCCACCAAAGTATTTGTCTCGTTTAGAAAACTTTGGTGTGTTTGCTATTTATAAATGCTTGTTCCAAAAGCACACAGATAATACAATATCCTCAGCCAGTCCAATGTTTCCCTTTTTATCCTCTCCCCCTCCTCCCCTTATCATAATCCCAAGATGCATGTGGTGCAACAGTCATTAATATTGGGAGAGCTGTAATCTCTGTCTTTTATTCTGCAAAGGGCTTTGAGCCCTGCTTGTAGCACCAAACCTTAACGTGAAAAACAATCTAATGATTTTCCCGAGCTGCCGTTGCCTTCCGTTGTCACCACATGGCTACACAGTCTGAAACCCGAAAGCACTGACACTGCGGTACAGTGAAAAGTTATGAGTCACTGGAAGGTTGCTCGCTGGGAGGCCAAAAGTCCTCACACTGCTGTCTAATATACATGGTACTTTCCAAAAACAAGGTACAAATTAGGCCTGAGACTCTTAAAAACTGAAGTCAGTGAAAAAGAGATGTTTAACCTTCAGAAAAGTCAGGCACAGGAGGGCAAAATAAATGTTAAATAATAAATAAATATCAGATAGACAAAAATGATTAAATGACTAAGGACAGATAGATAGATATTAGTTTGATCGTTTTTTTCTTACAATAACTTTTTAGATTGACAAATGCAGTGAGTCAACACTACAATTTTATGTAAAAATCCAGTGGGATTATTTGCTTGTCTTCTCATCATGCTGCAGAAAGCATCTAAATACATAGTTCAGTAATAAAACTCTAACCGAGCGCTGATTGGCCGTGGCATTAGTCAACCAGACGTGCTTCCTAATCCACGTAACCATATACAGTATCTCACAGAAGTGAGTACACCCCTCACATTTTCGTAAATATTTTATTATATCTTTTCATGTGACAACACTGAAGAAATGACACTTTGCTACAATGTAAAGTAGTGAGTGTACAGCTTGTATAAGTATAAATTTGCTGTCCCCTCAAAATAACTCAACACACATCCATTAATGTCTAAACCGCTGGCCACAAAAGTGAGTACACCCCTAAGTGAAAATGTCCAAATTGGGCTCAAAGTGTCAATATTTTGTGTGGCCACCATTATTTTCCAGCACTGCCTTAACCCTCTTGGGCATGGAGTTCACCAGAGCTTCACAGGTTGCCACTGGAGTCCTCTTCCACTCCTCCATGACGACATCACGGAGCTGGTGGATGTTAGAGACCTTGCGCTCCTCCACCTTCCGTTTGAGGATGCCCCACAGATGCTCAATAGGGTTTAGGTCTGGAGACATTCTTTAGCAAGGCAGTGGTCGTCTTGGAGGTGTGTTTGGGGTCGTTATCATGTTGGAATACTGCCCTGCAGCCCAGTCTCCGAAGGGAGGGGATCATGCTCTGCTTCAGTATGTCACAGTACATGTTGGCATTCATGGTTCCCTCAATGAACTGTAGCTCCCCAGTGCCGGCAGCACTCATGCAGCCCCAGACCATGACACTCCCACCACCATGCTTGACTGTAGGCAAGACACACTTGTCTTTGTACTCCTCACACACGCTTGACACCATCTGAACTAAATAAGTTTATCTTGGTCTCATCAGACCACAGGACATGGATCCTTAGTCTGCTTGTCTTCAGCAAACTGTTTGCGGGCTTTCTTGTGCATCATCTTTAGAAGGGGCTTCCTTCTGGGACGACAGGCCGACCCCCCACCCCTTCAACCTCTGCAGCAATGCTGGCAGCACTCATACGTCTATTTCCCAAACACAACCTCTGGATATGACGCTGAGCACGTGCACTCAACTTCTTTGGTCGACCATGGCGAGGCCTGTTCTGAGTGGAACCTGTCCTGTTAAACCGCTGCATGTAACCATGGTCTTGGCCACCGTGCTGCAGTTCAGTTTCAGGGTCTTGGCAATCTTCTTATAGCCTACGCCATCTTTATGTAGAGCAACAATTCTTTTTTTCAGATCTTCCGAGAGTTCTTTGCCATGAGGTGCCATGTTGAACTTCCAGTGACCAGTATGAGAGAGCGAGAGCGATAACACCAAATTTAACACACCTGCTTCCCATTCACACCTGAGACCTTGTAACACTAACAAGGCACATGACACCAGGGAGAGAAAATGGCTAATTGGGCCCAATTTGGACATTTTTACTTAGAGTTGTACTCACTTTTGTGGCCAGACAACGGCTAATGGCTGTGTCTTGAGTTAGTTTGAGGGGACAGCAAATTTACACTGTTATACAAGCTGTACAATCACTACTTTACATTGTAGCAAAGTGTTGTCAGTGTTGTCACATGAAAAGATATAATAAAATATTTACAAAAATGTGAGGGGTGTACTCACTTCTGTGAGATACTGTATATTTGTATCCTAGCCTGCGATCGCCCTGCTGCGCGATTGTGAAAACTTGTGTTTACCCCTCCTCTTCCCCAGCTCCACCTGTAGGGATCTGCTACAAGCGTTTTAATATATTCTTGCAGCAGCATGTCCTTTAAGTATGTTATTTTAAGCTATTTTAAGATATTTTAAGCATTCTCAGCAACAGCAGCAGCAGAGGGTAGCAGATCTCGTCCAGCAAAATCAAGCATATGCCAATAAATGCTGGTTAAATAATTCACTCCAAGAGTTGTCATGATTGAAATTATGTTATTGTTAAGGAATTTTGCATTTTTTGTAAATGGGAGAAAAACACAGCTACTGCAAACATTTAGTTTTTTTGGGAAATTTGGTTTAAAAAAAAAAAATAAAAAAAATAAGTTAATTTAAAATAATTTTTACTACAATGAACTGAATATTTAATATCAAACAAATTATGAAATTTCTGATTTTAATTGTTGCATTCAGTTAAGAAGGATGAAAGGTGGGACAGGCCAAAATCACCATTTTAAAAGGGGGTCACTGTCTCTCTGTGCTAAGTCAGGCTTCACTAAACAACGTTTTGCCTTTGGCCACTGGCTGGTACAAAGAAAGTGCACTAGTTTGTAACACTGGATTTACAGACTTATCAGCAAGCCATGTAAGGAGTACAGTGGGATCAAATGACTGCTATTACCACAGCTCGGTGCGAGGGGCTGCGAATGAGAAATGTGCCACTAATCCCACTAACAAGCTAAAGTATTAAAGTGACTGAAAAATGGAGGAATCCCCTTCTGGATTTGTGATGTACACTTGGGTGTCATTAAACCACTGTAAGTGAAGAAAAAATTAACCCTCTGGTGCATGAATTACAATCGTGAAGTAAAAAATTGTAATCATTCACATTTTTTATTCAAAATTCTATACAATGCGGTTCAAATTCTGAATTTACAAATTCTTCTATTTAGTATTTTTCTAATTTACTACTTTTTTCCATTACAAATGGTTATCAACATGATTTAAGAAAGAAGTGGAACTGAAAAATGTTGACATTTTGCAGCACTCAAACTGCATGAACTCCACAAGTCTGTGTAAAACCTGAAGATCATGTTCTTCAGTATGATATAAAGGGTTAGTTCACCCAAAAATGAAAATTCTGTCATTAATTACTTACCCTCATGTCGTTTCACACCCGTAAGACCTTCGTTCATCTTCAGAACACAAATTAATATATTTTTGATGAAACCCGATGGCTTAGTGAGGCCTCCACTAACAGCAAGATAATTAACACTTTTAAATGCCCAGAAATGTACTAAAGACATATTTAAAACAGTTCATGAGACTACAGTGGTTCAACCTTAATGTTATGAAGCGACGAGAATACTTTTTGTGCGCCAAAAAAATGAAATGACGACTTTATTCAACAATATCTAGTGATGGGAGATTTCAAAAAACTGCTTCATGAAGCTTCGAAGCTTTACGAATCTTTTGTTTTGAATCAGTGGTTCAGAGCGCCAAAGTCACATGATTTCAGTAAACAAGGCTTTGTTACGTTATAAGTGTTTTGAAATTTCAATAGTTCACGTGACTTTGGCAGTTTGATACACGCTCCGAAGCACTGATTGGATACAAAAGATTTGTAAAGCTTCAAAGCTTCATGAAGCAGTGTTTTGAAATCGCCCATCACTAGATATTGTTGAATAAAGTCGTTATTTTGGGGGTTTTTTTGGCACACAAAAAGTATTTTTGTCGCTTCATAACATTAAGACTGAACCACTGTAGTCACATGAACTGTTTTAAATATGTCTTTAGTAGATTTCTGGGCATTGAAAGTGTTAATTATCTTGCTGGCAATGGAGGCCTTACTGAGCCATCGGATTTCATCAACAATATCTTAATTTGTGTTCCAAAGATAAACGAAGGTCTTTCGGATGTGGAACAACATGAGGGTGAGTAATTAATGACAATTTTCATTTTTGGGTAAACTAACCCTTTAAGAATGATATAAAGAGCATCTTGAGTTGAAGAATATCTGTGCAGAGTCACATGATCAACAGGCTATCTCAAATGTTCCTATTATTTAGTGACCTAGAAATAGAGCAGAATCTGAAATATTTTTTCATTCATTTTACACAAACTTTTTTTGTTTTACATGTTTCAAAATCATACAAAAACTAAACCCCACTGTATTTTGACACACATGTCCTCTACAGTGGACGTCATAACTGAAAGGTGGGTGATTAATACATTCTACATGTTGCCATGAAAATCATTACTGAGATTTGGTATGCTGAACAAAACATGTGAAATACTGTGATTTATCATTTAAACTATCTTTCCTTTGTTCACACATTTCTAGAATTTAAACACAAAAGCTTATTTCAAAGGGCCAACATCAGTCATGACTTACAGAAGTGAACAAAAACTGAAGAAGGAGCAAAAAATAAGGAAAGAGAGTAAAGACGCTTTGGAGCGTGACAAAAAGCATTCATCCTCTGTTCAAATAGAGGCCTATGACTGTGCAGAGCTGGGAAAGACGGTGGACGAAAATTCTACTAAAATGGAAGGATGTAATATACCTCACTCAGTCTGGTTTCAGACCCAAGGATGTCTCAAAGGTAAATCTGTATGAAAAAAAAAACAGCACCTAATCTTACTGCAAGGAGAAAATAATGAAAGAATGATGGAAACATTTTACTCAAAATGGGTAAAAAGTAATACACTGGAGATTTTTCTATTCTGGCATGTGTATAAACGACAAAAAGTTCATATCTGAAGGAAATGAGATTCTGAATCACAGTGAAGATAGCAAGTGTCATTCCATCATACAGGGTGGTCCAAGTGGAAATCTCTCTCACACACACATGCACACACAAACACACACACTGTAGCACAATATCATATGGTAAGGATGCCATCATTCAAAGCCACATCCTCTCATGTTTTGCTGACATGTTTATACCTTACATAAAAATTCTCTAAATGATTACTTGTCACGTCTACATAATAGCTTCCAATAAATGCTTATTTAACCACCCATATTGACAAACAGGTCTTAAACAAGTCTGCACCATTAAAATACATAACTTTAACTGAAGATACACCTTATTCATAAGACAGAGGGAAAAAAAAAAGAAAAAAAAAAAAATTTCACAGCATCCAATCGCAAACACATTGTGTTGAGCCTGCTGAGGCGTGGGAGAGAAAAAGCCCTCATCTACGAAGGACATAATCCCACATTCATCAAATTGCCTTTACACCTACAACAAATACTGTTATTGCAGCGTTCAGCAAGTGTTGTGACACGGCTTTTAACATGCAATATTTTAGGCTGTAGAAAGTCTAGAACTAAACATTCGACTGTTGCGTGACAGAACCAACTATATAAAATAGCTCAAACAAAACACATAAATCTCAAACCTCACAAGCTCCATCGTCTCCAGGGAACAGGAAAAAAAGTGAAATTAATTATCATTCTCCAGTTTGTGGCACAGACACATATTAAGTGTAATTGAACCCAAGCTCACTCAGTCACTTTACTCAGCACCAGTACAGTAAGTAACCGTCAGCCAGCCGTGTTTCAACGAAGCACATTGCAATGCACAAACAGACCTTCCTGCTCTAACACTTGATGTGAAAACGAAGCTGGACGGAGGACACACTCACCCTAAGAGGACCATTAGCGGAGGAGAGGAAGACAGTGAAGGCGTCAGTCTCCCGTGGCACTGGGGCATATCCGTTTCTTTAGGAGCCATGCGAGGCGGCCGGCTGCAGACGAGTTGTTCCACATTGGATGAAGTGCAGCAGTGAGAGGGTCTGCCCAACGCCGGAGCTGCAGCGAGCGGACGCGCTCACGCGCACACACATGCAAGGAGAGTGTGTGAGAGCGAAGATGCGCGCTACGTTTTGCGTCAAATTGAAATCCCACCACAAGGAGGCTTAAGAGATATGTCCCTCTTGATTTCTCACATCACTGAGAGAGGCACATGTGTGCGCGCACTGCACTCACACACATAACAAGAGCACAGACAGTTGGCGCGCGCGCGCACGCACGCAGACGATGTTCCTCATCCGTCGCTGCAGACCTTGTGTGTTTGATAAGAAAAGGAAAGATAAAGGAGACAGGATGTGAGGGAGAGTTTGGAAAGCAAAACAGAGAAAGCGGAAGAGATGAGGTGAGGGAAGTCCTGTTTTAGTTCAGTTTAGTTGGTCATCTCACAAACTAGCTGCCGTATCTCTTATCTGAGCTTACTAACCCACAGAGATTATATAATCAGAGGGGTAGGTGTGTGTTAAGGGGGTTTCGAAAGCTGAGAAGTAATAATACTGACGCATTTTAATTGGCTGGCCCGTGTATTATCACACTGATTACACCTCGTTACAAGATGACATGATTTAAATGAGAAAGAGATGGAGAGATTGGAAGATTACAATGTGGGTGAAAAAAATCAAATGTACGGAAGCGTAATTGGATTGTTAATTAACGCGAGCCATCTCTGTGTTTTATAATTACCAGAATTCCTCTGGGGATCAATCAACCTTGTTGTTGCTACTTCTCTCTCTCTCTCTCTCTCTCTCTCTCTCTCTCTCTCTCACACACACACACACGACTGTCCCGATCATCATACATAGCCTACTCAGTATTATGCCACGTTGCAAAATTCAATCTTAGATCACGTAAATCATGTTGGAAAAAACAAAATATTTACTTGATTGATGTTGCTAGTGTTTTGTTTACTTGCTATTCTGTTCTAACAAAGTACAACTTTCAGGAATAGGCCTACAACAAAAAGCTTTTCTATTAGGATATACTCTGATTTTAAGTCAAATCAAAAAGCATAGCTTATGATGTGGATGAATGCATTTTTGTTAGTCCTATATACACTAAAATGATGTGTGGTTCAGTCCCATCCACTCTTCCCAGCATGCACTGGGGCATGAATAATTAATATGGGCTTGCAATGCTGTTTGTGATTTTGTTGTCAATAGTAAATTATGATGTCAGTATGTGTTTGTTCTTCTACTCAAAATAATCAGTTTGTTGAATATTTCATGAGTGTTTTTTGTGTTTGTGTTCAACGTATGTCAGTAGTTTAAAGGGTTAGTTCACCCAAAAATGAAAATTCTGTCATTAATTACTCACCCTCATGTCGTTCCACACCCGTAAGACATTCATTCATCTTCGGAACACAAATTAAGATATTTTTGATAAAATCCGATGGCTCAGTGAGGCCTGCATTGACAGCAAGATAATTAACACTTTCAATGCCCAGAAAGCTACTAAAGACGTATTTAAAACAGTTCATGAGACTACAGTGGTTCAACCTTAATGTTATGAAGCAACAAGAATACTTTTTGTGCGCCAAAAAAACAAAATAACGACTTTCTTCAACAATATCTAGTGATGGGTGATTTCAAAACACTGCTTCATGAAGCTTCAAAGCTTTACGAATCTTTTGTTTTGAATCAGTGGTTCAGAGCATGTATTAAACTGCCAAAGTCACATGATTTCAGTAAATGAGGCTTCGCTACATCATAAGTGTTTTGAAACGTTTCGAAATTTCAGTGGTTCATGTGACTTTGGCAGTTTGATACACGCTCTGAACCACTGAATCGAAACAAAAGATTCATAAAGCTTCGAAGCTTCATAAAGCAGTGTTTTGAAATCTCCCATCACTAGATATTGTAGAATAAAGTCGTTATTTTGGCGCACAAAAAGTATTCTCGTCACTTCATAACATTAATGTTGAACCACTGTAGTCACATGAACTGTTTTAAATATGTCTTTAGTAGCTTTCTGGGCATCTGAAAGTGTTAATTATCTTGCTGTCAATGCAGGCCTCACTGAGCCATCGGATTTTATCAAAAATATCTTAATTTGTGTTCCGAAGATGAACAAAGGTCTTACTGGTGTTGAACGACATGAGGGTGAGTAATTAATGACAGAATTTTCATTTTTGGGTGAACTAACCCTTTAAAAGAACAAGCACTTTGCTTTCTATGGCATGTACGTTTTTCATGTATGACACAGATAATAATAATAATACATTAAAAACTATGTAAACAAAGGTTAACAGTTTGCATTGAACTTTTAATGCACCAAGGTATCTAAATGTAATCTACATAACACAGTGTTATTATGAATAATTCTTACAATTATGGCAGATTTTAAGTATTGGCAACTTGACATTTTAAGTTAAGACATTTACTAAAAATAATAACATGAATCCAACGGGGCGAAAAACCTTGGAAACGGTAGCCATTTTTCATACCATGAATTAACTTCTTTCCCTCACCCAGAGTAATATGTTCCCATCCTGAAACTGAATCTTTGTTCTTCACTCTCTGCCACTGAGATGCACATGAAATACAAGCTAGAGGAGTAAAACACTTCATAAACCTGCTTCAGAACAATTCTTTGGTGCATTAATTTAGTGTCAGATCTCTTTTACTGTACCTCCACTGGAATGCAGCACAGCCACTCTTAACTACTGATGATGATAATAAATGAACTCACAGTCAGGGATGTGACCTTGATGGTCACTATTCTCAAAGACAATGTGAACTGGTGCTTTAAACCCATTCTAATATACGTACCACGGATTCCACAAAAACTATTAACCAGTACAATCGTTTTCAACCTTGGTGATAATAGCAAATGTTTCTTGAGCAGCAAATCAACATATTGGAATGATTTTTGAAGGATCACGTGACACTGAAAACTGGAGTAATGATGCTGAAAATACAGCTTTGCCTTAATATATTAAAATAGAAAACAGATATTTTAAATTGTAATAATATTTCACAATATAACTGTTTTTCCCAAACATTATTGATTAAATACAGTCAAACCAAAAATTATTCAGACACTAGATATAATTTTTTATATTTTTTTACTAGTGGGTGCAGGACACTATAGTTCATTTATGTAAGTGAGGATAGCAAAATAAAGTAAACTGTGACATATTATACCCAAAAATTCTTCATACAGTGGACTACCAGTAAAATTTATATATATATAAAAAAAAAAATTGGGACCAAAAATTAATCTGACACTTTGACCTGACCATGTGTTATCTGACATAATTAAGATTAATTTTTTCTGACACAGTTTAACTCTGAGACCTTGTCATATTTTATTACCATTTTTTTTAAACTATAGTGAATAAACTGTAATGAATGAAAGAAATATTCAAGGTGTCTGAATAAATTTTGGTTTGACTGTACACTGATCAGGCATAACATTATGACCACCTTCCTAATATTGTGTTGGTCCCCCTTTTGCTGCCAAAACAGCCCTGACCCATCGAGGCATGGACTCCACTAGACCTCTGAAGGTGTGCTGTGGTATCTGGCACCAAGATGTTAGCAGCAGATCCTTTAAGTCCTGTAAGTTGCGAGGTGGAGCCTCCATGGATCGGACTTGTTTATTCAGCACGTGTCAAAGTAACATCTACATGGATGGCAGGACCCAAGGTTTCCCAGCAGAACATTGCCCAAAGCATCACACTGCCTCCACCGGCTTACCTTCTTCCTATAGTACATCCTGGTGCCATGTGTTCCCCAGGTAAGCGACGCACACACACCCGGCCATCCACGGGATGTAAAAGAAAACGTGATTCATCAGACCAGGCCACCTTCTTCCATTGCTCCGTGGTCCAGTTCTGATGCTCACGTGCCCACTGTTGGCGCTTTCGGCGGTGGACAGGGGTCAGCATGGGCACCCTGACTGGTCTGCGGCTATGCAGCCCCATACGCAACAAACTCTGATGCACTGTGTATTCTGATACCTTCCTATCAGAACCAGCATTAACTTCTTGAGCAATTTGAGCTACAGTAGCTCGTCTGTTAGATCGGACCACACGGGCCAGCCTTCACTCCCCACGTGCATCAATGAGCCTTGGCCACCCATAACCCTGTCACCGGTTCACCACTGTTCCTTCCTTGGATCACTTTTAATAGATACTGACCACTGCAGACCGGGAACACCCCACAAGAGCTGCAATTTTGGAGATGCTCTGACCCAGTCGTCTAGCCATCACAATTTGGCCCTTCTCAAACTCGCTCAAATCCTTACGCTTGCTCATTTTTCCTGCTTCTAACACATTAACTTTGAGGACAAAATGTTCACTTGCTGCCTAATATTTCCCACCCACTAACAGGTGCCGTGATGAAGAGATAATCAGTGTTATTCACTTCACCTGTCAGTGGTCATAATGTTATGCCTGATTGGTAAGCATAAGAGTAAAACATTACAAAAGCTTACAGATCCCGAACTGTAGTGTATTATGGCAACAAGTGGAACAGAATTATACACGTTTGTGAACATCTTGTTTTCTTTCATTGGAAAAAATAAACTACTGCATTCAGTTTTTAATTTTCACTTTTAAATTTGCATCTAACTATAATCTGCAGTACTTGCCAGACCATTTGGCGTTTCATTTGCACTGATAGTTTTTGTACAACCTGTTCAGATTTTCCTCCAAAAAATGCTTGATTGCTTTACAAATTCAGCTTACTTTGCAACCGCTAAAAGTGTTCCTACATCAATAAATGTGCTCATATCATATTCATGAAGTTCAGAAAAAATATTCCGCATACATATTCTGCAATTAAAACAGCGAAAAAAGGCTGTTCTCATTAGAGGGTGAGTAGGGAGTTCATACACAGTGTCTCTCTTAGCCACAAAATGTTCGTCTCTGCAGGTGTCTGTGAAATGGAAGTTCTCTCCCTTGTGCCTCAGGCCATCGGCTGTCATTAAGCAGAAAGTAAAATAAAACTCTTCTCTCCACCAATTACTGAAGGAGAAAATTTTTTATAATTCAGCAGGAATATAGGCTCCATCTGCTAGCACAGCTTAAACAGTTTGACAACACGAAAAAAGATTTGTAAAACATACTTTTATGGAGACTCCATTCACAAGATGTTAAAGATGGGAAGTGTTTCGAGCTGACATTTCCCAGAATGCCCTAAGTGGTAATAGTCAGTGTGCAAATTATACAGTGACTTTCAGCGAGGTCAAATCTTTTAAATGGAATTTCTGCCGTTTTCAGGACGCGCTCTGTTGAGGTTTGTCTTGTGCAATTCAAATTGTCTTTTGGTGCCGCCAGCATATACATATCAGCTCTTTTAAAGTGACAATGAAATCAGAATGTTCCCATTGGCGCACCGGACACCCCCGTGGTGGTCGGGGGATTCACATACTCTGCGAGGCCCCCCTCATAGCATTATGAGCCAGATATATTACGGTTCAATTTGCCTGTCAAGACTGGTTTTTCTCTGCATAGAAGCCAAAATCGAATTCAAAGGTGCCATCAACAGGCAATAGAACAACATAAGGGAATCATTTTCTCTTCTGGTTGTTTTAACCCTGATCTGAACATGCCCTGAGGTGTGAGTATGGATATGATGGAAAGAAACAGTGAGAGAGAAAGCTGAGATGTTTTCTGAGAGCTCTTGCCTGTATTACTGAGTAGGGCTAATCAGAGGAGTAAAAAGAGAGGAGAAAACCTCCCCATCTTGAGGCTGTGAGTGTGAGCACATCCTCCTGCTTTCTTCTCCTGCCGCAGCTAAGAGTAATTTTCACTGCTTGATTCCCATTGGCTCAACTCTCACTGAAGGCCGCTGGGCTTCCTCTTATTGTTACAGGAACAGATCACCTTCTGCTCATTAATTTCATAATGTTCATGCATATTCCCCCGAGACTGCATGATCCCGCTTCATGTATATTCTGACTGCATAATAACAAAATAACCTCCAAGAATTTTCTCACCATCCTTTAGGTCACTTCATTTCCATCCTTTCATAGTTCAAATAGGTATAAAAAGTAATTAGCATTATAATTAAAATCACACCCTGGAATATTTCTTCATTTTTATTTTATCTACAGATGGGTCCACAATCTAGGGCCATAAGGGAAAATGCTTCTTTTTTAATTTAATACCAATTTCTTTCCATTACACATTGTATTTCTCAAATGCAGGTGTAGATCATCCATTTTGCTCGCAGAAACTCTCTCAGAAACTTCTGAATGCTCTAAATTATACAAGGAACCTTTTAACGTGGGACATTCCAAAAATATTAATTAAAAAAAAATCATCATTAGTGCCCAAACTATGCAGTAATCACTATTTGTTTAACAAATATAATAAAAACTGCTCTCTAGATGGCAACTAAATTAAACTTTAAACAGTTGTTCACCCAAAAATTAAAATTACCCCATGATTTACTCACCCTCAAGCCATCCTAGGTGTATATGACTATCTTCTTTCAGGCAAACACAATTGGAGATGTACTGAAAAATATCCTTGCTCCTCCAAACTTTATAATAGTTGTGAGTTGAGGGTAAAAGTAATCCATACGGATCCAGGGGGTTAATAAGTGAAGCAATGTGTTTTTGTAAGAAAAATATCCATATTTAAAACTTTATAAATTTAAATAACTAGCTTCCGGCAGACGACCGTATGTATACTTCGCAAGTCGACTTGCGCCAAATGAGTAACCCCTGACACAATGTATGACGCAGGATGTAGGAGTAGAGTAAGCATAGACGCCTCTCGCAGTTTAAACAAAGAGCTGGGCAACAAACTCAAGCTCCTCTTCTCTTATATCGAAATCCTCCGACATTTATCTTTAAAAATGATCGTCATCTAATTTGTGACCGGTGTTTTGTTTTGCTTTATCCTCTGTGCTTCCGCGTTCGTCATGCGTCGGGTCAGCAGTCACTCTTCCGCCGCAAATCGATGCGTATTGCTGTCTGCCGAAAGCTAGTTATTATGAGCCTGGTCTCATTAGAAAAATGTACCTGTGGGAACGTTTTCGTGAGTCGCAAAATACCTACCAATATGTACATATCACTGCAGTTTCAATGTGAAATGTCCACTGAGTGGCGCTAAAAGCGTGTTCATTTTTTTGCTGGAACAGATAAACGTGAATATGGTACGTTTTTATGACATTGGTTTTTATACGAATCACTGCAGTTCTGATTTGAAATTTGTCCGGTGAGTGGCGCTAAAAGTGTAATGCTCCATTACGTTTTAAAATAACATACCACCAACACTACACCTAAACCTACCCGATAGTGTTAACAAAATCAAATATGTGACATAAAAAGCATCCGTAACCGTGCCGTTTTAGCTTGTTATGATCTCTCGTCTTTGAGCTCTTTTATCGTGACTCATTTTCCCCCGGATTCGTACCCAAGGCTTCCTCGTCTTAAGTGCAATTCCGTTATCAGCTGAGCTACCGAGCAAGCTTGTTATGTCAGGAAAGTGAAACATATGGAGCTGGTTAAGCGATGCAAAGTCCAAAATACTGTATTCGTTTACAAATCGTGCACTTTGGTAAAAAGCGTTTTGAAGTCATAACATAATATTGTGCAAGGAGACGTAAAAACAAGTCTTTATTTATCCATAATCTGACCCTGTAATCGTAACTGTGTATGAAAACGATTAAAAGTGCTTGCTGTTTTACTGCCTCTAGTGTTCATTTCTGTTGGAAACTGCAGTGATATGTACGATAGGTACGTATTTTTGCGACTCGCGAAAACGTTCCCACAGGTACGTCTTTACATGAGACCAGGTTGGTTATTATAGTTAATAAAGTTTTAAATATGGATATTTTTCTTACAAAAACCCATCGCTTCGCTTCAGAAGGCCTTTATTAACCCCCTGGAGCTGTATGGATTACTTTTATGATGGATGTGCTTTTTTTTTTTTTTTTTTGCTTCAAAATGTGGCCCCCCTTCACAACCATAATAAAGTTTGGAGGAGCAAGGATATTTTTAAATATATCTCCCATCGTGTTTGGCTGAAAGAATAAAGTCATATACACCTAGGATGGCTTGAGGGTGAGTAAATCATGGGATAATTTTCATTTTTGGGTGAACTATCCCTTTAAGTTCCATTTGTGAAAATCTGTTATTATAACAATGTGTAAAGTTATTCAACTCATTTGTTCGTGAAACGGACTACACTGGTCGCGCTGTGTGCTTTTGGTTCACTATAAAGAATCTTTTTAAAAGAATCATTTGTTCATGAATTGGATTACACTACTCACACTGTATGGTTTTGATTCACTGACAAAAATGTTTAAAGGAATCATTTGTTTGTGAATCTCATTGCGCTGGTTGCTGGTTCTGTCCCTCCATAGACAGCTACGCAACTGACACTTTGATGCTTCAAAAAGTTCATAAAGAGATCATAAAACTAATCCATATGAATTAAGCAGTTTAGTCCAAATTTTCTGAAGAGACATCGCTTTATATGGCATTTTGGGGTGAACTAACCCTTTAAGAGTTACAAAAGGCCTAACAATTTGCTGACAATTGATTAGCGGCCTAGAAATAGTGCAGAATTTTCAGCATTTACATTTTCATCTTGATTCAACTTTCTTTTCATTTTATTTCAATCCTAAAACGTACCTATAGTTTAAATATCCCAGATTTTCAGTGTGGTTTCAGACTTTAGGACCCCTCCTTATTTATGCAAATACAATGGGCTGCAACTACATGTAATGGAAATAAGAGATTCTCCAGGGCACACTGTCAGGATGAATCAACCTTGGCTTAAAGGATGTTTCCACAAATCATGCAGTAATTCTATATTTTGAGGAAGAATGAACAAAGGTTGCTATTATAGAGTATTGTGAAGAGGAGTATGTACTGTGTTCATCTCATGAGTGCTCTATGGAGGGGAGTAGGCAGATGTTACGTGTGTCGAGGGACTGAGGACGCTGGATGTTCTTCAGGCTTTGTGAAGCGTGGTGCACAGGAGATTGACTGTGATTAACAGCATCACTGGTGGTTGTTTAAACCTTTTCTCAAGCTTTATGGTGTCAGCACAGCTCTCTTGGCAGCATGTGTGCGGGTGTCTGTATGTGTAGCAGTGTGTATAAAAAACAAAGCAGGTGTCTTGGACTATTTACATCTACTGAAGCGTTGCTGCCCCCTACCTTCAGTAATCTCCCTTTACCAAGTCTATCCAAACACACACACTGATTTTTCACAAAGATAACAGAGATTGCATGCCTAGTTAGACACAGATGGTGACTGCACAATTGACCACACTTTAATCGTTAACCTCCCCTTGTTATCACCGGAATGCTGCATTATTCCTTCGAGGCATCCAGGAAAGAATCCATAAAGGGCAGATCCACTGTCCTCAACTGACCAGCATATTTGCATTTACCAAATTAGCCCAAGTGCCCTTTGCTAGAGACATGTTCTTGAAATAAAAAGGACTCTGTAGATTTGGCAGTATAATAATTCTACTCTTGGTAATTAAATTTGCTGGCATGCACCATATAATTTGCAAGGTGATGTCTAGCCTTAAATTTCATTGCTAACAAGACATTGCTCGATCCTCACAGTCCTTTCTCTGTATGGCTAACATGTACTCATACGGTTCTAATAACAGTAATGGAAGCGGAGCTGCTAGAGTGAGATATTTACACTCGAGGGACTCATTTACACTTGGTAAGGGCTTGCTGCTAAACTGTATGGCATGAGCAATGTTTTTTCTCCTTCTTTTTCTAACCCTGTCCTCTTAGATGTTAAATTTTAGTTTTTTTAATTGTACTGATCTGTAGGGCTGGGTATGGATACAGATTTTCTGATTCAATTCCAATTCGTTTTTGATTCATTTGTGAATATTTCTGTCATAATGTACATTTTGCTCGCATACAGTCAAACCAAAATGTATTCAGACACCATGAACATTTCATTCATTAATACAACTTATTTACTATAGTTTAAAAAATGGTAATAAATTATGACAAGATCTCAGAGTTAAACTGTGTCAGAAAAAAATTAATCTTAATTATGTCAGATAACACTTAAGCAAAACATGGTCAGAACAAAGTGTATAATATGTCACAGTTTACTTTATTTTGCTATCCTCACTTACATAAATGAACTATAGTGTCCTGCACCCACTAGTAAAAATATATCAAAAATATAAAACAAATGACTGTATGAAAGAAACTTTCTCAGCTCTAAATCATAGAGTAAACCTTCTTACACGGGACATTATTAAAAATATTAAGTTTGAAAATTATCAACAGTGCCCAAACTATGTAGTTGAACTGCTCTTAAAGGATTAGTTCACTTCAGAATTAAAATTTCCTGATAATTTACTCACCCCCATGTCATCCAAGATGTTTATGTATTTCTTTCTTCAGTTGAAAAGAAATTAAGGTTTTTGAGGAAAATATTCCAGGATTTTTCTCCATATAGTGGACTTCACTGGGGTACAACGGGTTGAAGGTCCAAATTGCAGTTTCAGTGCAGCTTCAAAGGGCTCTACATGATCCCAGATGAGGAATAAGGGTCTTATCTAGCGAAACGATCGGTCATTTTCTGAAAAAATAAATAAAAATGTATATACTTTTTAACCACAAATGCTCGTCTTGCACAGCTCTGCGATGCCCCACACATTACGTAATCACATTGTACCAATGAAAGTACCAATCCAGTGTCTACAAAGTGAACTACTAAGTCAAACGCCCTTTACAAAACAACAACAACAATGTAGGACGATTTTGAAGTTGGAGGAGAAAACAAGATGTTTTTCGCCCTACCGTGGTATACGGTATATATCTAGAGACTTCTGCCTATGTCACGTGTGACATTTCCAACGTAATTACGTAATGTGTGGCGCATCGCAGAACAGTGCAAGACGAGCATTTGTGGTTAAAAAGTATATAAATTTAATTTTTTTTAGAAAATAACTGATCGCTTCGCTAGATAAAACCCTTATTCCTCGGCTGGGATCGTGTAGAGCCCTTTGAAGCTGCACTGAAACTGCAATTTGGACCTTCAACCCGTTGTACCCACTATATGGAGAAAAATCCTAGGATGTTTTCCTCAAAAACTTTAATTTCTTTTCGACTGAAGAAAGAAAGACATAAACATCTTGAATGACATGCGGGTGAGTAAATTATCAGGAAATTTTAATTCTGAAGTGAACTAATCCTTTAATATAACAAATATAATAAACACAACCAAAAACTCCCCTGTGGATACCAGCTGAAACAAGTTGCATTTCGTGTGTATAACTGTTTTTAATTATAAACTCATGAACACTTATAAAGTTATAAACCTCCGTGAAAGAGTACAGAAAGTCTGTGAGTCAAAGTCTGTGAGTCTGTGATTCAATACAAGGAGTCGTTTGTTCATCAAGAATCATTTGTTTTTGAACTGGTCATGATCAAATTTTTTGATTAACTAAAAAGAATCAGTTTAAAAGAATCTGAATGATTTTGAATGATTCAATACAAGAAGTCATTTGTTTATCAAGAATCACTTGTTTTTGAATCAGACTGCACTGGTCGCGATCTAATTTTTTGATTAACTAAAAAAAATCAGTTTAAAAGAATCATTTGCTCGTTTATATCACTCAGTTATCTCATCACATTTAATTCAGAATGCAAACAGATAAAATATGACTTTTGCCGTGGTGCTGTAGATTCATCTGTGAAACTGCAGAAACACTGACACAGACCAAAAGATTGATCATGTGATTTTAAAAATTCGCTTTAACGAAGATACTTTTTTTTTTTTACCCAGCCCTACTAACTTGTCATTTAGTTGAATTATTCATAGCAACTCAAAGTTGCTGAACTCAAAGTTAAGTTCCTTGTTAAGGGCACAGTGGTAAAGTAGGATTTGAACCTACAATCTTTTGACTAAACCAGATCTTTAACCACTAAGCTTCACCATCCTGCTTTGAAACCCGAGTTGTCAATCACTCAGCTTTATCTGAAATGACAAATAATGGATTCAAGTAATTACATGCAAAACCCAATGAGAGAAGTGGGGTCGACTTAAATGTATCCTATCTGCATAGCACTGAGTGTCTGATTTGAGGGTATGTCTGGATTTAGCTGACTGACTTTTACCAAGAAAGTCATTAAACAGTAAAAACTCTATCTTTAATACAGTGACAGTGACAAATGCCGCTGACTCTGACACTGTGAAGTTGATTTTAAAAAGCAGGCACTGACCTTCCTCTATCAAAAGCAATTACAATCACATTTAATAATGCAGTAGAGACTTTCACCAATGTGTCTTAATGCCAAACAAAATCATCATGATTAATGTCACTTTTTCCTTCGAGAGAACACTGATTTTTTCCCTTTACCTCGGATGATGTAACAGCTTTCAGTTAAAAACACTTTGATTCAAAAAGTCAGTATCTTTCTTGATAAATCAGAGGTTTTAGCATTATTTTTGTTGTGGTATGTAATGTAAATCTGTCTGATCAAGTTCTAGTTCTGTCACCTCATTCAAGATTAATAAATACATAAAAAAAAAAAAAAACAGCATTTATGGCCAGAAAAATGGTTTGTAATCAAATATTGCAGGGGTTTTTTTAATTCAATTAGCTACTTTTTGTAAGTAACTTGTAGTGTTTTCAAAAAAAAAGTACCTTGACTGTCATTTACGACTTTAAATTATAAATAACTTGTACTTTGACATTCTACAGTTTTAAAGCAGCTTCACTGCCAGTAATTGGTTTTGTCAGAGCATCTACAGAACAGAAGTGTCGGGAACCATGTCAACTTAGCCATAAACTATGCATCAGCTATACATCTGTTTAACATAACTCTCTCTGTTCTGTGGGTTGTAACTCTTTGCTTGGAGCAGATACAAACACAATGCACTGAGGCGTATTGGCGAGACATGACAGCTTTGCCATCTAACAGATCTCGCCACATGAGGAGGCTTTGCTGTAAAAGCAGGAGTCCTGGAGAGAGTTTCCATGCTGTCAAATGTCCCTTTGTCAATAGACAAAGCAAAATGCTCATGCTGTTTGTAATGCAGTGGTGGAGTGTTTGTCCTTTCTGACAGGGCATGACAATAGACTTAATGGCTTGTATGTTAGTGGTTACTTGGGAGTTTTTTATTGCCCGTGCAGTTTTGTTTTTTGTTTTTGATGTGTAGTAGGTTAAATCATTTGTGGTAAATTATGATAAATAATTTATGACCTTGTTCACTCTCATTTTTTACATAATTGCTTGAGAGAAGAGTTTATGTTTCTTTCCTGTTGAAGTCAGAATATAGCCTGAGGCAAATTTGTACCAGAAAAAAAAAATAAAAATCATAAGACAGTGAAAAATAACAAGGCAATAATACAGTGAATCTGTTGTATCATAATGCCATAGCAAAACCAATTTGGTAGACACATAAAATATATAAAACGACAGCATTTGGCCGCAAACTACTTGTAGATATTTGTATGTAAAGTGTGGTTCTGTTACACAAACATTTTTACGTAGACACTGAATTGTACAATATCAACATATTGGCAGCACTTACACATAAATCCTTTGCACAAATATACAACTTTAGAGAGGTAGAATCGTTAATGAATTCATATAATATTGAATTTATAAAATTAACAGTTTGGTTTTATTTATAACAACTGAAGTTAATTAAAACAGTTTAACAGCATCACATTATTTAATGCAGTAAATGTATTCACCTCATTTTATATAATAACAGTTTTCTGTTCTGTGTGGCTTGTCAAGAACACACACAGACTTATTTCCATACTCGTTGAGCTTTGATGATAATTAAATTCATCCACATAACGAATGCAAATTACTTCACATCTAGACTTTATTTTAAAATAAATTTGCCACTAAAATGGTGTTTTCCTTAAGAGCCAATGCTTTTCCATCATTTAATAATAAACAAGAAGCCTGCTGTGAAATTCTGTTTGTCTAACTTTGTCACCAGCAAAGGTTCTGGCAAATTCAATTCCGACTAGTTGTCAGATTCATAGACATTTATAGATTTCTAAAGTTTTACCTAAATAAAAGGATTTAGATTTAAAGGTACACTATGTAACCTTGGCCCTAAAGGGGTTAAAAAAAACAAAACTGCAAGCATTTTGCGAAAATACATTGTTTTGGTTTTGGTCTTGGTTATCCACTGCTCAAAAAAACATTCAGTTATAGGCTTAAGAGATTCAACCAGTTTAGATGGAAAGGATCTCAAGCTGATTAGCTGAAGATGTTACTATAGCTATAGCCATTAATAGACACGCTACTTCCTTAAAAATAAATTCCAGCACAGCGCTACAACAACCATAATGAAATGACTCTTAACAATAGATAATGCTTGAACTCTGTCAGAGAGCTACATATGGTAATTTATCTGTTCAATAAAATACCTTACTCACCTGTTGAGTAATAAAAATGTCATCTCTGCGTCGCTTTTACATTTCAAATCCCTCAGTTCACGCCATCTCCAAAAAGCTGAGCCAATGTTGATTCTCATTTTATTATAAGTTCTGTCGCATTCTCTTTTTGCCAGAGACTCTCCTTTTTAACTAAATGAATTTTTTTTTTAAACTAGTGATTCCCCAGAGGTTGGAGATTTATCTGCTCCACGTCAACCTTTCTCGCTCATTGTGACAACTAACCTATGTCACTCCCACACCATACATGCGTCAAAGTAGGCGGAGCAACTTTTCTCTATGACGAGACACACACGGGCAAGTGACATATGTACACAAAAACATGTTTTCGAAGAAGGATTGGTGATAAATCTACTGATTATTTAAAGGGGTTCTTGATTATGATTTCACTTTTTTAACTTTAGTTAGTGTGTAAAGTTGCTGTCTGAGCATAAACAACATCTGCAGTTACAACGCTATTTTATTATGTATTTTCTTTTACAGAAATCTCTTTTTAAGGACTACAACAAAGGCTGGTAGGGACTACAATGAGCTTCTTGTCATGTTGGTGACATCACAAACCCCAAAATTTACATAAACCCTGCCTCCAGGAACACACAACAAAGGGGGTGAGGCCATGTTGGGCTGCTTTAGAGAAAAGGAAGAGTTGTTGTAGTAGAGTGTTGTTGCCATGCCGTCATTTTACGCCGGACTGCTTTACAAACACGGGTCAATTCAATGCTGGAATTGCACAAAGATTAACATGACGGCACATGCTAGTCGATGAGTTGAATCAACTCCACAGCAACTACATAAATTTATCCACTAACCGTTCAGAAATGTCCAGATGCGTTCTAAAAGTTGTAACTTCTTCCTGAGTCTCTCCATCAATGTCAGACTTCGGTTTGAACAATATAAGGCTGAACACCGTTACTGACAATTGTCATTTTGGCTGCGTGAGATTCTCCAGCTTTGTTGTTGAGCAACCGAAGCGCGGGCTGTTAAAGCTCCGCCCTTTTCTGGAAAGTGGGCCGGGAGCAGCAGCCCATTTGCATTTAAAGGGACACACAAAAAAACGGCGTGTTTTTGCTCACACCCAAATAGGGACAAATTTGACAAGTTATAATAAATGATTTGTGGGGTATTTTGAGCTGAAACTTCTGGGGACAACGGAGACTTATATTACATCTTGTGAAAAAGGGACATAATAGGTCCCCTTTAAATTTTGTTAATTTTGAACAGAAAACAGTTACATAGTGTATGCCAATGCAATGCAATATTATACATTTCAATGTCTATTCAAATGTACAAAAACCTTTGAAAATGAATGAAACCTCCCTGACAAGAAGGCCATACCATCTCTAAATACACACATACCACCACACACACACTTATAATAGGAATCTATGTCAATATTGGCCTAAACTACATTACAGAACAAATGGGACTCTATACTGTTTGTATAGAGCTTAGTCATCTTATTTCTCATCTAAATTCTCTTGTGTTTCAGAAAAAAATGTGGCTTGAAAAAATATGGCTTATTTTAGGCAATTTTGTGGAGTTATTCTTCTGCCTGGTCTGTTAGAACGTAATTATGGGTCCTTAAATTAGATTTAACGAGTGAACGAACAGCTTCATTGAGTGAGATTGAGCGTATTCCCCTGACAACGGACAGAACTGACCCTTGTGGACTGAGAGCTTCGGCTTGTCACATAATGACATCGCCAGGGACAATTTGATTTCTACAACACCAACTGCACACCCACATAAATGTCACGAGGCTCAGTAATGTGGAACCTTTCTCAGCTTTGGATTACAAATTAAAGAAGCACACATGATTTTTTAATGAGCTCTGCTGCTGTCGGGGTGAGAATTGTGGTTTCAAACAAGCATTCACGTGGGGTACATTATGAAACATGAATTTCCATTGATGGTTGATCTGGTGTCTGTGGAACGCAAATCTAACATTTGCATTGTAACAGAAGCTTGTTCAGCTACTGTCCACATGCCTAATTCTTGCAAAAGATCATCTGAGCTTGGGGAGAAGTTATCATGGCTCTATTATTTTATTTGAACAGCTGAAGCAGCATGGTCTCATTCAAAGTTCCCCAGAAAATTAAGCAAAATGGCATTTTGGGCTCACGATTGGGTAAATACGAATGAGATCATGAGTAGCTAATTATTTTGTCAGTATAAGAATTTCTAGCAAAGTAGAATATTATTCTCCCTACATTATCATTATACTTTAATGTATAGTATAGTATAGTAGGGTCATTGTGTGAGACCATGTTTGTTTATAATTACAATAGTAATGAATCACACTTGACACAGTTAAGCAGTATCACACTTGGGACTGCAAACTCTCTCAGCACATCCAAATTTTTGCTGATTTTGTTCAACTTTTCAGCAGGCGGACCGTCATTGGATTCCGCCACCGAAACTTGGGATTCAGAATAAACACGAAAAAGAGCCGTTTAGAGCCCTCTCAATGCACAGAATATCTGGGACTCAGTATAAACTCCCAGAGGGGAGAATCACGTCTTTCACAGTGTCTCTCCCATTTTTTGAATGAATCAGTGTTTTTGAACCAATTGGTTCAGTGAATGATTCAGTGACTCACTAATAAAGATCCTGCATCTGAATAGGCCTGCTTCCCTATATAGCAGGCAAAAAACAGTATGTGAAATGAGTAGTATGTCCGAATTCATAGTATTCATAAAAGAGTAGGTGAAAAAATACCCAGGTGACCTACTACTTTCACCGTGATTCTTAAGTGGGCATCTGATAGACACTTTAATGTCCAAAGAGACCACAAGAGAGGAGAGGAGTTGTAAATAGCAGTGAAGCGACGCAACTGATTCCTTAGGTCACACAACAGTGACAACATGGTGGATATAATACATCCAGATTTCATTCATACTATACAGAACCTACTTTTTTAAGAGTTGCAAAGCAATCACTTGTTCAAATGTAGTAGTAAGATTTCTGACACAGCTTTAGTGTTTTGAACGAATCGGTTGAGTGAACGATTCAATGACTTATTCCACTTATTCCAGTGAGACATGTTATAAATATCTGTAATGTGGTGTACCTGTGTACATGAGTTATAGTTATCAGTATCAAATGTTTTAGAAGTTGTTTTTTGGGGCCGAGAGGGGGGCGCGTGTTTTCATCTCTCCTCTCCCTCTGTAATCTGCATCAGTGAGTTAATTAGTGCTACAGTCACAGCCGCACCTCCTTGTTATTAGTGCTCAGCAATTACAATCAGCACATTGTCACACTGAGCACAGAGGAGAACAGATACCACATTAACCTCACTGACAGTTGGCACTCATCCACTTGAACTTCTTTTTTTTTTTTTTTTTTTTACCATGAAGCACCGCTAACGTTGTCATGGTACAAAGGTGTATAAGTGTCCTTGAATATAAAGGAAAAAAAAGCAGTTGGTTTATGCAAAATAGTGCTTTCCGTTTAAAGATGAACAGATTTTTGCAGCATATGGATCCAGACACCCACGTATAGTGAATGAAGAGTAATTTATCCAAGGTGTCCTGCTGTGTGAACATGGATGACATCAGAAATTAATCACTGGTGTTATGATAGCAAAATGTGGAAACAATTATAACATCTTTCACTTATAAGTCATTAATAAGTATAAAATGCTGAACAGTTCAGTAGTTTGATTATATTTAAATATGAATATATATGAAAATATATGAGTCAAACTTTAATGACATTTCTAATTACATTTTTCAGAAGTTTTAGAAACTACAAATTCCCAGTTTACAACCTTCAAATATGCTAATTTATTTTTCCTGGACTGATTCTAGAAAATCTTTCAGAACAACTTCCAGGTTCATCACCCATTTCTTAATAACCCATTTAACATACATAACTAAATGTATATATTTATATGTATATTTATTGATTTTCAAAACTATTTTTTTTATTTGAAAGTCCCTTTCAGAAGCCGTTTTTTAAAATATTTGTGTGTGTATATATATATATATATTACATACAAAAAAAAAAAAAAAAAAAAAAAAAATTAAAATCTGCTAATGATAAAGCAAAGTCTAAATGTTTTTTTTAATGCTGTTAAAAGTCTGTTGCATGTTCGTTGTCATTGGGGTGATTTTTGACGTATCACTAAGCTGTTGTTAAAGTACCTGCTCACCATTCTTCTTATCAGCCAAAGACAGACCATATGCAGGATAAATCTGCTGTACCATAAATATCATGAAGTTCAATTAATCGCCTGGCAGGATGTGTGTAAAATTGATTTCATGAGAAAGACCGCGAGTGAGCGTGAAGAATAGAGCGAGAAGTAAAGGCAGGATAGAAACGTAATCATAATCCCAGATCATTTTGAGTGAGTCTGTCTTGAGCCTGCAGCAATACTAAATAAATCTACAGGACTGCTTCAGCTTGTAAGGTGTAAGTCTTTTCAAAGGTGAATATTGTACTTTTATAACTGAACTTCACTTAACATGGAATGAATGTGCTCAGCTCAGCTAAATCACTGTGGTCTGGATTTGAAACTTGCTTCTATTGGATTTGAAGTTGGGGTTTTAATTCGACATCATTCTGATGGATTTCCAGATTAAATAAAGACCTCCGACCTACGGTGTGTATCTTTGAACACTGTCTTCAGTATTGCTGAGAGGCAAGCCTCAAATTCTGAACTGCAATTTAATAATGTATGAGGAGCTTGTGATAGCAAACAGCACTGGGAATAAAGTCCAAGGGAGTGATTTACTAAAGCAATTAGCATGTCTAATTGGCTAGCGCATGGAATGTCAGTAATGTTATTTGGGTTCCATTAGGGGCAGCTTTGTTGCATGAGACCCCAGCATCCAAAAAGTCTTGCAATTTGTGACCTATAAACATGTTTATGGCTGTCTACCTACTAATTTATTAACATAATAGAAAGTTCATATAATCAATATGAATAAGATTATAGCATTATAGCATAGTCATTAGAAAGAGTAGCAAAATTTACAATCATTTCCACAATCACAATTTGTATTTGTAATTCATTTGCAAATATTTAGCCTACTTATGAACAAGATATTAAAGGATAAGTTCACTTTAAAATGAAAATTACTCCAAACTTTACTCACCTTCAAGCCATCCTAGGTGTATATGATTTTCTTCTTTCTGATGAACACAATCGGAGTTATATTAATAAATATCCTGACGCATCCAAGCTTTATAATGGCAGTGAGCGGGATCAACGTGCATGTATCCATCATAAATGTACTCCAGACGGCTCCGGGGGGTTAATAAAGGCCTTCTGAAGCAAAGCGATGCATTTGTGTAAGAAAAATATCCATATTTAACAAGTTATAAAGTAAAATATCTAGCTTCCGCCACCTGCCTTCCGTATTCAACTTAGGAATAAAGTGTAACGCCTCTCACAGTTCAAAACGCTTACACAACATCCTACGCTTTCCGTATTCAACTTACGGAAAAAGTGTAACTGATGCAATGTGGAGTGGAGTAGGGCTGCACGCTATATCGCGATTTATCGCAAATTTTATTGCACGTGATTTGGCAAAGGCTGCGATTATTTTATGCGCAGCTTGTCAGAGCTTTACAGCTCTGTGATCAGTAGTAAATGCTTCTCCATCTGATAGCCAGACGGCGCTCTCTTGCAGAAACTCCAAATATGCCCTGCCGCAGAAGAAGACGACATGCGTCATTCCAGGAAATCCCTATGTGCATAATACTATCGCTGTAGCTGAATAAACGCTTTGATTGATTAAACATGACTAATAAACACATGTCTGCCTTATTCTGTGTAAGAAGCCACATCATCTCACAGAAGGATGCTAATCTGTCGTTATGAAGTAAGTTTGGAATAAAAACGTTATTTAATGTTGTCTTTTGTTGGACAAGATGTTAATAAATGCTTCTCATGTCTGGAAAGATGTTTGACGTGTGTTGCTTTTTCAAATGTACATTATAAGCGACTCAAACTCACAGTGCTTTCAGATGGATTAGCATTTGGAGCCATACTTCACTGACGAAGAAGAAAGTCATACACACTTAGGATGGCTTGAGAGTTAGTAAAGGTTGGGGTAATTTTCATTTTAAAGTGAACGAATTCCTTTAAAGGTGTAGTTTACCCAAAAATGATTCTGTCATTTACTCACCCTCAAGATATTTTACTCACCCTTACTCACCAAAAGAAGATTTTTCAAAGAATGATGGTAACCAAACAGTTGGTGGTCCCAATTGACTTCCATAGTATAAAAAAAAAAATACAACAGAAGTCAATGGGGACCAGAAACTGTTTGGTTACCGACATTCTTCAAAATATCTTCTTTTGTGTTCAGCACAAGAAAGAAATTAATACAGGTTTGGAACAACTTGAGGGTGAGTAAATGATGACAGAATTTTCACTTTTGGGTGAACTATCCCTTTAAAAACTCTTTTATGATTTTTTGAAGAAAACTTAAGAGGACCTGGCATGTGATGCCAAGGCATAGCTAATGTGTTCTGGATGTGGAAAATAAAGCTACATATATATAAACAATAATTAAAACATAAAATCTAATTCAATATATTAATAAATACTATAATAGTATACAATAAATATAAGTAAAATAACACTGCTGTCTAGTTAGTTAGATGAGACACCCAGAAGAGCCTGTTAGATCCAGTGCAAAATAAGTATGATGGATGTTTATATAATAATAATAATAATAATAATAATAATGTGCCTATTACCTATGAGTTTTGTGCATACAGATGCTTAAGCCCGGCATTGCTATTTACTTTGCACACTCCAGAGGGTATATGAACAGTCAATGGCCAATTATCTCCCCAGCACACAATAAAATGAATATGCAGACAGTATCCCTACAGTGAAATCCATAAATTTACCCTAGTATGGATCACTGTCACAAGCTAAAATCATTATACAGCCATGTTAGAACGATGGAGACGCTCCCTGCGAGTGCTAGGTGAGATTATGTGCATGGTTATTGGCAGTAAATGAACCGTGCACGCTGCGGCAGAGGCAAAGACAAACAGCTACACTGGCTTCAGGGTCTGAACTGAGTGCCAGAGGACTGGATGGATTACATAGCTGCCCAAATCTGATGTTTTGCAACTACTTTGTCATAGCAGCAGCTGTTAAGGGGATTTAGACCTTGACAAAAACAGAAAAAAGGTGAAATATTTTACAAGGACATAATTTAATGGTGCTTTATAGTTTAGAGGATGTTAATGAGTAAGGAGGGCTGTGTTATGACCCTGAACCAATACGGTGATGTTAGGGGGCATCTGATCAACCTAATGGACCATTAAAGCTATAATTTTGTCATGGTATTATCACAGCTTTCATAATTAGTTAAAGCAAGCACACATTTAATTTTTCAACAGATTATACTAAGCTCCTGTTTCTATGAAGGGGTAAATTACTCGCAGAGCTTCTTATAAAAATATTCATGGCAGATGTAGGTATCGCTGCCCCGGTGAGTTCTGAGCTGATGTTTGGTGAGGTTGGGTATGAGGGTTTTCTGTGTGTGTCCTATCCCCAGGATACTAATAAAGGCAGTGGATTCAGATGCAAAATGATATGCATAATAAGAAATGGGCGCTCAGCAGAGCGGAAGGAGAGGTGTGAAGTCATAGATTCATTCCTGGAATATTAAACATGGCCTTCTCTTTTTTTTTTACAGTCACTCGTATGAAAAAGAATGCGTTTCCATCATGTTTTAGAAACTTCATTAAGGTTTTCCTTGACTCTTTTCTTTTATGTTTATTGCTTTTCTCACCATATATGTCATATCAGGCTTTTGCCTTACAGGCATTCTGAGAATAATGCTGCCCTTATGTTTATTTCCCATTCCTTGAATGAAACTAATATCAATTTAAATTATAACATGTGTGCAAACATTGCCATGAGCTGCCATGAAGAATCCTCTTATTGCGTTATTTCACTAGCATGAAATTAAAATTTTACTTTCTGAAATTATACTTTAGGACTATTTTCCAAGACTCTATTTAAGCTTAGTCCTGGATTAAACTCTGTTGTTATTTTTGATAACAGAAAAAAACCTTTTCACTTTGTATCCAGGCCTTTAAAGTCAGCATGAAACTGAAGTTGCAATAGTCATTTATCCCCTATTGTGAAATACATATCCAAGTGAAATGGCTTCTTGAATGTAGGGCGGGACTTGATTTTGTCCATCAGAAATTGATTGGATGGTTGTGTTTTGCTTTTGCTGTGATCTTATGTGAGTGGCAGGTTGTCCCGCCCTCACGCCAGTAAACACGTCATCAGAGAAGGGAAGAGTTATCACTGCAAAAAGGAAGGGGAGTTATTTTGAGTAAAGTTTACAAGGCCACATTAATTATATATAGTTAACCCGGGAACGCACAACAATGGGGGTGAGGCCATGTTGGGCTGCTTTAGAGAAGAGGAAGAGTTGTTGTAGTAGAGCAGGGGTGGGCAAACTCGGTCCTGGAGGGCCTGCAACCCTGATAAAACTCACCTGCGTGAAATCCTGAAGACCTTGATTAGCTGGTTCAGGTGTGTTTGATTAGGGTTGGAGCAAAACTCTGCAGGGACAGGGGCCCTCCAGGACCGAGTTTGCCCACCCCTGTAGTAGAGTGTTGTTGCCATGTCGCCATTTTACGCCGGACTGCTTCACAAACGAAGGTCAATTCAACGCTGGATTTGCACAAAAGATTAACATGACGGCACATGCTAGTCGATGAGTTGAATCAACTACATAGCAACTACATAAATTTATCCACTAACCATTCAGAAATGTTGTAACTTCTTCCTGAATCTCTCCATCAGTGTCCGACTCCGGTTTGAACAGTGTAAGGCTGAACACCGTTACTGACAATCGTCATTTTGGCTGCGTGAGATTCCCCAGCTTTGTTGTTGTTGAGCAACCAAAGCGTGAGCTGTTAAAGTTCCGCCCTCTTTTGGGAAGCGGGCCGGGAGCAGCAGCTCATTTGCATTTAAAGGGACACACAAAAATGGCGTGTATTTGCTCACACCCAAATAGGGGCAAATTTGACAAGCTATAATAAATGATCTGTGGGGTATTTTGAGCTGAAATTTCACAGACACATTCTAGGGACACCAGGGACTTATATTACATCTTGTGAAAAGGGGCATTATAGGCCCCCTTTAAGTTATTTTATATAAGTCTGAGCAAAAAGTACTGGGACTTTTCACTGTTTGTATCACTCCACTTGTCTGTGTTTGCCTGGTCTAGACAGACTGTCATTCTGTGTAGTAGGGGGATTTTCAATGTTTGTTTCTACAGGTTACACAGTTACACCAGTAGATGACGACAAGTGTCTCTAGTCATTGAATCATTCAACCAATTTGTTCAAAAACTAAACAACTGACTGCGTTTATGAGCGAGTCACTGAATCATTTACCCAACCGATTTGTTCAAAATACTGATTCATTCAGGAAATTAACTACTATGTGAGACGCGCGATGGTCAATTTTTCTTTAACTTCATCTGAAATTATTTTTGTGAGCAAAAATAGACAGTCTAAAATGTAAATTTTTAATAATAAATATTCTGTTTATTATTGTTTATATGCTAATATTTTGAACAACAGCACTCTTGCGTGTGCGATGAGATTTAAATTATTACTGAAATTCTTACAAGTAGTTACATCTTCATAGCGAATGTTTGACTGATTGATCCTTATTTCATGCCAACCTGATTACTGTTAGAATATATTTTATGAAGCACAATGCTGAGTTTTGATTGAGAGATTATCTCCAAGTTTGCCGATGTGTGAAACAGCCTTGAGATATGAAGATAAATCGCTAGTCTGAATTATGCAAAAGCCTAGCAGTAGGCAGTAGGCTATTGGTTTACTGTATCTAACCACACACAGAACCAGTTCTCAAATCTGCAGAAGCTTAGAAATATTTGCAGAGTGCTTGAATTTGATTAGTCTTGTCTAAATATCCCGAAGTTAGTTCTGCCTGACGCTGTCTTTTGATAGGCTCCTTTGATCACTGCTGTGGCTGGCTGCCTGTGAGAAACTCATGGTGTTGCTGCCGATAGAAGTACTGTGATACTGTTTATGTGTATGTGTGTGTGTGTCAACAGAGTTTTCTGTTTCTTGGCATATTGGCTTTGTTCTTGGCAGGCTCCCACGCAAATCTCCAGTTTCATCTCTGGTCTTAACACAATCATGTCCTGGGCCACCATGTTCCCACACACCTGTCATCTTCGTCTGAGGCTTCCCCATTCTCTCCGGTCTGTTCCATTCAAAGTCGGATGTGTGGGATATTCCTACATGATAATTTTGAATAATAATAATAATCACTCAGCTTTTTATTTTACAGTATAATATTACAGTAGTAATATTTGTCATTATCAAGAATTATTATTATTATTATTATCAAGAATTTCAGAGTCATTTACACATTTTATGTGCTTAAAATTCCTCATGTACACTTACCTTGGTGCCACCATGTTTATGTTTTCAAGTTGACTGCAAATGTCGTTCAGTTGCATTTTTCCAAGGATCAGGATTAAAATTCGTTCCTTCCGAGGTTGAAACGCAGCATTTTTTTTATCCAGCATTGTTTAGTATCCTCTACAATATCCAAGGCATTAGGTTTAGTTGGTTAGCATGGTGCAGGTAGAAGGAGGAACAACAGGAGCAGGTGTGAGTTTCTCCACCTGGGCTGTGTTTCCCAAAAGTATCGTAAGCCTAAGTTGATCGTAGCAATGGAGCTATGATCAACTTAAGCTTACGATACTTTTGGGAAACGCAGCCCAGATGAGACACTGAACTGTAAAATATAGAATTGTAAATTATGGTTCTGGATCAGTCCAAGACTACCATACTCTGAGGAAACACAGTTACCATGGTAGGGTACGAATTGATCACCATGGAGACAGATGATGAGGTCAAGTAAAGTTCAGCCTTCCCTGAGTTTCATTTCCTGTCAAGAGGGAAAAGGAGGCTTGGTCTAACGGTACGGTGACAGTCAGCCAAATATGAAGAAAGAGTAATGGCTTGTTGAGATACACACAGAGCCACATGTTAATAAAAACGTTCTCATGCTGCAGCCACATTGCAGTAGTGTTACAAAAAGTAAAAATGAGCTCATGTCATCAATGACAAATATGGGCACGGTAAGAAACACAACGGGATGTGGTGGTCACTGCTGGGAATTACTTCACTGAGGTTTGATTTATTTGTTCCAGCACGTATCAATCCATCTGTGGAGGACTCCG
Organism: Mylopharyngodon piceus; assembly: GCA_039654765.1. Lineage (NCBI taxonomy): Eukaryota > Metazoa > Chordata > Actinopteri > Cypriniformes > Xenocyprididae > Mylopharyngodon > Mylopharyngodon piceus. The sequence continues at coordinate 7,294,707 of CM077449.1, forward strand.
CAAGGACATTCATTTACAAGGGTTTAGTCATTAACACATTTTTAATAGGTTACTTATTCCTGGCATGAATACGCAGTGATCTGAAAGAATTATTGGGCTTTGATTTAATTGGAGAAGCCTCTTCGGTAATAATGTGGCAGCTATTTTGTGAAGCACTGAGTGGACATGATGTCCAGAATTCACTTGGCTACAGAACTGACAATATCTTTTAAAGATCTTCTTCAGGAATTCCTATTCATTTTTAATAGCTCCATTTCCTTCATCTCAACCAGGCACTGGTTCATTATAAGTTCAGAGCACTCAAAGTGACGACAGAAGAGATGTAACACTTCGTAATGACACTGAGGGCAGACTAGAACAAACATTTTCAGCAGCAATCATGAAGCTTTCCGAAATGAAGCAAGATCAAACAAACAAAAACAAACATTTTCTCTACCATGAATCATTGATAATATGCCGTCGGTTATCATATTCCTAGTTTGTAAGTGAATCTCTACAGGTCAATAAGGGCTTCAATCCTCTGTATGCAGCATATATTGACAAAGAATACAGCACATTTTATGCATTTTTTGATTTGACCTTTCCTTTTGTGTACAATTTAGCTGTCTGTGCATGTAAATGCTCTGCTATAAAACAGAGAAATAGAAGTTAATCTCCCCAAATGAAAACACTTGCCTGAAACCCCTGGTTTGTAGTCCTGCCATTTTTTCCGTGACTTAAGGCATGTTCACACCAAGAACGATAGCTAAAAAGATAACTATAAGTATAACTATATTTGCATCCACACCAACAAATGATAACGGTCTGTTTATTCTGAGCTAACGCGCTGCAGTTTCAAAGTGTGTACAACATGTTTTTGCTGTTCTTGTTGCATTTACACAGTTTTAACCAGCAGATGTCCTCAGCATGCTATGTTTCGAGTGAATCTAGCTAGTGTAATCTAGCTAGTGTAATCGATCTAATCTAACGGTGAATTTAGCTGACCAAGTCAATATAGTGGAATAAAAACAACACCCAGTCTCTTTCGCTGCAACTTCAAAGGAAGCTAGACAATGTTGTCAAAACTAGTGCTGGATACCTTTGATCTCATCGTTAATACTTCTCACCATTTATTCCGAGGGTATGACCGATTGTTTTCCATGTATCCATTTTCTTTAAAGTATCCTTGAAAAGGGGGTTTGACTTGTCAAACAGTGGTGGCTTTTTCTGGACGTCGGCAATTAACTTCTCCGCAATGTCGTCTGCCATTTTAAATGCGCGAGCCCTTAAATTAGAACGGATTCTGATTGGCTGTCAATGTTTTTATCGTTCAACAGCTGGGGAAAAAAAATCGTTCTGAAAGTGATCCCAACGATATACTTTCTCTATATCGTTATTGTTATAGCTATGGTGTGGACAGTGCTATTCTTTTATATTTAGAATGATTTTTATAACTATATCTTTATCGTTATCTTTATAGTTATCGTTCTTGGTGTGAACGGGCCTTTATGCTGCCTTCACGTGCTCTCGAAATTATCTTAAATACGAGTTTCCTAGGTAAAAATTGCACATGAACGCCCTCCCATTTCGAAACTTGAATGCGATGAGCTCGTAATCACGACTTCAGAAGTGGGAATTATCAAATTTCCGATAGCACGTAAAGGCAGCGTTACTAATTTGCATAATGCCAGCCTGCTGGCTGGTTTGGCCCTCCCTCATAATCGCTATGTCGAGGAGGCACTCTCACTATCAAAATTAGGTTCAAACTGGTATGGCAATACCGATGCCATAGTTTATAGATATAATAGTGTTTACATCTGCTCATGAAGCCTCTGGAGCTGAAACCTGAAAATGGTAAGGGGCGTTACATTTCCAACACAGGACCCCCAACCAGGGGTCTCCAAACTTGGTCCTGGAGGGCCACTGTCCTACAGAGTTTAGCTCCAACCCCAATTAAACACACCTGAACCAGCTAATCAAGGTCTAATTAGGCATACTAGAAACTTCCAGGCAGGTGTGTTGAGGCAAGTTGGAGCTAAACTCTGCAGGACCAAGTTTGGAGACCCCTACTCTATGCTGTTAACCAATCACAACACACTGCACCAGCTGACCAATCAGGGCAGACTAAGCTTTTCTTGAAAGACGGGCTTTAAAGAAGGAGGAACTAAAACACAATGTTTCAGGCAGAGGGTTAAAACAGGTGCTGCAGCAATGAACTGTATGAAAAAAACAAACAAAAAAACTTTTAATAATGTAAATATATTCTTGCAGACCCCAAAAATAAAAATATTTTGAACTTGTAAATGAGCATAATGTGAGCACTTTAACGTTTGACTTTCAAACACAAGCTTTTCTTTCCTCTTATTCTCTTTCTCATACACTTGACAGCAAACCTATTCCTACTAAATGCAATTCCTACATGGCCCTCTCCAGTGCTGATGCCCCTAGTGGCAGACAGCTTACCCTACATCAAGCGACAAGGGCAATTTGACAAGAAAAATTAAACTTACATAGGCTAGTAAGATAACATATGAGGACTAATAATACTACAGTGGGCCTGGGGAGTCTTTGCAAGGTACTCCCTGAAGGACCCTCACTTTATTGCAGCTGGTGTATGCACCAAGGAGTCCAGGTGTTCTGCTTGTGCACTTCAAAAAGTATTTATACTTTTACCAGAATGTTTACCAGAACTTTTACAATGAAATATTGTTCAAATTATGCTTTTGGAAGTAATAGAAATCACAGTGGGCCCGAGCCCTGTCATTTGTAGTAAATACAATACAAAATATAGCATATCAATGTTTTTCTTTCAAATTGTTCCTAAGGTTTAGCTCTACCTTAAAGTCAGCATGAAATGAAAATTTTCTAAATCCATGTTTTAGGTATTATTGTGAACAATTCATGCTTGAATATGTTTCTTTAAAAGAAAAACACACACACATACACTGACCTCATACTGTAATGTTCAAAATGTCATAATCCTGATGGCCACTTTTTAAAATTCATTCAACAAATAATGCATAGAACCAAGTTCCCACCCAACATTTTTTTTTTTTTTATCAATAATCTGTTACACTCGGATGTATGTCAAAATACAGAAAAAAAACCTTCTGTTTCATAGCGACTTAACAAAAGTTCAGCAAAGGCCTCCAAAAGCAGTTCAGCATTTTATTCCTAATTTATGTAATCTCCAACTCACCTATTTTAGGGGAGGTCATGTATCTGTTCTAGCTGACTAGGCTTCTTCTTCACTGACACTCTGAACCTCATAAAAAGCACAATGATCAATACAGTGATGTACTGACTAGTAACCAAGATCATTTCTCATACCTTACTATTGATGCACTGTCAGTCTGTCTGAGTCTAAAGTTATGTCAAGCTGTATAACCTATGGGAGGCTTCACTTCAGGGAATCAGACCAGTTGTGATCGATGAGAACCTCTGCATTTAATGTTTATATTTTACAGTTATGGAGTATGTGCAACACATACATAGCCTGTGCACAGGAAGCATCCTGCTTTAGGTTGCAGTGGGATACAAAAGTCTGAGACCACTATTGAAAAGGCTTCTATTTTACATTCTATTCTATTTAATATGGCAATTTTCAAAATAAACTATATTACCAGCATAAGAGTTTATGTAGCAAATTTTGATTCATTTACATAAAAATGTACTTGGGTATGAAACATTATATGGTAATATGGTATGTTTCTTAGGTATGTCCCTTTTTGCAACAAAGATAACAACTTTTTGAGTTAGAAAGTTTGTGGAGAACCTGATGAATCATGTTATCCAGCATGATTTCAGAATGAGCATCTTGTTCTTCAATGAAAGAGTTACAGTTTTGCTTCCATTTGTTTAACCTAGAAATAATCTTAAATATTTTTTAATGTTAAATATATAAAAAATAAATTATTTTGTACATGAACTATTCAACTTACGGAACGAGCGCAGCGCCAGTTACATTTTTTTCCGTAAGTAGAATAGGGAAGGCGTAGGACATACAGCGTAAGCTTTTTGAAGAATACGGAAGTATGGTTTTGGCGGAAGCACTTGGAAGGCGATCATTTGTTTATATAAAGCATATACATTTACATTTTTTTCGAAAATGACCGATCGTTTCGCTAGATAAGACCCTTATTCCTCGTCTGGTATCGTTTAAAGCCCTTTGAAGCAGCACTGAAACTATAATTTTGACCTTCAGCCGTTTGCCATTGAAGTCCATTATAAGGAGAATAATCCTGGAATGTTTTCATCAAAAACCTTAATTTCTTTTCAACTGAAGAAAGAAAGACATGAACATCTTGGATGACATGGGGGTGAGTAAATTATCAGGAAAATTTTATATGAAAGTGAACTAATCCTTTAACTGACGGAATTTTCAGGCATTCCGTGTTTTCACTATCATAAGAACAACAACACTATTTTCTCAGCTTTTGTTTCAAAATGTTGTTGTTTTTTTTTATTAAACGTACCTACATTCAAGAATGCATGAAGCTAGAATAAAATGTATTCTGGGGCCCATGAATGTTTTGTGAAAATTATTAAAAAAAAAACTATTTAAAGTGTATTCCTTCTTCATGAATGGTGCTTACCACAGTACCGTGACAACTATGAAACTACATTAAACATTGAATTGACAGGATCCACTGCTCTTTTTTGAATAGACAGTAAGCTGTATTATCTTGGAGGCATGATGAGTTGCATTACATCTTTGTTTCAAGTGAGCATTTCATTGTTCTGTGTGTGAATGAATAAACATATCTAACATAGCAAAAGTAATTACCAAAATGTAAAGAAATATGATTTCATAAACAAAAAGCCCAACCCAACCTTAAGATTAGTGAATCTGCACATTCAAACTGTTACAGATAGTCCTCCTTACAATGGACATTAATTATTGGCGTTATCTTCAGAGGCCTGTATGCTGTGTATGAAAACCCATAGAACCTCCCTTCCGGAGCTCTACTTATTGAAAAAAAATCCACTGGATAGGCATGGCTACTTACAGACCTGACTCTCTGTGGAGATGGTTGCCAGAGCAATACTGAAGTGTTTTCAACCTCTTTCAGATATTCCATATAGAACTGGAGGATTATTGAATCGAATAGCTCATAAAGGGATCCTGTGAGACTTATCCAAATCTCTTTTTCCATTCTGGTTTATTACAAACATGTGGTGTTATCCACACAAACAGTTAGACTTCCCTTAACCCAAAACATGATTACTTTTAATAGACAATCTAAACCATATAGCTCTAGTTAAGAAGCTTAGGAGTTACCTTCAAGAAAAAAAGCTGTTGTAAGAGTCCTGCTTATTTTATCTATTACTATAGGTTCCTTTGTTGCTGCGGGCAATTTTTATTTTTTACCATTTATTATTGTTGATATTGTGTTCTATGGCCATAATTATTTTGGTTAGACAGAAGAGACATGTCTGTACATTTATTACGTTAATTTATATAAAATATTCTCAAAATGTAACATCATTTAAAAAAAAAATCTATTAAGCAGTTTAGCATAATCTTTTTAAAATGTTACTTCAGCAAAAAAACATAATATATGAATTTTAAATATATATTCAAAATAAAACAGGGTGTAAGGATTTAATTTTTACTTGATGGTGTGACATTTTTAAAGTCATTAAAGGTGCAATGTGTAAAATTTGGGAGGATCTATTGACAGAAATGCAATATAATATACATATCTATGTTTTCAGTGGTGCATAACGACCTTACATAATGAATCGTTATGTTTTTATTACCTTAGAATGAGCCATTTCTATCTTGTACACCGTGGGTCCCCCCTCCATGTCAAGTCGCCATTATGCGCCGGCATGTTTCTACAGCAGCCCTAAATGGACAAATACTCTACAGAGCGCGTTTCGTCACTAAGTTGTTGTTCTTCTCTGTTTTTAGAGGCAGCTTGCATCGTCACTACATTGAATACGCACGAAGTAGTAGTAGTAGTAGTCGTGGTCGTCTGGTTTATTAGAAGCAGAGACGGTTCTTTGTTAGAAGTAAGAAGAAACCTCATTGCTTCACACAAGCAACTCTCTGCTCTCTCAGACGACAACATGTCGGCCAGACGGCCACCATAGCTTCTCCGAAAGGGAGGGGTGCGCGCCGTTAGTTCCAGTTTGCAACCTCACCACTAGATGCCGCTAAAATTTACACAGTGCACCTTTAAATTGAAACTGTTGAAAATGGTACAAAAGTTTTTCAAAACCTTATGAAACGAACATGAATAAAAAGAGTACATTTCTAAGAACATATGTGGCATATGTGTTTTAAACTAAACATTTTTTCATTTTCTTTATTGTTGAACCTCTTATATATGTTTTTGTCCGAGTTACTCTTGCTGTAGCATACTGTTATTTTTTATAATGTTCTGCATTGTATTATATAGGATCATATTTCTATATCATGCTGAACTGTTACTATATAATACTATACATTAATTCTGCACATAAAAAAGTAACCTCAGTTTTTATGGTCATTGATTAGACTACTTTAGAAAGCAGCTCAGCATAATTAATGCGATCGTGTGATTCTCCTGACAACAGTCATTTCAAAGAAAGTCTCCAGATTTGGTGCTAATCAACATTCTTTTCTTGTGCCGAGACTCTTGGTATAATGACACAAATAACTCATATTAACATTGCAGAGTGAATAATAAAAGATGGAAGGCCAGCAACTCTTGATTTTACCTTTTTTGCATTTGTCTATTAAAGCAGAAATGCTCCTGTTGATTGATGATGCGCTTTGTGTGTAATCAGTGCCCTCATTAAGAGGTGCCACTTATTATTCATCTTCTTCTCCTTCATCGCAAAAGATATAAACTGAGCCATTCTCATCGAGCACAAGAGGTGGGCAAAAATTCCTACACACTGTGTACTCTGACATGCATTTAACAGTAGTCAGATGCATGCCAGGAATTTCTGAGGCCCTGTTTAAACCTGGTATTAAAGGCACAATATGTAAAATTTGGATTAAAATATCCAAAAACCACTAGAACAATGTTATATATTTTGTTGACTTGTGTACTTACATTATATCAAATGCTTCCAAGAGTGTTTAAATCCAGAGAAATAAGCAATTTTAACCAGGACTCGGGACTTGTCCGTGCGTCGCTTATCAATGACATCATACCCGTGTTACCCTCGGTTTCCGGTTTTATTTTGTAGAAACCATGGAAACACTAAAGACACTTTAATATATTATGAGTTTTATTAGACAGGTGAGCAACTGTTTGGATACATTAATCGACAAAAAACTAATCATGTTATATAGCTCAACACAGTAAGTCTTAATGTTTAAATCTTGTTTTCTTGATTCACAGCGAGTACCATGTTTTACCATGCCTAATATCGATCTAGCTTACTGCAGTGTGCGACAAGTGTCTCATAGCAGCTGCCGAGCGAACGCAGAGCAGCATGATAACAACTTTCAACACACAAACGTATCTAATATGATAAAACAGCGCTGCTTTACCCCACATACGAATGACCAGAAGAAGCGGAAGTGGCGACTGCGGCATGATAAAAGTTCTGCTGCTCTCGAGACGTGTGTCGCGCTCGTCTGTTCGCACAACACTCGGCCCTGCTCTGCTTCATACTACAATAACATTAATAATCTCATCCATGAACATGATTTCTGCCCGAGTCCCGTCCTGATTCTTTTCCACCGGCTGTGAAGTGAAGACAACACCTCCCATGATTCTGCGAAATCATGGCGTCATCAAGCTACGCCTTTGTTTTGAATGAGCAACCTCTAGCAGCGAAAAATTTACATATTGTAGCTTTAAGATGTGCTTTGGTCGATCGGATCACAAGTGGACGATGCTATATACAGGTGTAAATGGGGTCTAAAACGTTTTGAGCTTGTCCACTTTTGACCACTTCCAGACGTAGTTGAAAACGCATTTGACTGGATTGCTTTCATAGTGTAAACGCTCATGTGGTCGAATGTGTTCGAACAGCTACAAAAGACCGTCTGCTCTCCGCCTACTGACCTAATGCGAAAACATTATGGGAAGCGCGCGCAGCAACTTTGTCGGCTGAAGACCCAAGTTGGGTTTAAAGACGAAAAATGTACCAATCACAATGTTCTCTCACCATTGCTGATTTCTAACACACTCACAGCATCCGACATGGTCTTGCAGCTGTCAGAGCAGAAATGAAAGCTCTCCGTCTCTTTTTCCATCATCTCCGGTCGTGTTCATAAATTGCACAAGCTTATTTTGTCCATTAGATCGAAAGATCTGGGATCATTAGAAAAACTTACCTGTGTCAACATTTTTGCAAAGCGCAAAATACGTTGCATCGTGCACGTTTCGCGACAGTTTCAAAGTGAAATGTCCAGTGTGTGGCGCTAAAAGCGTGTTTAGTTTTTTTTCCGGAACAGATGAACGTGAATATGGCAATGTTTTATTACATTTTTATCTACGTTTATCTACGTATTTTATTACGTTTTATCTACGTATATCACCTCAGTTCTGAATTGAAATGTCCGGTGAGTGGCGCTAAAAGCTTAATGCTCCATCACGTTTAATAACGTACACCTACATTAAACCCTAAACCTACCCGATAGTGTTAACAAAAGCAAATGTGACATGAAAACGCAATCGTAACCATGGCATTTTAGCTTGTTTTTGAACTCTTGTCTTTGAGCTCTTTTACCATGACTTGTCTTTCACAGGATTCGTACCTGAGCTCTTCACATCCAAGTACAATTCTGTACCAGCTGAGCTACCGAGCAAGCTTAGCAGTGTTTTGAGGTCATAACATACTAATTGTGCAATAGCCGCGTGAAAACAAGTCTTTATTAATACATAATCTGGCCCTGTAATCATAATTGTGTGAAAACGATTAAAAGTGCTTGCTGTTTTACTGCCTCTAGTGTTCATTTCTGTTAGAAACTGCAGTGATATGTATGTATTGGTACATATTTTGCAAAAATGTTGCCACAGGTACGTTTTTCCAATGAGCCTGTGTTGCAGCAAACCCAGACATTTACCAGCTCATGGAGTGGTTGAAAATGGACAAAAGACATGGATTAAAACATCAGGTGTAATCGGGAATGTGTCTCCCTCGATTACTTGACCAGAATGCATCTTACCAGGTGTAAACATGGCCTAAAAGTTGACATTCTGTTTTTCCATAGGGCTATGCCAGTGGACTATTGCTGCAAGGCTCATGAGTATAAAATTAGGGCAAAGAAGAAGAACATGATGTGCATAAATCATAAATAATAATGATGTTTCTGAACAAATTTTACCTGGAGAGTCAATATTCAGCTATTATTCAGTCATTAACCTTTAAATGTTTTCTCTAATTGGTAGACTTGCAGATTAAAAGTGTAAATCAACTTTTCTCTGACTCATGATAATCAAATTTATACCCTCAGAACCATAAAGTCATGTACACTAAGAAACAGACAGATGATAAATAAATAGATAGATAGACAGATAGATAGATTTTAATAAATATATATATATATTAGAAATTACAACTTTTGATACTGATTGCCACTCATTTTTTATCCACCATTTTTCGCATTTGACGTTAGAATGACCAAAGAAAAGAGACAAGCCTAATAATGTTTTTTTGCGCCTCTGACTGATGTCCACCAAATGAGATAATAGTGAAGAATCACAGTCTCTCAATCTAAGCTAAACATCACTTCATCACTCCTCTTGCTTTTTCTGTCATCAGATTACATGGGGCATAGGGCATTTATTCAGACAAATTGTGCCTATTATTCACTTGTGCCCCAATAGTAGGGCACCCAGCTTCTGTAATTATGGGCTCTTCTGCAGAAATGGGTGGCACCCCACCTTCTTGAGACCTTTCACGGCAGGGCAAATGAGAGGCTGTTTCAGGACTATCTCCAAACAGCAGGGGGCAAAGAGAGCAGGGTGTGTGTGTGTGTGTGTGTTTGCCATCCAGTGAGACTCTAAATCAGTGAACTGGACTTGTTTCCACTTTGCAGAGGGAGATGAAGCATATTGATCCCAGAGACACTTCCCAGCCTGATAGCCAGGGCACCCAACAAACACACACATACAATGTCTTCAGGGTGGATGGGCATAGGTAGGCGACACACACAAAAGCTTGGGTTCTAACTCCAAATAATCTCCTGTAGGGCGAATATCTAGTCAAAAAGGTTATTTCAGATATTCCTAACTATTACTGTCTTAAGCAACTAGTCCTTTCATTGTCCTAGACAAGAATCATAAAAAGAAATAGACCTCAAGAGATGGTTGGCAGTCATTTAGAAAGAAATAGCTTTCATTATTCTATTATTATGGCCATTAAAGACTCCCATATGAGACTACAGAGGTCAAAAATAACACCCACACACAGAAAACTGCCATCATGATGCATCATAAGGTTTATAGCAAGACTGTATTTTAGAATGACCTTGTTATGTGTTGCCTAAAAAACACCCTGCTTATATAAACCCTCAAGAACAACTAGATTTTTCTGGAGAAAATGTGAATGGTGCTATTATAAAAACAGTAATATATACAACCCGAATCCCGGAAATATTAGGACGTTTTTTAAATGTGAATAAAATGAAAACTAAAAGACTTTCAAATCACGTGAGCCAATATTTTATTCACAATAGAACATAGATAACATAACAAATGTTTAAACTGAGAAATTTTACACTGTTATCCACTAAATGAGCTCATTTCAAATTTGATGCCTGCTACAGGTCTCAAAAAAGTTGGCACGGGGGCAACAAATGGCTGAAAAAGCAAGAAATTTTGAAAAGATTCAGCTGGGAGAACATCTAGCAACTAATTAAGTTAATTGATATCAGGTCTGTAACATGATTAGCTATAAAAGGGATGTCTTACAGAGGCAGAGTCTCTCAGAAGTAAAGATGGGCAGAGCTGTGAAAGAGTGCATAAAAAGATTGTGGAATACTTTAAAAACAATATTCCTCAATGTCAAATTGCAAAGGCTTTGCAAATCTCATCATCTACAGTGCATAACATCATCAAAAGATTCAGAGAAACTGGAGAAATCTCTGTGCGTAAGGGACAAGGCCGAAGACCTTTATTGGATGCCCGTGGTCTTCGGGCCCTCAGACGACACTGCATCACTCATTGGCATGATTGTGTCAATGACATTACTAAATGGGCCCAGGAATACTTCCAGAAACCACTGTTGGTAAACACAATCCGCTGTGCCATCTGCAGATGCCAACTAAAGCTCTATCATGCAAAAAGAAAGCAATATGTGAACATGGTCCAGAAGCGCCGTCATGTCCTGTGGGCCAAGGCTCATTTAAAATGGACTGTTTCAAAGTGGAAAAGTGTTCTATGGTCAGACCAAATTTGACATTCTTGTTGGAAATCACGGACGCCATGTCCTCCGGGCTAAAGAGGAGGGAGACTTCCAGCGTGTTAACAGCGTTCAGTTCAAAAGCCATCATCTCTGATGGTATGGGGGTGCATAAGTGCATTCGGTATGGGCAGCTTGCATGTTTTGGAAGGCACTATGAATGCTGAAAGGTATATAAAGGTTTTAGAGCAACATATGCTCCCCTCCAGACGACATCTATTTCAGGGAAGGCCTTGTGTATTTCAGCAGGACAATGCAAAACCACATACTGCAGCTATTACAACAGCATGGCTTCGTCGTAGAAGAGTCCGGGTGCTGAATTGGCCTGCCTGCAGTCCAGATCTTTCACCTATAGAGAAAAATACATCAACGATGACCACAAACTCTTCAGCAGCTGGAAACCTGTATCAGGCAAGAATGGGACCAAATTCCAACACCAAAACTCCAGAAACTCATAACCTCGATGTCTAGACGTCTTCACACTGTTTTGAAAGGAAGAGGAGATGCTACACCATGTAAACATGGCCCCGTTATCTATTTTCTTTTGTGAATAAAATATTGGCTCATGTGATTTGAAAGTCTTTTAGTTTTCATTTTATTCAAATTTAAAAAACGTCCCAACATTTCCGGAATTCAGGTTGTATATATATATATATAATAAACAATATGAAATATCTATCACATAACTGCATGCCCCTCTACTTTAACTCACCTTTCATGTATGCAGAGATAAGGGTATGTCCTCTGATTTCTATCTGACTGATGACAGCAGTCTCTCATCACCTAAAGAGCTCTTATATTTTGAGCTGATGAGGGCCTCCACTGTACCTGGCCACCAGCGGAGGGTTATGGACAGTGTTGATTAATAATTACATAACCACAGTTCGCCTTCCCTCCCACTCGATGCGACACATAATCATACATAATTACAGACATGGCTGTTCTTCCATCTGCCCTCACCATTGGAGCAAAAGCTGCAGGCTTCTCTCTACAGTGTGACACATAAAACACATGTTTGCAATAGTAATCATTATTTGGAGCCAAATCACACCTTGAACTATTGCCATTACTGAAAACAAAAAAAGTAAATGTTTGGATATATAAAAATATAGAAAACATACACAGACATCCTTCAAGTGGACTCCTACCATTCACATGTATGTAAAAGTAATGTATTACAATATTGTGTTACTCCCTAAAAAAAAGTAACTAATTGCGTTACTTAGTTACTTTTTATGAAAAGTAATGTGTTACATTACTTTTGCGTTACTTTTTCCTCACCTGGGCTGGGCTTGCTTGTTTGTTTTTTAATAACAATTGGCAAATGTTAAGGCCCTTTCACACCAAAAGTGAAATGAATAAGCCTAAAGCGGAAGGAAATGCGCATTTACACCTGTACAGTAGAGAGTGGCGCTCAAACAAACCTTTCAGCTGTGCTGCAGTTCTGGATTACAGAAGAATAGGATACAGGAGAAGGAAGTTCAACACTCTTATTTCTAAATCTAATCTAAAGTCATTTTTGCTTATTAGTATAGCTGAATTAGATCATTGAAGGTCAGCAGCAAAGACATTGGTTAATAAAGTGAGATTAAATACATAAAGTATATAGTTAGTATAATATAGTTAATTATTACAGGTTTGCGTAAAATTTTGAGATTGCATTTCACTGTTTTTTTTTTTTTTTAATTTTGAAGAATACTGAATGTTTTCGTGCAAGTGAGATGAGTAAATGCATGTTCACATTTAGTCTAGAACTACAATAACCATCATGTTCACAGAGCGCATACAACACCACTTTATTTCTCTCAACATGGGGACAGGAGAGCTGTCGGTCAATAAATGTGAAAAAAATAACTTGCGTTACTTATTTGAAAAAGTAATGCATTACTTTTGTTACTTGAAAAAGTAATCTGATTACATAACTCAAGTTACTTGTAATGAGTTACCCCCAACACTGCTACTAAGTAAGGTTTAGTTTTTTTACTTCTAACGAAGATAAAAGAGCTTTTGTTCTGATGCCCAAAAAGCTGAATACTTCAAGTAAATTATAATGCTACCACATCAGAGCACTGACTGGAGGAAATACAGTAGAAAAGCGTCCCTATTTACAGTCCGTCCCTCTCATTACAGTCAAACCCTTAGAGTAGATTTCCTCCCCGGTGAACAATTACCAGCGCGCCCCGTTCCACCCTCTCTTGTGTGGGCTGTGAGACGGCACAGGAACACTTCGGTTCTGACCTTGACGCGCCACTCCACTCACGCAAAAAATGAAGCACTCTTATCTCCATGGCGATGAGAGCCCTCTTCCACCCCCGCGTGAGCAATGACTACCGCAGATGCCATCAACTTGATTCATAACTGCAAAATTGTCAAAAGATTTGTAATGTATAGCATAACAGCATTTACACAAAGGCCATTTTTCAAGCTTAGTCACGGTCAATTGTTGCACTGTAAGGTTAAAAATGTCACTTGTTGCAATAACTGTAAATAAATAAATCTTTTTAAAAATAAATATATTAATAAATCTTAATGCACACAATTGGTTTACCGGTAATATGGTGCACTGCAAAGGCAGTTTATCCATTTAGTTGTCAGTTTAAACTCACTGTGATTTAATAAGCGTGCTACTAATCTGCTTAAGAGGCAGCAGGTACATCAGACATACATCAGGTTGACATCATTACATAAACTGTTAGCAATAGTGAAAAATTTTTTATTTGTTCAAATTTAAGAGAATCTATTAAAATGCATTTTATTTATCAGAAGACACTTTAGTCATTTGGATCTAAACAGAAATTGCTTCACTTAGGAGAAATTAATAGAGAATGAATTGACTTATTGGAGTTTTGTATGGACATCAAGAGCAAATATGGGGAGGATACATTTTCTACATACTCTCTTACACCTGAAGCTACAATGATAAAGCATATTACATAATCTTTCTCAACGTACTAGATCATTTTAAGTGGTGGATTTTCAAAAAACACAACTTTTTGAAGGCTGTTTTTTCACTCGTGTCAATATTTTTGTTCAGAATTGTTGTTTTGTCTGAAAGTCTGTCTGATGTATATTCTGTGCATACTGAGAGAGAACTGAAGCAATTGCATGATGCTTTAAAGCCAGATAACAAACTCAAGGTGAGCTTTTGGTTTAAAAGTGAAAAGCTGATCTTAGTAATTTTCCAAATATTGGCACTTCAACTTTTACCTATTATCAACAATAGAGAAAAAAAGTGTTTATATAGCATACACTCTAAAAAAATGCTGGGTTAAAAACAACCCAAGTTGGGTTGAAAATGGACAAACTCAGCGATTGGGTTGTTTTAACCCAGCAGTTGGGTTAAATGTTTGTCCAACCTGCTGGGTACTATTGTTTAAAAATACTGTATTGCTTACTTAAAATGAACCCAAAGTATGTTGGAAATTTATTAATTTATTAATATGTTTAATAAATGAACATTTTTAATAAGTTCAATGAATAATAATTAAACAACAAACATTTATTAAATTGCTTATTAATAAATGTTCACCTTTTGATTATTATCGTTGCCTCTAGTAATTATGTGTCCGATTTTTAATTTCCAACCTATTTTGGGTTAATTTTAAGCCAGCCATATAGTAATTTTTAAACAATAGTTGAGTTAAATAAAACTGCCCAGCACGTTGGCAAATATTTAACCCAACTGCTGGGTTGAAACAACAATCGCTGAGTTTGTCCATTTTTAACCCAACTTGGGTTGTTTTTAACCCAGCATTTTTTAGAGTGTATAATGTGTTGTTATAGCAAGGTTTACGGATTACAGGAATCAATGTCTTTTTCAGTGTTACATGTCTCTTGCTACACTCTAGCTGGGTTAAAAACAACCCAAGTTGGGTTAAATATGGATAAACCCAGTGATTGGGTTGTTTTGACCCAGCAGTTGGGTTAAATGTTTTTACCAACCTGCTGGGTAGTTTTATTTAACTCAACTCTTGATTAAAAATGACTATATGGCTGGCTTAAAATGAACCCAATAGGTTGGAAATTAAAAATCAGACACATACTTACTAGAGGCAACAGTAATAATCAAAAGGTGAACATTTATTAATAAGCAATTTAATAAATGTTTATTATCTTATTATTATTTATTAAACATAATAAATGTTCGTTTATTAAACATATTAATATATGCTAATTTCCTACCTATTTGGGGTTCATTTTAAGTGAGCAATATAGTAAAACTACTCAGCTAGTTGGGTCAAACATTTAACCAACCCAACATTTAACCGACCCATCCGCTGGGTTTGTCCATATTTAACCCAAATTGGGTTATTTTTAACCCGGCATTTTTTTAGAGTGTAATATCTGTGCATATCTGAACATACTAATAATGTTAAATCTCTGACCCCACTAATACATGCACTGCTTTCATAACTAACTGACAGTGGTACCATCAACAGCTATCTTATCATTTCCTTATTAAAAGTATCATGTGGTATTTTTTGTGCATCTGTCCTTTTACCACATTGTCCTCATGTGGTAACACTTTATTTCAGGGTCTTTTAACTAGTTGCTTGTTTGCATGCATATTACTAGAATATTGACTATTTATTAGTACTTATAAAGCACATATTAATGCCTTATTCTGCATGACCTTATTCTACATTCTTAATCATACCCAATACCTAAACTTAACTATATAACTTAACTTATACTAACTATTAATAAGCAGAGTTTATTGAGGGAAAAGTCATAGTTAATAGTTTAAATGTGTTCCCTATGCTAAAGTGTTACCCATCATGTTAACAGTCGCTCATATGGGACTTCATTTAGTCATTAATTACATTGACCTTTGGCTTGACATTATTGGTTGTCACTGACCAGGTTCAGTCAGTGAACTCATTAATAACATCAGTGACCTCCTCATGCACTCGTAATGAGGTTTATTATAGCTGTTCTTTAAGTTAGTCAAACTACTTCTATAACAGATTAGTCATATTTGTATCAATTCCACATGTGAACACATTTACCAGAAAGACTATGTAGATTAGTATGCAATTTGATGTAAGCTTTGATTAAGTCTCTTAAATGTCTCTCACCAAACCATTTATATGATCAAAAATATAGTAAAAAACAGTAATGTTGTGAAATATTATTGTTTTATATATTTTTTCATATTATTTTTATAAAATGTAATCTTTACTCCATTCTTCAGTGTCACATGATCCTGCAGAAATTATTCTAATATGCTGATTTGCTGCTCAAGAAACATTTCTTTTGTGCTGCTTCATATTTTTGTGGAAAGCATTATGTTTTTTTTTTTTTTCATGATTTTTTGATGAATAGAAAAAAACAACGTTTATTTGAAATAGAAATCCTGTGTAACATTACAAAATGTCCTTACTGTCACTATTGATTAATTTAATGCATCCTTGCTGAATAAAAGTATTCATTTCTTCCAAAAAAAAAAAACAAAAAAACAATAAATAAATAAATAAAACAAAACATCATAATGATCCCAGACATTTGAACGGTATATACAGTAGAAACATCTTTACATTCATTTAAAGATACTTTTCAGTTACTGGATGTGAAATCATTTGTACTGTACATATGTATCCTCTTTTTTCATTTATATTATATATCATAAATTTATATATCTTCCAAAAAGTAAATATTGCCGTTTTCATTTTTAAACCTAATAGCTGTTTGGACATCCACACCAATATCATCCAATGAGTTTAAATGAAATTCACTAATAACTCTTCTTACAGTACAGTCACTTATTGTTCACTTATTTTTAAGTGACCAATTTCTTAATGCCATTTGTCCCCCCAAAAAAGTTCTCTAAACAAATAGCTTAATCATTTAAAGGGTTAGTTCACCCAAAAATTAAAATTCTGTCATTAATTACTCACCCTCATGTCGTTCCACAACCGTAAGACCTTCGTTCAACTTCGGAACACAAATTAAGATATTTTTGATCAAATCCGATGGCTCAGTGAGGCCTCCATTGACAGCAAGACAATTAACACTTTCAGAAAGGTACTAAAGACATATTTAAAACAGTTCATGTGACTACAGTGGTTCAACCTTAATGTTATGAAGCGACGAGAATACTTTTTGTGCGCCAAAAAAAACAAAACAACGACTTTATTCAACAATATCTAGTGATGGGCGATTTCAAAACACTGCTTCATGAAGCTTCGAAGCTTTACAAATCTCTTGTTTCGAATCAGTGGTTCAGAGCGCATATCAAACTGCCAAAGTCACGCCCCCCAGTGGTGAACCATTGAAATTTCGAAACATATGAAGTAACGAAGCCTCGTTTACTGAAATCACGTGAATTTGGCAGTTTGATACACGCTCCGAACCACTGATTCGAAACAAAAGATTCGCGAGCTAATTCAAAGCTTCATGAAGCAGTGTTTTGAAATCGCCCATCACTAAATATTGTTGAATAAAGTCGTTGTTTTGTTTTTTTGGGGCACAAAAAGTATTCTTGTCGCTTCATAACATTAAGGTTGAACCACTGTAGTCACATGAACTGTTTTAACTGCCTCACTGAGCCATCGGATTTTATCAAAAATATCTTAATTTGTGTTATGAAGATGAACGAAGGTCTTACAGGTGTGAAACAACATGAGGGTGAGTAATTAATGACAGAATTTTCATTTTTGGGTGAACTAACCCTTTAAACTTATTATTAAAATCTTTTTTTTTTCTTTTTTTTTTCTTTTTTGTATTCAGAATATATAATATTAAACACACTATGACTAAGAGCCTTAAATATAATAAGTTTATAAATCAGTTTTTCAAAATATACTCAAGATTCATATAATTTAATTTGCTTGGGTAAACATGAGAGAGAAAGACTGAGAGGCAGAGAATGTGTGTGCCATACAGAAGTGCATAGAAGTGTGTTATGCTGGCCACAGCTGCTTAACTGAGGACAAATGTCCAGCATATAGTGAAATCCCTACTGAAATCCATCACCTGAAATCCAGACACTGAACAGCAGTGGACTACAGCATACTGTACTAAAACATCAAAGCAGAGCACAGACAAGCCAGCAGAGACAGAACTTACACACAGGAGAATGATTTTCTGAATTTCTGTTTCTGTTATCGATCAATCTCTAAACATGGCGCATCTTACCCTGCTCTGTCAGTAATCACTGGGTAGCCACTGCAAAACCACTTTATATCCCTGATCAAGTATTTCAGTAAGAACCGTTGGCTTAAATGAGAGCCTTACATACAAAGAACTGCAGCTCTCTCACTCCAGTTGTTTGGAGAATTCAATTTGCTGGTTGCCTGAGTTTTGGAAAGAGTCATGCCTTGAACTGCAGCAAAAGGATTTTGGAGATCTGTCCTAATGCAGCCTGTTAGAGGCAAACAGCTCTTGATCGCTATTGAAACAAACCGTTAGATATAAGCACTGTATCACAACATAAGCAAAGGAAGAGCATCTGAATATTCATCATACATGTATACAAATGCAACTAAATCAGTAAACTAAATTTTATTTTAGAGGGTCTTGCAGGGGAATTTTCTATCAAGCTACATGCAGTCTAATAAAATGATGACATTGGTGACAGCAAAACTACACTTCATCATAATCAAATGTACCCTGGTGGTTTCATGATTTACATTTTTGAGCTCACAGCATGGAGCAAAGCAATAGCACATAGATTTGAAATATTGATCTTTTTGAGTCACAACTGAAATATCTTGCTGTGTTGTGACTGAAATAACTTTTTTCTCAGGGATATATGGGCAGACATGTTCATTATCACTTCTGTGATGAATAATATAGACACTACATGAGCCATGAACCTCATTGAGGCTTTTACTATTCAGACGAAAGTGTGTTGAGGATTCACAAATGTGTAAAAAAATAAGAGGAACTCTGCTTACTAATGCAATACTAGTAGAACGCACCCCTTGAGGCTGATGAATCACAGAGAACATAACACCAGCTGATCAATGGGCTTGTTTTAGGACTTGAGTCTGGTGATCGAAGAACAGCAGAACTCCTTCATATAATAAGCTAGAGAGGAGTCTCAGTCGGCCTTTGTGATGGATTCCTCATTAGATCAGAAGGGGCATACAGATAGTTTACTTCATCAACAAAGACAGAGATTCAATAAATCTGAGGCTCAGGAGACACTTATCCAATTACCATGGCAAGGGTTAAAACGTATTTGAGCCATTATATGACTGATAACTTTGTGGAAATTAATGAGCAATTAAGTATGATGATTGTTTCATAATTGTCTTATTTAATCATTTATTTCTTAATGGTGCGCTCAGTGATTTTTTGTTTATGTTGCATGTCATGGACTTATTTTGACTATATTAAGTCTAAACCATCCTTTCATATCCGCAATACTTTAAAACTGTTATTCCAGGCAATGTTTAAAGTTTACATATATTTGTATGCTATTTTCTGAGTTTGGAAAACCATATTAGCATTATTTTAGTATTATTTACTGTATTATAGTCTATTCTTGTCAATGGGGTCCAGTGTTGTTTGGACCCCAATGTTTAACGTTCTTTAAATATGATACTGCAGCATTGTCATATCGTATTTTAATATAAGATCACTGCAAAATTTCAAATAGTATTTTACATACACTACTAGTGAAAAAAAAAAAAAAGCTAAACACTAAGCTTTTAAAGGATTAGTTCACTTCAGAATTTAAATTTCCTGATAATTGACTCACCCCCATGTCATCCAAGATGTTTATGTCTTTCTTTCTTCAGTCAAAACGAAATTAAGGTTTTTGAGGAAAACATTCCAGGATTTTTCTCCATATAGTGGACTTCACTGGGGTACAACTGGTTGAAGGTCCAAATTGCGGTTTCAGTGCGGCTTCAAAGGGCTCTACACGATCCCAGACGAGGAATAAGGGTCTTATCTAGCGAAACGATCTGTCATTTTCTGGAAAAAAAAAAAAAAATTATATACTTTTTAACCACAAATGCTCGTCTTGCACTGCCGTGATGCGCTACGCATTACGTAATCACGTTGGAAAGGTCACACGTGACATAGGCGGAAGTACCTTGGTAGGGCAAAGAACTCAATCTCAATCTCCTCCAACTTCAAAATCATCCGACATGATTGTTTTACCTTTTTTGTAAAGGGCGTTTGACTTAGTCTTTGCACGTTCGCTTTGTAGACACTGGATCGGTACTTCCGACTACGTCAGGCGTGACCTTTCCAACATGATTACATAATGTGTGGTGCATCGCAGAGCTAGAGCAAGACGAGCATTTGTGGTTAAAAAGTCTATACATTTTTTTTTTTTTTTTTTTTTTAGAAAATGACAGATCATTTCACTAGATAAGACCCTTATTCCTCATCTGGGATCGTGTAGAGCCCTTTGAAGCTGCATTGAAACCGCAATTTGGACCTTCAACCCGTTGTACCCCAGTGAAGTCCACTATATGGAGAAAAATCCTGGAATGTTTTCCTCAAAACCCTTAATTTCTTTTCGACTGAAGAAAGAAAGACCTAAACATCTTGGATGACATGGGGGTGAGTAAATTATCAGGAAATTTTAATTCTGAAGTGAACTGATCCTTTAATTGTCTTAACCACAAATTAATGGTCATGAAATTATTAAAATGTAAGCAAATGCATTACTTAAAAAGCCATTGCTGTCTCAGAAAAACATCAAAGACAGAATGAAGTTTTTGGCAGAATATGGGAAGTTGTGTGTGGAGTGAATGAAACACGAGTTGCATGGTGATGCTCCAGAGCAGTGTCTTTGAAAATCTGCTGAGAAATATTTTAATAAATGCATCTCTACTACAGAGAAGCATGGAGGAAGAGTGTCATTGTGTGAGAAGGCTTTTTAGCTGCTGGTATTGGTGAGCTACTTCAACGTGAAAAGTCATTTAATGCTTTGGAGTACAGGAGATTATTGAAGAATGGCTTGCTTCCCACATCAGGCTCATGTTTTGGCCTGGACAGAGTCAAGATTTGAACCCTACAATAAATATTTGGTCTGACACTAAACTCCAACTAACTGGGAGACATTTTTCAACTTCTCATGAACTCTTTGAAGCCATTAACATTGATTGGAACAACACTGACTCTTCTTCCTGTAAAAAGGTGCTACAAGTTTACCCACACAGCTTAAACACTTAAAGAAAACAAAGAGAAGGCTATTCCTTGCTAAGTGACTTTATCTACAGTATTTGTGCAATTATTATTGCAAATTTCCTGACCAGTGATTTGTGATTAAAATGGTTAAGACCATTAAAAGACCACTACATATTTTTCCATTTTTGGCTTGGCCCATTTTTTTTGCCCATGTAGTCTCTGACTGGCCATCTGCAGAATTCAATTGAGTTTTTCCATGGAGGTAGAGTCCCTTGTAAGCTGCAAAAGTGCGTTGTAATGCGCCTTGGCGAGTGTAATGCAGTTCTTAATGAGATTAATCCAGAGGCTGAGAGAGACAGAAAAGAGGAACACCAGCATGATTTACAAGTCTTACAGGATCAATTAGCAGAGCTGCTTAAGCGGCCAATTGCTCAGCTGAGACAAAAACTGTGTCACAGATTTTAATGTGAAGCAATAAATCAGCAAGAGGCCAAATGATGGAGGGGCAGTGCAGTATTTGAGGAAGGGAATGGTGAACTATAATGCTGCTCTAACGTGGCAGACAAGGGTCACACCCAGAATTTAAAGAGGGTCGCAGGGAGACTTCTGCATATTAGCAATAAAAAGTTCTTCATTTTATATATATATATATATAAACGCTTTCATATTTTAATTTTATTTTGTTTTAGCTTCTTTAAAGTAGCCACCCATTGCCCGGATAACAGCTCTGCACATTCTAGGCTTCTTCTCAATGCTTTTTAACTAGTTTTGAATGAGTTCCCAATGCATGTTGCACACTTCCTGGCTGGCTTTTTCATCACTATTCCATCTGTTCCATCCAATCCATTTCAAAAATGCATTATTTCATATTTATTCTGTCAAGTAGACACAATTAATCTAAAGAAAACTGCAAAAACTTTGGACTTTCATTTTTCATCACAAGCATTTACATAAAATATACACTACCATATAAATCTTAAATCTAAACAATTTATGTTTCAGTGTGTGTTCAAAGTTTTAACTGGTAGTGTATAGAGACCCCCAAACGTATTTGGACACTTGAGTTGCACATAAAAATGTATAATTTTGTATAATATATGATGATCTAACTTTACTTTCCTTGGCCATTTTTACTATTGTTCATCCAACTAATTCCAAGGTGATGGTTTTTAATAGATGTATGAGTTCATACCAGTGGCATCATTGAGATAGGCCTACTATTATAGTTATGTAAGCAACATCGAGGCTGTGCTGTATCATGAATAAGTCACGGCTCCGCTCCGCTTCGCGTCGTGCCTAACAACACCCTTCAGCCGTGACTTATTCACGATACAGCACAGCCTCGAGTACCTTATTGCTTTTATAAAACGGTTACCACACAATACAAATATTAAAGCCAAAAATATGTAACAATGCAACTTTCATGAAGTAAACTCTTACTAAAAGCCTTCCTTCCGCCAGAAAAAATAGTCCCTGACCGTGAACAGCAACAAATGTTACATTATTACGCCATTAGATGGTGGCAAAGACTGTGTTTATGAGTGTGTCAGTCAGTAGCGAAGACTTTTACATTGAAAAGACTGAATTGTTGTGAACACGGAACAAGACGCAACTGACAAATGCTTTGACCAGCGACTGTCAGTCACGGGAAAACCCCTTAACTGTTAAAAGGACAAGATAATACATCGGACATTTAAACAGATTTTTTATTAAGAACATAGGACTGACCTGAAGGAAAATGCTAAATCTCACTCGATCTTTTTCTCACAATACTCTTCTACATAATACAGTAAGCTTCAATGAACAATATCAATTGAGAACAAACAGTTTACGTTGCTAAGAGTGGTTGCTAAGGGTGTTGTGTAGTGATAAACAGAACCGTTGGGTGAAGCGATCAGAATCATTCTTTCTCATGTGAAACACAAAAGAAGATATTTTATAAAATGAAACAATACAATGAAAGTCTGTACGGTCCAATGTTGTTTGGACCTCAACATTCTTCAAAATTATTTTAAAGTCAAACAGGTTTGCAGCTACATGAGAGTTAGTAAATGATGACAAAATGTTCATTTTTGGGGGTGAACTATCCCTTTAAGGGTGACTGCCTTACTTTGTCAGTCCTTGGCACAGCCAAAAGGGGCAAACAGTGAAAAACTTGAACCAGTGTCGAGAACTAGCGGGATGTCACCTGATGACATATCTGAAGCATCTGTCCTGTCCAGAACGATAATGGCACATTCGTCCTCACAGTCCCAGATGCAGACCACAGCGAGCTGCAGATGCTCCTTTAGCCTCTAGTTATCATATGGAAATTGGCTCAGTGAACTCTTTGCAGATAACTCACACTTGTGATCTGGCCGAGGACTAGCAGCATAATTCAAACCTTTCAGCTCTGGCCAAGTACTTTCTGTTCCAGCTTTATCGATTTTGTGGCAGTGGGTTACTGTAGATCCATTGAGTTTATATGCCATATGTTTGATATGAACGGTTGGGTTTTTAAATCTCTTTTGGACTGAGTGGGGGTCAGACGTGCTACTTCTGACTGCTCATTAAATTTCCCCAACTGCTCGTTTGTAATCCAAGCTCATCATTTTAATGTAAGAAGAAAAAAAAAAAAAGGTTCTCACAGCCAGTTCAAGTGAAAGTTTAAACTAAGATAAAATAACCTGTATAAAAATATATGTGGGATATAAACAGTACATTTTAAATAATAAAACAATGAATTAATGTAAGCAATATAGCAGAAGAGGGATCAAGCTTTTATGAATTGTTTTTACTATAGAACATGGCATGTAGTGTGTGATTAGTTTGTGTTTATCTGTTCATCTCATGCATTTGACAGGATATCAGCATCTTAAGAACACAACTGAAGATATTTTAATGAAATCTTAGAGCTTTTTGTCCCTCCATAAATTGCTAAACAACTACCACTCTGACGCTTCAAAAAGTTCATAAAGAGATCATAAATCTAATCCATATGAACTGAGTGGTTTAGTCCAAATTTTATGAAGAGACTCGATTGCTTTATGTGATGAACCGATTTAATTTAGGCTTTTAGCCTATTCACATATTGGCTCATTTAAAAGATTTAAACACCACTACACAGTAATAATTATGTTTTATACAGTATATCACATATATAACAATGTTCAAACATGGAGCCTATATTATGGAAGCCGGTTATAATATGGATTTATTTCAATTTAAAGAGAGTGATGTGAATCGCGGTTGGAGCATTTTGGCCTTTGAACGCATTTGGGTTTCTTTGAATCATCACTGGGTATGTTGACTTCTGGGAAAGGGTACACAATACCAGGGTATCCAGAATACCACATAAAGATGTTAAAACTATGTATAAATGGTTTTCATTCTTGTATTTATCCGTTTAAATGATACACCGCATTTGTAATTTTTCAGATTCAGTGTTTTTAAATCCTGTACATTTTAGGTTAGTGCGACCTCTGCTGGTCACTATGAATGTCACGAGCAGCAAGATCTCTTTTTGTGTTCCACTGAAGAAAGTCATGTGGGCTTGAAACGACATTAGGGTAAATGATGATGGAATTTACATTTTTAGGGGATCTATTCCTTTAAATGAGTTTTTGTATACATTATAGAGTATACGTTATATAGAGACAGTCATATATGCATCTAATACCTTGAAAGGATCATCATCACTGAAATCCAGAGAAATTATGAGGTCAATGTCTCTCTCTTTTCTCAGCACAACCTGAAATGAGTCCATATATTATTCACACTGAATTGCCAGTGAACAGCAGGTTCTCACCTTTCATTTTGTGGAGAAAGTCATAATTTCTGCCCCAGATCCACTGAGCGATGCTCCTACAAATGCTCATCAAAACATCTATAATACAAATACAGTAAACTGGCGCAGTAAATGGTTCTTGGGTTCTTGTCAAGAACAGTTTCATAATTTTTCGATCTTCAAATCAGTGTTTTTTTTTTTTTTTTAGCTTTAAAGAACTAGAGAATAAAAGTGCCCCCTTATATTTTAGACAGTATTTCATATTCCAAAAACATAAATAAAAGGCATTCTTCTGAAAATAGCAGATTCCCTGTGATAACTTGCCTCATATAATGTGATGACATGCCCCATATGGACAGTATATGGCATATTTAATTTGATGTGAAAAGGAGGCTGTGATGGACAGACGTACTGTGCAATGGGTTGTGCTGTTGTTTACCTTTGTCAAGTCAAGTCAAGTCACCTTTATTTATATAGCGCTTTTTACAATGTAGATTGTGTCAAAGCAGCTTTACATTGATAACTGGTATATTATTTGGCTGCACAGCAGCTCTTAAAGAATAGTGTCAATGCAGGCAGATCAAAGCACTGTTGAATATCAAATGTCAAGTGTCCCCAACTAAGCAAGCCAAAGGCGACAGCGGCAAGGAACCCAAACTCCATCAGGTGACATCAACTTTGTGTCAATCAAAAGAACATGGAAAACAAACCTTTTACTAAACAAAAACTCTAAAAAGGTATATTTCTTTCCTTCACAGCCTTGTTTTCATCACAGTTCAAATATATCTACCCTCGCTGTGATGAACAAACAGCAACTGTTCCTTGACAGCAACCGTAGAAGTGTTTAATAACTTTTTTTTTTTTTTTTTTTTAAATTGTGTCTTAAAAATAACCAAACTTTTATGGACCCCAAAATATGATCATCTTCTTATGAGGGACCCCATCCTAAAATTTAAAAGGCAGCTGAATATATTCCGATAGTCTGAATCGTTACTTCTGCGAGTCTCCAACAAACAAAAATTACATGCAAGATTTTTTATTTACAACTCATGGAACAAAAACAAGGTATTTAAAAAGAAGAAAACAACTTAAAAGGGAAGCAATGGCTTCAGGAGGGGGCAAGCCCAAAATAACAAACAAAAAGCGATCTGCCTGTGGGAGTAAAACCTCTAACTAAACTACCAAAGAAAAGAAAAATCAATAACAGAATTGTACCCCCCTTCCTGGAGAACAAAAATGGTGCCCACATCCCTACAGCTTCCATATAAACAACCAAATAAACAACCATTAATGTAGCTAATAAGCTTGATATTAACAGCAGCAAGAATAAAAGAAGAATAGAAAAGACTGATAAAGGTAAATGGTAACATTAACCTCCACATGTAAACTACAACAAGTGTAAATGTTATATACACACAACAATCAATCAATAAAAACAATACCAAAAAGTACAAAATTAAGCAGCTATCACATTCAACAACAAGAATGTGCAGGGCAGGCATTCTGGAGAAAACTCTCAGGGGAAAGTTTCTCAATCTCTGGCAGTTTCTTCTCTGCTCTTATGCTGCCTCACTCTTGACTGGTAAGCAGGCGCAGCTGGGGGCAATCAGCTACCTGCCAGATGGATTGAGTAGGAGGAGCCAAAGAGGAAACAGAGGGAGAAACACAGAAGCAGCACACAAAAACACAAATGCAAGAAAACACAGCTCTTCTGACGTCCCATAACATTAAAGAATAATGTTTCTGGACGTAACATAATCCATTTGCAAAATGTTTTTGCTGTACTAAAAACTATGGATTTTTAAGAAATTTTTATGTACTGCTTCCGGGTCAAAACTGACCAAATGCAATAAGAGGGTTATTCTTATTTCTTTATCATTATTATTTTTACACTGTTTTACTCTTCTTCTTTTTTTTAACTTTTCCACTGACCCCCTAGCACTCCCTTGTGGCCCCCCGGACCAATCCCTGAACTAGACTTAAGTGTGAGAACTAGACCCAAACAGTCTCCTCTATTATAAACCATGTGTTCTCAGATCATAACTTAATACTTCATATAGATTCAAATATATATTTAGGTTAAGAAAAACAGAAATACACACATGTATCTTTTAACAAAACACTATTATGTCCTGACAGAAGAAAGAATCTCCACAGCTGTGTCCCTACTTTGTTGCAT
This sequence comes from Mylopharyngodon piceus, assembly GCA_039654765.1. Lineage (NCBI taxonomy): Eukaryota > Metazoa > Chordata > Actinopteri > Cypriniformes > Xenocyprididae > Mylopharyngodon > Mylopharyngodon piceus. The sequence continues at coordinate 7,322,078 of CM077449.1, forward strand.
TGACTTTGTCCTGTAATATCAAAGTCAATTCTAGATTGGTCTAGATGTTTATAATATATATTAAACGCATTATTTTTGTATCTACAGTAATTGAACAATCAGTTTGACTGTGATTGTAAGACAGACAGTTGAGAATGAGTGATCAGGAAAAGATGCCATCCTTCCACATGGAGCGTAAGATAAGCTCCACAGTCTTCAACATTTGTAATGAATAGGGGTGTAGCAATATATTGTGTCACGATATATCGCAATACAAAAATGCAACAATATCGTATCGTGGATAGTGACAATCTGCACTGTGTATAGTTCACCCAAAATGAAAATTACTGTGTGAGGAAAAATTCAAGTTTACAGAGTTTGTGTCAGTACTATTAAACCAACATATATAATGTTGAATATAATGTATTATAATGCAATGAGGGAATATTTGAAGGTCCTGATAATGCCAAATGTCTTATGTTACCAGTAAAAAGTGGCCTACATTATTTTAAATATATCTAGTCAGTGACAGAGTGCAAGCATATTCGTTGTGTTTCAGCATTAGAATCATGAATATTTTTATTTTGGTGTCATCATTGTCCTGTGCATTGGGTTACCAGCACCAAGTCCAATTCATTTCCACCCCCAATCTAATACCAAATTTAGCATTTTAATCAACAGTACATTTTTTTATTAACCGTTTATGTCTTTGAGTATCGCAATAATAATGTATCGTGAGTTCAGTACCATGAAATGTATCGAATCGTGACATGAGGGTATCGTTACACCCCTAGTAAAGAACTGTTTAGAAGATGAGCTCTGACCTGACCCTCAGTTGTAACAGAGCAAGCGCTTGCTAAGAACTGTTTCCTGTGAGCGAGAAACTAAATCTTCCTGCAGGTGGCACTCTGAGACTCAGAAATACAAAACTTCTGTTAAGCCACATACAAATGCCTTTATAAAAACACTATAGAAGTCTGTAGTGTGTCTCATTTAGACTGAAGTCAACTTGTGTGTGTTTCTATATACACACTACAATTAAGATTGGAACAGAGAAAGAGTTTACAGCTGTGTGAGTTAAAGAGAGAGAGAGATAATGTGAGTGTGTTTCTTTTACTCCACTGTGTGTCTCTGTTGTTTCTCACACAGAGACACTGAGCCACTAAAATAAACCCCAAATCCAGCATAGAGGGGTTCAGTGAATGTGCTGTTGAGTGTGTGTAAGTGTGTGAGTGTGTGTGTTTCAGAGACGCTGTAGAAGGACAGAGTGCCGGCCGGCCAGTCCAGATACACTCCTACTCTGTTAGAGCGATGTGAAGGGACAGATATATTTGTACTCTTATTATTGTGTCTGAGAGTAAAACTGTTTTTTAAACAGTTCAGACTCCAGGACTTTTCATTGTATCCAAACCAACAGTCATCACTCTTTCCTCTCCTGCGGATTCCTTTATACATCATTGATATATCAGCCCACCCGCTCCATTCAGCCTCCCAGTAACAGCGTCCAGACAGACTCTCTCTACACAGAACCTGAGGCAACACATCAAATCTCTCTGGATGATCAGGATATGACTGCTCCTCTTCCACATGTGTCACCTTTCTGTTCCTCTCAGACAGAGCGAGATGAGTGTTTGCTGTGTTTAAATCCAGTGTGAGATCACATGCATCTGAACACAAGAAGAGAGATTATAACATTTATAAACACAACAAAACAACAATGATCAAGGTGTGTGTGTGTGTGTGTGTGTGTGTGTGTGTGTAACTAACATTTCTGTAGTCCTGCTGTAATTCTGATCTCTCCTCCATGATCCACACTATAAAAACAAAATGTCACAGTCAATTTATATAATAATGATTTTTTTTTATTAAAATAAAAGTGGATATTAAATTGAAAATGATTTTCTCATCTAAAGGCTCATGTTTAATTTATCAAAAACAGACCAAATTAAGTAAGATTTTTAAATTGCAAACATGAAAAGTCTGAACTGAGCTCATAAGGAACACTTGAATGACTTAAATTTTTGTCTGTTCATCACACAAAGTTATCGTATATCTTAAGACATGGAAAATAGTGAACTATATCTCCAAACTCAGGCTGGTGTCTCTTCTGATGAAGATCCTTTGAGATCCTCTGTATGTCCTTCAGCATTTGATGTAAATCCTGATTCACAGCCTCTATCACTGCATAAGAACCTCAAGCCTTGAGCTACAGAATCACATTTACATTGAGTAATTGTGTCTATATCCTTTCATTTGTGCAAGTGTTTTAATCAATAACTGGTATTCATCTACTAACCGCAGAAATCTCTTGCTGTTAACGGACAAACATAATTTCCCCTTTATTTAGACTGTGATCTCCGAGTCTGTATCTTGGACCTGTTTTTGCTTCATGTCATTGACAGCAATGAGAATTTACTTTTTTAGAGCAGCACAACCTTTGAATTGATGTTTTGGGACCAGAGACTTGAGTCCGTTTCTCAGATGCTGCTGTTATGAGTCACAGGCAGCTGATGAGCTGAATCAAGTTCATCTTCAGTCACAGAGTTCACGACATGCCCTTATTTTACTGTGCAGTACGTACGTGAATATATGTGCGTTATGCAGGGCTCTATGTACATATGAGTTTATAGCACACGCATGTCCAAACACACATGGCAGGATAATTGTTAGTGTTGAACATACTTGAGTTTGTCCAGTCTGTAGTTTGGATCAGAGACCAGCATGACTAATGATTGTCTTGGGTGATTGTAGCTCAGATCCAGCTCTCTCAGGTGTGAGGGGTTTGAACGCAGAGCTGAAGCCAGATAACTACAGCCTTTCTCTGTCACCATACAGCCAGATAATCTACAAAAACAGTCAAATATATTTTATCAGTTGTAGTGTCTTGGAAAGAAAAAAGAAAGATTGGGAAATATAGTTTAATTTGGATATAGGGAAAACCACAATTTTTATTTTCATTCTATTCATCCAAATTTAACTTAATGTCATTTCATGTAAAAAACAAACAAACAAACAAACAAAAAAAAAACTCAATGGACATAATTATACTACCTTTGTAATTTATATCTGCTTTGATTCTCTGATTACAGGTTCAGATCTCTGATTACAGGTTCAGTTCAGCTGGAGTAAGTCTGGGTTCAGTGTTTTAAGCCCGGGATACACTGCACGATTTTAGCAATCCTATAAGATCATTACGAATCACACTGTGCGACATGGATCTATTAAACTTGGGTACGACATGCATGACTGTACAATGATGACACCTATTGACTCGTAGGCTACGACACAAGTTTCTATAGAAGAATACAATGTCATCAGCATGCGCTAGTGGTAAACAAAAAGACCATGTTGAATCACACTTTGGCACTTGTAGTTTTTATGTATGCTGAAAAAAAAAAGCAAGCAGCAAAAGAAGAAGGGAAAAGAGCTTGAGGTAAGCAGTTTTAAGTTTTAGCGCCATGTCGCGTTGATTTCATGTTGCATTTTTATTGGCTGGTCAGTAGATGTAGGTCGTGGCAGCAAACACACTGTGCGATGATAATGCTGAATTTCTGATACTGTCAGAAAATGATCGTAGGCTATCTTTGGTCGCAAGAGCGGGAAAACGGCCGTCTTTGAACCTCTCTCACTGTACGACATGTAGGACCACCGATTAAAAGCCACAATCACACAAATCGCCACGATTGTTTCATGATGGCAATCTTTCGTCTGGGACAGCCAAAAATCGTGCAGTGTATCCCGGGCTTTACTCAATGTCAGTGTTGATGGAGAATTGATCTCAGTAACAGTTTCTGTTCGTCTCCACTCCTCAGTGAATAAATTAATTTAAAACAGGCTGGGGCAAATACAAACCCCAAGACTTCAGACACACATATTACAATCACCCAGCCAGGAGATCCGGACCAGAGCATTGGGCATCTTTAATTTCCAAATGAACTTTTATCTGTTTTCTTACCTTAGTATGTTGAGATGACAGTGTGAACTTTTCAGTCCATCAGAGAGCAGCTTCACTCCTGAATCCTGCAGGTCATTATTACTCAGGTCCAGTTCTCTCAGTGAGGAGTTTGATGATTGTAGACATGAAGACAAACTTTTACAGAACTGATCAGTGAGATTACAGCCAGCAAGTCTATAACACAAGATGAAATATGGTTCAGTAAAGAGGAGATGGTGGATTAAAATTTTGTTTTCTGTACACTGTATTGATCACATGACTAATACTCTATTTTTCATCAGGAGTTGAACTCTGAATATTGACTGACAATCAATTCAAATATGTTTAAATTAGTCTGATACTTATTATAAAACTGACTCAAGATCAGTTAGTCACATATTTGATGCAGGTAAAGCTCTGTTTGCTGAAATCACATGACTGATACACTTTGATTTATACTCCACAGCAACTGATTCAACACAACAGTGCAGTAAAATGTTTAAAATGGAATATTTTATTTTTGTTTTTATGTTTGAGCTTTTATATCTGCATATTAATAACAGTCAGAGTAATTCTGAGTCTTGAACTGCAAACTCTCAAGTGTTGACTTTCTAAATATATGTTGGTTATGTGTCTATTCAGAATGACTTATTAGTTTAGTTTATTTTATTTTTATTTTTATAAAGCACATTTCTACTGCCTCAAGTGCAGCCCAAAGTGCTGTACAAAGCAGTCAAGAAAAACCAAACAAGGAGAATATAAACACAACAACATAAAATTAATATTTCGTTCTCTCCTGGGTCAGAGTCAAATACCAAGATTTAAAAGTGCTTCTTCAAAGCCATTTTAAAAGCGTTCACAGTGGGGACAGAGTGAATGGCAAGTGGTAAGTTATTCCATAACCTAGGACCGGCTATTGGAAAGGCACGGCCGCCTTTTCGCTTGATTTGGGACCACGGTACCTGAAGCAATAATTTATCTGATTTCAAAATCTTTACTGGCTGGTGTAGAGTAGCAAGATCTGACAGATAAGAGGGAGCGAGACCATTTAAATTTTTAAAAATTATTAATAGAGCCTTGAAGTTGATCCGGTATCTGATGGGTAACCATTCAAGGGATGTCAAATTCGGAGTGATTCTGTCCCTCTTTCTCATACCAGTCAATAGTCTAGCAGCTGCATTTTGAACCAGCTGTAATCAATACACCAGTGACTGAGAGACCTAAATACATGACATTACAGTAGTCCAGTCTAGATGATATAAAAGCATGGATGATTGTCTTAAGATCACTAGATGAGAGCATAGGTTTCATTTTAGCTATTAATCTTAAGTAGTAGAAACTTGTTTTCACCACAGCACTAACTTGTTTTGCAAAATTCAGCTCACACCCATATTTTTTGCATATGGGTGAACATTTCTGGAAAGTGGCCCCAGGTAGCTAGAGATAAGGGGTGAAGAGCTAAGAGGGCCAAAAACAACAACATCAGTTTTGCTCTCATTTAAATTGAGAAAATTCTTAGCTATCCAGCATTTTACATCATCGAGACACTTAACAATGTTGGAACAGGACTTATCAGGTGGATGTAATGGGGCATACAGTTGAGTGTCATCAGCATAGCAGTGGTATATGATGTCATATTTCCTGAAGATATGAGCAGCAACCTTTTTATTTCGGGTATGTCAGTGTCATGAATTGACAGAGGAATTACAATGTTACTGTGTTGTAACAAATCAGTTTAATCTCCAGTCAAATAAATTAATACTCACAGAGCTTTTCTGCAGTTCAGCACAGCTGGTATCAGTCTCCTTTTACCCTCATCTGATGTGTTGTATTTCTTCAGATCAAACTCATCCAGCACCTCATCTGATATCAGAAGCATGTAGGCTATTGTTGAGCAGTGACCAGGAGAGAGTTTATTCACCAAGCGATTCTCTGATTTCACAAAATCCTGAATCTCTCTGTACAGAGTCTGATCCTTCATTTCCAGCAGACAGAGAAACAGTCTGATGTATCTGTCAGCTGAGAGAACATGATCACCCTTGATTTTGTCTTTGATGTACTGTGTGATATTCTGAATGATCTCTGAGCTGTTCACTGTGTGTGTCAGTAGATCCTGTAGGAGTCGCTGATTGGATTCCAGTGAGATGCCCAGCAGGAATCGCAGGAAAAGATCCAGGTGTCCAGTTGTACTCCCAAAAGATTTACCAACTGCTGCTTTTAGTAGCTTATACAGAGAGTTTTTTTGACTGTACTTTTTATATTCATTATTTAGAAAGGACTTCAGTGATTCCTTATTATTGACTACATGGCAGTAAAACACAAAGAAACCAGCTAGAAACTCCTGAAAGCTCAAATGAATGAAGCAGTAGACTTTCCTCTGATGAATCACAGATTCCTCCTTAAAGATCTCAGTGCAAATCCCAGAATACACTGAGGCGTCAGTGACATCTATGCCGCTCTCAATCAGGTCCTCCTCATAAAACATCACATTGCCCTTCATCAGCTGTTTGAAAGCCAGTTCAGCAAGTTTCACAATCACATCTCTGTTGGACTGCAGGAGTTTCTCTGGATCTTTCTCATCATACTTCTGATTCCTCATGTTGACCTGAGTCAGCAGGAAGTGGATGTACATTTCAGTCAGAGTTTGAGGGATTTCTGCACTGTCATCTTGCTTCAGGAGGTTTTGAAGCACAGTGGCTGAGATCCAGCAGAAGACGGGTATGTGACACATGATGTGGAGGCTTCTTGATCTTCTAATGTGTGAGATGATTCTGCTGACTTGATGCTCATCACTGATTCTCTTCCTGAAATATTCCTCCTTCTGTGGCTCATTGAATCCCTGAATTTCTGTCACACGGTTGATGTATTTTGAAGGGATCTGATTGGCTGCTGCTGGTCTGGAGGTGATCCAGATAAGAGCAGAGGGAAGCAAATCTCCACTGATAAGGTTTGACATCAACAAACCCACTGCTGAAGACTCATTCACATCACAAATTTTCAAATTGTCTGAAAACATCAGTTTCATTCTGCTTTCATCCAGACCATCAAAAATGAACACAACTTTACACTCCTCATAAATCTTTGAGTCCAAATCTTGAAGTTCAGGATAAAAGTCCAGCAGAAGTCTGTCAAGACTGTACTGGTGACCTTTAATCAAGTTCAGCTCTCGAAATGGAAGCACAAACATGAAATCTACATCCTGATTGGCTTTACCCTCGGACCAGTCCAGAATGAACTTCTGCACAGAGATGGTTTTTCCAATTCCAGCGATGCCTTTAGTAAGAACAGTCTTGATTTTGTCATTTTCCTCACAGCCTGGTTCATGTAAAGGTTTAAAGATGTCATTGCAGTTGATTGGAGTGTCTTGTGTTCGGGCTGTTTTCTCCATCTGTAAAACCTCATGTTCTTCATTCACCCTTTCACTCTCTCCCTCTATGATGTAGAGCTGTGTGTAGATCCTGTTCAGGAGGGTTTGATTCTCTTCTAGTTTAATTCCCTCAAATAAGCTCTCATACTTGTTCTTCATGCTGGTTTTGTGCTGGTCTCTGACTCTCTGCCTGATGAGGGTCTGACAGTCAGAGTCAGTGCAGGTCAAACGGGGCGTCACTGATCTGATCACATCATCGCTGTTCACTCTGCAGGAAGAGAGAGATGAAATAAGACTATATCCCTGAATTTCTGTCACACGGTTAATGTATTTTGAGGGGATCTGATTGGCTGCTGCTGGTCTGGAGGTGATCCAGATGAGGGCAGAGGGAAGCAAATCTCCACTGATAAGGTTTGACATCAACAAACCCACTGCTGAAGACTCATTCACATCACAAATTTTCAAATCGTCTGAAAACATCAGTGTAATTCTGCTTTCATCCAGACCATCAAAGATGAACACAACTTTACACTCCTCATAAATCTTTGAGTCCAAATCTTGAAGTTCAGGATGAAAGTCCAACAGAAGTCTGTGAAGACTGTGCGGGTGACCTTTAATCGAGTTCAACTCTCGAAATGGAAGCACAAACATGAAATCTACATCCTGATTGGCTTTACCCTCGGACCAGTCCAGAATGAACTTCTGCACAGAGACGGTTTTTCCAATTCCAGCGATGCCTTTAGTAAGAACAGTCTTGATTTTGTCTTTCTCCTCACAGCCTGGTCCATGTAAGGGTTTAAAGATGTCATTGCAGTAGATTGGAGTGTCTTGTGTTCTGGCTGTTTTCTCCATCTGTAAAACCTCATGTTCTTCATTCACCCCTTCAAATAAGCTCTTATACTTGTTCTTCATGCTGGTTTTGTGCTGGTCTCTGACTCTCTGCCTGATGAGATCGGAGTCAGTGCAGGTCAAACGGGGCGTCACTGATCTGATCACATCATCGCTCTTCACTCTGCAGACAGAGAGAGATGAAATAAGACTATAAAATGAAGAAATATAACTGTGACTGTGAAAAAGCATTTTTCAGTGAAAAGTAGTTCCAGAAAAGTATTTACAAATGTTTCCATCACACTAAACTCTAAGATCTTATCCGATCCCACTAGGGCTGTCACAATTCCTTAATTAAATTCAAGTACACGATTTTAAAAAATCCTAGATTGCAATTTATCCACGTCGATGGCAAAATACTGGAAATGGCGCATTCCAAGGACGAGATTCCATGAACCCCATTATTAGACCGTTTTATAAAGCTGCACAATACATTTAAACCATTGAAAAATCATAGCATTGTGCTATTGTGAAATAACAAAGTCTGCGATTCAATTAAATAAGTATATGTGCTGCAGGTTTCAGAGTAAGGCACAACACTTTAATTATTTACATGAGTGCAGGTTATGTGTTTCTCAGAGCAGCTCTGTTCACAGTAAATGCTGCTCCACACAAACTCAGTCTCTGCATGTGCTGTTTGTTTGGGTTTCCAATAAAATGCATATGGAAACGCACATAAAGTCTGACGCACTTTGTGTTTCATAGCAAGTGTTTACATGCGTGGAGCATTTCTCAGCTCAGTTAACAAACTCTCTGCATATGTTGTGAGTTTGAGTTGCTTATAACGTTCATCTGGGAACGCAACGTGTGCCATTTCACCAGAGTTGTTATGTCTAAACTAAGGCCAACACAGGTGAATAAATCAATATGCTTCTAAATATGCAAATTGTTGTTCATCGCAATTTCAAAATAAAAGTTTAAACACTCGCTGTAGCATTTCTATCGTAAAGAAGTGGACAAATATTAAAGATTAAGTGGACATTTGAATTAAATGTTGCTTGGCCAATATTAAACAAGGATTTGATAATGCTGTAAAGTGTAACAACAACAACAATCACCAGGCCGTTGGCGCCCTCTGCATGCATTTGTTATAATGCGTAATGTACATAAGTTGATTGTTTATATTATGTATATTACATTATGTATTTTGACAGTGTTGTTCAATAAATCCATATTATTACTTGCTTTTGATTCTTCATTTGAACCAATTAATATTGCCTCGTTATTATTAGTATTTTAAGTTATTTTAAAGGCTATTCTTCACCTTTTGTTCACACAGTTCTATTTTTATTATCACCAAAAAATTATCTGATTACCTGATTAATCGTTAAAATAATCGACCGATTACTCGATTACCAAAATAATCGTTAGTGACAGTCCTCGATCCCACACTCAGACAGAAGTGTCAGTTAAACAGACTGCTTTCAGATACAATATGTCTGCAGCTGCTGTTATGATTATCATACAGATACTGTATCTAAAGATGCTGATATTGACCAGGGACATTTGCACCAGCTGTGCACAAGTTACAACTTAGCCTAACTGTAGCACAAATGACCACCACGATTACACCAATTGTATTACATCAATGAGTGTGTTCACATGCGCAGTTATATAATCTAAACCAGGGGTGCAAAACTCAGTTCCTGCAGGGCCAGGGTTGTTTAGCTTCAATCCTAATAAAACACACCTGATCCAGCTAATCAAGGGCCCTATCATACACCCAGCGCAATGCGACGTCAGGCGTGACGCAAGGGTTTTATGTCCCGTAGATGGTCTGCTCGCGTGCACGAGCAGATCCGTTTCCTCGCTAGAGAAGTGTTCAGTTTTTCTGCTGCAAATTACGCCATGTACATAGCGAATCCACCATGGCGTGAGCGCAACTGGCTTTTAAAGGGAACGGGAGATGAGACTCTTATTGGTTTATTGAACGTTATGCACAAAACACACCCATTACTCATTAAGAGAATAGGGACAACCCTTTTAGACCATGCACTGGGCGTGCCAAATATTTTTCCCATAGTTAAACTAGCAAAAGTGGATTCGGACACGCTCTGCCTTGTGCTTTAGACCATGTGCTTAGATCATTAAATTAGGGCCTTCAGGCTTATTTTTACTCGCACTAAATGAGCTTGTTTTACCTGAAAGACTACAACAGTGAACTTAACAGTGAACTTTGCCATGTGCATTGCCCTGTGTCACTTGGGCATGCCAGGTTTCAACACAAAAACAATAAATGAAAAACATGTCAAATTTTCCAGTTTGCTATATTAGTATTTATTTTTTGCTCCTTAAGATATAGTTCCTGAAAATATATCATTTACATAAAATAATTGTTATATTTCATGATTAGACTACATCATGAAATATACATTTTCACACCTTTTATTTACAAATTTGAAGGCTGCTTATTGGATCAATAAAGGTAAATGTCATATTTTGCAAATACACGTTACTTTATGTTATGTTAGCTTATGACCTACTACAGGGGTGCCCATTCCTGTTCCTGGTAATTGACCTACCTGCAGGGTTCAGATCCAACCCTGATCCAACACACTTGTCTGTAATTAACTGTCTTAATTAGCTCCTTCAGTTGTGTTGGATCAGGGTTTAAGCAGAACTTTGCAGGAAGGTAGATCTCCAGGAACATGATTGGGCTCCCTGACCTACTAGCTAATTCTTGCCTTATAAAAAAAAATGATGCAACTGAATGAAGTACAGACTGCAGACACACTGCTCACACTGATACTCACTCAGGGTTAGAGGTCAGTGCTCCATCATTGAGTTTAGGGGGAGGGTCCATGGATGCATCACTCTTCATAGACACACAGCTGGGTTCTGGAGATGCTGCTTTACGTGTCTGAACAAGAACCACCTTTTTTTTCTGCTTGTTTTTGCCACTCTTTTTACCGGACGTACTACTGAAACACACAATATACAACAAATTACATTTTTAGACACACAGAATAAAACATTTAATAAAAATATCAGTGTCTTGGTTATGCTTTATCAGTTATAGTATGATCGTGAATTCTTTGCTAGGTATACTAATACACACAATATTAAACTAGTTAATAGAAAGTATCCTTTACTGTGTGGAAAGACAACAAAGATGCTTTTGTCAGTCCAACTAAGAGTTCAGTGGTTTAAGAAACTGCAAATCTTGCAAAACCTGCATGTATTATTTCCATTTATGACTGTCAAAACAAAGAGATTCTTTCTAAGAAACGGATATAATACATTTTTACAGGATAGTTCAGTTTCTGTTATATTTCTGTTTTATCAGCAGGTGTTCGGTATGGAAGGCTATCAAGAGAAAGAAAAACTAATCCGTATAGTCTGTATAATATGTGTCCTTTTATCAAATTTCAGGGCTTGTTTTGTTTGTTCTATGGATGGCTCAGCTAAACAGCAAACTACTACTATTATTCCTTTTAATTATACAAATGTCTCATTAAAATGTTTACAAACCCAAATTATTTTTTCAATGAGGAATATTTTTTTTTTTTAATTTTTAAAAACATAAACATTATTTATAAAAAGCATTATTATTTGTGTTGAATAAACAACATGCTCTTTCATTCAAATGCAAATACTGTACATACAAAAAAAAAAAAAATATAAATATATATATATATATATATATATATATATATATATATATATATATATATAATACCAAAATAATCGTTAGTGACAGTCCTCGATCCCACACTCAGACAGAAGTGTCAGTTAAACAGACTGCTTTCAGATACAATATGTCTGCAGCTGCTGTTATGATTATCATACAGATACTGTATCTAAAGATGCTGATATTGACCAGGGACATTTGCACCAGCTGTGCGCAAGTTACAATTTAGCCTAACTATAGCACAAATGACCACCACGATTACACCAATTGTATTACATCAATGAGTGTGTTCACATGCGCAGTTATATAATCTAAACCAGGGGTGCAAAACTCAGTTCCTGCAGGGCCAGGGTTGTTTAAATTTAATCTTAATAAAACACACCTGATCCAGCTAATCAAGGGCCCTATCATACACCCAGCGCAATGCGGCGCCAGGCGCGATGCAAGGGTTTTTTGTCCCGTAGATGGTCTGCTCGCGCGCACGAGCAGATCCGTTTCCTCGCTAGAGAAGTGTTCAGTCTTTCTGCTGCAAATTACGCCATGTACATAGCGAATCCACCATGGCGCGAGCGCAACTGGCTTTTAAAGGGAACGGGAGATGAGACTCTTATTGATTTATTGCACGTTATGCCCAAAACACACCCATTACTCATTAAGAGAATAGGGACAACCCTTTTAGACCATGCGCCTGGCGTGAGAAATATTTTTCCCGTAGTTAAACTAGCAAAAGTGGATTCGGACACGCTCTGCTTTGCGCTTTAGACCATGTGCTTAGATCATTAAATTAGGGCCTTCAGGCTTATTTTTACTCGCACTAAATGAGCTTCTTTTCCCTGACAGACTAAAACAGTGAACTTAACAGTTAATTTTCCCATGTGAGTTGCCCTGTCACTTGTGCATGGTTTCAACACAAAAACAATGAATAAAAAATGTGTCAAATTTTCCAGTTTGCTATATTAGCATTTATTTTTTGCTCCTTATGATATAGTCCCTGAAAATATATAATTTACATAAAATAATTGTTATATTTCATGATTAGACTACATCATGAAATATACATTTTCACACCTTTTATTTACAAATTTGAAGGCTGCTTACTGGATCAATAAAGGTAAATGTCATATTTTGCAAATACACGTTACTTTATGTTATGTTAGCTTATGACCTACTACAGGGGTGCCCATTCCTGTTCCTGGTGATCGACCTACCTGCAGGGTTCAGATCCAACCCTGATCCAACACACTTGTCTGTAATTAACTGTCTTAATTAGCTCCTTCAGTTGTGTTGGATCAGGGTTTAAGCAGAACTTTGCAGGAAAGTAGATCTCCAGGAACATGATTGGGCTCCCTGACCTACTAGCTAATTCTTGCCTTATAAAAAAAAATGATGCAACTGAATGAAGTACAGACTGCAGACACACTGCTCACACTGATACTCACTCAGGGTTAGAGGTCAGTGCTCCATCACTGAGTTTAGGGGGAGGGTCCATGGATGCATCACTCTTCATAGACACACAGCTGGGTTCTGGAGATGCTGCTTTACGTGTCTGAACAAGAACCACCTTTTTTTTCTGCTTGTTTTTGCCACTCATTTTACCGGACGTACTACTGAAACACACAATATACAACAAATTACATTTTTAGACACACAGAATAAAACATTTAATAAAAATATCAGTGTCTTGGTTATGCTTTATCAGTCATAGTATGATCGTGAATTCTTTGCTAGGTTTACTAATACAAACAATATTAAAATAGTTAATAGAAATTATCCTTTACTGTGTGGAAAGACAACAAAGATGCTTTTGTCAGTCCAACTAAGAGTTCAGTGGTTTAAGAAACTGCAAATAGAGGAAACCTGCATGTATTATTTCCATTTATGACTGTCAAAACAAAGAGATTCTTTCTAAGAAACGGATATAATACATTTTTACAGGATAGTTCAGTTTCTGTTATATTTCTGTTTTATCAGCAGGTGTTCGGTATGGAAGGCTATCAAGAGAAAGAAAAACTAATCCGTATAGTCTGTATAATATGTGTCCTTTTATCAAATTTCAGGGCTTGTTTTGTTTGTTCTATGGATGGCTCAGCTAAACAGCGAACTACTACTATTATTCCTTTTAATTATACAAATGTCTCATTAAAATGTTTACAAACCCAAATGATTTTTTCAATGAGGAATATTTTTTTTTTTTAATTTTTAAAAACATAAACATTATTTATAAAAAGCATTATTATTTGTGTTGAATAAACAACATGCTCTTTCATTCAAATGCAAATACTGTACATACAAAAAAAAAAAAAATATATATATATATATATATATATATATATAATACCAAAATAATCGTTAGTGACAGTCCTCGATCCCACACTCAGACAGAAGTGTCAGTTAAACAGACTGCTTTCAGATACAATATGTCTGCAGCTGCTGTTATGATTATCATACAGATACTGTATCTAAAGATGCTGATATTGACCAGGGACATTTGCACCAGCTGTGCGCAAGTTACAATTTAGCCTAACTATAGCACAAATGACCACCACGATTACACCAATTGTATTACATCAATGAGTGTGTTCACATGCGCAGTTATATAATCTAAACCAGGGGTGCAAAACTCAGTTCCTGCAGGGCCAGGGTTGTTTAAATTTAATCTTAATAAAACACACCTGATCCAGCTAATCAAGGGCCCCATCATACACCCAGCGCAATGCGGCGCCAGGCGCGATGCAAGGGTTTTTTGTCCCGTAGATGGTCTGCTCGCGCGCACGAGCAGATCCGTTTCCTCGCTAGAGAAGTGTTCAGTCTTTCTGCTGCAAATTACGCCATGTACATAGCGAATCCACCATGGCGCGAGCGCAACTGGCTTTTAAAGGGAACGGGAGATGAGACTCTTATTGATTTATTGCACGTTATGCCCAAAACACACCCATTACTCATTAAGAGAATAGGGACAACCCTTTTAGACCATGCGCCTGGCGTGAGAAATATTTTTCCCGTAGTTAAACTAGCAAAAGTGGATTCGGACACGCTCTGCTTTGCGCTTTAGACCATGTGCTTAGATCATTAAATTAGGGCCTTCAGGCTTATTTTTACTCACACTAAATGAGCTTGTTTTACCTGAAAGACTACAACAGTGAACTTTGCCATGTGCATTGCCCTGTGTCACTTGGGCATGCCAGGTTTCAACACAAAAACAATAAATGAAAAACATGTCAAATTTTCCAGTTTGCTATATTAGTATTTATTTTTTGCTCCTTAAGATATAGTTCCTGAAAATATATCATTTACATAAAATAATTGTTATATTTCATGATTAGACTACATCATGAAATATACATTTTCACACCTTTTATTTACAAATTTGAAGGCTGCTTACTGGATCAATAAAGGTAAATGTCATATTTTGCAAATACACGTTACTTTATGTTATGTTAGCTTATGACCTACTACAGGGGTGCCCATTCCTGTTCCTGGTGATCGACCTGCCTGCAGGGTTCAGATCCAACCCTGATCCAACACACTTGTCTGTAATTAACTGTCTTAATTAGCTCCTTCAGTTGTGTTGGATCAGGGTTTAAGCAGAACTTTGCAGGAAGGTAGATCTCCAGGAACATGATTGGGCTCCCTGACCTACTAGCTAATTCTTGCCTTATAAAAAAAAATGATGCAACTGAATGAAGTACAGACTGCAGACACACTGCTCACACTGATACTCACTCAGGGTTAGAGGTCAGTGCTCCATCACTGAGTTTAGGGGGAGGGTCCATGGATGCATCACTCTTCATAGACACACAGCTGGGTTCTGGAGATGCTGCTTTACGTGTCTGAACAAGAACCACCTTTTTTTTCTGCTTGTTTTTGCCACTCATTTTACCGGACGTACTACTGAAACACACAATATACAACAAATTACATTTTTAGACACACAGAATAAAACATTTAATAAAAATATCAGTGTCTTGGTTATGCTTTATCAGTCATAGTATGATCGTGAATTCTTTGCTAGGTATACTAATACAAACAATATTAAAATAGTTAATAGAAATTATCCTTTACTGTGTGGAAAGACAACAAAGATGCTTTTGTCAGTCCAACTAAGAGTTCAGTGGTTTAAGAAACTGCAAATAGAGGAAACCTGCATGTATTATTTCCATTTATGACTGTTAAAACAAAGAGATTCTTTCTAAGAAACAGATATAATACATTTTTACAGGATAGTTCAGTTTCTGTTATATTTCTGTGTTTTATCAGCAGGTGTTCGGTATGGAAGGCTATCAAGAGAAAGAAAAACTAACTAAAGCATCAAAACAGAGTGGCATTACAGTAGATTATAACATATGTTTACACACGCCATTAAATATTAAATGATGCATGAAAATAAATCCAGAAATGTGTTGGCTCAAACCTACCTCTGTCTCAACAAAGAACATAAAACATGATTCAGTTCATGAATCCATTCAGTCTCTAGATAGCAGCATTAAACTGTTGTGATGTTCTCAAAATGATTCATAATATTTGTGAACAACTTTTATTTCCTGTTGTTGTTCATGTTCTTCCTTTCACAAAATGGAGTCTAAAGTGTCACATGATCAGTGAGAGAAAGAAGTCTTAAAGAAATATTCTGGGTTCAATACAACTGAAGCTCTATTGACAGCATTTGTGTCTTGCTGTCGATAACCACAGAAAATAATGTAGACTCACCCCTAAAAAATGTAAAAATGTACTAAAATCATGTTTACAGTAATGCTCTGACTTTACCCATGTTAAGATGACAACAACGTCTTGAAATATGACACTATATCTACCATTTACAGAAAATGCCAACAAGCTCTAACAAGCAGTAAAGTGAAATGTCAAAAGTTGTATTTCGTTTCTCTCAAGTCTGAAAGAATCAATTATTGTGCAGTAACATTTGTCAAAGTATTTTCACAAGCAAAATGGTTGTATCTCCCCTCACTTTCTCTTGATGGTGGACAAACAGCACAATTGCGATATTGCTTTTATACATCAGTTCAATAAACAAGACGTTAATATTGACAAACTTACAGTACATTTTATTGTCACTTTGTCTATTTTCACTCCATCAAAGAAAAATATTTCCATACGAATATTGGAAAAATATTTCCAATATTACCAACAAAGTAGTTGCGCTTCTCCAAGAATCACTCAGATGAGAGATTTGTCCTTATGTGGCTGTGTCTTTCTTTCAAAAACAGAAGGCATTTCAAGGTTTGTACCCTTACAAAAAATAAGTATACTTCATGTTCATTTTATTATGTATACTTAAGTAAGTTCAAGTACATTTTTTAATTATACATTATGTAGTAAGTATACTAATATCAACGCACTAGTAGTAAACATGTAAGTGTACTATTTCAATACTACTTGGGACAAAATGGCTGACTTTTTAGTGTATAAACATATACTTAAAGTACACTTTAAGTGTAACAGTAAACTGAGTACACAACTGTTTTGTTTTGTTTTTTGTACTGCAACTATACTACAAGTGAACTACAAGTGATAGTTTACCAGTCAAATACTTGTAGCATATTTTTTAGTGTATACACTTTGAAGTATACTCTAAGTTTTCTTTAAAGGTGCAGTATGTAAGAATTCTGTCCGCTAGAGGTCGCTAGAGGCCTATTCAAAACAAAGGCGTAGCTTGATGACGCCAAGTTTGAGCGCGGAATCTTGGGACATGTGGTCTTCACCTCAACGGACGGTGCAAAAGAATAGGGATAGGACTCGGGAAGAAATCATGTTCGTGGATACGATTATTAACGTTATTGTAGTATGAAGCAGAGCAGGACCGAGTGTTGTGGGAGCTGAACGAGGCCGCTGGAGCGATTGCGCAACACACGCCTCACGAGCAGCGGAACTTTTATTATGCCACAGTCGCCGGCGTCGCTTCCGCTTTTCCGGTCATGAGTATGAGGTAACGCAGCTCTGTTTATCATATTAGATACATTTAAGAGTGTTGAAAATTATGTTATAACGTTACTCTGTGCGTTCGCTCGGCGGCAGCTGTGAGACACTTGTTGCACACTGCAGTAAGATAGATCGATTTTAGAATATCATATTAAATGCTGGATGGCTTGTGTTGATAAATGCCATACAATTCATTTTATAACGTATTGTATGATGGAGAAAATTCTGTATTACTGTTACTAAAAATAAAGCTGCATCTGATTATGCTATGTTAGCTACTTCACAAAATAGTGTTTTTCTCTGAGGCGTGGTAAAGCATAGTACTCGCAAAAAAATCAAGAAAATTAGATTTAAACAATAAGACTAAACGTGTTGAGCTATATAACAACAATTAGTTTTCTGTCTATAAATATATCAAAACAGTTGTTCCCTTGTCTATTAAAACGTGTAATATATTAAAGCGTCTTTGGTGTTTCCATGGTTTCTACAAAATAAAACCGGAAACCGAGGGTTAACGCGGGTAATTGACAGGCGGCGACTCACATGTCCTGGAGCCTTGGTTAAAATTGCAATTTTCTCACGATTTACAAATAGTTGGAAACATTTGGGATATTGTAAGTACTCAAGTGAACAAAATATATAACACTGGCCTAGTGGTTTTTGGATATTTTACTGCAAAAATATTACATATTACACCTTTAAGTGAACTTAACCTCATACTTATAGTACTATTTATATATTATTTTTGCACTTTAAGTATACTACTATGTTTCTCTTTAGGTATTAATTTTTATAATTGAAATATACCTTTAACTGTACAGATTTGAAGTAAATTCCTTTGTACACTACCAGTGGACTACACAA
Source organism: Mylopharyngodon piceus (assembly GCA_039654765.1). Taxonomy (NCBI): domain Eukaryota; kingdom Metazoa; phylum Chordata; class Actinopteri; order Cypriniformes; family Xenocyprididae; genus Mylopharyngodon; species Mylopharyngodon piceus. The sequence continues at coordinate 7,340,675 of CM077449.1, forward strand.
AATTATACTTTTACATTTATATCGATCAAAAGATTGAGCACAAGTACAGGCCAAAACTTTTCTGTCAATATAAGCCAAGTATACTTAAATGTAATTTTATATACATTTCCGAAGTTGTTTTTACTAGATGCCGTTTAGGTCATACAAGACTTACACATGGTTATTTATTAAAAGGTGAAGAACCACCTGAATATAATTTTAGAAAACACCTGAATATAATTTTAGAATTTCTATCTTGTATTAATCTGAAATGTCTTATATAGTTTTTTGTTAATTGTATGAATTTTGTTATTTATTCTGTTTTATAGTGATGGGAGAAACGAAGCTTTTCAAAGCTTCGAATCAATTGAACCAATTGCTTTGCAAAATGATTCACTGTTTCGAAACGTTCGAAACACCACAAGCTGGTGACGCCTGCTGGACAAAACAATGTAAATGCATGTCTAAACATGCATAAAAACGATCCCATTGTTGCAACTGTTTTATTGAAAGTATAATCTAATCAAATGCAATGAACTAATCATCTAATACCATTAAATATTAAGTGTCTGTATAATATGTGGGTTTTTTTTTTTATTTTTTTTTTTTATCAAATTTCAGGGCTTGTTTTGTTTGTTCTATGGATGGTTCAGCTAAACAGGCGAACTACTACTATTATTCCTTTTAATTATACACATGTCTCATTAAAATGTTTACAAACCCAAATGATTTTTTCAATAAGGATTTTTTTTTTAAAATTTTTTTTAAAAACATAAACATTATTTATAAAAAGCATAATTATTTGTGTTGAATAAACAACATGCTCTTTCACTCAAATGCAAATACTGTACATACAACAACAACAAAAAACTTACCAAAAAGCAACTAATAAAAAAGTGTCAGTGGATAATATAAAAAACAGAAAAAGGGTACAATCAGATATAAAAAATATTAAATAAATACTTTGCAAAGCTCACAAACTCTCACAAAGCTCACAGTCTTTACAACTTTCTTATTCAAAAGGAGTCTCTAGTAGTAATAGGCCTACTGTCTATGTATTGCCTTACTTCAGTCAACAAAATCATTAAGTTGGGTTTTTATTTGTAAAATTGCATTTATGAATGTGAAATTTGTTCAAAAATACAAGTAATGTAGGCTATAAGAAAAATAAGAATGAGCCCAGAGATAAGTCACTTTGAATCTCGCGAGAGTTTTCCAGTACGACGGTTACCTTCGAGACACGAGCACGTGCTGGGCGTGTTGTCAAACGTACAGGTGCGCACTTCACTCTCTCCGCCTGTTCGCGTGACGTCAGATTTTTGGCAGAAAATTGCGGAAATGCTACGTGGATAAACTATTATAAGCGTTCGGCGTTTCATGATACCTATTGATGTTTGTTTATGAGGGTAAGTGCGATTGCCGTTTTATTGGCGTACAAGTCAGTTTAACCACAAGACGTTTATTACTAACGTTAGGCTATATAGAATTTATGACAAGGTTTATTTAGCCTACCTGCCTGCAGGTCTGTTAATCTGACCTCTACATTGTTGAAAAGACAAAGCAACGTATGTTTAATAAGAATACGATAAAGCGATACCTGATTGATTTAAAAAAAATAATAATAATAATAATAATTTGTCAAAAAGCAACTTTTTGTAATGTACGATTTTTAGTGGTTCTCAGCCTTCACAGACTCCTCCTATCAGACTGTAACATTTTCTATATCATCATATAGCGCTTAACAGATGATTGTTTATAGATGTTAACTGATGATATTAATATGTAAATGTAACAAAATTTACAGAATTTTTTACATATAATTATTGTTGTAAAAGATTATTCGTGTAAAACTGGAAAGTTAGAAAATACATAACAGTTTATATCTTTTTATAAGGTGTTTACATCACATGGAATATTAATTCAAACTACATCATGCATATCTAAATATATTTATATATTTATATTTTGTTTTACTTTATTTAATTTTTGTTTTATTCTGTTCAACTGTTTTTATATTACTATTATTATTTTTTTTTAATTGTGTTTAATTTAAATTTGTTCTATAACCAACAATGTACAAGTACCTATGGAAATTGTTTTCTACCACAGGAAGAAAAAAAAAAAAAAGTAACCTTTTATCTCACAATTCTGACTTTTCCCCCCTCAGAATTGAGAGTTTATATCTTGAAAAAAGTCAGAATTGCCAGATAAAAACAAGCAATTTTGAGAAAAAAAAAAAAAGTCAAAATTACCTTTTTTCTTTGTTGTGGAAACAAGCTTTCATAAATACCACATGTTATTTTCCTGTAGGGATTAATAAAGTTTAAAATATAATGTTTATGTAAAATGTAATATTTTACTCCATAGACATTTATTTATCCCCCTCTCTTCAAATTCCTCGGTCCTCTTCCTTGAAATCGAAGCAAAGCAACCGAGGAAATGTCTTTGGAAGGAAGCACGTGTCATCTAACCTGCCTCTGAAACACAATGGGAACTCCCTGCCTTCTGTGGGACACCAGAGAACAAACTGCACACTGCCAAAAGCGTAGCTACAAAGACAACAACAACAGAAATTAGGTCAATACAGAGGCATCTCCTGCTGATCCTGCTATAGAACAACTAGATGTAGACAGAACTGTAATAGTGTCTTGGGTGTTATTAGATTACATTGTTGTGTGTAATGGGGGAGTGTATGTTGGACCACTACGGTGAAGATGGTTTTCAAAGTTGTGAAGGGTTTGATGATTGGTCCACGTTCAGTTCTGCAGACTGGACAGAAGCCCAGCACGATGAAAAAGTGTTTTCAGATGTGGGCAGATTCCAGGACAAAACCAGGAAAGAGGAATTGTCAACCATACCTGTGACAGAAACAGGAACTTTCGAGTTTCCTGAAAACGTATGTTCTGCAGTTTTGCATATTTGTCTGTGGTTACATAATACTAAATTCATTTATTGTTCTAGAGGTGACATACTTTCAAACAAGTGTTATTGTGATATTTAACCCTGTTGTTTTACAGGCTGAAAATGGCAACAAGGTGAATCCCTGGTTCATTTTTAATGACTGCTTTCAAATTGAGGAGGAAGAGAAAAATCCTGTCATGATGGAAATCCCTACCTTGTCCCAGCTACAACAGAACACATTAGACAAGCCCTCTCAGTCTGCAGCAGTATCAAGGTACAAGTCTATGGCTTTTGCTACTGTTCACTATGAGATCATGAAACCCAATTATGGTGAGATGCTTTGCACATTGCCAATGTTATTACTAGAGTAAGCTGGTTCATTCAGCAGCCATCTTTACATTTATTAACAAAATCAATTATGAATGCAGTTCATACAAACAATAACTTGAATATTCCTCTTCTATGACTTGCCATAATCTTTTTTTATTATTATGAATATTTCTTAGAAAAAAAATACAGTGAAGCAGTTTTGTTAAGGTGTTATAAATATTTGAAAACTTTTATCTGACAAATGAAGGTCATGTGGTGCAACCAACTTGCAGAAACATTCAGGAAATTAGAAACCTAAAAAACATAAAGTTGGAAATAATATTGTATAGAGATTCAGATTGTAAACTTTATGAATCTTTACAAAGTCATGATATTTGGATTTTTATAGTAATAGCATATAGTAATAGCGAGGTTATTATTAATGTTAACTAAAAACATAAAAGAACCATTATTTTTTTTATTTCAGCTAGTTGTGAAGGCAACATTTCTCACTTTCGTTTAATTTAACCTGAAATACTAAAATAACTAAAACAAACTAATCTAAAACTAATAAAAAAATATAAAAAACTATATAGACATGTTTAAAAAAAACAATAAAAATGACAAAAACACAAAACAAAATTACTAAAACTTTAACTAAAATTTAAGTAAAAGAAATATTTATATAGTATAATATATTAAAAATGTATAAAATTGAATCTAATTCAAAAGGGCATAAAGGTTTTTTCAAAGTCATGTGAAACGAACATGAATACACAGTACAGAACATCGTGTTTTCAACTAGATTATTAGATTTTCTCTTTTCTTTACCTAACCGAAAAGGGAAATGCTGAGATATCCAGTATGTGTACATTGTCATCATTTCCCCTGATTGCAATGTGCTCAAACAATTTTGCACGGTAAAATGTTGTGGTTTATTACTCTGCGCACAAGCCTGTTTTAAATGATGAAATGTCATTGTCAAAAGTCTCTCTCTCTCTCTCTCTCTTCCTCATCAGCCAAGCTGCACATTTCTGGTGTCATCTACAGTCTGGGTCACAAATTCTGAGACTGTCAGGTCCCAGACCCAAACTACACTCCCGTGAAGGACTGCTCAAATCACTCCAGCTCAGACACCCCGACGCAAGCGTCCACTCACAGGTGGGTAGAGAGTAAGATGGCTGTGAACTGAGAATTCAGATTTGGCACATCACTCGTCCCGCATCCTTTGTGCTACAGACATGAATGATACCTAATGTGGCTTGTTGAGGGGAGAAGTCTGCTGTTACATATTCAGACTTTTGTGGTGCTATTAAAATAAAGCAACTTTTATAATTTTTTTTTTTATTTTCAGACCACAACTCTTTCTGATCTTGAACTAGAAAATCCAGAAGACCCTCCTGGAGCTCTTATTCAAACCAAGGTTGGTGTGTGTGTGTGTGTGTGTGTGTGTGTATTCAGTTAATACAAGTAATTCAGTTAATACACAGCCATTTTTTACTGTTATTTTTTTTTTTATTAGTATTTAATGCAGTGGTTTTCAAATTGTGGTTCCAGGAAGAATAAGAGTAGGTAGTCTAGCAATCATTATGTCAGAGATCAAAAAATTGAATAAGGAATAATAAATTTATTAAGTAAAAAAAGTTTATAATAAATAATAAAATCCAGAGTATTGTATCTAACAGATGAAGATTGTGAAGATCAGAGTATAGAGAAGAAGGACAAAAGAAGATATTTGCAGAAAGAAAGGAAAGGTAGAAGAGATGAAGGAGAAGCAGAAGAAGTAGAAGTGAAGAGCAACGAATATATATGCAGGAAACTTACACCCTCTTAAACTTATGTTTTGATTTAATAAGGAAAGGTCAAACAGACTTATCCATTATGTCAACATTTGGTGTAACTGGTCAAATGTCAAAGATAGATGAAAATATATATACAAAAGAAGTAAGAAGGTGTTGTTTTGACACCTTTAAGAGAACACTACAAATTTTGCATTTTCTCATGTCTGCAGAGACGGAAACAGACATATTTTGATACAAAGGTACTTCACAGAATCAATTTTGATGGAAAATACACCCACTCGATCTTACAACACAGAAGAGACACCAAAGATACTACATTTGAAAATATTCAAACATAGCAGAACATATAGTATAGTAGAAAATATATAAATGATTAAAGAAATCAATAATAATATATAAAGAATAATTAATAAAAGAAATAATATATGAATTAATACATTGTCATAAACATTGACCATTTTGGATACACTAGTAAAAATAAAGCTATTTCAAGATGTACAGTAGGATATAAACTAAGGATGATTTATACACTCATTAAAGGGATAGTTCACCCAAAAATGAAAATTCTGTCATCATTTACTCGCCTTCATGTCTTTCCAATCCTGTATGATTCTTTTTTTTTTCTTCTGTGAAACACAAAATATATTTTGAGAAATTTCTGTGTTTTTGTTTGGACATTCAATACAAGTCAAAAGTCGAACATTCTTCAGAATATCCTTTATGTTCCACAGAAGAAAAAAAAAGTCCTACAGGTTTGGAATGACATAAGGGTGAGGAAATGATGACAGTTTTTATTTTTGGGCAAACTAGCCCTTTAAAACTGGTTTCCTGCTAATTTGGGGTGTTAGGTGGTCTACAATAATTTTTTTTTTTACGTGGTGCACCACCTGAAAATTTTTGAGACTCACTGATTTGGAGGAAATTAATTAATGTAAAAAAGTGAACATGTTCTTTGACCTCCTAAACTTTTTTTTTTTTTTTAGTTGATGCCATCATCACATTGTCGAAATGCTCCAGGATTCTTTTATCAGATCTCAAGCCAGTGGCTCAACCAGTACAGCATGAACCTGCGGCCCAACCAGCACAAGAAAAATCCTCTGCAATAAACAACACATGTACACACACAAACACAGTACCACTCACTACCGGTCATACCGACACACACTACTTCAAAAGAAAAGTTCACCCAATAGAGAACATTTTGTCATAATTTACTCAACCTCATGTTCTGTTCTAAATGTATTGAAATTAACTACTAGTACATTCTTCAAACTTTTTGAGAAAGAGTTTAGAAGTAAATGATGACAGAATGTTCATTTTTGAGTAAACTGTCTCTTTAAGCAAAGTACACTATTGCCTGTTTTCCTTAATGTGTACGCAAACAAGCACAGGTAAGGTCTTCCACACACTTTCACAAAAATATCTTGCTTGACAAAAGCACAGGGACGTACTACTATGCACACTAGCTCAGGAAAGATTTCCTAACTTACTTGACATACACACTTACTACTAACGTAAAGAAGAGGCTGTTAACATAAGCAATAGAACAACTAACATGTGCCTAATTAGAACAAAATCACTGTAAACCTCAAGTACGGGATGTTAACACAGCCATATACTATTTATATATTCAACTGTCTGTTGCTGCCTAAGCTTATTGCTTACTGTTCTTAAAGCTATGTTATTTTTATTGTGAACTGACATCTGAAATGTCTGAATGTATTTGGTATATTTATATTGGAAATATTTAAACAAGAATACATGAATAGACAGCTCTAATAGTTTGTCCTGCACTTTAGATCAGTTTGCCTTTCATTATTGTTTTTTAAAGGACCGAAAAATGTAACTCAAATGTTTAATAAAAAAGAGAAGTTTAAAGCTCTTACGGCATAATTATTATTATTATTCTGGGTGAATGTGTCAATGATTCTTAAAAATGGATTTTTACATTTTCTGTAAGACCTAGCGGCTTCTGGGGTAAATGCAATTAGATTTTTTAAAGGAACACTCCACTTTTTTTTGAAAATAGTCTCATTTTCCAACTCCCCTAGAGTTAAACAGTTGAGTTTTACCTTTTTTGAATCCATTCAGCCGATCTCCGAGTCTGGCGGTACCACTTTTAGCGTAGCTTAGCATAGTTCATTGAATCCGATTAGACCGTTAGCATCTCGCTCAAAAAAGAGTTTCGATATTTTTCCTATTTAAAACTTGACTCTTCTGTAGTTACATCGTGTACTAAGACCGACGGAAAATGAAAAGTTGCGATTTTCTAGGCCGATATGCTAGGAACTATACTCTCATTCCGGCGTAATAATCAAGGAACTTTGCTGCCGTACCATGGGTGCAGCAGGCGCAATGATATTGCACAGGGAGCGTGCCTTGCAACCATGGAGACATTTGTGAGAGACGCTGCGTAATATCATTGCGCCTGCTGCACCCATTCTTCTCATTCATCCACGTTTCTTTTCTGTTCTATCGTGTTTAAGCAGTCCTGCACTACACGGATATTTACATACAGATGATCTATATCGAAAATCTCTATCGATGTCGTCATATTGTCCAACCATGCTCCCTGAAACACTTTGATCACTTTATACTTTTGTTAAAATATATGTAAAAATTGTGACTGACAAAAATGTTAATCTGTTTGTTACTGATGTTGATGTATTTTCTTGAGTCTGTCTTAATTTTTAAAGGAACACTCCACTTTTTTTGAAAATAGGCTCATTTTCCAACTCCCCTAGAGTTAAACAGTTGAGTTTTACCGTTTTCGAATCCATTCAAGCGGGACATGCTTGATAAAGAGTTATTAAAAGCACAATAAACCACGAAAGAGAACTTAATTCGGTACTGACAGGTAGCTTTTTGTGCTGAATTCAGTTCACATTTGTGGCTTGAACGCTCAAATACACGCATTTTTGTGTCAAAATGCCCGTCTTGATGAGTATCCACGTAAACACACTTGGTTATGTCTAAAGTGAAAGTAAACAGTTGGGCGAATTTATCATTAGCCTATATTGGATCCATACATAAGTTCTTAAAGTGACAGCATCCTCATCTACCTGCTGCTGTCTATGTCGTTAATGTTAATCGAACATCAAAAGAAAAAGAACATCATTCACTGCTCTTGCCTGAATATCTTACATAGTTTTATTAAAGTTAGTTCACCCAAAAATGAAAATTCTGTCATTAATTACTCACCCTCATGTCGTTCCACACTCGTAAGACCTTCGTTCATCTTCAGAACACAAATTAAGATATTTTTGATGAAATCCGAGAGGTATATGACTCGTTCATAGACAGCAATATAACCGCCACTTTCAAGGTCCAGAAAGGTACTAAAGACATTATTAAAACCGTTGACGTGACTGCAGTGGTTCAACCTTAATGTTATGAAGCGACGAGAATACTTTTTGTGCGCCAAAACAAAACAAAAATAATGACTTTGTTCAACAAAATCTTCTCTTCTGTGTCATTCTCATACGTTGTTTATGCCTAACGCTTCCAGGTTGTACGTCAGAACGCCGACTCATTAGTGGCCGGCTCCTGCGTCAGGATGCATGTGTCGTGCTGCTCATGTGTACAGCATCGACCAATACTGAGCCGGCATTCGGACGTAAACACGGAAGCCTTCACTACTCCGTCAACTGCGTAAGGATAATGACAGGGAAGAGAAGAGATTGTTGAATAAAGTTGTTATTTTTGTTTTGTTTTTGCACACAAGAAGTATTCTCGTCGCTTCATAAAATTAAGGTTGAACCACTGTAGTCACGTCGACTGTTTTAACGATGTCTTTAGTACCTTTCTGGACCTTGAAAATGGTCATATTGCTGTCTATGGACGAGTCATATACCTCTTGGATTTCATCAAAACTGTCTTCATTTGTGTTCTGAAGATGAATGAAGGTCTTACAGGTTTGGAACGGCATGAGGGTGAGTAATAAATGACAGAAATTTCATTTTTGGGTGAACTAACCCTTTAAGAATCTGTAAAAAGGCTTCCTGTAGCTATGTTATGTTAGAAGGGAGGCCTTTGACTTTGGAAACCCCTGTTATAACTTATAGCTAATTTCAGTTTAGAGCTAATTTGATATCAAGCTTATTAATTATATCAATTAGTTTAATGTTTAATGTTGAATTCTCAGTTCAAAAAGTTTAATGTTTATCAGTTTGAGCACCTTGCCTGATTTAGTTGTCTGGTATACATGTAGCTTTATGTGGTATTCCTGGGTAATGTGAACAAATGTAAGCTGATTCTCTCACACTTCCTGTCATTCATGTGTTTGCATTCAAACTGAAAACAGAACTACTCTACATTTTGTTAAGCCTAGCAAATAGGAAGTTCACAACTGGTTAAAAAGATCATGGAAAGTTTGTTAACACATTTGAGCATCCGTTCTCATGCTCAAAGTCCTCACTACAACAAAATTTAAAGCATCAAGAACGATTCAGAGAGAACTGATTAATTATTCACACTTACCATCTGTAATCATTTCTTGTACAGGGCTCTTTATATAGATGTTTATGCATTATTTTTGGAAACATTTTGCTATGATTTGCATATAAAACATGAAGAGCTGATTATGTAAACATCAGATGTGGCTTAATCACAATTACCCTTAAATGCTTTCAAACACATAAACCTCACTTTCGGTAGTTCTAGAGAGCAATTAATCACCAAACTGATACGTTTGTCCACCTTTGATTTATTTTTATTTATAAAAATAAGCCTTTTATCAAACACGAGTGTGTTACGTGTCTTTATGCAGGTACACAGTCTGGACACGTCTACATTGTCACCTGCAAGCTGACAGACATCCTCTTTTTTGCACATCAGCACCTCTAACCATTTCCTTTTACAAGTGCCTGTGGCTTCATGCATCAATTCCACAACAATTTCAAAATGTTCTTCTGAATACACACATTATCATTAAGATAAATTTAAATAGGTCAATGACCATGGAAATATCTTTTCAAAATCTAGTTTAAAAACTGGTCAAGTTTGTAGAAAATTCTCTTTATGACCGCTTCATATTGTTTTCAAAAATTTTATAGAAAAAATTCATATTTCTAATGAATGTCTCTAAAAATGTCATGTGGTGTAGTAAAAAGTGATGACACTTTCCTCATTTTCAACTAAGTTTAAAATATTAAAAAAAATTTAGAAATATGCAAGTTGCACCACATGACATTTTACAACACTTGTGATAAAAACGTCAAATTACCTTATATTTTAAGAGACATTGATATAGTCACAAGGGTCCTTTCTGTGATATCATTTCCTGCTTTATGTTAGTCCCACCATCTGACTTTGGCAGATAGAAAGTTTTTCAAATATGAATAACTACATAAGGTTTTCATTTCACTGTACATAAAGATGCGGCCCATTTGCCATTGTTCGTCAAATTTTTTTTTGTAGTCCAGTAATTTCAATAGGAATCCATGCAATGTGGAATTCCGAGTGAGGGCGAAAGATTTCCCAACGCAGCAACAAATTAATATTGCTAATTTGCATGTTGACCAACAGAAAGCTGCTTGGTTTGAAAGTGACTTCTGTGTGAACAGTGCTTCAAACTTCGCTACACTATTCATAAGACAGGTGACCATTTTTGCTCATGAAATTTCGCTAATGAGACTGCACCTTAAAGGGTAAGCGAAGCGATGAGTTTTTGTAAAAAAAAATATCCATATTTAAAACTTTCTCAACTAAAATAACTAGCTGCCGGCAGACGACCGTACGCATACTGTACAAGTCGACTTGCACCACAAGAGTAACCCCTGACGCAACGTATGACGCGTGGTGTAGGAGTATTGTAAGCTTAGACGCCTCTCGCGGTTCAAACAAATAGGGCTGAGCAACAAACTCAAGCTCCTCTTACGTATATCGAAATCCTCCAACATTTCTCTTTAAAAATTCCCATTTTAGACTTCTAATTCATGACCGGTGTTTTGTTTTGCTCTATCCTCTGCACTTCCGCGTTTGTCATTACGTCATGTGTCGGGTCAGAGGTCACTCTTCCATCGTAAATCGATGCGTACGGCCGTCTGCTGGAAGCTAGTTATTATAGTTAATAAAGTTTTAAATATGGATATTTTTCTTACAAAACCAATTGCTTCTCTTTAGAAGGCCTAGAAGCGAGCGCTTTTCAGACGCAAATTCTGAGGCAATACATGTATACATCGTCGCAATCGTGTATTTATTATCTTGAAAAGTGTTTATCTGCATGTTATAGCGATCTCTGGAAGCCTCTGTTAGTTCCTGGAATGTCACATGATATGCCTCTTCTTTTACTGAGATATTTGTGGACTAAAGGTGCACAGAGCGCCCTCCGGCTGCAAGTATGAATTGAAAACACAGTACATCAGAGTATCCAGCGCTCATAGTGATGACAATAAATACTGAATAAATATTACTCCTCTGTATAGAAAATTGACAAACATATGAGAATCCATCAATATTTCTCCAAATGTGCATGCTTTTAAGCATATTAAGAAATTACGGTCAATATAAGATTTTAAGAGTCAAAATGTGAAGCTTGACTCTTAGATCTTTTTAATGATGTATAGTTTATCAACTGCACATTAACATTTAGGCTATATAATATAACAAATATATTAGCCTATATGAAATGCCATAGAGGTAGGAATGTTCAGACGCTTTGCATCACAGAAATACATTATATTTTAAAGTATATTAAAATAGAAAACCATTATTTGGTTAGAGACTTAAGACTTCTTTTAAAAAAATATGTCCAATCTTTTGACTGGTACTGTAATTTAACATAGGCCTATACAAAATTTTCTTCACATGATGTGCAATAATACGTGCATGCATGAGATCACAAAAATCATGTTTTTTTTTTTGTCTAGAGTGGACATTAATCCTCTTATCAGCATGATCACAGAGGGTTTTTTCACAGCCTACCTGACTGAAAGAGCTCATTATGCGGCTCATTATGTGAATCTTTTGTCTTCTCAGGTGTGAATCACAGCATTATTCATGAAGATTCACACCTCCATGCATACTGTGTTTCTTGACAAAAAATGTCTTAGAAAATTTAAATCTCTCTGTTGTTTTATATGAACGAGTAGGCAGGATAATTTTTACATCATTTTGAAGCAAAAACTCTAGTCTACAACCTCCAATACCCAGAAGTCTTGTGAACACAGATTTAATATATATTTTTTGGCCTTATTTCAGTGACTTAAGTTTTTTGTTTTTTCAATAACCAGGCATAAACGTTATTCCTTCAAAAACACAAACATGTACATACATGTTCCTCACATATTATTGTAGCCTAGTTCGTGCTGAATACAGTGTAATGACACTTTTGTCATTAATGTTTATGAACAACTGAAAAAAGCACAAATGTCAGGGCATGTCAAAACTTCTCCAGGGCCCCAAAAATCCTCAGACCCCAGAGGGTTAACCCCCTGGAGCCGTGTGGATTACTTTTATGATGGATGGATGCATTTTTTTGGCCTTCAAAATCTTGCCCCCTATTCAGTACCATTATAAAGCTTGGAAGAGCCAGTATATTTTTAAATATATCTCCGATTGTGTTCATCTGAAAAAAGCTTGAGGGTGAGTATATCATGGGATAATTTTCATTTTTGGATGAACTATCCCTTTAAGAATTGCATTTTTAAATGCATTTTTGAATTAATTAACAATAGATCCAGACAAAAAAAAAAAAAAAAGTGATCCATCATGCCATTGATTTAAAAAAAAAAAAAAAAAAAAAAAACTTACTGAAACGTACTTTCGAGTGTAGGTTGGGGACATGGTTCAATTCAGCGGTTGTTGATTGGATGGATGAAGATCTGAATGTGAGCTTGCCATCAACTGTATGAAAGAGGCGGGATTTATGGAGACACAACTATTAGAGAAGTCCGCCATACGTCACCAGAGAGAAGGTGTTTCACCAGATGACTGAGTTATGACATTTTGATAAAAAAAAAATTCTATCGAAATTATTATTACATTCCTTATTGCATTTAGGAAATAGTTACGGAAATGCTATCAAATGTATGGATGATTCATTTTAATATAACAAATATAACAGGTACATTTCATATTTAATTTCTGAACATTACAATGTTAAACAGTTTACAGGAAAATGACAAAGTCCCAGTTGAAAAAACGAAAAAACAAAATCACGCTAAAGAAGAAGATCTTGAGCTGCTGCGTAACCCTTGCAGGCCTTTGTGGATCCTCGTATGAGCACTGTTGCTGGTAAGCACATAGAAAACTGGATTTAAGGCACTGTTGATGGTAGACAAACCCAGAGAGAATCCATCAATATTTCTCCAAATGTGCATGCTTTTAAGCATATTAAGAAATTACGGTCAATATAAGATTTTAAGAGTCAAAATGTGATGCTTGACTCTTAGATCTTTTTAATGATGTATAGTTTATCAACTGCACATTAACATTTAGGCTATATAATATAACAAATATATTAGCCTATATGAAATGCCATAGAGGTAGGAATGTTCAGACGCTTTGCATCACAGAAATACATTATATTTTAAAGTATATTAAAATAGAAAACCATTATTTGGTTAGAGACTTAAGACTTCTTTTAAAAAAATATGTCCAATCTTTTCTCTTTAGTGACTTAAGTTTTTTGTTTTTTCAATAACCAGGCATAAACGTTATTCCTTCAAAAACACAAACATGTACATACATGTTCCTCACATATTATTGTAGCCTAGTTCGTGCTGAATACAGTGTAATGACACTTTTGTCATTAATATGTTTATGAACAACTGAAAAAAGCACAAATGTCAGGGCATGTCAAAACTTCTCCAGGGCCCCAAAAATCCTCAGACCCCAGAGGGTTAACCCCCTGGAGCCGTGTGGATTACTTTTATGATGGATGGATGCATTTTTTTGGCCTTCAAAATCTTGCCCCCTATTCAGTACCATTATAAAGCTTGGAAGAGCCAGTATACTTTGAAATATATCTCCGATTGTGTTCATCTGAAAAAAGCTTGAGGGTGAGTATATCATGGGATAATTTTCATTTTTGGATGAACTATCCCTTTAAGAATTGCATTTTTAAATGCATTTTTGAATTAATTAACAATAGATCCAGACAAAAAAAAAAAAAAAAGTGATCCATCATGCCATTGATTTAAAAAAAAAAAAAAAAAAAAAAAAACTTACTGAAACGTACTTTCGAGTGTAGGTTGGGGACATGGTTCAATTCAGCGGTTGTTGATTGGATGGATGAAGATCTGAATGTGAGCTTGCCATCAACTGTATGAAAGAGGCGGGATTTATGGAGACACAACTATTAGAGAAGTCCGCCATACGTTACCAGAGAGAAGGTGTTTCACCAGATGACTGAGTTATGACATTGATAAAAAAAAAATTCTATCGAAATTATTATTACATTCCTTATTGCATTTAGGAAATAGTTACTGAAATGCTATCAAATGTATGGATGATTCATTTTAATATAACAAATATAACAGGTACATTTCATATTTAATTTCTGAACATTACAATGTTAAACAGTTTACAGGAAAATGACAAAGTCCCAGTTGAAAAAACGAAAAAACAAAATCACGCTAAAGAAGAAGATCTTGAGCTGCTGCGTAACCCTTGCAGGCCTTTGTGGATCCTCGTATGAGCACTGTTGCTGGTAAGCACATAGAAAACTGGATTTAAGGCACTGTTGATGGTAGACAAACCCAGAGAGATCGTATAGGGTGCATAGACACTTCTTTCAAAGTCACATTTCTCCTTCGAAAAGTGAAAATTGATGGCGCGTAGCAAAAGGATCGCATGGTACGGCGTGAAGCAGACCAGAAAGAACAAGACGACAGCCATGGCCAGGTTACGAACTTTGACTTTGGTCCGTAGCTTCAGGCCTGTGCTAGCTTGCACGTTAACGAGGATGGCCAAGTTGGTGACTATTAAAATGCACAGCGGGATGAAGAAACCGATGAAGAAGCGGGCATAGTTGAGTCCCGTCACCACATTAGAGGGGTTGCTTGGCTCGAAGCACCGCTTCTCCTCCATTTTCTCCGAGTTGCCCTCTTTCATGATGAAAACCGGCAGGTGTCCCACAGCAACGACTACCACGATCACAACAGTGATGATCACGGCATGCCTCATCTTTCTCATACCTCGAGACTCCACGGCGTAGACCACCCCGACAAAGCGGTCCACGGAAATGCAGCACATCAAGAAGATACTGATGTACATGTTGTTGAAGAACACATAGCCGGTGACCTTACAGGCCAGAGAGCCCCATTCCCAGTGATGGCCTCTGTTGATGTAAATGGCCCAGAGCGGAAGTGTACCTAGATACATCAGGTCACATACTGACAGGCTGAAGAGGTAGATTCCAAGAACGTTCTTCCGACACACTTCGAGGAACGTGAGGATGACTGTGATCAGGTTAGCAGGCAGACCTACTGTGATGACTATACTGTAGAGAGCCACAAGTGGAAGTGGGTTTTCTTCATCGTAAGACGGTTTACAACTGTTTGTGTGGTTTGCGAATGGCGAATTGGTTGCGTTCATGGTCACTGGGAAGCTGGGACTATTCAAAATTATAGAAAAAATAAGTTAAATTAGTGTTTCATTTACAGAAATGGAAATAATTTTTAATCATAGTTAAGGTGTGGTCACATTTACTGTTGTTCAGCAATTTTTTTCAGGTGAAATCCAGTCATTTTAATAGGGAATTGCACAATTGTGAATTTCAGGTGAGGGGAAAAGGTTTTCTCACACAGATTTCTCACCAGGTTTAAGTTGGTCGCACAGATTCACCGCATTACAAACAGAAAGGCGCTTGGTTTGAAAGGGACTTTTCTGCGATTATAGGCTGAAACTGATAAATGAATAAATAAATAGCCTACTGTTAATTTTTTGATGTGTACAGCTTTAATGAGGATATTGGAAAATTTGGTTTCCAATATCCTCATTAAAGCTGTACACATCAAAAAATTTGGATTTTAATCCATTTAACAACAAAATCATAAACATTCCATCCTGTTATAGAAAAAGTATAGACAGTATATAATATCATATTTTGATATCATAACAATAGTATGATATCAAAATGTAGTGTATGTAGCTCTTAAAAGATGAGATGCTGCATTAGAAAGCGTTCTTTTGTCGCATTTTTAAGACTGACAAGCCTACACGCTTCCGAACATGGATGTTTGTGGTAAGTTTTGATTCTACCCCTGTATTTTGTACCTTTTTAAGACGAATAAAACAATTACCTCTTCCAGAAGGTCGCAGAAACTCTACTCAGTTTCACTGTTCATTTCATTAATCTCTTTTCCTATTAGTCAAATATACGCCCAAACGTTCTTTTTCATCCCCGCGAAGGCGTTAGATGCGTCCACCTGCACAGCTGAAAGGAAAGGAAGTGATAATGATGAGCAAGTGTTCAGTTACAATATCTGCTGTGACGTGTGAGATGCTGTCACTTACGTATGGTGAAGATGGAGGAGAAATAGTAGTTTGTCATAGCCTATGCAAACATTTGATATATCACGACATTTCTTTAAGTATTTATACAGTGATAAAAATTTGATTTTACATTTCCTTGAAAGGGTGACGTCATGTGGACATTATTTTTTTCATTATTTTATCTTTAGATACGTGGTGGCTCAACTTGCCTCGCTTTCCCTTACTGTACTGCTTGAAGTTGCAGTATATTTTGTTGCACTTGAGCATGCTGAAACGTGGTCCTTAAGACACATTTGGCATAAAGTTTTTCTGCGTTTACTATGGGGTCATATTTTAATAAGGCAATTTTAGATTAATAAACGTAAAATAAACACCCAAAACTTTTTTGCTTGCCATATATAGAGTACTGCATGCATTCACAACGGCTCTTCAGTTTCATCAACTAAGAACAGACAAAAAGTTCCTCTAGAGGGCGCTGCAGGGATAATGTATTTTTCTTTCTTTCTTACTTTCTTTCTTTCTTTCTTTCTTTAAAATTCTGTCATAATTCACAAATATTGTTCCAAACCTGTATGACTTTGTTTCGTCTGTGGAACACAGCATGGATATAAATATCATTACAACAGGCTGTTATTTCTTGCGATATTGTGAAATTTGGACTTAAAATGGAGGGGGAAATTAATATTTTGTTATTAATAATTTGTCTTCCAGTATATTGATGATTAAAATAATATAAAAGTAATCAATTCAATAATTACTTTGGTTTTATATAATATAAAATAATTCATATAAACTTTTATTTGTGTGTGTGTGTGTGTGTGTGTTATGTAATTTGTATGTCAAGCCACATGCTTTTATAATTTGATCACAAACTATGACATTTCAATATATATTTACCTTTTTAGTTATATTATTGTATTCAATCCATCAAGACTTTTAAACTGTTGCAAATCCATCCTGGATGTGTTGCTGTGGTGACGCTTTACGGCATTTGAATCATGGCGGAGTCGCAGGACGGTGTTCAGTTGAGCACGGTAAATATGTGATTTTAATCACTTCAGACGCAAATGCAATCGCATGTCATGCGTTTTGCGATAGATTATGCTTTTAGCAGGGAAAGATATATGCTGAGTCTGTGTGGTAAACCTGTAGATTCTGTGTTATTTACGATTTAATGGTGAAGATTTTGGTCAGACACTAGATTTTGTTGACATGATTGTTGTTTATCATATAGCATGTAAACGAGCAGATTCAACTGCGCTCTATTCTGCATTATCGCATATTTTATGGCATTTAGTACGTTGGTTTTTGTCTCGTTAAATTTGTAACATGAGCTGTTAATAGTTTGTGTTAAATTATTGCGGAAACAAGCTGTTTTTTATTTGAATTTTCGAGCTGATGCTTTTAAAAGTTTAATTTCTTTACGAAACCACGAAAGTCATAAATAATAAGAGTTTTGATTTCACTTAAATTAGGTTGAATAAGACCGTTTGAGGGACACAATATTTTACCAGGTCTTATTTTCTCCTTTTAATACCTTTTTAAGGATGTAGACTTTCTCTCTTAAGATTAAAAATGAAAGTGATTTTGAGATGAATCTCTTCCTGTTGATAATCAGAGATGGAACATGAATCTACTTTCATATTATACTATAATGTAGCTGTGCCAGCTCAGAATATTGCGTTGCATAACAGCCTCATTTGTTAGTCAGTTAACATTGGAAATAACCAGCACTTTGAAAATAAGTGTCAAGTTGAATGCGTCAGGACTGACCCTTGGTCCTTCCTTGACTGATCTTGCTGCAGACAGTGAGGTTAATTCAGTCAAACAGATTATTTTGGCACGAACTGGTATGTACCATGGTTTTGATTATGGTGCTAGGGGTCAACGACCGTTTATGAGATGGTTTCTCTGTGCATTTAGCTCTAAAACTTATTGGTTTGATTGGTGCAGATCATTACATTGCTTTTTGTGCATTGATAAATTATATGCCAAAAATTAAGAATATTTTTAGCTTGACTTTTTTGAAAACTATGCTGCCCCATAGAAAACAAAAGGACAATTGTTGATAAGTGTACTAGTCACTCTTTTCCATGCAATTAGAATAAATGGGATCTAAAGCTTTTTCTCATCATAAAGGTCACAAAAGCACCATAAAAGTGGTCCTTACAACTCTTTTGTTTCAATAAATGGTCTTTTTGGACTGAGGAGGACGTTTTGATTGCTAAAATGTAATTTTTGAATATGTATATTTCAAAAATATAACATTATAAATTCCATGTTTCATCATATAATCATGTAATGTATTTAGTTAGTTTATTATTTTGTTTATGTTCTTTCTCTTTTCCCACCAGAAATGGCAGGAGGCTTCAAACAGAGGGGCTGCTATACTCCGCTATTTGGGGGAGCAGGTCCCCCTTATTTTCTGCCTGGAGACAGAGCCACAACAAGGGGAGGAGGAGCAAAAGGTTGAGGAACGCCTCCTGTATCCTCTGGAGTGCTTTCTTTTTGGGGAGGACCCCTGTGTCGGCCTGGAGAAGCTCCAACAATACAACAGCAGCTCATCAGCTCAGCTGTGTGGACGTGTCTTTAAAGAGGGCGAGACTGTCTACTCCTGCAGGTTAGAATGGAGACCGTTTAATAATATACTTCACAGTTTATGCAGTCACCATCAACTCCTGTGTATGTTTGTAAGAAGTACATCAGCAAGACTGATTGATGGGCCGGTATTTGGGCAATTCGATGTTCATTGGACAGCCTCGTCAGTGGATAATGCACATTTTACTTATTCAAGTTAGTGGCGAGGCCAGACATTTTAAAGTGAGTGGACCTTGGTGAAATGGGTGGACCTCAATGCCTGCTCTCAAATTGCATCATTTTACAATACATGGGTTAAAATAATTAGACAATTAAGATGAGTTAAATGTGATTTATTGTCAGCCAGCAGGTTCATGAAAACAACAAAATCCACTTACAAATAGGCCTAAAATAACCGATGAACAGAATAAGAACAATAGACAAAGGTAAATAATCATAGACCGAGTTTGTAAGGCTGGGCAAGGCTTCCGCTGGCCTCGGACTTGAGGCTAGCATGGAATTTACTAATAGACATATCTGTTGATTTCTTGAACGCAATGGCCAATCAGAGGTGTTTAATTTAGAATCCACTCACCGCTCAAAGCTGGAGTTTTTGTGTAGTTCTGCACGCTCACAAATCATCTCATTATAATAAAGTGCAGACATCATGTAAATAAAAGATTCATTGTGCAGTGTAGACAGCTTCATTGATTATAATGGAACCTTGTGAGATCATGTCATCGTGATGAACTAAAATGAGTGACAGCTTTTTAGTGATTACGAAGGGACCGTTCTTTGCGCTTTTTCTAGGCGATATATAGAATTCAGACATTTCTTTCCCACAATTTTTTTTTTTTAAGCATTAGCCAATAAAAAAAAACTATATTAGTCAAACACTGGAGTCGAAGTAACTTATATTTCAATGTTCAAAGTTTTTCTGATGAGTTTATGAGAAGCCTTTTTAGATGTTGTTGCTGTATAGGTTTCTTGTGACACTATTACTTTCCTTGCCTTGAATCATCCTTATATGTATTTCCAGGGACTGTGCAATAGATCCCACCTGTGTACTCTGCATAGAATGCTTCCAGAAGAGTGTGCACAAAAGTCATCGCTACAAGGTACATGCACTCATTATTATTATTATTATAAATATTATTTTATTATTATTTTTTAAATCAAACTAACTGTGATAAACCTTGATAATATATACTGAAAGTGAAAGTGGCATGTGAAGGCCAAGTACGGTTACTTGGAAATGGTCCTCTGCATTTAACCCATCCAGTTAGTGCACCTACATTAGGAGTAGTGAGTAGTGAACACACACACCCAGAGCAGTGGGCAGCCACTTTTGCTGTGGCGCCCCGGGGAGCGATTGTGAGTTAGGTGTCTTGCTCAAGGGCACCTCAGTCATTTTTTGCCAGTATTAAGACTCAAACCCACAACCTTCAGGTTACCAGTCTGACTCTCTAACCATTAGGCCATGACTGCCTCATACTGTATGTACATTTCAAACAAACTATTTTGGCTTGAGAAGGCTATACCTCGAGCCAGGATTCGAACTCGGATCTCTTAAAGTACAGTTGCACCATGTGTTGTAGTGCTGCACCCTATGCTATTGTCTCGCCACTGGCAATTATTACAATTACAAATTATCTCCATCAAAATATAATTATTTTTTAATCTTATATTATGTATTTATCATTTACATTGCAACCGCAGATGCATGCCTCAGCAGGAGGAGGTTTTTGCGATTGTGGAGACTTGGAGGCTTGGAAGACCGGACCCTGCTGCTCTCAACATGACCCTGGCACTTCAGTTACTATGGAAACGGTACAGTTCATTCTCCAGAAGCTTATCGATGTTAAGATTGTTGTAGATTTTTCCATGAACAGTATTGTTGAACTAACTTCCTGCCTTGAGGTCAGAGGAGCCGTTCTGCCCTTGCGTTTGCTAACCCCCAACCCTCCCTCTGTGGGAAAAACACAGAGTGTGTGGGAAAGTGACACACAGGAGAGCTGTGATGCAAAACCAGCTGGAAAAAAAAAAGGGACTACAGGAGTAGGAGAATAAGAAAAGTCTTTCGTGAGAGGGTTTGTTGTACAAGTAAATAAATGTATTAGAATGAAACTGACAGACTTGTTGGTGTTTAAGGGCATAAACATTCATTTAAATCCCAGTATTCCATCAAAAGCGAGGATGTACTGATATGGGACATAATCATGACAGATTTCTAGCTGTGTGCCTGGATTTTGGCCTGGAAAGCAGATGGTCTGTTTCAGCGGTCAGATAACTCAATAGATCCGCCGTGATAAGATCAGGCTCATGATCCACACTCACTCATGGCCACTCACCGCATCCTCACCTTTGTTGGAAAACAGCAGGTGCCTTTTTTTTTGTGTTTGACACCCTCAGGCGAGATCTAAACATGCACATAATGAACATGACAGATGGACATTAAACCAAATAAACAAACATCGTATCCTGCTCAAAGGTTCTGCCATGTTTTGTGTTCTATCTTTTTGCTGCTTGCGCAGTCAAATTATGAGCACTTTCGGTAACTGAACTGTTATTGGAGTGACTGGCTTTTAGGAGATGTTACAGATTGTGGTGTTGAGGAAATTGAGGATTTTTAGAAGGTTACAGCAGTAGACCTTTGGGAGCTCGAATTCCTGCCAGATATGAGACAAATATACAAATGAGAATAAACAACAGTGAAGTTCTTGTGATGTTGTGTTTTTGTGATCTTCCTCTGAGAGCCTGTTGTCCCTAAAATAGCAGTAAAAAGCCACTTAAAAGATCATAAAGGAATAATTCACCCCCAGAATTTAAATTCTCAACATAGTTTGTTGTTTCGAACCCATATGACTTTGTTTTTCCTGTGGAACACAAAAGGAGATGTTTAGTAGAATGTCCAAGCTGTTCTTTTCAACACGACCCATGCACTATATTTCAAATCTACTGAAGTCATGTGAGACAAAGGCCATAATTTAAATCATTATTTACTGAAAATCTTCTTATTTGCTGTAGATCTGAAATTTCAATTATAACCCCATTTTCTACTATTCCAAAGCTTGGGGTCAGTAAGAAATTAATACTTAGGTAACACTTTATTTTAGGGTCTTTTAACTAGTTGCTTATTAGCATGCATATTACTAGAATATTGGCTGTTTATTAGTACTTATAAAGCACATGTTAATGCCTTATTCTGCATGACCTTATTCTACATTCTTAATCCTACCCAATACCTAAACTTAACAACTACCTTACTGACTATTAAAAAGCAGTAAATTAGGAGTTTGAGGCAAAAGTTTATATAACATATAAAATAGTTTATATGTGTTCCCTATACTAAAGTGTTACCAATACTTCTATTCAATGGGGACACATTAAATTGATCAAAAGTGGTATTAAAGACAATTATAATGTGTAATATTAAGATTCTATTTCAAATTCTGTTTATCTGAACCTATTAATCAAAAGATTATGAAAAAAATGTATCATGGTTTACACAAAAATAATAAGCAGAAACTGTTTTCAACATGGATAATAAGAAACGTTTCTTGAGCAGCAAATCAGCATATTTGAATGATTTCTGAAGGATCATGTGACACTGAAGACTGGAGTAATGATGCTGAAAATTCAGCTTTGACATAACAGGAATAAATTACATTTTAAAATATTGTAAATAGAAAGCAGTTATTTTAAATTGTTGCAATATTTCACAATATTACTGTTTTTATTGTATTTTTGATTAAAAAAAAAAAAAGCAGCCTTGGAAGAACTTGGAAGAACAAAAACAGTTCTAGAAAAGCTATGGAAGAAAAGGATATGGATAGAAAAGTCATGGAAATCTTAACTTAGAAATGTGTTTAGCCAATATACATTTTTCTACTTAAAAAATATCAAAATTTTCTTGTATGACATCTATAAAAATATTTTAAATTATTCATTTTTTTCATCACAACTGACTTGTCATGAAAAGATCATGAAGATCCAGGTTCATTGGTCTTAAAATGTGAGAACACTGGTCATTAGTTTTCTTATAATCATCATTGACGTCAAAGAGTGTGTATTGATGAGTCATAAACGTTTATGGTGCTTTTTTTATCAGCTTTGAAGCTTAACAGTCCCCATTCACTTTCATTATATGGAAATGAGCAGCTTGGACATTTAGCTAAATATTTACTTAAGGGTGAATTAATAGATTGTTGTAGGTGAACACAAACAACAGTTGCCATTATGTGTGTCACAGGATGAGTGTGTGATGGATCCAGACCTTCAGGAAAGGGCTCAGACGCTGTTCCACCTGCTGCTGCGGTACACAACAGACATGCTGGTTTGGGAAGAGAACAATGAACTATCAGAAGAGCTGAAGCCAAAGTGAGATATGCAGTTACTAAAACCCACCAGCTGGAAATTCCAAACCGTTCTCCGACTTTAGCAAAAAAAAAAAAGACTCAAGCTTAATGTTGTTTAATGTTGTGTCTAGAGTGAAAGAAGACACCTACTACTGTGTGCTCTACAATGATGAACATCACTCATATGACCACGTCATCTACACACTTCAGCGAGCAATCGCCTGTGACCAGAATCAGGCTCAAATCTACACTGCACTTATTGACAAGGAAGTGAGTGTTCTGAGCATCCACTTTCCACATGGTCTTACATGGTCAACGTACAGACTTTTCATTAGTGCTGTTATTATTATGATGTCAGGGGCGGAAAGCAGTGAAGAGAGGTACCCTCAGATCCTGTCAAGAAGCCAAGGAAAATATAAGGGTAAACATACTTGGTACACTCTTTATATACACCCATTTTTAAAAAGCTTTTTGTAGTGTTTGGTAGATGTAATGACTATTTCACATCTGTCTTTTCTCTGCAGCGTAACTCGGAGCACATTATCCAGAAACCTTTGCGGGTGGAGATTCTTCACTCTGCTGTTATGGCTCATCAGACCTTCGCCCTCAGACTTGGCGCATGGTTCCAGAAGATCATTGGCTACTCAGGTAGACCACTGGGAGCATTGAGGACTTGTGAACTAAGAACTGGTTCTTAAACATTACTGTTCCATTTTTTTTTTAACAATACAGTACTTTTTACAACAGTGAAATTTTCTCGGCATTCATTTCATGGCTGTAGTAAGCCCTTCTGAATCTATAGTGCAAAGACAGATTCAGCCCTTCTGAGGGTGTGTTCACACTTGTCACGCTCTGGTTCACTCTGGTGCGATTGATCTGTTCATTTTAATAAGTATGAACGCTGTCATCTGAACCCTGGTGCGCACCAAACGAACTCTGGCGCAGTTTGACTGAAATATGAACGCAACACAGACCAAAGACATCTAAAGGAAACAAAAACATGATCTAAAAAGGACAGAATTCTCAAGCACACAGTATTGAATGTTTGGTAAGTTCCGTTGATAAACATACGTAATAATACGTCATTTTTGGTGTTAAAAATCACAGTGCGAACGCTAAGCAACATTTTCCTTTTTCGGTCCAGACCTAAGGAATGAAGAGAAGCGAACTGCAAGTGTGAATGCACCCTAAATCTATAGTGGAAATATGTGTAGTCTGATTCCCAAGTGAATGACTCCTCTTAACCCTGTTGTTTATGTGTGTGTATGTGTGTGTGTGTTTTATTTTTATATAAAATAAATAAAAAATTAATTATTTTTCTTATTTTTAGTAAATAATATTATTATTATTATTTATAGAACTAAAATGTATTAATTCTGTAATTCTGATAAAATATATTAAAATATTTTTTAAAATTTTGTTAATAAACTAAAAATAACATTATTATTACTATCATAATTCTCATTTGTTTTATTTATATATATATATATATATATATATATATATATATATAACAACAATCTACATTTGTTTACACATTTTAATATTTTTTTCCTTAGAAGAAATGTTTCCAGGGTTTTCAGACATGCTTTTATGTATCTTATTTTTATAAAAATGCCGAGGTTTTGTTCTTGTCGTTGTTTCTTTAGTTGGCCTCAGGGAGGTGTTCTGCCAGGTGGCTTTGGAGCCAGCCGCTGACAATGATAAACTCTGCTTGATCAGTCGACTCATGCTGCATGATGCCAAACTTTATAAAGGTAAATATTGCAGTCTCTACAATAGGGGTGTTGTGATATACCGGTATTGACAATAATCGCGATATTTAAAAAATGAAATATCGTTATCATGTTAATTAGGGGTGTCGCAATATACCGGTATTGGCGGTAACCATAATATTTAAAACGAATAGTACACATATGATAATGTGACACGTAAATAATCCAGCGCCAGTATCTGGTTGACATCTCAACGTACAGTAGGTGGCAGTATTGCCCCTTAATACTGGCTGCCACCTCTCATAAAACACAAGCAGACACAGTGCGCAGCTGCTACTGCCGCGTAAAACATGTCGTCAAATATGAAAGACGAGACACTCAACCAAGAAAGTTAGCCTTCCAATTTGGACGTTTTTTTGGGTTCCATGAAAATGAGTCTGCAGGACTTGCCGATACCACCAAGAGAGCAGTATTTTTTTTCTATTTTTGCCCGAAATATATGAGCATTATGGAACGTTAAACTCTAAACATGTAATTTGTTTCATTCATACTCAACACCGGAGGGCGCCCTTGCACAGAAAGTCCACAAGTGAGACTCATAGGAGTAATAAAACGTATTTACTGGAGATCTCTAATATGGAAAAGACATCCTATAGCTGAATAAAATGCAGAGGCATTTTGACTGATTAAACATGAAGAGAATTATTGCGACAGTATATGGTTTATCTGTGTTTGGGTATTTTCATAAGGATAATGTATATTTATAATGCAATGCCAATTGACATAACCTTTATCACTGTATAGAATACTCTAAAATATATAATTTCTAATATAAGTCACATCAGTTCACTGAAGGAAGTTATTTCAAACTGGTTGCCATTAAGTGTAATTGTTCCTTTTGTATGCAATTGAGTGATTCTTCAAAAAAACAAAAACAAAGATGAATTTCACTGATAGCATTATTTTTATTTATTTTTTTTTTCAGATTTCTATAGATATCGTGAAATATTGTTCATCATGAATTCTTTTTGCCATGATAATCGTGTAGTGAAAAATCTGATATAGTAACTATTCTACAATTAGGTTGTGCACTTTCAATAGCCTGAAAACATTTAAAATCTGGTAAGATCTTCTTAGTACTGTCTCTAACTCTCTAAATCTGTTTTTAACTCTCCTCAGGAGCCCGCAAGGTCGTCCATGAGTTAATTTTCAGTAGTTTACTGATGGACACTGAATACAAGAGGCAGTTTGCCATGAAATTTACAGAGGTATAATTTTACAGCTGCATATCCTTTCACATATATTTTAATGTTTGAGTAGTTGTTGTTTTACACTTGTCACGTGCTTGGCATTAGCAAAAACAGCAGAGGTGAGGTCTAACGTGTGTATATCATATTTCAGCACTACAAGCAGCTTCAGGAAGACTTCATCAGTGATGACCATCAGAGGAACATCTCAATCACAGCCTTGTCTGTGCAAATCTTCACTGTTCCCACATTGGTATGATGAACGGCTAGCAGAAATGACAACTATCATGTGTCTGAATCATTTAATTAAACGTAATAGAGATCCATTGTGTTCATTGCATTTGAGTTTCCTACTTGTAAAAATGTAGTTAAATGTAATTATTACATAGTAGTTACATAGTAATTACAGTCATTTTTAACATGGTAATTACAAAGAAACTACATTTTGTATGTATTAACATACAGAATGTGAGAATGCAGTACATACTTGTCACTTTATGAACTGTATTCTGGCAAATTTTGGAAATACCACTTGTGTACCTAGAAGCATTTGTACCTGGTACTTGAACCTTGTCTCCAGCCTTTAAAGGGTTAGTTTACCTACAAAGGAAAATTCTGTCATCATTTACTCACCCCTATGTCATTCTAAACCTTTATGACTTCCTTTCAGTGGAACACAAAAGGGGAATTTTGTAAGAATATCCTGTTGTTGTTGTTGTTGTTGTTTAACATAATGAAAGAAAATGTGACCGTCAAGCTTAAAAATGACTGAAAGTATCATAAGAATGACTTGCGTACTAAAGCAGGATTATCAGTGTAAGAAACAGACCTCTCTCTTTTTTTTTCAGGCTAGGCAGTTGATAGAGGAGGGCAACGTCATCAAGGTCATTATAGACACTGTAATGGAGATGATGCAGGAACATCTGGACAACAACCACCGCTTCCACTTCCAGGGCCACAACCCCGACAAGTTCTTCCGGGTTCAAGTTATCTTCCATGACCTCAGGTCTACACACAACCCTTGAATTATGGAAAATAAAAACAGCTTTGTTTATTTTTATCAGTTGGCTCAATGCAGATTGGTTTCATTTTGACGTTATCAGGTACATTCTAATCAGTAAGCCCTCTGTGTGGACGGAGACGATGAGGGTGAAGTTCCTCGAAGGTTTATGCGTCTTTCTCCGCTTCCTTTGCTGTATGCAGGTAATGCTTAAAAAGGTTTTTTGCCTGAAAGGCTGTAGTTTGGTTTGATCTGTAGCTTAATTGAACCTCATTCTTTGATGGCAGGGGATGGAGGAGGTGAAGAGGCAGTTTGGTCAGCATGTTGAAGTGGAGCCGGAGTGGGAGGCGGGATTTACCCTCCAGATGCAGCTACGCCACATTATTGCCATGTTTCAGGACTGGTGTTCTTCTGACGTGAGTCACGGCCAGTCAGAGATCTTGCTTTTCTGTGATGCTTTTCAGGATAAGATACAGAAGTGATTCATAGGGAGTGTTAATAAAATAACATGATTATATAGTATGAATATATAAAATGAATACACCACCATTTAAAACTTTGGAGTCGGTAAGATTTTTAATGGTTTTGAAAGAAGAAACGGACATTTTTAGGATTCTTTGACAAATAAAAAAGCATTTATTTGAAAAAGGTTTTTTTTTTTTTTTTTTTTTGTAAATTTAAGAACTAGCGAACTGTTACAGGTATAATAACCGTCTGTTTCAAGATACCATATACATTTGAATAAAATCTACCTAACCATCATAAAAATGTTACTAAATCTGGACAATTTCAAATTGAATAAAAAATATGCCATGGTTCTTCAAGACAATCACAACCAAATGCCCACCAAAATTCTCTCTAGATTTTGACATTTAGTTATTTGTCCTTGGCACATTCACTCGTATTTAATTTACAAAGATTTTCAAATGTTTTACTTCTGAAATGGGACAATGAGTGGATGGTCTTGTTTCCAATAAACATCTATTATTCTTTAGCTACATAATTGTGTGAGGTTTTGAACTAAAAATAAAGCTAAAAACTCTTGTGTTGTGCCAACAGCTACACAGTGCAATCGTCAAATCAAACTATTTCTGCTTTTCTCAGTTACACAAAACATTATGCTAACATATTTTGCTTCATTACCATCAATTATGTTTTGTAATCATATTCATGGAAAACAATGTTCTCAAAATCAAGTAAAAATCAACTTCAGGTTACAGAATGACTCACTGTAATGCTGAGACCAAGTACTTGAATTTACCACAGTCTACTTACTATTGCTTGACTGATTACAAACTGTTTATCCACTGGTTAATGAATGACCTGAAAATGTGACACTGTGTTGGACACCTGTGTGTTTGTGTGGCCCTGCTAAACCTTGTCCCCACAAGGATGGCAGTACCAGAAATCTTTGACCTTGGGGGGACATTTTTGGTCCCCATGAGGAAAACGGCTTATAAATCATATTAAATTATGTTTTTTGAAAATGTAAAAATGCAGAAAGTTTTTGTGAGGGTTGTGTTTTGGTAGGGTTTGGGGATAGAATATACAGTTTGTACAGTATAAAAATCATTATGTCTATGGAAAATCCCCATAAATCATAGATTTTTTTACGCACAGGAGAGGGTTCTGCTGTTGGCCTTTCAGGAGTGTCACAGAGCTCTAATGTCCTGCACCAACCAGCCCTTCCGCAGCGAGCCGACAGACAGCTACATGTGCAAGCAGATCCTCCACGCACGGCCATACAAAGTCTCCCAGGAGCCCATCTCCATTCACCTGCCCATCTCCAGACTACTGGCTGGTTAGCAGAATTAGCAGAATTGTTGAATTTCTGCATCAGAAGGCAGAATTTTGGGGGTTTCTAACTATGTTTTGAAATGATGCAGGAAGTAATATTTGTAGTTTCTTATTTTAGCTCTTGTTTGCCCTTGACATTGTTCCTTTCAAACTATTTTGGCAGAACATCTACAGACATGCATGACTGTGCCATGACGGTGCCATGCCTGTTTGACCGCATTTCTTTACGAAAAACAAAACTAAAACAAAAAACTGTTTTCATTACGTGACATGCTTTTAATAGAAAAACAAATCTTTATATATTTTATATATATATTCATATAGTCTAATGTGTATGGTATGAATGCACACTAATGTATAAAAGTAAATGCAAAAATAGAATTTGACTTTGTGGTGAGATTTAACTCATTCACTGAGGGTCTAAATGTTATTTTTCATCCAAAGAATAACTTACACTACCATACAAAAGTTTGGGGTCAGTAAGATTGGTTTATTTTATTTTATTTTATTTTATTTTATTTTATTTTTTATTTTATTTTTATTTTTATTTTTATTTATTTTTTTTATTTATTTAGGAAAAAGTTTCTAATGCTCACCAGGGCTACATTTATTTGATCAAATATACAGTATAAATATTATCGCAATTTAAAATAACAGTTATTATATAAAGTTATTTTTGTTACATTTTAGAATATATTAGAATAGAAAATATTTATTTTAAATTATTATAATAATATAATATTTCCTGTGATGCAAAGCTGAATTTTCAGCATCATTACTCCAGTCTTCAGTGTCACATGATCCTTCAGAAATCATTCTAATATGCTGATTTGCTGCTCAAGAAACATTTCTTATTGTTATCAATGTTTGTAAACAGTTGTGCTGCTTAATGTTTTTGTGAAAACAGTGATACTTTATTCAGGATTCTTTATTGAATAGAAAGTTCAAAAGAACATGATTTATTTTATATAGAAATATTTTGAAACATCTTTTTGTAAAACCTTTTATTTATTTATTTTACTTTAAGTCTTAGTGTCCCTTTTGATCAATTCAATGCATACTGTACTTGGTAAATTAAAAGATCAGTTGCTTTTAAAATAAAAAAAAAATAAAAATAAATAAAAAATGATGGAGACCCCAAACTTTTTAACGGTAGTGTATTTCCATATATTATTTGAACTCATGAAAGTGCACCATTGATCATTTTTGTTATCTTAAACTTTTTTTTGTTACTGCAGTACTCTGTGGCTGTTATTTAACCACAGTCTGTATCTGCTCTCAGGTTTATATGTGCTGTTGTGCCAGACTGGAGCAATCCGGTACCTCCCTGACTTTGTGGATCCTGTGAGTATAGAATTAATGAATAAGTTGAACCTGTAATGTGTGAATTTTTAGCACTGTGGTTTATATCTGTGTGTGTGTGTGTGTGTGTGTGTGTGTGTGTGTGTGTGTGTGTGTTTCAGGTGCAGCTAAACTTCACTGAGTTAGCAGATCAGCCTCTGCGTTGTGTTGTGTTGGCGTCTCAGGTCAGTGCCGATATGTGGCGCAGAAACGGCCTGTCACTCGTCAGCCAGGTGAGAGCACTGATAATTCCACTTTTTTTTTTTAAAGCCTGGTCACACATCAGATGTCACTAAAAACATGAAAGTAGACAATATTTGTAAGTACAATAGTTCAACATTCTCTAAAAAACCTGAATAATATGTTCAAAATCTGAACATGGAAAAAAGTCTCCAAATAAAAACTGTTGGATCATCAACTGATATTTCAAACACATCCATAGTTTCATTTTAACATTGATGCAGTCGATGATGTATTTCATTTGTGAACATTTAAAGAGGTCATATGATGCTTTTTAATGTTTACCTTTAGTGTGTAATGCATCTGCATTTATACAATACACACGAAGCTGTTCCTGAACAGTACAACCAAAAAGTTTGCTTGTGCACAGTACATTTTACAGAGGACAGCTTCCTGAACCTGGGAGAACATTGAAGCATGTTGATCTATTCTTTTATACCTAACAATCAAAATAATGAACTTGTAAAATAGCATATGACCCATTTAAATACACAGGTTGTGTTGCATCATTAATGTATTCTAACGTTTGCTGATGGGTTTTTTTTTTTTTGACTCTGTTAGGTGTATTACTATCAGGATGTTAAGTGCAGAGATGAAATGTTTGATAAGGATGTTATGATGCTGCAGGTATGTGCATAAAATCATAAATGTGTATATAAAATGTATATTATAAAATAATAATATTAAAAATATATAATATAATTATAAAATTAAATTGTATAAATATATTCATATTAATTACATTTTCTGACCAACCACAGATTGCTGCTTCCAAAATGAACCCCAATCATTTCCTTATGCTTGTCCTTTTGAGATTTGAACTTTTCGATATTTTCAATGGTAACTGCTCCAGTAGAGATCAGGTGAGTAAGAGGAGCTGAGATCATGTGGAATATATACATTTATTTACATATTTATGTAGTGTAGCTTATTGAGTAGCATGTAGTTTACAAACTACAGTTTCATAGTAACTTCTCCTAAGCTGGATAATACATGCATATTTTTATTTTTATTATTTTTCATTAATAATTGTTGATTTTGATTGGTTTCTGTGCCTTTTCATCACACAGGAAGTACTGAAACAGTGGAATAGGTTAACAGAGGGGATGCTCTACCTGATAATCGTCATTGTTGGTAAGTTCTCTCAACTTGACCTTTTATTCCCACTTCCACAAGTGGTTTTTTTGGGTTGAAATAGAGTTTTGGTCATTGTTACAGATTGCTGCCATTTGCTGTCTTTAGTTGATGTGTTATCAGTTGTTTTTAATGTAAATGGTTTGACTGGAGACACTGCTTTTGTTGTTTTACCGTATATTAGGAGTGTAACGGTACACAGAAGTCACGGTTCAGTACGTTCCTCGGTTTTGGGGTCACAGTTCAATACGAGTTCGGTACAACAGGAAAAAGAAACAAATCCCCAATGCTAGGTTTCTTTTCATTTATTTTGAACAGACGGTAGTGCAAATTACAGTTTGTTCCACCTAGCTGCATTTAGTCCCCCTGAGGTAGTTGGAACAGTATAGCCTCCTTTAGTGTATTAAGCACTAAGTAAACAGTAAACAGAATGCACTCTTACATAGGTGATATTTTTTTGTGGGGCTGATTAAAAAAACTAAAGGTACACTATATTGCCAAAAGAATTGGGACACCCCTCCAAATCATTGAATTCAGGTGTTCCAATCACTTCCATGGCCACAGGTGTATAAAATCAAGCACCTAGGAATGCAGACTGCTTCTACAAACATTTGAGAAGAATGGGTCGCTCTCAGGAGCTCAGTGAATTCAAGCGTGGTACCGTGATAGGTTGCCACCTGTGTAATAAGTCCATTTGTGAAATTTCCTCACTACTAAATATTCCATGGTCAATTGTTAGTGGTATCATAACAAAGTGGAAGCAATTGGGAACAACAGCAACTCAGCCACCAAGTGGTAGGCCATGTAAAATCACAGAGCGGGGTCAGCGCATGCTGAGGCGCACAGTGCGCAGAAGTCGCCAACTTTCTGCAGAGTCAATAGCTACAGACCTCCAAACTTCATGTGGCCTTCAGATTAGCTCAAGAACAGTGTGTAGAGAGCTTCATGGAATGGGTTTCCATGGCTGAGCTGCTGCATCCAAGCGTTACACCACCAAGTGCAATGCAAAGCGTCGGATGCAGTGGTGTAAAGCACGCCACCACTGGACTCTAGAGCAGTGGAGACGTGTTCTCTGGAGTTACGAATCACACTTCTCTGTCTGGCAATCCGATGGACGAGTCTGGGTTTGGTGGTTGCCAGGAGAACGGTACTTGCCTGACTGCATTGTGCCAAGTGTAAAGTTTGGTGTAGGAGGGATTATGGTGTGGGGTTGTTTTTCAGGGGTTGGGCTTGGCCCCTTAGTTCCAGTGAAAGGAACTCTTAATGCTTCAGCATACCAAGACATTTTGGACAATTTCATGCTCCCAACTTTGTGGGAACAGTTTGGGGATGGCCCCTTCCTGTTCCAACATAACTGTGCACCAGTGCACAAAGCAAGGTCCATAAAGACATGGATGAGCGAGTTTGGTGTGGAGGAACTTGACTGGCCTGCACAGAGTCCTGACCTCAACCCGATAGAACACCTTTGGGATGAATTAGAGCGGAGACTGCAAGCCAGGCCTTCTCGCCAACATCAGTGCCTGACCTCACAAATGCGCTTCTAGAAGAATGGTCAAAAATTCCCATAAACACACTCCTAAACCTTGTGGAAAGCCTTCCCAGAGTTGTAGCTGTTATAGCTGCAAAGGGTGGGCCAACTCCATATTAAACCCTACAGCTTAAGAATGGGATGTCATTAAAGTCCATGTGCACTTAAAGGCAGGTGTCCCAAAACTTTAGGAAATATAGTGTATTTGGTCACAATCAGCTACAAAACTGAAAAGCATCTCTTGTGTTATAAAAGTACAAAATAAATAGAATAATGAAAAATAAAACTTTAGAGATCAGAATTTGTTTTTTTACTCCTGTAGTCTTTTTCTGTCTAGCTCCAGTGATTGGCACATCTGGATGATGCCTTTTGATATGTGTTAGCATGAATGGGCGGTTAGCAAACAGCGTTGCATTACCGCTCACACCCCTTTCTGGATTGTAGTGAGGATCGCTTGTGACTGACTGTATTCGTCGCCTGGCTGTATGCGCCGAACAGTGATGTCCATTCCGTGATGGTTCGGGAAGAATGCATGTACCGTTACACCCCTAATATGTATATATTTTACATGCAAAATATGCAGGTGAGCGGTACGTACCTGGAATAAGTCACGTGACTAAGGAGGACGTGACTATGAGGGAGGTTATTCATCTGCTCTGTATTGAACCCATGGCTCATAGCAGCCTGGTCAAAAGCCTGCCTGATAATGTAAGACATTTAGTACTTTTATATTTAGGGCATATATTTTATGTCATTATTTTAATTTAATTTATTTTTTAATTTATTGGTAACACTTTACAAAAAGGTCCCATTAGTTAACATTTGTTAATGCATTCACTATCTTGAACAATTGTTACAGTATTTATTAGATTTATGTTAGTTAAAATGTTTGTTAATAAAAAATACAACTGTTCAATAGCTGTTTCCATCCAAAGTTGCAAAATTAGAATATCACATAAAACATTGCCTAATAAATCACTGTTTCCATTCCATGTGTTCAAGAGAAAGAAAAAAAAAGTCACTTCTTGGGAAATTGGTGCAAAATAATATCTGTAATAAAATGGAAGTTGCTGCTCCCTTTTGTCCAGGGATGTCACTGTGGCTCTTTTTTGAACATCATAAATGACTTGCACTTCAGATCATGCAGACGAAATGCAATATATGCTGTCATGTTATCCTGGTGTTTGGGAACGCAATCATGTGAGACCTTTCTCAGGAGGAATTAAACAAAATCATTTTGATGACAGACTTTGGCTCAGGCATTTCAGAATGATCAAACCAACATTTGAGATGCTGTGCAATGAAGTTGGTCCACTGGTTGGTCTAGTTTTCCATTTACTTCCATTCACATTTTTAGAATTTATACACGTCTTGGCATTTCCATCTTTTTTAATATGATATCCATATTCACATAGAAATAGGTGGATGGAAACTTCATGTTGGCTCATTAAATGATGTTATTAGATACAACTTTTGTTTCTAATAATGTATTGTTAAATGCTGAAATTTTAGTTAAGATTTAGAAGTATTTTTTTTTATTATTAGTTCTAAAGCAGTTAACTAATGTTAATAAATGAACCTTATTGTAAACTGTTACCTATTTAGTTATTTATTAATTTATTCAATTATTCAGCATTGCAATAAAATTATAGTACCCTCTTCTGACTGAGATTTACATACATTAACTTACTAATTTAAATACATTGAATGTGTGTGACTGAACTATAAACATTTGATCTGTTTTAACTAAATTAATCAATTTTTAATACATCACAGGAAAGCCATGATACAGGGCTTGAAACGGTTATCTCCAAGGTTGCCACTTTCAAGTGAGTACATTTCACCAAATGTTTAGTTGGTTATATCAGTTATTACACTGTCATTACAAGTTATTACACAGTTGTTACACTGTCAACTCTAAGAAATTCAAAGTATATTCCAAACAGCAACTCTTTGTTAAATGTTGTTTAGGAAACCAGGAGTGTCAGGCCATGGCTTGTATGAGCTGAAGAAGGAATATCTGAAAGAGTTTAACCCTTTCTTCTATCATTATTCCAGACCACAGCATAGTAAGGTATATGATGCACCTGTTATCTCAATATATCATTCAGTAAAACATATTAGTCTTGAAACAGCAGGATGTTTATTTGTTCATATTAGGCAGAAGAGGCTCAGAAGAAGAGAAGGACCCAAGATGGTAGTGATAAAGGTATGCAGATCTATATTGTAAAACTGTATTGAAAACACCTGTGCACATGTAGTGCAGAATAATATTTTTAAAAAAAAAGGAATTTTCTGAATACATACAAATAAGATGCAATTATGTGAAAATAAATACAACCCGAATTCCGGAAATGTTGGCACTTTTTTGTTTTTTTTTTTGAATAAAATGAAACTAAAAGACTTTCAAATCACATGAGCCAATATTTTATTCACAATAGAACATAGATAACATAACAAATGTTTACACTTTTTTCCACTAAATGAGCTCATTTCAAATTTGATGCCTGCAACAGGTCTCTAAAAAGTTGGCACGGGGGCAACAAATGGCTGAAAAAGCAAGAAATTTTGAAAAGATTTAGCTGGGAGAACATCTAGCAACTAATTAAGTTAATTGATATCAGGTCTGTAACATGATTAGCTATTAAAAGGGATGTCTTAGAGAGGCAGAGTCTCTCAGAAGTAAAGATGGGCAGAGGCTCTCCAATCTGTGAAAGAGTGCGTAAAAAGATTGTGGAATACTTTAAAAACAATGTTCCTCAACCTCAAATTGCAAAGGCTTTGCAAATCTCATCATCTACAGTGCATAACATCATCAAAAGATTCAGAGAAACTGGAGAAAATAGCAAAGGTCTCTGTGCGCAAGGGACAAGGCCGAAGACCTTTATTGGATGCCCGTGGTCTTCGGGCCCTCAGACGACACTGCATCACTCATTGGCATGATTGTGTCAATGACATTACTAAATGGGCCCAGGAATACTTCCAGAAACCACTGTCGGTAAACACAATCCGCCGTGCCATCTGCAGATGCCAACTAAAGCTCTATCATGCAAAAAGGAAGCCATATGTGAACATGGCCCAGAAGCGCCGTGGTGTCCTGTGGGCCAAAGCTCATTTAAAATGGACTGTTTCAAAGTGGAAAAGTGTTCTATGGTCAGACAAGTCCAAATTTGACATTCTTGTTGGAAATCACGGACACCATGTCCTCCGGGCTAAAGAGGAGGGAGACCTTCCAGCGTGTTATCAGCATTCAGTTCAAAAGCCAGCATCTCTGATGGTATGGGGTAAAGGTATATAAATGTTTTAGAGCAACATATGCTCCCCTCCAGACGACGTCTATTTCAGGGAAGGCCTTGTGTATTTCAGCAGGACAATGCCAAACCACATACTGCAGCTATTACAACAGCATGGCTTCGTCGTAGAAGAGCCCGGGTGCTGAATTGGCCTGCCTGCAGTCCAGATCTTTCACCTATAGAGAACATTTGGCACATCATTAAACGAAAAATGCATCAAAGACGACCACGAACTCTTCAGCAGCTGGAAACCTATATCAGGCATGAATGGGACCAAATTCTAACACCAAAACTCCAGAAACTCATAACCTCGATCCTCAGACGTCTTCACACTGTTTTGAAAAGAAGAGGAGATGCTACACCATGGTAAACATGCCCCCGTCCCAACTATTTTGAGACCTGCAGCAGGCATCAAATTTGAAATGAGTTCATTTTGTGCATAAAATTTTACAATTTCTCACTTTAAACATTTGTTATGTTATCTATGTTCTATTGTGAATAAAATATTGGCTTGTGTGATTTGAAAGTCTTTTAGTTTTCATTTTATTCAAATTTAAAAAACGTCCCAAAATTTCCGGATTTCGGGTTGTTTAAGCAGGTCTTTTGTGTCATTGTTTTTACTATAATTGTGATATTTTTGCACCGGAATGCTGTATTGACCAATCAGAAGAAAGGACCGGAACTGTCCACTTTATGCTTTTTCAATAAGAGTTTTCAATGGAAAATTTCACTTGTCTGTGATATTGGGTCACAGGGTGTGATCTGGTGTTCCTTTTTTTTTTTTTTTAGCCCTCTGCCCCCCAGTTCCCCCTCCCTTTTGTCCAGCATTCTCAAACATAGTGCATCTGCTCTGCTGTGACGTCTTCATCCATGTTCTGAGGAGAATTCTCCAGAAAGCGGTGGAGGACCGCTCCAACCGATGGACTGAACCCATGATCCAGATGGTACGGCTCTTCCGGCTTTTTTATTTCTAAGAACATCGTTAGATTACCTGGAATATTATTGGCTGTTGCTGTCTTCATTGTAGATTAATTTAGGATATGAAAAATGTGGTTTTTAACATGTATGTATGACTTCAGGCACTGCACCTTGTAGGCCAGGCTCTACTGGAGGAAAAAATGCAGTTGGAAAGCAGCAGTGCTGAAGAAGTGACCTTTGACTTTAGTCTAAAAGCACAAAGTAAGATGTTACCCTTCATCTTGGCCTATCCTATCATTAACACAAAGCCTAGTGTGGTACTTTGCATCTTTACATAGGCAGCTGTCTTGTAAGGCAACATCCTAAAGGCCCCAATATACACACAGTGAAGTTCTTTCTCATTCTTCGCTTAGGGGTGTAAAGAAGTTTGAAATACCTCTTCAGTGGTATACTGTTAGGAAACATCCTGACAGTGTTTAGATGAATATGTAAATGTGCTGCACGCTTTCCTCTCAATAACAAAACAAACACAGCAAAATGACAGCTGTGAGAAAACAGCAGTTAAAAAGCATCTGATCATAGCGATATAGATATGTTTGCACAAGCTGTGCATTTCAGCACTCCTGTCAAGTCACGTCATTTATTTCTAAACCACTTTATACAAAATATTGCTTTAAAGCAAGCAGCTTTACAGTATTAAACATGAAAAAAAAAAACATGTGTCGCTTTTAATTAGAATTACAACTTTAATTTCTACTATTACGCAGTTCTCCACTATGTTCATACTTTTACTCACGGATGTCTGACCTTGACGGACTGAACAGAAGAAATGAACTGTAGAAGATTTGGAGCCTCAGAGCACACATACCTATTACATCATCACCACGGACCAATGGTAGTTCGAAGGCATTTACCAGCTGGAGTGAACTTTTCCAGAAAGTTCGCTTTGGCAAGCTACTTTGAACTCCCGAAAAAAAAAATCCAAATGAACTTTTGGTCTGATTTTGTTTAAAATGATGTCACACCGTGTCATTGTTCAATTTCGCTTGAAGTATACTGGGGCCTTAACTGCAGTAGAATTTTTTAAGCGATTTATCTGGAACACTTCATAGGCAGTAACTCCTTAGCGACATTAGCATGTTGCTAAGCTGCGCAATACACCAATAAACATAAAAATACACAAATATTGGGTAAAATAGGACATTTTACTTAGATTAATCTATTTTTTTTTTTTTTTATAGATATTTGTCTGTATTAAAGGCACAATATGTAATTTTCGCCGCTTGATGACACCGTGAATGAGCGTGGAATCATGGGAGTTGTCGTCTTTTTGTGTGGTTTTTGGATATTTTAATCTAAAAATCTTACATATTGTGCCTTTAAATGAAATGTACAGTATTTATAATCAGCATTTATCTTGACTTACCCCTCCTTTTTTTTTTTTTTTTTTTTTAAATGCATGATTTTTTTCTTCAAACCAGTGCAAACCCGCACTGCTGCCCATTTCATTTGTCTATTTAATCACACTGTCATCTGTCAACAAAAAAATCAGACTTAATGGATTCAGTTCAGAGTTCAGAAAAACTTGTTTGTGGTAGGATATCCTACTATACTAGTAACTAGTATAGTAGGATAGTAACTAGTTCACTTTGGTCAAACTTGGACAATTCTAACCGACATCATTGGATATATATTTGTATTTACGTAGTCTATTAATTAGGACTGTAAGACATTGCAATACTTTGTTTGTCTAATTATATTGCGATATGAAAACATACATTTTATCAAGTATTTAATAAAAAATATATATTTTACAGTACAACTTTAAAAATACAATACTAAGGGTATGTTTACACGACAGCAATGTACTAAAAACAGAAACGTTTTTCTTTTGAGTTTTTTGCATACAGATTACAATGTTCTCAAAATGATCCCCAAGGATCTGCAAAAACGATTAAAAACGCTGTATTCTGCTGCCAGGCCAGTAGTTGGCGATGTCACTTTGTAAAGAAACATTACGCGCCTATAGACTGAATACATAATACGCATGCGCATGACGTCACCGTTTTTTTTTTACAAATTCACATTTTTCTTTGTTTATATGAAGATGATAACGGTATCGTTTTCAAAAATGTGCACTTTGAAACCCGATTTCTAAAGCTTGCATTTTCAGGCCGCCAAAACGCTGTTGTGGTGTAAATAAACGGCCAAAACACATAGGTTTTCCGTTTTTGGTGTTTGCACTTCACTCTGAAACATGCAATGAATATATTTATTTAATTAAATCGCAACCTTTGCTATTTGATAACCACACTTAGCCGTATCACGGTTTGATTTTAAGTATATTAATCGTAAGCCTTACAATTAATGCTTCACTGTTTATGTATTTGCTGATCGATACAGATGTGTTTGTATTTTTAGAAACTGGTTCTGAACATGGCAAATCTTTGTTCCACTTCCTGACCAAAATGAAGTCTTTACCTTCTCTGGAAGCTCAGAATGACATGATCACATGGAACTTACAGGTATGAAGATGATGATTTGATGTGTATTTGATTGTTTGATTCATCGATTTGAAATTGAAGATCTAAATGTCTCTACTGCAAGATGTTTGAGGTGGTGAAGTGTCTTCGGGAGAAATCTGGTCCTGTAGCTTCATTTGCCATAGATCGCAGCAAGTCAGAAGAGGTATT
Organism: Mylopharyngodon piceus; assembly: GCA_039654765.1. NCBI lineage: Eukaryota > Metazoa > Chordata > Actinopteri > Cypriniformes > Xenocyprididae > Mylopharyngodon > Mylopharyngodon piceus. The sequence goes on from CM077449.1 coordinate 7,380,946, forward strand.
ACGATTCATACAGATTCAGATAAGGATCTCAGTGGAAATGCTTCCATGTCTGAACTGTGTTGTCTCTGCCCAGAGTGTTCAGGATAAGGAGAAAGCCGAGCGGAAGAGGAAGGCTGAAGCTGCTAAAGCACACAGGCAGAAGATCATGGCTCAGATGTCGGCCATGCAGAAGAACTTCATAGAGTCCAACAAGATGCTTTATGACAACGTGCCTGAGAGCTCGAGTCAGAGCGACGTCACCGCGTCTGTGGAGAGGTCAACGCATCCTTTCTTTCTTATGCTGTTCACTTTCTTTTGATATTTCACTAAATTATTTTTTTTTTTTTGTTTTTTCATGCTTTCATTTTTTTTTCTTTCTTTTTGCTTTTTAGTTTATATCACTTTCTCTTATACTTTCACTTTGTTTTTCTTTCTTTTGCTTTCTTTCACTTTCTTTTTGCTTTTATTCGTGATTGAACTGTTCACCCTTGTTTATTATTTTGGTAACAGTTTATAGTAAGGTTCCATTTGTTAACATTAGTTACATGAAAAATAATTCTAAAGGATTTATTAATGTTGGTTAATTTATTAGTAAATGTTAAAATGAATATTATTAAAATCAAAAGTTGTATCTGTTAATGTTATTTAACAGACATGAACTAACATGAACTAACAATGAACAGTTGTATTTTTATTAAGTAATATTAACAATGGTTAATAAATACTGTAACAAATCTATTGCTTATTGTTAGTTAATGTTAGTTAACTAATGGGACCTTATTGTAAATTGTTACCATTATTTTCATATATATATATATATATATATTTTTTTTTTTTTATTTTATTTTATTATTATTTTTTTTTTACTCTTTTCTTTTCCGCTCTTTTTCGTTAATTCTTACATTTTTCCATTTTCGTTCTTTCATTCTCTTTCACTTTTTCACTTTTGCTTTTTAGTTTCTTTCACTTTCTTGCTTTCTTTCAATTTTAGCCTTTTTCATTTGTGTGGTCTTTTACTTTTACTTTTCCACTTTGTTTCTTTCTTTCTTTCTTTCTACTAATTACTTTTCATGTTTTCCTTTCACTTGTTCTCTTTTGCTCTTTATTTCATTTCACTTTCTCTTCTACTTTTTTACTTTCACTTTTTTTACTGTTTCACTTTCTTTTGGCCTTTTTTTTATTGCACTTGTTGCACTTCCATTTGTTGTTTTTATACTTTTTCATTATTTCATTCATTCGTTTACTTTTTCAAACTTGCTTTCACTTTCTTGCATTTACTCTTTAATTTCCTTTAGTCTTTTTTTCATTATTGTGCTCTTTTTCACATTCCTTCCTTCTTTTTATCATACTTTTATTCACTTTCGCTCTGCTGTTGCCTTTTAAATCTTTCTTTTGCTACTTTCTTTTGATCTTTTGATCTGTTTTGTTGTTACAGTATTTCGCTTTTTCGTTCTTATTTCTTATGCTTTTTTTGTTTTTGCTTTCTTTCACTCGTATTTTTTCCATTGTTTTGCCCTGTCATTCTTTCAATCTTTCAGCATTTTTCTAATTTATTTAATTTTTTTTTTTTTCATTTAGTCTTTCTTTTTTGCTCTTTAGTTTCTTTCACTTTCTCTTATACTTTACTTTTTCTTTCTTTTTTGCTTTCACTTTCTTTTTGCCTTTATTCATTATTGCACCATTCACTTTTGTTCATTATTTTTATATTATATTATCATATTTCGTTTTTATTCATTTTTACTCTTATTTTCTTGCTTTCTTTTTTGCTCCTTCATTTTTCCTTTTGCTCTTTAGTTACTTTAACATTTTCTTATTTTGTTTTTGAACTTTCTTTTACATTTTGATTTTTATGCATTTTCATTATTATTTCATTTAGTCTTTTCTTTCATTCTTTCACTCTTTTTTGTCCCCTAAAGCCTGCCTATCACACTCATTTGATATTATTTCTGCAAACACCCTTCAAATGTCTGTATTTCTAAATAAAGTCCACTGTGTGTGTGCAGCTGTGGGATGGATGTGGATGAGAGCAGAGTGGCTGTGGGACCTCAGCAGGGCGTTTGCTCCACAGACTGGGAGACTCTGACCTGCATCCTGTGTCAGGAGGAGCAGGAAGTTCAGGCTCAGGCAGCAGCCATGGTCCTTACAGCATGTGTGCAGAGATCTACAGTTCTCACCCAGAACCGTGGAAAGACGCTCTCCACCAAAGGTGAATGATGCTACATAATTTACCTCTCAAGTACCTTATCTGCGATAATAAGCAGCAAGCAATGACACAATGCATGTATAAAAGCCTTGACACGTTATGAAGATTTAATGACAATGATAAGCATTGCTAATGTACTGTGATGCTGAATCAGACTGTTTTCTCTTCTATCTCTTCTGACTTTTTCTCGTCCAACAGAAGGCTGCTACCCCCTGTTTATGCCTCCTGATCTGGCTGTGGGCACACATACTGGCAGCTGTGGGCATGTGATGCATGCCACCTGCTGGCAAAAGTGAGTCAAGTCTTAAAGTGATTAACAGTTTTTTTTGTTGTTGTTTTTTTTTTCTCAATATTTTGAGTATATTTAATGCTTAACAATTACCTTATCCATATCATTTCATTCAATTGCAAAATTTGTGTATATAATCTCTCTATGTTTTAATGTTTTTAATCAAGTAATGATTCATAAAAAAGGAAAACTAAAACTTGCTCAATCAAGTTCATCTTCGGAACACAAATTAAGATATTTTTGATGAAATCAGAGAGGTTTCTGATCCACCATAGAAAGCAACGTAATTACCACATTCAGCATCCAGAAAGGTAGTAAAGACATCGTTAAAATAGTCCATGTGACTACAGTGGATCAACCTTAATGTTATTACGTGACAAGAATACTTTTTGTGCGCAAAAACAAAACAAAAATAACAACTTTATTCAACAATATCTTCTCTTCTGTGTCATTTTCCTACGTTGTTTACCTTGTAGACACAGTGCAGCGCTTTCGAGTTCTACATCAGAACGCCGGCTCAGTATTGGCCGGCTCCTGCGTCAGCATCACACGCATGCGTTGTGGTGCTCATGTGAACAGCATTGGTCAATACTTGAGCCGGGGTTCTGACGTAGAACCTGGAAGCTCTGCACTGTGTCTACAACGTAAACAATGTAGGAGAATGACCGTAGTCACGCTGACTTTTTTAACGATGTCTTTACTACCTTTCTGGACCTTGAATGTGGTAATTACATTGCTTTCTATGGGGGATCAGAGAGCTCGTGGATTTCGTCAAAAATATCTTAATTTGTGTTCCGAAGATGAACGAAGGTCTTACGGGTGTGGAACAACATGAGGGTGAGTACTTAATGACAGAAATTTCATTTTTGGGTCAAAATGAAATTTAACTAACAGAACTATGAACATTGGATAACTTTCCTAAAGGGGTAAATGTAGCATTACGTCACATGTTGTTCACAAGTTGTTTTATTTAACACTTTTTTGTGGTTAAACACTTATTGAGCGATTACATGATACACAGTACGTGCAGAAATACAACTAGGATTTGTAAAAACTATTTATTTGTTGGCCTACAAATTCCATGACCTGCTGAAATCACCATCTGGGATGCTAATACCGAACAAAAAATATAGTACACTTTACATCATCATGCCTTTTTGGTCGTTTGCAGGTACTTTGAAGCTGTGCAGAACACCACTCGGAATCGGCTGCATGCAGAGCTGATCATAGACCTGGAGAACGGCGAGTACATGTGTCCGCTCTGCAAGTCCCTGTGTAACACGGTCATCCCGCTAATCCCTGTGGAGCCCGGCAAGATTAACTAGTACGGCACCTTTACTAACCGTATTATACTCAATATTGAGTGTTGATGAGTTGAGTTGAAATGTTCACTCTCTCTATTTTCTCTCTGTCAGTGAGAGTGCCGAGTTAGTTGGTCAGCATCTCACTCTTGAGCGCTGGCTTCAGATTATTTCTTCTCGAATCAGAGGGCTGAGAGCCACATGGGAAGCAGGTGAGAGTCAAAACTGATATGTGCCTGTTGGATCTGTCTTTTCAATTTCTTAATGTCATTAACACTTTCTTTTTAATTTGGATTGATTTGCGTGTTGGTGTTTTTACAGACAATAACAGTGAGGCAGCGGTGGAGGAAGCAATGGCACTTTTTGACGAGTGTCAAGCTGATTTTAGATCCATTCTCAGTTTTGGAGTTCAAGAGCCGTGAGTCTCTAAACAGACGGGTCTTTACTTGAGTCAATATGACAGCAAAATTGACCATATTTACTTAATATATGCTTCTGGTCCTATAGCACACAATATATCATAGCATGTTAATTTAATGCCTTTTTTTCCCCAACCTGATGAGAAACACATGATTTTGTTGGTTTTATATAATATGTTGGTCATATACAGTCCTGGTCAGAATTATTTGCACCCTTGGTAAATATGAACAATGAAGGCTGTGAAAATAAATCTGCATTGTTTATCTTTTTGATTGTTCATTCAAAATGAACTCTAAAGAAAATGAAAATCTAAACTCCCCATTTCTGACCAGGCCGAAGTTCTCTCGCAGTATCACAGAGATGTTGGGGGTCTGTGCGACCACAGTGCACAGGGTAGGACTGCAGACGGCTCCCAATGACCTGTGCCCGTACGTGCCTGTCATGTCCTGGAACACTTGTGCCTACACCATCCAGGCCATCGGTAATGCTCTCCTCCTTTGACTTGGTCACTGGGGCCTTTGTTAGGCATTGTTGTTTGTAAAGCTGCTTTAAAACAGTGGCTACATTCACACGGTCAGTGTTCGGCATCAGCACCCATATTTACTCTCAAATTATCCTGTTATATAGCAGAATTCGGAGCAGCAGTGTGATTGGCACTTACCAACTGTAATCTGCTGCTTTGTGAATGTAGTCATGGTGTATTGTAAAAAGTAAATTCGACTTAACTCCATAGATTTCATAGATTTCTAAGATACATCCTTTAATTTTATTTTATATGTGCCTCATCTGATTTCTTTCTCTCTCGTTAGATAACATGTTACAGGAAGAGGGGAAGGCTCTTTTTGGATCCCTCCAGAACAGACAGGTCTGGTTTGGTTGTGCTGATATTGGTCATAGTGCGCACTATTTAATGTAGGATGGATTTTTATAAGACAATGTTCTTCTTCAGCTCACTGGACTCAAAGCAGTGGTGCAGTTTTCAGCTGCTCAGAGGCTGAAAAGCAGTCAAGCTGTCATACAGAAGCACTTTACTGATATGTTAGCAGGTATGGTACATTTATGAGAGGATGGATTTGTTTGTTGGTTTTGTTCATGCAATAATTCTCTTTGCCTCTTTCTAGTCCTGGTACCTGTTCCTAATGTAGAAAACACACCATCAATATTAGAAGTGGATTTCTTTCATCTATTGGTGGGTGTTTTTTATTATTATTATTATTATTACTGTACCTTATAAAGTCAGTATTAAAGAAATGCTATTTTCATTTCTATTATTCTATTTATTTCATTGTTTATTTATTTAAATAGGGTAACGCTTTAGTTTAGAATCCAATTCTCACTATAAACTAGTTGCTTATTGGCATACATAGTACTAGGATATTGGCTGTTTATTAGTACTTATAAAGCACATATTAATGCCTTATTCTGCATGACCATATTCTGCATCCCTTAATACTACTCAATACCTAAACTTAAAGGGATAGTTCATTCAAAAATGAAAATTCTGCCATCATTTACTCACCCTCAAGTTGTTCCAAACCTGTATGAGTTTCTTTCTTCTGTTGAACACAAAAGAAGATATTTTAAAGAATGTTTTTAACCAGACAGTTGATGGCACCCATTGACTTCTATAGTATTTTTTTCGTACTATGGAAGTCAATGGGTGCCGTCAACTGTTTGATTACCAACATTCTTTAAAATATCTTCTTTTTTCTTCTACAGAAGAAAGAAACTCATACAGGTTTGGAACAACTTGAGGGTGAGTAAGTGAGTAAGTTTTTGGTGAACTATCACTTTAACAACTACCTTACTAACTGTTAATAAGAAGTAATTAATAATACGGCAAAATACATAGTTAATAGTAAGTTAATAGTAAGTTAATAGTGAGAATTGGACCTTAATCTAAAGGATGGATGGATGGATGGATGGATGGATGAATAGATAGATAAATAAAATGACTGAAAGGCTGAATTTGTGCCTGGAAGATAAACAAGCAAAAAACTCCCATAGACTTGCATTGACCTAAACCATATCTAGAAACCAGAATGTCGTAGAAACTTACGGAATGGCTCCGTAAGAAAGTAACCAGCCAAAATACCCTAGTATCCACATACCAATATGCTAAAAACCACTCTGAACACCTTAGCATTATAAAGGCGACTTCTGCACGGGCACTCACCATCAACAATTTCAGAACAATGCTCTTTTATGCACTCAGACTTTAAGCAATCATTTTCAAGCAGCTAGTTAAGTTAGTAGTAAGTGGTTGAACATTGCTAATAAGTTGTGATGTTCTGCTCAGGTGGGGCTGGTTCTGTCCATCCCAGCGTTGTATCAGGAAGAGGCTGTAGACCTGCAGCCTTCAGCAGTCAGCACAGCGTTCAATCACCTCTACCTGCTGCGCCTGGTCACTATGGCACACATGCTCCAGGTCCTGCTGGCCTCACACGGTAAACACACACACTGCTGGATGCGAATTGACACAAAAGTATGACGTTTTTGCAAATGCCTTTGCACAGCACTATTTCAGTAATGTGTGTATGTGTGTAGATTGTGCTGTAATAGGAATGGTGGAGGAGGGCGATGAGGCCCAGGCTGCAGCAGAACTCTTCTCTATAGTCTCACAACACACAGATGGGTGAGTTTATACATGTGTCATGTAGGGAAAGACTCCCACTTTCTCTCTTGCTGTCTCTCATCGTCTCTCTCTTTCTCAGGTTGAGGCCTGGTGTATCTGGCTTCACCGTAGAGAGTGTGAAGAAAGGTGTCCTTCCCTTCCTGCGCTGTGCTGCACTGTTCTTTAATTGCCTTATAGGAGTGCCCCCTCCGGAGGAGCTGTCCAGTACTGCAGGTCATTACACTTCATATGTTGGATTTAAACGTGCCACTTTAACAAATCTGCCTGGTTATCAATGGGTTGTAGGTTCAAAAGACTGATAATGACACTTCATGTATATTATCCAGGCTATTTTTGCCATGGTATACAGTATAGTACCAAGTATGCATCCATGAATGAATTGGGCATGGTCAGTATGCAATATTGTTACCAGTGTGTTACCAATTATATGTCATTGTGCACACAGCAGCAGATTCCACAGTACTGTATCAGTATAAATGAGTATAAATTGTATAAAACAATTATTAATCACAATTCATCTGTATGCAGAATCACCTGAAAGTCAGCTCCCTCTGCTGTGTAGTTACCTCTCCTTACCATCCAACCTGTTTCAACTGTTTCAAGACTACAGGGATGTTGTAACCACCTTCATAAAGAGGTAAAGATCAGATGATTCAAGCTCGCAATTAAAAAAAAAAAAATATGTATATACACACATTTATAAATTTTTTATATATATATATATATATATATATATTATACATTGTATACCTACATTGTTAATAATAATAATAAATTAAAAACAATAATAATAAGAATATATTGTTGCTGTTTAGTTGTTGTTTATTAATAATAATAATAAACAGTAATATTATCATTATATATTTTGCTTTTTTATTGTTGATTAATAATTATTTATAATATAACATTTTCAAAACATATTTTATTGTTGTTGCTGCTTATTTGCTGTAGTAGTAGTATTAATAATAATTGTTTTTGGCCGTTATAAGTTTAAAATTATTATTATTATTATTATTATTTGTTTATAATAATAACAAACAACCACTAATACATGTATTATAATATTTTTATTATTGCTGTTTAGTTGTTATTAATTAATTAGTAATTATAGTATTAATAACAATATAATATTAATTACAATAATAATACATATTATTAGTAGTAGTAGTAGTAGTAGTAGTAGTATTTATTTTTATTTCAAAATATTTTGCTTATTAGATTAACAAACAAAACAATAAACAATTAAATTTTAAAAATACATTGAAAAATTAAAATTGTTGCAGCTGTTTAGTTTTTGTTCAGTTAACATAAGGATGATGAGTGTTAATATGTTGTTAATAATAATTATAATAATTGACAACAGTGAACAGCAACAACTGAATTTATAGTAATGTTTATGTATATATATGTCTGTGCGTGCGTGCGTGTGTGTATGTGTGTGTGTATGTGTGTATATATATATATATATATATATATATATATATAAAGAACACCCCTTGTTTTCACCCCTTTTAGACAGTATGTTTATTCTAGACATACATTTATCCATTCATTCACTTTGTGTCTGTGTCTCAGGTGGTGTGGGAATACAGCCATATCCAAAGCCCTCAAAGGAGAAACGCACATCATCAGGTTTGATGACACTCAAGTTCTCTCCTTCCCCTTTATTAACGCAATAATTTATTTGATTTTTTTCAACTGTTATTCAGGTATCCTCACAAGAGAAATAGGCTAATAGATCTTCCAGAGGACTATAGTGTGTTGCTCAACCAAGCTAGTCACTTTAAGTAAGTACTTTTAATAAAGGATTGCCTAGAATGTCAATTGAGGGAATTGAATATTTTCTGCAGATTAATAGGATGTTACTTGTGGTGACCATTTTTTCTTCCATAGATGCCCAAACTCATCAGATGACGAGCGAAAGCACCCGACTCTGTGTCTGCTGTGCGGGGTTATGCTGTGTGCACAGAGCCCCTGCTGTCAGGTGCAGCTGAACGGGGAGGAAGTGGGAGCATGTACGGCCCACGCCGCCATCTGTGGAGCTGGAGTGGGAATGTTTCTCAGGTGAAAGGGAGGGGAAATCCTGCTGAACCTGTGCCATTTACTGTGTGCATCTTATTTTACAAAACAAATTTCTATTAAGGCAGGGTGATTTAAATAAATACAAATAACTATTGTTAATAATTCTGTTTGTGTCTTTCTAAACAGGGTTAGAGAGTGTGAGATTGTCTTGATGGCCAGTAAGACACGGGGCAGTCCCTATCCAGCACCTTACCTAGATGATTATGGAGAAACAGACCCTCAGCTTGGGTAAAATTCATTGTTGTGAATTAGTTGACTTATAAGATGTTTTCTATAATGTGACTTCTTTGTTATACAATATTAAGATATTTCATTAGCATTTTAGTCAGAAATATTCAGATCAGATCAGATTGGTTCAGTGATTTGTTTGTCATCACTCACAAGTCTTCACATTTTCCAGTAAATAGATATTTGTAGATAAATATTGTGTTTCTTACTATATTGTTTTATTAATGCATATAAATTGATATACACTACCGTTCAAAAATTTGGGGTCGGTAAGATGTTTTAATGTTTATGAAAGAAGTCTCTTATGATCAGTAAATGCAGTAAAAACAGTAATATTGTGAAATATAATCAAAATTTAAGATAACTCTTTTCTATTTTAATATAGCGTAAAATGCAATTTATTCCTGTGATGCAAAGCTGAATTTTCAGCATCATTACTCCAGTCTTTAGTGTCACATGATCCTTCAGAAATCATTCTGATATGCTGTTTTGGTGCTAAAGAAACATTCCTTATTATCAGTGTTGAAAAATGTTTAATATTTTTGAGGAAACTAATAATTTTTTTTTCAGGATTCTTTGATGAAGTTCATTATAGATGTCTTTACTGGTATTTTTTATTTAAAAATCTTACTGACCCCAAACATTTGAATGGTAGTAAAATTTAAAAAACAAAATAATGTCTTCATACATCTTCCCTTAGCTTTAGAAACACAATATCATTTAGCATGTGCTTTGTCTGTTTATTCTTTAATAGCACTAATGCTAATCTGTATTTCTAATGTAATCCTTGCCCAAGCTTTACACACAATATCATCATTTAGCATGTGCTTTGTCTGTTTATTCTTTATTAGCACTAATGCTAAGATGTATTTCTGATATAAATCTTCCCTTAGCTTTACACACAATACCATTTTTTAGTATGTGCTTTGTCTTTATTGTTTATTAGCACTAATGCTAATCTGTATTTCTGATATAAATCTTTGCTTAGCTTTACACACAGTATCATAATTTAGCATGTGCGTTGTCTGTTTATTCTTCATTAGCACTAATGCTAATCTGTATTTCTGATATAATTCTTCCTCAAGCTTTACACACAATATCATCATTTAGCATGTGATTTGTCTGTTTATTCTTTATTAGCACTAATGCTAATCTGTATTTCTGATGTAATTCTTCCCTCAGCTTTAGAAATACAATATCATTTAGCATGTGCTTTATTAGCACTAATGCTAACACGTATTTGTTTGGACTTTGATAGGCGTGGGAACCCACTCCATTTGTGTCCAGAGCGGTACCGCAAGATGCTTCATATGTGGCAGCAGCACTGCGTCCTGGAGGAAATCGCCCGCAATCTGGAGGTCCTCAACGTCATGTTCCCCTTTGAGTGGCAGATGCTTTGAGCTCCGAGGCAGGCAGAGGAAGTGTATGATGCGAGTAGCAAGACACACCACATTCGGTTAGACTACGCATGACATCAGCCTGACAGCAGGGAGTAATAAACTCCTTCACATCTCTACCTACTGCTGTAAGTGTTTCACATCAACAGCCAGTGCATTATGGGTAGCCATACTAAACAGGCCCATAAAAAATATTTACGAAGTGAATTTGCTCTCTCGGCTCTTTATTTATTTTGCTTTAGTTGCGGATCTACACTCATTATAGCACTGCAGCTTTTTCTTTTTGCTCTTTGTGGTGTTTTTGCATTTGTTTTCAGGTTGTAAAGATTTATTGAGGGGCTTTTGTCACTACAAAATGCAAACCGTGCTTTTATACCTCTGTGAATTCTTGTCCTCTCACCCTGCCACCGCCTGTTCGCTTTTTCTTTAATCTGTGTGAGAAATGTATTCATGTGAATATATTATATCTCTCTACTGCTTTATTATGCAAAGATGCCCTCAAAGTAAAAATGTATTTTCAGTGTTTCTGAGCGAGACGCTGTTTTTCAACTTATCTTCTCAGGTGAATCTCACAAAAACATGTCCGGGTCACATGCCACCCCGAAGTGAAGAAGAAAAAAGAAATCATATTTTGCATAAAGGCGCCTATGTTCTGGACCACTACAATTTTTCTATTTACTAGTCTTTTTTATTTTTAATTCCTATTACTATCATTACAGTAAAAATAACTATAATGCATTTTAAAAAATTAAATCCGTATAAATGAAATATAATGAATAAGAATTTAGAAAATGAATACTGATATACAGTTAATAGCTAAAGTTATAGTTTTTACAGTAATGAGAATATCTGTTACAGTAATGTGAAATTTAAGAAATAATCTAGATGCAAATTATTTTAATTGTCCTAAAAATAAGCATTATTTAATTTAAGCACATTTGCTTATTTCTTTTGATTTTGGGGTGAATTATGAGCCAGGCATATTCTTGACAGGTTTCATGAGATTCACTCATGCTATGGATGTCACATGAACATGTATATAAAACAATAATGTATAATTAGATTATGCTATTTTACTATAAGAATGCAGCTGTGAATTAATGAAGAAACACAAAAAGATCAATAATCACATGCAACAATGCCTATTGGGTAAAGTCAAGTATATTCCACTTGTTAATATGTATTAAATCAAACACAAGTGCTTTTCTTGAGGGTCTGTCCAAGTCCAGAGTGTTTTTTTCCCCCGCTCATTGTTTGTTTCAAGGTGTAAGGTACTTTTAAACTTCTTATTTACATGAAATAAATTACTGAGTGACATCACTTCCATGCTAATCGATCTCTTACCTTCACTTCACATTCTATCCCCCTTGTTCTTAACGTAAGAGCGGGCGCGGCCATTTTAACTTGATTGTGTCGAGGCTTCCCGTCTCATCTTCTTCCAGTTATTTTATCTGTACAAAAACTGTTTGTTATGCTGCTTGATATTGCAAACTGTTATTTGTTATATTATTTTAATTCATTATTGTAATCATAAACACACTGGTTTGTAGCAAAATTTATTTTACCATTTACTACATTTTGTTATTCTTCCAGTTATTGCGGCTAATGAATCTCACACAAAAGGTGTGCTACATAAGGTGCATAGAGTCCTGTTAAAGGAACACTCCACTTTTTTTTGAAAATAGGCTCATTTTCCAACTCCCCTAGAGTTAAACAGTTGAGTTTTACCGTTTTCGAATCCATTCAGCCGATCTCCGGGTCTGGCGGTACCACTTTTAGCATAGCTTAGCATAGTTCATTGAATCTGATTAGACCGTTAGCATCTCGTTAAAAAATGACCAAACAGTTTCGATATTTTTCCGATTTAAAACTTGACTCTTCTGTAGTTACATCGTGTACTAAGACCGACGGAAAATGAAAAGTTGCGATTTTCTAGGCCGATATGGCTAGGAACTATACTCTCATTCTGGCGTAATAATTAAGGAACTTTGCTGCCGTACCATGGGTGCAGCAGGCGCAATGATATTACGCAGTGTCTCTCACAAATGTTCCGTCGGTCTTAGTACACGATGTAACTACAGAAGAGTCAAGTTTTAAATCAGAAAAATATTGAAACTCTTTGGTCATTTTTGAGCGAGATGCTAACGGTCTAATCAGATTCAATGAACTATGCTAAGCTATGCTAAAAGCCAGACCCGGAGATCGGCTGAATGGATTCGAAAACGGTAAAACTCAACTGTTTAACTCTAAGGGAGTTGGAAAATGAGCCTATTTTCAAAAAAAGTGGAGTGTTCCTTTAAATCACTGTACTCATCAACTATCTGTACTTATTTATTTATTCTGGTTTTAAAATTATATTTAAATATTTTACTAATAGTGATTGATGGGTATATCTATCAGATATTAAAAGCAAAAACAAGAAAAATATTTCTTTGATGCATGTTTTGAGATCTGAAGGGAAAAAGGCTGCTTTTTATTTATGAATTAATCTGTAGTTTGTAGACATTAATGTAGCTTCCTGTATATCTGAATTATTTTATTTATTTATTTTTTTTTTTTTTGTATTGAATAGCACAGCTCAATTAAAGTAAAAACCTAAATGGTAACACTTAACTTAAGTCTATGCAATATCATTCAAAAGTTTGGGGTCTTTTTTTTGTTTTAAAGAAATTCAGCAAGGATGCATTAAATTGATCAAAAGTGACAGTAAAGATTGCTACATTGTTACAAAAGACTATTTAAAATAAATGCTGTTCTTTTAAAGGCACAATATGTAAGATTTTTAGATTAAAATATCCAAAAACCACTAGAACAGTGTTATATATTTCGTTGACTTTGTGTACTTAAATTATCCCAAATGTTTCCAACAATGTTTAAATCCAGAAAAATCAGCCATTTTAACCATTGTAACAGACCGTGTCGTTGCGTCACCTGTCAATGACGTCATATCCGCGTTGCCCTCGATTTCCAGTTTTACTTTCGTAGAAACCATGGAATCACCAAAGATACTTTAATATATTATGTGTTTTATTAGACAGGTGAGCAACTGTTTGGATACATTTATCAACAGAAAAATAGTCATTGTTATATAGCTCAATACGGTTAGTCTTATTGTTTTAATCACTTGTTTTCTTGATTTACCACGAGTATTACCACGATTAATGCAAAGTGCAACAAGTCTCTCATACCACCCACCGAGTGAACAGAGTTTTAACAATGTTTTAACAATGTAAAACTGTTGCAATACCCCACATATGCAACAACACTGCCCCCCCCCCCCCCATTTTCTCATTTTATTTGTCTTATCCTATTGTTTTAGTGAGTAGAATGAGTAAATTAGGGCTAAATCATTTTTAAATACTATACTAAAAACAAAGAAACCCATTCTCACCCAAGTCCCAACTCGCGAATCATATCGCGGTGGTACGCGAGATGACTCGCTTCTCGTTCTGTTTAGGTTTATGCTAAATAGCAGGCTAACTAAACTAAATGGATATTTATTAATCGTTTTTTAAAATAAACCCACAACTAAAGGAGAGGGGGCTCTAGCTCTGACGCTTCAGACGCACATCTCGGAAAAGAGGCGGCTTCCTCTGCATTAGGTAAGTTAGGCCTGAGATGTTTTTTTGACTCTTTGTATAGCAGTCGTTCATTATACATTTTAAATGTAGAAAATATGATACATGATATAACTGTATGAAATGTAGAGTATATGTTAGATATATAGCCACCATAGACATTTAGAGGGACTCCCCAAAAATTAGAAATGGCCAAAATGTCCCTCATTATTTTATGTTCGGGTGACAAAAAGTTTTAAAAGTTTTTAGGTTGCTCTGTCTCAATAGTCTAACAGCGCTCGTCAATGTCAAAATGAGTGAGATGGCCAATCAAATCAAAGAAGGCGGGTCTTCTTACAGAAGACACAGCAAATCAACGTATTAGAATGATATATGATAGATCATGTGACACTGAAGACTGTAATGGTAATGATGCTGAAAATTCAGCTTTGACATCACAGGAAAATTACATTTTAAAATATATTTAAATATATATATTAAATAATAATATTTAATGATTTATAATGTATTCTGAATATATATATATATATATATATATATATATACACTTAAAGCACAGAGTAACCACAACATTTCAAATGTTCAGTAAAGTCAATGAACTGCACAGTACCCTTGGTACCATCACTTAAAGATTTTAATGATGTGTTAATTAAATTTACATGTTCCATTTATTACTACTACATATTCATGATCATCTTAGGCATGGGTGTGCTTAAAATATACATCTGAAAAAACTTTTTTAGAGGCTGTTGATATCATGTTTTCACCAGTGATTACAATACCTGGCTTTAGGCATGAGACCAAGGCATGAAACAAGAATTCATGATGGCTTGTGGGTAAGCTGACATTTTTGATATCTTGGAAATATTGAAACTCCCTAATTAAAAACCTACAGTGAACAGTTTTTGCTCTAAACAAGTCCAGTAACACTATTCAGCACTATTCATACAGTATGAGAATCTCTAAAACACAAACAAATTAAACTGTTGTATGCTGAATGAGAGGCATTTTAAAGGTTTTAAGACTTTGAAGGCCCCATGATGCTTTGCTTTAGGTTCTTTCACATTAAATTACAACAGAACTTCAGTATGTTGTTATATCACTCTTCTTGCTTTACAATGCCATCTCAGTTTTCACCTAATCATTTTCATATAGCATCAGAGTCCAGCAGTCCTCTGTAGCTTATGCAGTGTTTCTCACCAGAAGGAGCATTCTGGAGGGTTAACTGCTCGTGGGAAGAGGCTTTGGAGGCACATTATCTGGACCATAATGTGCTGTAGATGGTCTATCAATGTTTGGATCTCCATTGCTGGCTGTGTCGATCTGATTGAACTTGCCCAGGTGTTTGATGATGTTGAAATTAGTGCGAGCGGTTTCCACAAAGCTGTTCTCCAGGAGCCACCCGTCAGACTCACACTCGGGGTCCCCCTGTCGCAGAACATTCTCCAGGGACGTTTGGAGATAACGGACCCCCGTTAGCACTGAGAGCTGTCAGAGAAGGAATCGATAAGGTCATTTTGACTGATAGCAGTCTGATACTTTTTCCTCTAAAAGAAAGTTGATCCACCTGAAACAATTGAATAATTCACACTGTTTGATGTGCTACATGAAGCTTCACATACTTTACATAGGACACTGGGGGACTGGAGTGACTGGTGCATAGAGCAGATTATAAAGAGAGTGTACAATCCCATGATGGGATTAGGCCACAGAACCAGAGCAGATTTTTAATGGTAGGGTAGGCAATTTCGGAGAGGCTAGCAATAGCAAGCTAGCTTCTAAAGCATAAGATCCCACCCTCCCTTCAGAGTGCTCTCCAAAACCACGCCTCCTTCAAAACACTTGAACGTGCACAGCCACTCTCTTAACAACGGCAATTATGACGTCATGAACGCAGCATAAACTGGTTGTTTTGGTTCAGGTGGAACTGTTTAAAAGGCTTCTGTTTGTTCTGTGACTGTGCGTGGAGGTATGCAAATGCATAACTTGGCAGGCAGGTAGGACCGAATGCAATGATTGGACAAACTTTTTTTTTTTTTTTTTGGTCCTGAGACTTCCACAGAAGATATTTTTACATTTATTTACAATACATTTTTTAAAAAATATTTAGACCACTTCTATTATTGATTGCTATCAGGATGTGAAGAGAGTTTCAACCAGTATAACAAAAAGTGTTTATGAAAAACATTGCCTACCCTAGCTTTAATATAGTCACTGTGTTGCCCCTTGCTTTTTATTAGTGTCGAGTTCCTAGTACAATTGCCAAAACAATTTATCAGTCAAAATTTGGTCAGTAATTCTTTTTCCTCTGGCAGATACACTCCCTCCCCCACCCAATATATTTCACATTTTGAGCATTGATAAGCAACTGAAATTGGGTCTGATGCATATGTAAATACAGCTATGATTCCATAATCATAATACTCAGAGCTGTTGACATCCTTGATCCTTGATCGTCAATGAAATCAGGGATCAGGGAGTCGGCCATTGCAATTGCAATTGCAAAATTCTTCCAGTGCACTGGAACGTTCACTCCCTGAAAATGTATTTTACTCCTACAATGCATTTTACTGCTCAAGCTTCCCACACTGTACAAAAGAATTGTTGGTTTAACTTAAAAAAGTAAGTTACCTGGTTGCCTCAAAATTTTGAGTTCATTGAAATTAAAAAAAAAATGAGTTAATACAATGAAGGCGATTGGTTTAATCAACAGAAACTCAAAATATTATGTTATCTGAACCACATTAATTATCTAAGTTGATTTGACAAAAGAAAAAATGTTGTGATAACAAATCATGAAAATAATTTTTTGCAGTGCTTTTGTCTGTCAACACTTGTGGAATGGTGCTTAACTAATCAAATTCAAGGACTGGTGTCATGAACTGTCCAACGTTTTGTAAATGTGCGGTCACATTTTTGCGGGTGAAATCCAGTCATTTCAATAGGAATCCATGTGATCAGGAATTACTTGTGAGAATGAAAAATTTCCGCACACAGATTTCACACAAAAGTTTGTTTTACAAATTCGCTGCATTGACCAAAAAAAAAAAGCTGCTTGGTTTTTAAAGTGCCATCTGTGTGAGCAGTGCTTGACAATGGACAATGGACCTTTTTTGCCTTTTTTGAAATTTCACTAAGGTGACCGCACATTAATTCAGTTATCAGTTAAGCTTAGAATCCTTCCCTAATGTATTATCAAAGCAATAGACACAACCAACCTCAAAGAGCCAGATGATCAGAACAGTGAGGCCGATAGAATGCATGATGTTGGTGTAATAATCTAGCAGAGCCTGACGACATCCTCTCATCCATAGGTTGAGCTCCTCTGTCCGGTACTCGTAATTAAAGTGCGCAGAGTTATTGGTGATTTGGTACTGAATGCACGGCCGAGGAGAATTGACATTGCAACAGCTGAAGGGAACTCCATCCATTAAGTATTTTCCCTCCACATTGCTCCGCAGACGGCTAGTAAGAAAAAGAAAAATTGGAACTGTAAAATGTATCATAAATGCAATTGTTTGCCTGATACTTATAATGCCAATAAAGAGTATTTGCCCCAAAATCAGAAGACATTTCAGATTTATTATTATTTTAGTGCCCCTATTATGATTTTTCGGATTTTACCCTTCATGTAGTGTGTAATAGCTGTTCGTGAATGTAAAAGGTTCAAAGAGTTTTGTTGTCTCCCAAAAGAAAGAACTGATTCTGAACTGCCTGAATTGAGCCATCAGTAATTCCAGTCTTACTTCCTACACAAACTTACAAAGGTTTGTAACAAATTTGCATAATGTCAGCCTATGGTTTTCATTGGCTGCCCGCAAACGCTACTTTAGCACTGTAGCTGTAGCTGAGACCTGAAAGATTTTGGTTCATGTTGTCGGTGTCGAAAAGGCACTTTTTTCTATGCTGCAAAAGCAAATCCACTTTGCATGCACTTCCAAAAGATGAGGACTTGAGCTCAAATTGATACGGTAAAACCGACGTCATTGTTTCTGTTTGTATTACTGTGTACAAGTGCTGAGGAAGATCCAGAGCTGAAATTCAGATATGGTAATTGGCATTTCATTTACACACTCTGAAACCAATAGACCAAAAATAGACTGGGCCATCTGACCAATCAGAGCAGAGCAGACCAATTACAACAGATTGGGCCATCTGACCAATCAGAGCAGAGTAGACCAATCACAACAGATTGGGCCATCTGACCAATCTGAGCAGAGTAGACCAATCACAACAGATTGGGCCATCTGACCAATCAGAGCAGAGTAGGCACTCAGAAAGGAGGGGATTAGAAAAACAATATCCTTGATTGAATCAGTGCTGTGAAGAAAACAGGAGATGCTGCAGTGAATATGATGAGAAAATCAAAGTGTTTTTTGACCTTGGATGGATGTAAACCTATTGTAGGAGACCTCCAAAACAAAATGATGAACCTTTAAAATAGCATAATAGGGGCACTTTAATAACTACTAACTAACTAAATAAATATTACATATTTAAATAAATATTTGTTTCAGGCCCAACTTACTCTACCACTTCCCGTTGAGACATGTCCAAGTATCGGCTGCTGACCCATTGGATGTGGAACCAGTCTCTGTAGCCCTCGTTCCCACAGCACTGAAACTGGATCTGCAGCAGGTCCACTGTGCGCTTCAAGAAGCAGCGGCCTGGTGTGTCCGTGTCCTTGTAGTAACGCATAGCATCACGTAGCCCCAATGTTAGCGATTCCTCCAGCTGTCCGAGCATGCTGTAGCACATCAAGGCACCCACGAGCACGCTCAGAGTGAAGAAAAACGTACAAATGATGTACGGGAGCATCACCAACTTCCAACGTAAGAACTTGTTGGTGTCCACACAGTCATAGCAGATCTTTCCTCCCAAAAAGTTTATCGCACAGGCTATAAGTCCCACGGCTATTAGCATGTTTGGCACGGATTGGAGCTGACGCTCGACCATTAGATCCTGCCGCTTGTTGATTTCCACTTTCAAAAAGATGCCCAAGCTAAAGAGGATGATTCCTGTTACAATGGAAATCCAGTTCAGCACCCACAAAACCTGGGCAAGTTTGTCTCTCTTGGTTTTGGTGAATCTAACCGGCAGCACAGCCATTTTACAGTATGTGTGTGGGAACTGCTTCAAAATTTCAGAGAACCCTACACTTTATATAATTGATTTTGTGGAAGTCTAATAGTGTACAAAAATCAAATAGCTTAAGTGGTAATTTTAGTCATTGAGGTGTACAAGGTTCTTGAATGAATGGACTAATGCTTCTTAGCAATTAGCTTCTTAGGCTAACTTAGTGAGTGTCAATCAATGAAGGACCTTGAACTGCAATCGCCAAACAATATTCATGCAGCTCATTCATTTAAATTATGAGAAGAACAGGATATAAGTAAAAAAGGAACTTTAAGGGCAAATGGGCAAAACAAAGCCGTTTTATGTTTTGATTTGTCAAACTCCTTGGAGATGCCATGTGAGGTCCTTTAGAAACGTAGTGAAGCTGAAATTATTTCCATTTTTACAAATGTATGCCTGAGAGGCAAAAAAGAGAGAAAACATACTAAGCAACAGCTGAGACAATATCAAGACATTATTGCATAACTTTATAAGTCTGATAAAAATAGAAGATAATAATTTTGGATTAAATAAAACCCATGTTAATTTAGATTTTACCACATGAAGTATATTTTCAGTTTACATTTTGTGCAATAATTGTTTTCTACAGCACAGTTACCATGCAAATATTTTTAGCCATATAGTGTTTCAAAAAGCTAAGAATACTCCTGCCCTGAGTATCGAAAGCTCAAAATAGCAGGCGAAACAAAATAAGTTAACCTGAACGGACAAGCACGGGGCTTGTCCTCAGCCAGGAGTGGTGAGTAAGATGATCCCTGCACAAGGTAGTAATAAACAGCTTATTACTCACCCATCCATGTCTCTCCATCCCTCAATGGCATCCCGCCCTATTCCAAGTGCTTTCTCTCCATCAGATGTTTGCAGTTTTTGGTTAACAATCTAAATTCATTGTTTGCTAATGAAAACGAATGTGAGTGTGTGTGTTAGTGTCTGCCGCAGACTCGGCTGTGACCTCTCTCGTAATTCCTTCTAATCAGTAATCAGCCCAGTTGGATTTGACACACATTCCAGTCAGTGAGAGTTGTGCTGGTGGCGGAAGGTACTCTTCCAAAGGTACTCTTCTTCTAACACTCTTCTGTGTGTTAGAAAGTAAAAAGAGTTATTGAGCTACTAAAAGTCTTCAACTATGCTTGCAGGTAGTTTAATTGTTAAAGTACTTTTTTGTTAAATGACATTATTTAAATATATTATTTATTATATATTTATGGTAGTGCTGTCATATATATATATATATATATATATATATATATATATATATATAGACACCATTAAAAAAAAGGGATTAAATTTGCATCTTTTCCCAAAACACAGGCAATATATATGTATAAAGGCAAAAAATATATATATATATATATACATTCAAATATATATACATTCAAACCAAAAATTATAAATTATTCAGACACTAGATATAATTTTTTTTTATTTTTTACTAGTGGGTGCAGGACACTATAGTTCATCTATGTAAGTGAGGATAACAAAATAAAGTAAACTGTGACATATTATACCCAAAAATTATTCATACAGTGGACTACCAGTAATATATATATATATATATATATATATATATATGTATGTATATATATATATATATATATATATATATATATATATATATATATATATATATATATATATATAATATGCGTTTTTGTACACATATATATTGCCTGTGTTTTGGGAAAAGATGCAAATTTAATATATATATATATATAATGTGCACAAGATCCTTATTTATTCTTCTAAGAATGTAAATTATTACTAAATAATATTGCTAATATTGATAGATAAAAAATATTTTTTTTATTTAAAAAACACTTTTTTATATTAAAGAAAGGGACTTTCTTTGAAGAAAAATGAAGACAATTATTGTTAAAATAAACAACTGAAAACCCATTAAACAAATGAACAAAAAAAGAAACAAAACAAAGCAAAACATCAAAACAAAAAATCAAAACAACACAGCACAACACACATAAGAACAAGTCTTTTTATGGCTTATAATTTATTCTTTTATAAATTAAAATTCCCATTTAGAAAAGGAGCTCCTGACTCTGAGGGTGTTTGCTTTCTTGTATACAATGGGCATTGTTTGTATACATATGGCCGACTCTTGTTTTATGCATATTTGATGTAATACCACATGCACTGACAGCCAATGAAATCCAAAGGATTATTCAGGCCTAAAGGGGATTGAGTCAGAGCACATACAAACTAGTCAGCAGATCTGAATGCAGGACACTCATATGACTATTGGATACTGGATGAAAGGTGCTTTATCTGGTGAGTACTGTTACCACGATGTTTATGAGTATTGACCAAAGTATGGACAATGTATCACTTACTGTATAGATGATTAACTGTTCAAATACACAAGATTTTATACTGTTTATTTAGCATTTGAATATGCAGAAGTTAAAATAGCACAAAGGACTGTTTTATTAATATATTTTTTTCTCATTTCTATGAATATGGTTTAACCAAGGACTAACTTTCAAAGCCAAGATTGGGTAGTTGATATCTTTAAGGTTTCTGCGTGAAAACACTTGGAAGGATCTTTATGGAAAAACAGGATGATGCTAAATTCAGAGGTCTTGTGGAATAAAGCTTTAACAGACAACAATGTCAAAGGCCTCATTGGCTGCCTACGGGGCCTCTGTACTGAAGGTAAGACTTCATTGTCTTATATTGTATCTGTGCCTCACTCCAATATGGATCACATTAATGTGTAATGTAAATTGTTTGATGTGTTGTTTCCTATACAGAAGGTGAAGGGGATACGAGTGAATGTTTGGCCAGTTTTAACTGCTGGCTTCAGAGTTCAGCAGAACTGGCCAAGAAGGAGCTGTTAATGCTCTGTGAGTAGGTGAAATCTTATTAAACATTGAGGTTTACTGTTTTTGTTTATAGTGTTCGGATAAACCTCACTTGGCTCTCCTCTGGTTGTAGGTGTCAGTCGATGTAAAGGCTTGTGGATGTTTTTAGATGAAAACTCTATCGCTCTACTCCATAAACTGGTCCTCAAGTTGAAGAACCTACTTTCTCTGGTCCACCTGGCAAAGAAACAAAGGTCTAAACAAGGTCAGTTTGGAGTCGTATGGTCATATTTGGAGTCTCTGTTTAGTTTATTTGGCAAAGACACCAGTAAAATGTGCACCGTTCAAACATTTAGGGTCAGTAAGTCTCTTATGCTCACCAAAGTGTGGATACCAAAAAGATGCATTAATTGTAACAATATTCTGGGATCTTTTGCAATATTTAAAAAATGTTTGTACACAACAGTACAGTATGACACTTTGTTGGGATATGAAGTGCTCTAACAAACTAGTTTTCAATCTCTGTTCACGGTTGTCCCATGTGGGGTGTGTACACTAGGAAGCAAGGCTTCATGTGTATGGGGTTGTTGGAAACAAGACCATCATGCCATGAGGCAACACATCCTACTGGGCAGCCTGGTGCAGTGGTGGAGCATCACAGGACTTCTGCCCAAGTACCCAGGTGATACTCTGGATAGGGTACTTTGCTTGTTTAAAGTTTAAATAAACAAATGTCTTTATTGTCACTTTTGATCAATTTAATGCAGCCCTGCTGAATAAAAGTATTAATTTATTTAAAGTGCCCCTATTATGCTATCTTAAAGGTTCCTAATTATTGTCTCCAACAATAGGTTTACATGCAACCAAGGTCAACAAACACTTTCATATCTCGTAATATACACTGCAGCTTCACCTGTTTTCTCACAGTGTCTGAAACAGTTTGAAAAAATCTGGTCTCTCTAAACCCCTCCTTTCCGGGAGCTCACTCTGCTCTGATTGGTCAGATGGCTCAGTCTGTTGTGATTGGTCTACTGCTAACAACACATGTTGGAAACAAAATGCCTATTACCATATCTGAATTTCCATATCCTCAACCCTTGTACACAGTGATACGAACAGTAATGATGGCGTCAGTTTTACTGTATCAATTTGAGTCCAATTCCTTATCTTTTGAAAGTCCATGCAAAGTGGATTTGCGTTCGCAGCACAGAAAACAGCATCTTCTCGACACTGACGACATGAACCAAACTCTTCCAGGCCTCGGCTACAACTACAGTGTTTGAGGGCAGGTCAAAGTAGATGTAGTTTGTGGGCAGCCAATGAAGATCATAGGCTGTCATTATGCAAATGTGTTACAAACCTATGTAGGTTCATGTAAGAAGTAAGACTGGAATTACTGATGACTCGTTTCAGGCAGTTCAGAATCAGTACTTTCTTTTAGGAGACTATAAATACAAAGTTCTGTCATAAAACTCTAGATGGCACAGGCTGATAGGTCCTTTAACTCAACCTGCTCGTAATCGCATCATTATCTATAGGACACAGCTGATTGGTTCCTGCTGTATCAGTAGCCAATTAGCTTGTGTGCTCAACCTTCAAATACTTGAGTAGCATTTGCCTTAGCAGTGCAGTGCGCTTTCAGAAATCCTCCTCCTTCCCTAGCTCCACCTGTATAGAGCTGCTACGGGTAATTCATGTATGCTATATTGTACAGCAGCAGTATGTCTTACTTGCTCACAGCAGCATGTCGTGTATGTTTTGGCAGTAGTAAGTCCTGTACTTGCTCTGCAGCAGCAGCAACGTAGCAGATCTATTCCACCAAGACCAAACATATCAACATTGTCATACCCATTACCATGCCAAACACTCCGAGAGTTATCATAACAGAACTCCGTTTTGCACTTTGATATTTAAAACTTTTCAGACATTTTACATTCACAAACAGCCATATAACACACTTACATGAAAGGTAATATCTGAAAAAGCATAAATGGGGCACTTTAATTACATTACATTAAATTATATTTAATAGTTTTTTAGCTATTTCAGCCATTTTTATTTTTGTTTGCTTTGTCTTCTTTAGAAGCCCATGAGTTGAAGAGGATATCTCAGATGTGGTGTGAGATGGACCAGAAACACAGGAGAACATGTCTGGAGTTGAGGTAAAAGACAACTTTTCCAAATGGTTATTAAGCATTTAATAGTAATTAATTAATTACAAAAATTCTCATGCTCTGTCTCTCATTAGCAGTTATGCTGAGGATAAGTACCGGTGGAGTTCTCTTATTCAGGGTATGGTAGCTCATTTGGACAAACAACACGGGCCTATATGGGTTTCAGAAGACTGTGCCTACCAAACATACCCACCACCATCTCTAGAAGCTTTACTAAAGCTAGTGCTGTTGCCTAATATTGACATGGTGTCTGTCCAAGCCATTGTATCCTGCTTTATTGTAATATGTTGATGGTTTTGTTTACATGTTGAAATGTTATTTATTAATTAAAATTTCGGCTACCCATAATATAGGTTATATATGTTTGTATATCTTTTCCATTTCTTTTCAATTTTAACCTAACAGTCTACTAATACTCTAATGGGAAATACTGTATCTGACATGTAGGTGCATAGTCAACAGAAGGGGACCATCAAAATAAAGTGTAACCTATTATTTACAATTATTCATCTTCTCACTTTTGGTTGCTCTCTTGTAGTTAACTTTCTTTAACAAGGCTCCAGATAATGTACTTTGTCCTGGATGTGTCTAACTTCCTGCAATGTAAGGATGATCTCCTGCAGTCATTCTGCCATGTTTTCAGTATCCCATCTGCATTTTCCCAACAGATTGTTGGATTTTGGCTTCTAGATCACGGATTAGTAACAGTGAGATGCTTTTCAATACTATCATTCAGTGTTGTCAAAAATTGTCATATGGTATCATATGGGTCTGTTTGGCCATTGAGCTCTGAACATATGACACTTTTTATTCCCAGGATTCAATGGATGTCTTACTGAGCCCAAGAGCTTGTCCTCCAACACTGTCATGGCACCACTGTGCTGTTCTGAGGACCTTATTGAGGACAGGAGAGAATCAAGCAGCACTGAAGTATCTATACAGAATCACACCAGCCATGGAGAACATTCATGATATCAAACTCTGTGTGGATGTATTAATACAGAACAAGTAAACCACAATCATTCTTATTAATCTAAGTTCAAAATGGTCCTATATTGCAGAGAACATTATTTCACCAAGTCCATGTTCCTGGATCAACATCTTTGTTGATCCTGAAACGACATTCCAATCAACCAATCAGATTTGAAGTTTAAAGTTTATGTCAAGTTTAGGCTTACAACCAGGGTTAGGTGCTTCTACATCATTTCCCTCTGATTTTAGGGTTAAGTTATGGGTAGGTTTAGGTTTAGGGGAAGGGTTAGAGTTGTTCCAGGATCAACACAACACGCTGATCCAGTAACATGTCTTACTTGGCAAAATCACAGTGACCCCTATATTGCGTATACAGTTTTAATTATGGGTTATGATTATTTTTCAGATGTATCTCTGCAGCCTGGGCTCTGCTCAGAGGACTTCAAACTGAAGATGTTCATCTGTTCAAACACTTCATTCACGTCTGTGAGAATCGTGGGATTTGTAGTAATACACTGGCCACTCTATGCGAGGTGAGACGCTGTAATGATTTTCTCCCAGGGATATTTGGTAAACAAATGTGTTCTTTGACAGCCATCTAATTTTCATGGCAGGGTATGGCTCATCTCCATTTGACGGAAAGCCGAAATATGCAGTCCGATGAAGCACAAATACTGAATCAAGAAACAATAGGTCAACCTCCAGTAAGAACTGAACCAGGTAAACTATCCTAAATTATCCATCTTAAATATACTGTAGGATGCTAGATGAAAATATGTAGTCCTCATATTCTATGTAAATGATGTTTGACTGTGTGGGTGATATCAAGGACAAACTCCTCGTCCACTGTCTGCATGGCTGTACCAAAGGGATGACCCACTGACCCCAGGAGATTTTGTCAAGATACTAAGGCAGTCTATTTCTGAAATATACCCACTACCAAAGAAAAGAAGGTAAGAAACAAGCACTGTAAAAAAGTTCATTCATTTTGTTTCTTTTTTGCATGGGCTTTTTGAGTTTTAGGGGCTGTTCACATGACACCATTTTCAACTAAAAATGTAAAACTTTTCATGCATTTTGGCAGTTCGTTTACACGACAACAGCCTGAAAATGCAAACTTTTGAAAACGATTTGCAGAGTGCAAGTTTTTGAAAATTATACAGTTATTGTCTCTGTGTAAACTACAAAAATGTGAATTTGTGAAAATGGTGACATCATGCGGATGTGTATTACTGTTCAGTCTATAGGTGTGTAGTATTTTTTTACTAAGTGACATCGCCAACTACTGGCCTGGCAGCAGAACACACCATTTTTAGTCGTTTTCACGGATCTGTGTGAACGGGATCGTTTTGACAACGAAAAACTTTTTTTTTTTTTCAATTGAAATACATTGGACAAATCAATTGGATAAACACAGTAAATTAAGTTTAGTTGACAAAAAAAAAAACAGCTGAATTTTCAGCACTCATTCAAGACTACAGTCTTTAGTGTCACATGAACCTTCAGAAACATTTATTATTATCAATGCTGGAAACAGTTGTGCTGATTTTTATGGAAACTGTGATACTTTTTTCTGGATTCTTTGATGAAAAGAAAGTAAAAAAAAACCAAAAAAAAAAAAACCACATTTATTTAAAATATGTTTTTTTGTAACAATGTAGTCTTTACTGTTAGTTTTTTATGATCAGTTTAATGCATCATCCATGCTAAATGTATTAATTTCTTAAAAAATCGTTCTGATCCCAAACCGTTCAAGAGTACAGCAGTACCTGTCAATTTTAATAAATTAAAAAATGTAATTTATTCATCTAATGGCAAAGCTGAATTTAGAAATCTTACCTGAGCACCAAATCAGCATATTACAATGATTTCTGAAGGATCATGTGACTGTGAAGACTGGAGTAATGATGCTGAATACCTCAGGCCTTGTGTCATGTTGCTAATAGCACATCAGTGGACATTCGCCATGAGTTCGAGAAAGGAGCAGTTGAGGAAGAGTGTGTGGAAGACCTGCCTCTGCAGACAGAGGTGCACTCAAGGATACAACCACATTAATTTACAATCAGTTCTTCTATATATCCATAAACCTAGTCATAATTTTTCCATCCATCCATCCATACAGGAGGAGATGTATGATACATTGCCAGTGTTCTCCTCTCCCTCCACATCACCTGACAGCATGGAGTCTGTAGGCTTCTTTACATCTGCCTGCTCTTCACCATCAGCTCTCTGCTCTGAAGCCCCATCTGCACAGGAACCCATCGTCCTAAAGCAGAACTCTTCCACCATGCATGAAGATGAGGACAAAACTCCCGAAGACTTGATCCCTGATTGTCCTGATCTAACTCTCACACTAGAGGGCGCCACCGAGGCGCTATCCATCAACAGCCTGAGCAGGGAAAGCCTCGGTGAGGTTGTTGTCAGCTTAATCGAATTGTTTTACTTGAATGTTTCCATTATAATATAGTCAACTTTTTTTTTTTAATTTTTTTTTTTTTTTTTATAAAGTTATAGAAAAGATTTTAACTAGTGTGGTACCTGAAGACATCTCAAACTCAGCTACACATGCAGAGAGAAGGTGAGCCATCATTTATCTCACATCAAATCCTCTGAAAATCGAGTTTTTAGAGAACCATGGGTTTACGAACATCTTTCATGAAATGCTCGTCAGTGGCTTGATGGCACATGAAAGTGAACATTACAGTTGTTTTACATTACAGTTATGTAAAATGGTCATTAAATCATGATAGAAATTGAACATTAAAGTCAACATGAAATCAGAATCGACAGTTCTTATTTTTATGGACTATTTCAGTATTTATTATAGATGATTTATGCATGCACACATCATTTTTTAAAAAAAAAAATTCATATGACCTCGTAATGTTTATTTAAAATAGCGTATAATATTACGCTGCACCCACATTGGACCGGCGGTTTGGAAAATGGATGCATGGATGATTCAGCTGCGAGTGCATCTTTTGGCGAAATGCGGGAATTCATTCGTCATGACCGTTACAGTGCATTTTGGGTATTCTCTAGTCATTAAGTGTACATTGGTTGCATTATGGGATTGAATGAGTGCGCTCGATAACAAGTGGCTGTCCCCTCAAGTAGTGCTCTATTTAAAGCTATAGGGGGTGATTTCGGACACAGCTCATCTCTTCTCTTTTCTGATGACGTGTTGGGATGAGGGCGGGACAACCTGTCACTCACGTGAAATCACTGCAATAGAAAATTAAACGTTTTAAACATTCAGAGAACATTCAGAAATAACATTAAATAACTTAATGGAAATGTTAGCAGAACATTTTTGCTAGCTGGGCAATTCCCAATAGACAAAATCTAGTCTCTACATGTTCGAGGAAGCCATTTCTCTTGGATATATGTTACAATAGGGAAGAAAAGAATATTGTGACCGTTTCATGCTGACTTTAAATAATTTTGTTATTCTATTATGTTTATATTATTTCACACTGCTAGGATTGTCATTCAGATAATTTTGGGATGATTTTGTCAGTTGGATATGTCTTATAACTCAGTCAAGCAAAAGGCTTTACACATGTTACTATCAAATGATTCCTCATTGATGATGATATTTTATGTTATTTGCTGTTTTAGGCTCCTGAGCACACTTAACCTCCACCCTAACTGCTACAGTAATGAGGACAATCAGTCAGTGTGCTCAGTTCCTGAGATCCCGACGGAGAGTCATAACCTTTTATCACCCAATCATGGTGAGTCAATAACATTTATGACTGGTAGTTTTTTAATCAATTGAATTTTTCCTCACAATTAAGTGTCTAGTTAAAGGGGAAGACTCATCCCACAGGACAGATTGATCATGTCTGTAATATCTCAATTATTAATCTCACTACTAGACATCAGTAAGATTAAATGAAGAGCAAGTGGAGACTTTTGTTTAGGTTTCGAAGAAACTGAGATTTTCCTATTGAGAAAAAAAGACCCCAATAACCTCACATGTATGTCCTATAGAGTTTCACAGGAGATCATAACACACTTAGAGATCTGAATATGAATTTAATTAAAACTTTCAAGTCTAAATAATCTGAGCTATGTTGTACACTTTTATTTAGTTTTTATATTTAGTTATTTTGTTCTTCCATGCAAAAAATAGCTATTTTTTTGTTTTGATTTTTAGGTGAAAAATCTTAGACAAATTAAATATATTGATGCTTGATACTTCTGAAACATATACGGTAACTGAGCTACAGTATGAAAGAACAACCTTTAATCAATACAGTTGTTCTCTAGTATTGATTGTAAAGTGCCTCCGTGAGCATGTGGGATGACACTTATCATTCATTTTTCACAGAGAAGTTCATTTACCATAAAACTGTGGATAATGCCGTTAGCGTCAAGCCCAAGAATCTGACTGAGACCGAAGAGTGGTCACCAAGAGAGCCAAAAACAGAGTATGATCAACTACAGGATTCTGATAGTGTTGAGGCGTCAGGGACATCTAGCTTTCTGGAGCTAAAGCCCTTAGGGGTGAGTGAAATGTTAATGAATATATTGCAGCTTTTTGTTTAAAGTGTAAGTCAAACTCCCCATCTGCCCCCTTAAATGTAAAATACATGTATACATGTGTAAAATACATATATGTATTGATAGTATTCTTAAAATAATATTCAAAAAAATCTGACCATGTAATGTAGCATCAATTAATAAATACATTTGGATCAGGTTCATAAATATTTATTTATTTACAATTGCTTTCATGAAATGCTCTTATTTATTTATTTATTTATTTATTATTAAAATATTCTCAAATATGTTAATATTATAAAAAAAAAAAAATTCATTAAATCTGATCATGTATTGCAGCATCAATAAATGTGACATGGATCAGGTTCTTATTTTCATTCATTCATTCATGAACATTTATGAAATGTTTTATTTGATTTATGAAATGCTCTATTTTATTTATTCATTGAAAATATTCTTCAATGTGATATTATTAAAATATAAACAAATTTGACCATGTATTGCTGCATCAATAAATGTAATTTGGATCAAGTTCAGTACAAACATTTATTATTTTATTTTATTATTTATTATTTATTTTATTTATTTAGCCTATTTATTGTAAATAACAAAACAGATGGAAACACCAAAAATAGATTTTAATTAAAAAAAAAAAAAAAAAAAAAAAAAAAAATCTTATTTTGTTTATTTATAAGCTTGTTTAATAAGAACATCAGCTTTGGTAGTGTTTTTAAAATATTCTAAAACAAAATAGTATTCATAAAAATCTGGCCATGTATTGCAGCAGCAGCAATAAATGTGAAAAGACATTTATTTATTTATGTATTTATTTATTTATTAAAAATGAATATCAACTTTCATTAAAGGGTTAGTTCACTTAAAAATGAAAATAATGTAATTTATTACTCACCCTCATGCCGTTCCACACCCGTAAGACCTTCATTCATCTTCAGAACACAAATTAAGATATTTTTGTTGAAATCCGATGGCTCAGTGAGGCCTGTATAGCCAGCAATGACATTTCCTCTCTCAAGATCCATTAATTTACTGAAAACATACTTAAATCAGTTCATGTGAGTACACTGGTTCAAAATTAATATTATAAAGCGACGAGAATATTTTTGGTGCGCCAAAAAAACAAAATAATGACTTATATAGTGATGGCCGATTTCAAAACACTGCTTCATTAAGCTTCGGAGCGTTATGAATCAGCGTTATGAATCAGCGGTTCGGAGCGCCAAAGTCACGTGGTTTCAGCAGTTTGGCGGTTTGACACGCGATCCGAATCATGATTCGACACAAAAGATTCATAACGCTCCAAAGCTTAATGAAGCAGTGTTTTGAAATCGGCCATCACTATATAAGTCATTATTTTGTTTTTTTGGCGCACCAAAAATATTCTCGTTGTTTTATAATATTAATATTGAACCACTGTACTCACATGAACTGATTTAAATATGTTTTTAGTACATTAATGGATCTTGAGAGAGGAAATGTCATTACTGGCTATGCAGGCCTCACTGAGCCATCGGATTTCAACAAAAATATCTTAATTTGTGTTCTGAAGATGAACGAAGGTCTTACGGGTGTGGAACGGCATGAGGGTGAGTAATAAATTACATTATTTTCATTTTTGGGTGAACTAACCCTTTAAATGCTTTTATTTAGGCTATATATTTGTTTATTGCTGTTAAAACTGTAGATAACTAAACAGATTGATACACCAAAAATCGTTCTGCATCTGTTAACAAAGCTTTGACTGTTGGTGTTGTGTCAAGCGGGCGTTGTCTCTCTCGTGGTTGGAGAGATGCCATGAAGACTCCTGTTGTGACTCTGAGGATTCCATAGACCAGCCAGAAATCCTCACTTCCTGTGCCTTCACGGATACCATGCACGACCTCCTGGCTCATCTCCAACAGGCTGACTTCTTAGCAGAAGATCGAGAACCCTACCAGGCCTGTTCCTTAAGTGCCCTTAAATGCTCCATCATGGATATGGACCTCAGCCTCATTCATCTCACCCAACGATCCCATCAGCTCCAGAATCCTATTGGCTCCCACTCCAGCCTTGCCTGCACCCCACAGCTCAGTCTCTGTCAGCAGTCCAGACACAGGTCCTCCAGTGAGTCGAGGGTCTCCATCACAGAAGAAGCGGTGTGTTTCCGGACCACCTCAGAACGGGTGGGTCACTGTAAGCTGGGCAGCTGGTGGAAACAGGCGCTGGAAACTCGACGGGGTTCGACCGGGCTGCTTCCTGCCTTAGCGCAGGTTTCTCCTGTCACACGAGGTATAACAGGTACTGTGGCCAAAAAAGATCAAACCTTGTGATATTTAACTAAAACTAAAACCATGAAAAAATATTTTTAATTCCATTAAAAAAAAGTTTTAAATATTTATATTTATTTGTCAATTTGAAATTACTGTTACATAAAATAAAAGAATTAAAGGATTAGTTCACTTCAGAATGAAAATTTCCTGATAATTCACTCACCCCCATGTCATCCAAGATGTCTATGTCTTTCTTTCTTCAGTTGAAAAGAAATTAAGGTTTTTGAGGAAAACATTCCAGGATTTTTCTCCATATTGTGAACTTCAACAGGGACCAATGGGTTGAAGGTCCAAATTGCAGTTTCAGTGCAGCTTCAAAGGGCTCTACACGATCCCAGATGAGGAATAAGGGTCTTATCTAGCGAAACAATCTGTCATTTTCTGAAAGAAAAAAAAAAAAAAAAGTATATACTTTTTAACCACAAATGCTTGTCTTGCACAGCTCTGCGATGCGCCACACATTACGTAATCACGTTGGAAAGATCACGCATGATGTAGGCGGAAATACCGAGTAAGTGTTTACAAAGTGAACGTGCAAAGGCTAAGTCAAACACCCTTTACAAAAAAGGTAAAACAACGATGTCAGACGATTTTGAAGTTAGAGGAGAAAATGAGATGGAGGTTTTCGCCCTACCGCGGTACTTCCGCCTATGTCACGCGTGACCTTTCCAACGTGATTACGTAATGCATGGTGTATCGCAGAGCAGTGCAAGATGAGCATTTGTGGTTAAAAAGTATATACTTTTTTTTTTTTTTTTTAAGAAAATTATCGATAGTTTCGCTAGACAAGACCCTTATTCCTCGTCTGGGATCGTGTAGAGCCCTTTGAAGCTGCACTGAAATTTGGATCTTCAACCTGTTGTACCCCAGTGAAGTCCACTATATGGAGAAAAATCCTGGAATGTTTTCCTCAAAAACCTTAATTTCTTTTCGATTGAAGAAAGAAACACATAAATATCTTGGATGACATGGGGGTGAGTAAATTATCAGGAAATTTTAATTCTGAAGTGAACTAATCCTTTAAATTTAGTTTTAAATAAAAAAATATTTAATTTAAGAATTCTTTTGATTTTTTTGTAACTTTTGGCCCTCTAGCAGTTAAAAAAAAATGCATGTATTTTGTGGAAAAACATTGTTATGGTTATGCTTTGGCTCTGAGTGACTGTGGTTCTTTCTCTTAACTAATAAAAGAGAGAGAGAGATTATCTTACTGCTCATTAAACATTCACTACTAGGCTTAAGAGAGATAACCAGTTTATATGGAAAGGATCTCAAGCTGACTAGCTGAAGACAATTGAACTCTGTTAGAGAGCTACGTATGGCAATTTATTTGTTCAATAAAATACCTTACTCACTTGTTGAGTAATAAAATCGCCATCTCCGCGTTGCCTTTACAACATTTCAAATCCCTCAGTTCTCAAAAAGCCAAGCCAATGTTGATTCGTGTTTTATTACAAGCTCTGTCACGTTCTCTTTTTGGATATGAACTTTTCTCTATTTACGGATATGGCGAAACACGCATGGTTGAGTGACGTATGTACGCAATTTCCAGCGAAATCCATCCCGCTAGGTCTAAAATATAAACACTTATAACAGGCTTACCATAGTGAATCATTACATTAATCATTTACATTAATCATGGTAAGACAAAAACACATTTTGGAAGAAAGATTGATGTATTGACTCGTTTAAATTTTGTTAATTTTGAACAAAAAAGTTACATGGTGTACCTTTAAAT
Organism: Mylopharyngodon piceus; assembly: GCA_039654765.1. Taxonomy (NCBI): domain Eukaryota; kingdom Metazoa; phylum Chordata; class Actinopteri; order Cypriniformes; family Xenocyprididae; genus Mylopharyngodon; species Mylopharyngodon piceus. The sequence goes on from CM077449.1 coordinate 7,414,730, forward strand.
TGACAATTGATTCCTCCATTGTATTTTTTTACATGGTTACTCCTTGTTCTTGATATTCTCTGGGCCACTAATCTAATAACCAGTCTTCTTAGCCTCCTCTACAGAAAAGCGGGCATCTCCTGACCTGCGACGTCCCCCACCTCATGGGCTTGGAAGCTTCTTAGACTTTCCATCCAATCCACGAGTGGAAAAACGAGAGGTCAAACAGGTATGACTTGCTCATTTACCTCTGATTTGTATCAGATTCACAGAAACAGCCTAGAGTAGACTTGTGACCACATAGTGGCAGTATTGCGTCAGAAAAGTGAGCTGATTTTTGCATTGCAGCTGTGCATAGCATAATCATTTAATTTCAACATAATCACTTGATTACTAAAAGCCAGTCCTTGTAATTAGACTGCTAAAAATGGACACATGGAGGCTTTACATGTAAATTGTTGGTCTAAATTGGTTGCTGCTGTATAAAGAGTGAGAGTTGCTGAGAGTTTTACTAATCAGTCTCACAATCTCATCTCATATTATTTGCTTAATTGGTAATAATGTATAATTAATATACTATGCTGTATGGTTATTATGCAACTTGCTTTTTGGAATGTTTATTTCAGGCCCTGCAAAGTCGATATATTAATCTATCTAATTCATCCCCAATGGAGCTTTTTTTTATTCAGTATATGACTTATCAGTATTTCAGTTACTATACAATGATTCTATCATTAATCATGGCCAAGCAAAACCTTCATCTGATTTATTCATGGGCTGTGATGATTGTTCCTCTATAAACTGTTAACAGAATACATGGTTATGAAGGTTATGGCAAAAAATGTATCACCGTTTTTCTTTCAACTGGATTATTTCCTGTTGTGACAAATGAGAATGCCAAAAAAAAAAAAAACCTCCATCATGGACATTTAATCATGGCCTTTATCAGTTTTTTTTTTTTTTTTTTTTTTTTTTTCATCTGATTACTGCACTGATTAATGGCACCAGGATATTGGTATTCTCTCACCCCATCCACATACATTCATAGGAAATGTTGAGAAACACTGTTTATTTGAAATACAGCTACATTATTTTATTTTATTTTATTTTATTTTGTGCTTGCAGGCAGTGAAAGGTGAATTAACAGGTCGGAGGGGATCTTTTAAAGTGACCGTTAATCAGATGGATCACGGATCAACTTCACATCGAGGCCGTCGAGGAAAGACAAGTAAACGAATCAAACAAGCTTAAAAGAAAAAAAAAGTTGCATTTTGCATATGTAGGAGACAACGAGTGTTGTAACATCATCAGTGTAACCAATTAGAAATTAGCTATAGGGATGAAATCATTACCATGGACTAATATTTATTTTGTACGTAAGTATTATGTATTTGATTATCACAATAAATTCATGTAAAAAATTTAAACTGATGTCAAAAAGAAATGTTCTTGCATAACCACATCATCTTTAAAATGTTCAATTTTGAGATTCTATGCATTTTTAATGATGAATCTTCTATTCAATAAAATGAGAGAATGCTTTTTCAAGGCACAGTGTTTACACAATATTATGCAAAAGTATTTGGACACCAAAGAAACTCATGTTTATTGCTAATATTATTTGTAGACTGTAAAAAATTATATGATTAGTAAGTCAAGTCATGTTTTTACATTAACTCATCAAAATAATTTAAGCAATTTCAAAAAAAATTAATATAAGTTATACGAGATTTAACTCGATAAATGATTAATCGTGAATAATCACATCCAAAATAAAAGACTGTGTTTACATAATAAATGTGTGTGTACTGTATATATTTATTATGTATATATATAAATACACACACATACATGTATATATTTAAGAAATATTTACATGTGTATATATATATGTATTATATGAATTTATATTATATATAAATATAAATATTTTATAATATACATATAATATATTTTTGTTAAATATATACATGCATGTGTGTGTATTTGTATATACATAATAAATATACACATTTATTATGTAAACACAATCTTTTATTTTGGATGCAATTAATCGTTTGACAGCACTTTTTAAAATTTAAGTTGAAATGACTTGTACAACCAAGTTGATTATACTTAAAAATTTAGGTTAATTTTTTACAGTGTAAAAACATACAGTAATATAGTTTCTTGGTGTCCTGTCCATGTGATAACACAAGATTGTTTATGTTATGATGCACCTACTGTACAGGCTGTGACTGCTTTACAGAAGGCCTCTTTGTAACCAACCGTTTCAAATTTGCACTCATTGCTTCAATGGACTTTCTGGCACTGGCTGTTACTCAAAGGTAAATGGACCCACGTACTGTAATTTCCTCTGCTTGTTGCCGTTCTGCAAGAATGGTTTCTTGGCTGCTCTACGCCTCACAAAACCACTTGGGAGAAAACAGCTGAAGCGTGTACAGTATGTGTGCCGAGTGACTCTCAAATGCTGAGAAAGCAGCTCACTGGATTTCCTTCTGCACCTTAAGAAAGCTTTTCTGTTATGCAGTACATATTCCGTGATGTATTGTGGGTTTAGTTGGTTAACATCAAGCTGACACTCTCATGTACCTTTTAGGCAGTTCATTATTACCAAGTTACAAGTTTAAGAGCTTGACCAGAGTATATTTCTTAGAGTCTGCTGCTATTGAAATATACTTGAATTTATGAACATATTTATTTATTTATTTTTTACCTCAAATGGAACAGCAGGAAAGACCCATGTACAGTCATGGTCAGAATTATTGGCACTCTTGATAAATATGATCAACAATGGCTGTGAAAATAAATATGCATTGTTTATCCTTTTGATCTTTCATTCAAAAAATTTGCAAATATATAACCTTTCATTAAAGTCAAAGAATTGAAAGTGGAGGTAAAATCACATTATGAAATAAAAAAAGTTTTGTGTAATATTCTTGAAGCCTATGGAAGCTAGAAGTCAGTACTGTTAGTGAAATTCACATTTGTCATGTCAAAAAGATCATAGGTCTGTTCTGGTTCAAAACTGTGCATCGCCAAACTGAATTCTGTGGAGTTCATATAACTTGAATTTTGCTATGCTTTGTGAACTGGTTTTGTATTTTTATGTGCATTTTTGAATAATATGTGGCCCTGGACCACAAAATCAGTCATAAGTTGCATGGGTATATTTGTAGCAGTAGCCAACAATACATTGTATGGGTCAAAATTATCAATTTTTCTTTTATGCCAAAAATCATAAGGATATTAAGTAAAGATCATGTTCCATGAAGACATTTTTGTAAATTTCCTAACTTAAAAAATGTATTTTTGTGAGTGGATATGCATTGCTAAGGACTTCATTTGGACAACTTTAAAGGTGATTTTCTCAATATTTTTATTTTATTTATTTTTTTATTTTTTATTTTTTTTATTTTTTGCACCCTCAGATTCCAAATATTGTCCTATCCTAACAAACCATACATCAATGGAAAGCTTATTTATTCAGATTTCAGATGATGTATAAATCTCAGTTTCAAAAAATTGACCTTTATGACTGGTTTTGTGGTCCACAATGTCATGTAACCTAGTATATTTAATTAATATTTGAATTAATGTTTATTTTATTTTATTTTGGTTTTGTGTCTAGAAGATTGCAATAGTAAATAGTCATTAAAAGGCTTACTTTTTTTGACATAACCTTTCAGTGTTATTTAAAAAAAAATAGAATTTTGTTATTAAACACTACCGTAAAGCTGCTTATTCTTGAAACAATAAGTAGGCCTACTGTTAAAAGCCCTACACAAATAAAACTGACTTGGCTTAGTTAATGATTTGTTAATTTAATAATGAAGTGTATTACCCACTTTTTCAGCATTTTGTATCTATTGATTAGCCTTTCATAAAACTACGACTAATTACTGTTTTGTGGGGTTGTTTTTTTTTTCTTTCTTTCCAAAAAATGCCTTCAGCTGTGTTTCGCTGCTCTCCTCTGCTGCAGAGTTCGACTGCGCAGCTGCAGCGCGAGAGGTCGAGCCGCACTGACAACACAGCTCTGACAAAATGCCAATGGATAATTTCATATTTGCGCAATGCATCCTTTATTTTTTAGCCTTCGTCTTTGGCTTTATAGCGATAGTACCTCTGTCGGAAAACACGGAGGATTTTCGTGGGAAATGTCTGCTTTTTACGCGGGGTATGTGGCAGAACGAGAACATCACGGTGTCTAAGCAGCGCTTCATCATTGAGGAATGGGGACCACAGTCATCCTGCAGCTTCATCACCGCTGTCGGCATCGCGTCCCTCATCCTGTCCGCCGTACAAGCCTGGAGGCTGCTGCTCTTCATCTGCAAAGGCCACGATGAGTGAGTGATCGTTCATTTTATCGTAGTACTTGTGAATTTGATGTCGCACATATACCCTACCCGTGCCAGTGCGATGACTGGGATGCATGAATGCTGTTATGTCATATAGCAGCACAGAGAAGCTACTACTTTAGTTAAATATTGAATTATTTATATGGGAAAATTGTTCAATAACATAAACTGATACATCTGTGATTATGTAGTTTATTGCTATCTGATTTTAGTCTGACATGCCGATATCCTACTCTTTTAATAGTCTATATAACTAAATTACAGTACACTTAAAGGGGCTATATGTAGAATTCAGAAACCCTTGTTATTAGCGACACTGGTGGCCGTTATGTGAACTGCAGCCAGCAACTTATTGCTCGTGCTCGCACTTGTGTACACGTAAGGAAGAGACTGAACATGATTCAGTGCCTCTTTGTACTCACGCGAAGTTATTTTTCATTCTGTGCTTATAAGTAAAAGTACGGAGCCCCTGAAGGGACATTGTGGTGGGAAAAAATCTGAGATGGGAGGAAAAATAATAAGTCAGTGCGTTTGCGTTCTCTCGCGAATGTTTTGCCCATTTGTTTGCAAAACCTTTGCGTTCCCCTGAGAAACTTTGCGTTTGCTCGCAAAACCTTTTGAGCTCTTTGCGAGGCAACGCAAAGTTTCCATTCCCTGCTTTTTCCATTCCCGGTGTTGTGCTGAATTCTGTGGCCCACCAAATTATTTATTATGTAGGCCTACTCCTACTCCTAATCCCAATCCTAATTCTACACTTACTACACCGCCTACTAGGGTCACATAATTCGTTGGGTCACAGAATTTTTGCACTACAACTGCAAAAACGTTCTGAGTCCGGAACGTTCCGAGTTCACATAAAATTCAGTCTACATCATAGACAAGTTGGGAAGGTCACGTTTTTTAAGTTTCATTACAAGCTGTTTAAGCAATAAAAAATCGATTAATACATGAAAATTCTTGGATATAGCCCCTTTAATTCTCAGGTTAAATCACTATGAAAAGCAATATGAGCTGCTGTAATTATTTTAGCTTTTTTTTTTCATTAAAATAAAAATGGAATTTTTGAAACCACCATTCCTAAAAGGCTTATAAAACCTCAAATTGTAAATTATGTCATCATTAATATGTTCTAAACCCATATTATTTTGTTTCTTATGTTTGGCAGATGTTTGGCAGAATGTCCGAGCTGCTTTTTTTCCCATATAATGGAAAAGTACAAGTATATGGGGATTTATGGGAAAAGTACCATAGTTCATTCTTTTATGTGAGGAACAGGCCAAAATACACATCAAGATGCGTTGTGCCGATGGCGTCAAATATCATTTGTTCTTGCACGTCTCATGACTAATCTTGACTAGAGTTGCAAAATTCCGGGAATTTTCAAAGCTGGAAAGTTTCCATGGAAATTAACGGGAATAAACAGGGAATTTGCAAAATTGCAGGTTAGCCTATAACAGGGTACTTAAATGTAGTTGAAAAAAACATCTTACAGCATAATTTTGGTTAAAACAACCAGATTTTATGCAATTTCAGTTGATTTTTTACCCTGCACATTCCTCAATCACATTCACACAGCACACTACTTACTGCAGGGCTATTGAGGCCACACCTCCTGCATGCACTGTGCATTCCCCCAGTCCATAACATGCACATTTGATCAAAAATACAGAATTTCCAATTAATTCCCATAAAATCTCATAAATTCCCGTAAATTCCTGTTAAGTTTCCAAATTGGAATATTTCCAAAATTCCCCAGGTTAAGTTACCGTGGAAAGTTTCCTTAAATTTACCGGAAACTTTCCACCCGTTTGCAACCCTAATCGTGACAAATGAGCATGAATGAGATTTTCTGAGAAGTCTTTTCCACATATAAAGCTGTTTTTATATCTCCAGAACACTTGGAAGAGAAGTCATATGTGGTGCTTGTTTATCTTTTTGGAGATAAACAGTGTGAATCACTGTCCTTTGTCATTTTATGGAAAAGAGCAGCTCAACATTCTGCGAAATAACTTCTTTTGTGTTTCACAGAAGGAAAAAATAGTACATGTTTAGAATGGCAGGAGTGTGTAAACATTGACTTTTGTAAAATATCTCTCTTCTATTTATATAGCTCAATCTTCAACGCCTTCCTAAACCTGCTCATCAGCACATTCGTAGTGTTTGCTGTATTCCTGTCCAGCACAATAGTAAGTGTGGGTTTCAACCTATGGTGTGATGCCATCACAGAAGGAGGCAGTATGCCCAGCAGGTAAGCATGACGTTCAGGTATCCCGGTATGTAAAAGAACACTTAAACAATGTGAAATGGATGTTTTCAGACTGCCTTTATAGCTTGGAAAGAGCCACAATTAATTGTGTAGACCTTTTTTTCTCTGTCAAAGGAGGGTTTAGTGACATTGAAATTAGCCAGGGGCTTTTTGGCTCAGTTCACTTCAGTGACTGTTAAAGTTCAGTCACGTTTCAGTGTCCATAAACTGCTACAGTATTTGAAAATAAACCCCATGTTTGTCTAACAAGCAGCTTTGTTCTTGAAGTTTTTATGAACAGCATCCTCTCAATAAATGTTGATTCTTCAAGAGTCTGTGAATCATTCCTAACAATGACTACTTTTCATTTCTAGCTGTGAGGATCTCCAGGACACAGATCTTGAACTAGGGTTGGACAACTCAGCTTTTTATGACCAGTTTGCCATAGCACAGGTTGGTTAAGAATACAAACTGTGTATAATGACTACATGAGTGCTTTATATCAGCAGGGTTCATTATGTTGGCTTAGGGGGATAGTTCATCTAAAACATTTACTATTGATCACTTGTTCTTCTGCAGAGCCCAAAAGAAGATATTTTGCAAAACTTGAGATATACTGAGATATTTCTCAAAATATCCTTTTTTATGTTTCACAGAAGAAATAAAATCATACAGATTTAGAATGAAATGAGAGTGAGTAAATTGTGACAAAATGTTCATTTTTGTGGGTGAACTATCCATTTAACAAACTTCAGTAGTATACACTTAGATATCTGCAAACACTAGAAAACAGACTAAACCACTCCAACAGAGTGATGCAGTGATGACATATTATTACAGGCCAGTCCGTTTATTTATTTATTTTTTGCATCACCCTGGTTCCCTCGACAAATACCAAATAGGATTTTTCGATTGGCTTTTGGATTATTGTAGAAATCCAAAACTCTGTGACTTATAAAAGTTTGTGATTCTTACAAATTTTGTTAATCATGATAATCTTCACAAAAGGACACAGCTTTTATGAATTTTTAAGCCTAAATGCAATTGCCAGAAGTAAAAAGCTAAATGTAGTCTATAAACAAACTACCCCACGGTTTCAACTTCACCATCAGCTCTTTCAGACATTATTTAAAAAACATTTTCCCTGAAAGTTTGAGTTAGAATAGTACGATTATAAACACAATGAGACTCCAAAAGCAGACTAATGATGAGTTTATCTGTTCGGCGTGATGGCGATGTTTAATTTCACTGACAACTTCTGTAGTCCCATTTAGCCACTTGTTATCAACTGCCTTTTAAAGACAAGTAAAAGCTTTTTTTAAAAAAAATCACAATTTCATGTCTTAGAATAAAACATGAAAATATGTTAACCTCAGGTATTTAACCAAAATCCCATTCAAAAAACCCCGACTTCAGGACGATGGAACCGGAAGTGCTAAAATGTTAACCTGTTTTCATGTTTTGGCCTGCAAAATTACATCATCCCTACAGCACTCTATTGACCTTTAAACTGTTGTAGACTTCCAGATAAGGCAAAGTTTGTCTTGATAAATTTAGCTTTTCACACTGCCAATTTTGATCATGAATATAACAGTCAGGCCTCCTCTGCTTCCTCTAGTTTGGATTGTGGGCGGCCTGGCTGACTTGGCTGGGTATCACGGTCATGGCCTTTCTGAAGGTCTACCATAACTACCGTCAAGAGGATCTGGTCGACAGCTTGATCCACGAGAAAGAGTTCCTACTCGGACGCTCGTCACGCCGCTGCTCTGATGTGGTAGATGAGAAAAGTGGCATGATATGATCCACTCAACATTTTGCAACGCAACGATTATAGAAATTTTCCATTGACATACTGTCAAGTAAAATGTATTCATAAGCTTCTAAATTTGGCTCATTAGTTGGTGTTTCTCAACTTTTGATTGACCTCAGTTGAGCTTAACTGAGCCAAATGCTTCTGAATAACATTTTATTCGACATTCTACGATGACTGAGAATAGACATTCATGTGCCCTCTGGACTGGAGTCACAGATCACTTACCCACAACATTTGTTGATGTTGAGCTTAAAACACAAGACAAAATTAACAGTGAACATGAATAACGTAAAAGGATAATTTGCTCAAAAATGAAAAATCAGTTACTCCCCGTCATGTTGTTCCAAATCCATAAGATATTTTTAATGAAACCTGTCCCTCCAGTGAAAGTCCATTCCACAAGTACTTTTAAGCTTCAAAAAGTTCATGACAACATTGTAAAAAATAATCCATATGAATCAAGTGAATCCAAGTCTTTTGAAGAGACATAATCGCTTTATATGATGAACAGATTTAATTTAGGCTTTTATTCACATATAAACATTGATCAACGCACATTCATAGAGCACATCAAAAATGGTAAACGTAAGCTCAAATATGAGAACCAATGAAACTGCGCGTTCTCGCATTTGAGATTCTGTTTACCATATTTGATGTGATCTATTATTTGTGCATTGGTCAAAAGCCTAAATTAAATCTATTAATCATACAAAGCAATCATGTCTTGGATTAAATGGCTCAATTACTTTTATGATGTCTTTATGAACTTTTTGAAGTTTTTTGGCATGGATTTTCAATGGAGTTCAATGGAAATCTCTTCATTTGTGTTTCAACATGAACAAAAGTGTTATGGATTTGGAATGACAGGGTGCGTAAATGATGACAGAATTTTCATTTTTTGGAGGAACTATCACTTTAAGGAAGTGTGCTTAAATCCTGTGTGACATACAATCAAAGTTTTATTGACAATTGTTTTTACTCAGACAAATGCTTTCCTTCTAAAGCCTATTTAAAGCAGTTCTAGATATGAGCAACAACTTCCAGTCAGTCTCTAGTCCATCAGTAGTATACATTAGCTGAGGAGTTGGATTTAGTACATTGTATCTCAGGCAATACTAGATTTAACACTATTTGAAGTGTGTGTGATCCATTTCTGGTTTTCTTTACTTGAAGGTCATTCCCTTCCAGTACTGCCTCTATGTGTAAGACATATATAATCATGTATATGACTGTATTAGTATCTTTCCTATGTAAAGGGATTTAAAACATGCTTGCATGTACATATATGTTATAAAAAATAAACAGGCAGACGACAAGGAAGGCTCTATAAAGATATTATAGTGACTAATCTGTCTTCAGAATATGACGTCACACTCTGATGAAATATGAGATTTGGAGGGATAATTTAATGATTTGCTTCATACAGTTTACTTGCTTTCCTAGAATCTACTAAGTCCTAAGTTTATGCCATTACACTCCATTATAGTTCACTACGTTTTGAAGTATTGCTGCGCATGCTGGAATAAATTTTGATGTATGCCTTTCATTTTTAGTTTAAGCATCTTGCAAATAGGATTATATTTTAGTTTTGCAAGTTAATGGTGTGTGAGCATGAGTCGTGATTCACTGTAACTCTGTAACACACTCAGGCCCGCAGACATTGTTTTGTGCATCATTTTATTTATTGTGTCATAGTGTGAACACATCTCTTCATCATTATAAGCCTATATTTGTTTTAGGGCTTTTATTTAATAAAAGCAGTAATAGCAGTATAAACAGCAATGATGATGGAAATACAAAGCAATTGGTGATTTTTTTTCTGATCATGATCAAAATAAAAATCAGTCTTTAAACTAGCGACCATGTAAAGCTCTTTTTGGTTTTGAATATTACAATTTTTGAAACAAAGGAAAGATTAAAAAAAAAGCAGTGAATACAGGGTCAAAAAGCACCTCTATTGAAATATGCATTACAGAAAGAGCACGTACTGGACCTGGGGCGATTTTATTGCTTCAGCGATTGACTGGCCCAACATTACAAAATATTTTGTTGATTTCCCTTTTGTCTTGTGAATTCCCCTCAAACAGGTACATTAAAGGGATAGTTCACCCAAAAATGAAAATTCTATCATTTGCTCACCCTCAAGTTTTTCCAAACCTTTATGAGTTTCTTTCTTCTGTTGAACACAAAAGAAGATATTTTAAAGAATACTGGTATTCAATAAGTTGACGGTAGCCATTGACTTCTATAGTAGGAAAAAAAAATCTATGGAAGTGAATGGCTACTGTCAACTGTTTGGTTACCAACATTCTTTAAAATATTTTATTTTGTGTTCAGCAGAAGAAAGAAACTCATACAGGTTTGGATGACAGTAAATGATGACAAAATTTTCATTTTCGGGTGAACCATCACTTTAAGCAAGTGTGCTAATTAACTGTTGCATAAATGTATTAATTAGACATATAGTGCACATATAAATAGCAAATACATAATGTAAATGACCCCCATATGATAAAACATTTGTTTTATTTCTGACATTTCAGGCGCTTCTATCCAAGTAACTCACAGTGATTTGATGCAGGTCACAGATTTGTTGCACCTTTAACTGGTTTCTCTTTATCACTTGCAGTGATGAATTTAATCCAATTGTATTTTCAAGCAATATGATTTAAAAAAAAAAAAAAAAAAAAAATCAAATTTTTGGGATTGGCAAGCTTTTTTAATGTTTTCGAAAGAAAGCTCTTATATGCACCAAAGATGCATTTATTTGATCAAAAATACAGTAAAAACAATAATATTATGAATAATTATTACAAATAATATTACAATTTAATACAGCTGTTTTCTATTTTAATAGATTTTAAAATGTAATTTATTTCTGTGATGACAAATCTGAATTTTTAGCATCATTATTCCAGACTTTAGTGTCACATGATCCTTCAGAAATCATTCTAATATGGTGATTTGGTGCTTATGTATCATTTCTTATTATCAAACAGTTGTGCTGCTTAATATTTCTGTGGAAACCATCTTTAGTGTCACTTTTGATCAATTTGATGCATCCATTGTGAAAAAAAGTATTAAAAAAATCTTACTGACCCCAAACTATAGTGTGTTTGTGTGTCACACAATGTAAGCGACTGTCATTCTGCCTAATATCTCCTTATTTACTCTAGCAATACATGCCAACTTGTGTGCTAATGGAGAAAATATTAAGTATGAAAGCTTATTTTTGACACTAAAACCCAAAGACTTATGTAATTTGATATTTGATATTTCTTTATAGCTGTGGCTATAAAGAAATATTAAAAGACTAAAAGTGTAAAACTTAAGTGGAATAGTAAAAAAAAAAAAAAGATAGAAAAAGATAATTCTTATACAAAACAGTAAAACAAATCAATGGCCCATTATTAGGCTTAGGCCAAGACGCTGGTACAGGTTCATGTAAAATATAAACTGAAATAAAGCATTCAACTATCTAAAATGGCATTCTTTCATTTGCCAGTTAAATCTGGCAGTGCATGAGACAAAATATGGCCAACTCATCCTTGAACAGTCTTGTATCTCTTTTCGGAGAGAATCTGTGGCAGATGGAAACATTTGTGCTTAACAGCTTTGCCCTTTGTTTCAACTCATAAAGTAGATAAATACTAAAGGTGTCGTCATTGTGCCAGTTCTTCTCTTTTCACATGTACATTGAAATATATTCTTTAACAATGATTAGTGTCATTCTGTTTATACATGTTGATAAATGCATAAAATGCATATTTGTACTCTAAACCTATTTGATTATTAGTAAAATAAATAGCATTGTCTTGCATTCCACAGACACATTCAACCACATTATGTACAGCAAGTGCATTAAAAATAAAAGAATTAAATAAATGAAATATTTTCTGACATTAAAAAGCTGTGATACATTGATTCATAGAGAATACAGTGTGCACATTCTGTAGAGCCCGACTGATTTTGGGTCTAATGGCATAAGAGAAAAGCAAACGTTTTTTAAAAAAATAATCTAGAAATGTACTCTTTGTATTCATGTTGGATTCATATGGTTTGGAAACTTTTGTAACATTTTCAAGAAAAGTTTATATTGACCGACATTAAAATGATCATGTGTAACCATCAAGTAAAAAATAATTACACATTTTCCTTATATGAGTGTACAACATTTTAATCCTCACTTCCAAAAAAAAAATAATAATAATAATAATAATAATTTCAATACATTGTTCTTTTTTCTTTTCTTTTTTTAAATTCAAATGAAGTATTTATTCATTAAGGTTTTGGGGAGTTGTGCTACATTGACATTTTATAAACTGAACTAAAAACAAAAGGTGTGTATCAATAACGTCATTGATCTAATATTTAATTAAAATAAAATAATCAAAATATTAAGATGTTTTTGAAGCTGGCATGAAAATAAATCCATTCTTGAATAGGTATTCTTGAATAGAGCACAATTCAATCCTGTCTTTGTGTAATACAAGAAATTAAGTGCAACAAGTTCCTAAATTCACTCTTTGAATCAGAAAGCCCTTATTGATATTTATATTTTATGACAAAATAGTGAGGTAAGAAGCAAAGAACTAGCAGGAATTGATCCAGCCATGCATTTAAACATTCTATAAGTACATGCGATATGCGTGTTTATAAGTGTTATCGGCATTAACCTTAAACGCATACCTCGGGTCTTTAGTGACCCGGGACGTCATTCACTACCCTACCCCTCATTCGTTTTTTAAAGTTAGACATCAATCTTCTTAGTGTTCCTCAATATATTAATTATAAACAACATAAGAAAAGAAAAAATTAATTAATTTTTTGTAAAAAGTGTATAGGGTCGCTAGTGACCTGAGGTACGTAATAGTGTACTTTTTTTTTTTTCTGCACAACAATAATTGAATCTCTGATTACTCAATAAGTGCAATTCATCTTTATTCCTCAAGGTAGCAATGTTTGATATGTAACAAAAGAATATACAAGTATCATCAGCAAAGCTTGAAATGGCTCAGCGATTTTCTGTAGAGCAAGTAATGTACGCAATCAAATATTAGTCTCACTTGATAGTGAAAGAAACTGTCAGTAATCAAAATACTGATTTTGTAGATGTTGAAACCGATAGTTTTGAGAATATGGTCGTGAATATGAAACAGATGCTGAATGTACTGGGGAAATGAGCTCTGACGATGACAGTGATGATGATAAAAAGCATCTACTCAAATTAAACCCTTCCAAGTTCCAAAAGGTAACGAAATATGCTTTATTTTATTTATTCTGTAATTGTTATCAACATATCGGGAGAGTTTTATGCTATTGCGCAAGTTAGACATCCATCCATGTAAGATATAGTTTCGGGTCTCTAAAGACCCGAATATGTAATAAAGATTGCCGAAATATTCATGCATTTAAGGTTTAAAATGTAACTATTTGTGACAATGAACATGGCATTATGCATGTACTCACTGTTACATGTTGCTCTTTTCAATATTGCTTATTAAATACAGGTATTCAGTATATCTCGCATGATAATACTGACCTACCAATATATCAGTCGGGCTCTAGCTGTGATAGACAGAATTCATTCATTCATGTTCTGTTTTGACAGTCCTGTATATTGATAAAGGTTTAATTACTATTGCTGCACAAGTATTACTTGGAAAAGGACCAACAGATGCTTTAAAACATATCGCTCAGAACCGCTATACAAGGACAAATAGCTACATATACAGATTTCAGATTATATACGACTCAGTATAATGAGGTTGTGGCAATAGATATGCCATCATAAAGGGCAAAAAGCACACCATCACTTAATGGTGTGGAAAAGCACATGGCCTTTAATCGACTACAAAATAAAATAGGCGGATGTTGAACATCCTCAAAGACTTTGACTGGTGACCAGTCTGATTATAACAGTGAAAATAAAGCAAGAAAAAAACAAAGACCCTTATCTTGTATTTCCTCCACAGTCCTTTAAAATCATCCTGACCTTTCGTGGGTTTTTTTTTTCTGCTTGTTGCTGCCCTCTGTGGTCAGTTATGGTCATTGCATGGTCAGCCAGATCCAGCAGGCCCAAACAATCTGTTTGAATTGAAGCAGGTATACAGCTAGTGCCGTCTGCAGCTCCTCACAGGCACGCTGGGGTCTTCGGCGGTCCGTGCAGTACAATGCTAGACCCAGCGCAGACAGCAGCAGGAACAGGCAGGTGAGCAAGGCCAGGTGCAAATGGCTCTGGGGGGTGTCGTACACTGGAGCACAAAAATCCAAAAAGATTTGGGTTGAAATGCTAAATCTGTTAGGCTATGCAACTGCGTAAAACAGTAATTCTTTAAAGGTGCTGTAAGCATTTTAGCTAGTTAGCTGTTAGCTTGTCTTAGAGGCTATTTTGCTAACACTGACAACACTGAAATGACGTGCTGCTTCTTTCCTGCTTCATCTCTGATTCGTAAATACAAGTTGTCCAGATTAGACGTGAACAACCTCTCAAGTTGTATTTACGACTGAGAAAGTGAGATCATTTTGATTCCTGAATTTCCTAGTTGGGCGGGTCATAAACTTTAAACATGGCGGAGGAGAGAACTATTGCTGTACTGACTGTTAAGTTTTATTCGTTTTCCCACAAAATCTACATTCCTTTCTCTTGCAGTTACAGTAAGTGATCAGCCACAACATTAAAATCAGTGATAGGTGAAGTGAATAACACTGATGAGATGGCAGCAGGATGCACTATGGGAGGCAGACCGACAGAGGCAGTGTTATGTTCTGAACAATGTTCTGCTGGGAAACCTTGGGTCCTGGCATTCACGTGGATGTTACTTTGACACATACCATCTACCTAAATATTACTGAAGACCAGGTGTTCCCAACAGTGTTCCCTGATGGCATTGGCCTCTTTCAGCAGGATTATACACCCCGCCAATGTAACTGAGGCCAGCAAGTGAGAGCTGTGCAGATAAACCTCACTCCCCTCAAGAAGCGCAGTAGCGACTGATGCTAGAGACTGCCGTCTTTAGCGTCCTTGTTAGCACGCCTGCCTTCCATGCCGGAGACACCGGTTCGAATCCAACTCAGAGTGGGTCGAGTAGGAATGGTTACACCACATTGAAAATATTGTTCAGGAATGGTTTGAGGAACATGATAAATAGTTCAAGGTGTTGCCTTGGCCTCCAAATTCCCCAGATCGCAATACAATTGAGCATCTATGGGATCCATGGAGGCCCCATCTTGCAACTTGTAGGATTTAAAGGATCTGCTGCTAATGTCTTGGTGCCAGATAACAGGACATGTTCAGAGCTGTTTTGGCAGCATGAAGGGGACCTATACAATATTAGGCAGGTGTTTTTAATGTTGTGGCTGATCAGTGTATATTTACATATATAAATAGCCATTTGATTCTTATTGTATTTTTATACTGTGAAAACAACTTTTATTTGACTGCAATTCCAGAATTTTCAGCAAGCTGACTATCTACACGAATGTATAACGCAGGTAATGTTTATATGGTTGTCTACTGATGGGGCGCACATTTTATACAAAATATGCTGGATATTGACAAAATAGCTTCATTACATTTTGGCTTTAATAAGATTTCCCCAAGAAATAGGCAAGAATGAACCTAGTGTCCTCCATGATTAATACAGGGCTCGACAATAAGGACTGCCCGATGGCCCGGGGCCAGTGTGAACGACGCTCGGGACAGTTGACGGAACTGTCACTTGCCCGATCAGGCCAGTGTTGTAGGGTGTGCGATATTTATCGTCTATGATATCGTAATTGTTGATTTAACGATCTGAAATGATCAAGTATGTCCCTCACTTTACAAAAACCAAACAAAAACACTCCCTTTGAGTGCACGCATACACTACGTGACGTAGTCTAGTAGGTTATGCGTGTGCATATTTAGAGTGTACGCTTTCACTGCGTGATTTAGTCTATTAAAATGCATTTAGAATGCCCCAGAATTAAAGATAAGGGGCAAAAATGCCCCTGTATGTCTTTTATATTTATATCATTTAATATATAGTAGTCAACATTTGAAGTGGATCAAAAAAGTTCATCAAAGCTGTCCTAAGAACTAAGTTGTCCTAAGAGGAAGGTTTTAGGACAACTTTGATGAAAGGTTTTGATCCACTTCAAATGTTGACTAGTGTAGTTAACCAATATTACACAGAGCGCCGTTTTTCTCCAAATATCAGCATGATTTCAAATGTGATATTGATTTTATACAACGTATAATTTAATGAACAAGAACTTAATATCAAGTGACTTACATTTTAGACATCAAATCGCCTTTTTCACTCTATTTCGCCAACAAAAATAGTTCGAAACAAAGTCCACAGCATTGTTTTGTGTCTCTGAGCAACACTTCCTGAATGAATCAGCCGTTTGAATGAATCGGTTGAATCTCAATAACTCGCTCATTAAAAGTGATTCGCTGCCACCTATTGGCGGGTTTAATTTCATATTTAAAGTGTCTTCATTTTTTAAATAATTTCAAATAACAGTATTTAACGTTTTTGAATTTTTTTTAAACATTGCAAAACATTATTTATGCATCTGTAACTGTTCTTGACTGATTAACTTTAATAATGTTTAATCTATAGTTATATAGTTATACATTAGATTACAATTTCTGTACCTGGAAATCTTGTTTAAACCTACATGAAAAACTTGAAAAGCACTGTTTATTTAATTTATATGTTTGTTCTGTTGTATTTATTTGTGCTATTACTCATAATTTGATTATTTGTTACTATTTTATTACTTACTGTTTATTTGTCTAACAAAATTTAAAATTTAAGTGAGTTAATCTAGTAGCTTTTGGTGTCATAACCCTATTTATTAAGGTTAAATGTAACAAAGACAACGAAAACAATAACTAGGCTTATTTTATAGGCCCATTTTCTTTTCTTTTACTTTATTAATTTTTTGTTGTGGGGCCAGTGAAAATTTTGGTGGGGCAAGTAAAAATTTGAACCACTGGCCTGACTGGGCCAGTAGAAAAAATCCTTAGCGTTGAGCCCTGTTAGTAACTCGTAATTATGATTTCAGAAGTGGGAAGTAGGAAATTTCTGAAAGCATGTGGGCAGCATTATTCACTGGCTAAATCCGGGGGAATTCCACAACACAGTTAACAGCACTCTTAACCAAAAATAATTAAAAAAGGGGACTTTCTTTGGGTTTTACATGCATGGTATACATACCTCAATGTCACATTTATATAGACAAAGGCAAACAAATTGTAGCACAGTTCATGTAAATTCTTAAAACCACAACAAAGAGATACTTATAAATTTTCAGGCTGTTCTGAGTCCCAGATTGCATGCAAGAAAATGTCATGCATATTTTCATGCATTTTTGAGATCTACCACACTGTTTAACACTTTTCTTATCTATTTCCTTACCTCCTAAACAGTCATAGTACGGAATGTCTGGAAAGCCAACATAAAAATTAATAATGATGTTTAGGTCTGAGTTCAAGTTAGTCAAGGTCTTTGTAAAGCTCATAAACATTCACATAACTAAAGGTGTGGTCACATTTACCGTTCTGCGAATTTTGGTGGGCGAATTCCAGTCATTTCAATAGTAATTTGAAATTTGCTGCATTGGCCAACAGAAAGCTGCTTATTTCTGTGTGAGCTCTGCTTCATACATTGCTACACTATTGACAATGGACATTTGCTTGTGAAATTTTGGTAATATGACCGCACCTTTATTCTCTAGAGCAGGGGTATCCAAACTCGGTCCTAGAGGGCCACTGTCCTGCTGAGTTTACCTCCAACTTCCAACCTCCAACCTCAACACACCTTCCTAGAAGTTTCTAGTATGCCTAGTAAGACCTTGATTAGCTGGCTCCGGTGTGTTTAATTGGGGTTGGAGCTAAACTTTGCAGGGAAGCGGCCCTCAAGGAGTAGGATTGGACACCCCTGCTACTTGCTGATTTCTGACTTGTGATGCAGCCTGATTCAAAACGTGTTCGTTTGTAGGCCCCCTACGCCTGGTTTCTCCCAAGGTTTTTTTCTCCATTCTGTCACCTGATGGAGTTTGGGTTCCTTGCCGCTGTTGCCTCTGGCTTGCTTAGTCGGGGACACTTAATATTATTCAATAATATCATTTATTTGACTGCACTGACACTATTGGATGAGAACTGAACTGAGCTGGACGATGACATCACTGTTTTCTGCAGAACTGCTTTATAGATTAAATGAACTAATTGAATAACTGATGATCTTTACAACAGAACTGAATCAACACTGAACTGACTTCAACTGAACAATGACACTATTTTCTTTTAGAGCTGCTTTATAGCCAAAATGAACTGTTTGCATCACTGAATCATTTTCCTATCACTGTAAAGCTGCTTTGAAACAATCTGTATTGTATAAAGTGCTATATAAATAAAGGTGACTTGACTTGATTTGACTCTAGAGTATGGAGACAGGAAGCACAACCTTCATTTATATTTTGGAATAAGGCCTTTCGACAAGACGAGCTCTTGAGAGAAAGACAAACTGCACTGAAGCATCTAAACAGAACTGCACAGGCTCCCTGAATTACCTTCCTTAAATTCCTTAAATTAAATTCTTTGTTTCATTAACATAACAGTCTTGTTGGCACAGATTGCACACTGCCTAATTTGCATGTAAATTACAAAGTAAATCACTTGGGCATGTTTGTGCATCCCTTCTTTTCTTTTTTCCAGAATGAGGGGATTCATTTACCTCAGCTCTCAGTAAGACAAATCTTTTACAGCCTACTTCAACATGTTTAATTTACTTTACTATTTTTAAGTGCCAGCACATTAAAGTACAGTTCAAAGAGACTCTGGAGATTTTAGGGACTGCTAGAGCGGGTTTGTTTGAACTCTCTCACCATGAACAGTGATCTCCGGCTCTCTGAAGCGAACCCGCCTCTCGTTTTTTCGCCTGCGAGATGAGTCTGACTCAACATTGCTCACGTTGGACCTTTTCAGGATAGAGGTGGGCAGTTTTTCATTTATGACCTGAAATCAGAAAAGACAAAACAATTGACTTCCAGAATGTTTCATAGACACAACATGAAGTCATTTGAATGCGGCAGTAGATTCCTAACTTTAGCTCTTGATTCCTACCTTTTGACATTAACACACATACCATGTGACAAGATTGTATGCAGTATGACATGTCGACATTTTAACAGCAAAAAGTAGTAAAATGTGATTGACACAAGAAAGGATGTTGGTCAAAAAACATTATATTTGAGTAAATCACATTAAGCTGAGATGTGTGTATAGTTGGGTATTGTTTGAATTTTAGCGATTAAACACTAACACTGCATAGTTTTCTTTTTATACATACAGTATATATTAACCCTTATTAAGGGTTAACACTAATTAAGTTACAAAAGTTATTTAGTCAGGATTAGTAAGTGTTCTTTTTTTCTTTGATTAAGATTAATGACACAGACAACAGCCGGAATTTGGCTGCTGTCACTTTAAGACCTATGTACGGATCCAGTATACTGTTACACGTGTTTTCTTTCTCAACTGTTTACGTTAACTTAAAGGTGCAGTGTGTAAATTTTAGCGGCATCTAGCGGTAAGGTTGCGAATTGCAATACAGAGAAGCTACGGTGGCCAACACAGGACAAATATGTCGTCGTCTGAGACAGCAGAGAGTAGCCAGTCAAGCAAACACACTCTGTAGAGCAGCTTGTCCGTTTAGGGCTACTGTAGAAAAATGCCGGCGCAAAATGGCGTTCCCTTGATTTATACAATCTTGTGTGCGCTTTACTAATTCATTCCCTCGATTTACTAAATCGTGCGCACGATTTACTATTTCATTACCTCAATTTACTAAATCATGCGCTTGATTTATAAATCGAAGGAACGACTTAGTAAAGCGTGCGCACGATTTAGCCTACTATTTTTTTCCTGCATGTCATGTGCGGGGCACTGTAATTTACACATTGCACCTTTAAGACTAAACCGAGGATATTTTGTTATAATTTTGTGTACATTTGTCTGTTCAAGCGTAAGATGTGAAAGAGAACTCAATTCAGTATTCTCGCATTATATGAGAGGCAAATGACGAATTGAGTTCTCTTTCGCATCTTCTTGCACTAGAATGGTTTAAAAACACATTAAAATGCAAACACAGGACTTGATAAGCGGAATAGAAATATGCATGTCTTATCAAATCCATGGTTCTTAGAAATTTGGAATTTTTTCTTGATACCCAACCCTAGTTATGGGTCAATAATGTGATGAATCTATTATAATTATATTCTAATCTTCTTTATATTATATAAATTATATTATTATTTTTTTTTTTTCCAAAAATACATAGAAAATGCTTTTTATTCTGTAAATACAATGACTTGAATACACTGATGAGTAAGTTTTTCATTTGGATTTTTTTTTTTTTTTATTTTTTTTTTTGGAGGCAAAAAGTCAAAAATGTCAGTATGATACAACTGTCCTGATATCAGATGAAGAAGAAGAGAAATAAAGAAGAATCTGATCATATCAGACAATTTGACCTTTTTATGACAAGCTAAGGATACCTCAGGTTGTAATTTTTGAATTATTAATTATTAAAATACTTTTACTTTGATATATTGTAAAATGTTTTTGAAATGAATGAATGTGTAAACTCAAAGTGTAAGGAATATGTTATCAATTTTGCTGTTTATAGGGTCATTAAATTTAAACTTCCTGACAATATAAAAGTTTTTCAAAACCATATGAAACCAACATGAATACAAAGAGCACATTTACTTTAGGAACTTAGCATGTGTTTTAAACGAGATATTTTCCCATTTCTTTATCATGGACACTCTTATTTGTCGATGACCATTGGATTACCTTAGTTTTAAGAGTTTCCTGTTGTTTGTATGGCTCTTTTCTGTGTCGTAACTCAGAGTGTCTGTCCTTATGGCTATGAGAGATGCCACTCAGAGCATCGCTAAATGACTCAGTGGCCGAGAACCTCTTGGAAAGAGTCGACACACACTCTCCCAATGAATCTGTAAAAAGAAACACAAAGAGCACTTTACAAACTGCAAAACAACCTATTTGACATTTAATCAGCAAAATAAGCAACACATATATTTGTTTCTAGTTTAGAAGAGAATAATTTAGCATTGAAACTATGACATAGTGCCAAGCAGGTGATATGTTGTGGTCAAAGCATTTTCTCACAAAAAGCTGACTCGGCAGCGGAGTTTGACGTTCGTGACATATTGCTGCCCTATATAATACATTTTTCATCGTCCAGGAAAAAGGCAATAGGGAAGACGCAGAATGACCTGTCCCTCCAGAAAACTACGCATTTCTGCTTACTAAAATGCCTTGGCCTCAAACTGTCAAAGACACGACACAGCTTTTTCAGCCAGAGATCTACAACGCCATCAGCTGTGGACAGAAAATGCATGCTTATAATAAATGTTTACTCATTCGGTTGATTACCCTCTGCAGTTTTTTAATCATACAGAACTGTGTGTACAGTAGACTTAGATGTAATGCAATTTCCTTGCTTCCTCACTGAGTGGAAATAGTAAATGGCTCTATATGCGTAAAGTTCTTAAAAGAGCTTTCACTGAAACTGAAAGCTGTTTCCAAGCTACTGTGGATACAATCAAAACGCTTTACCTAGAATATGAAAGGTTGCTGGCATGTATGGGACTAGAATGTACAGTAAATTGTAAAGCAGGTGTGATTAATTAAAGGTTTATACACATCTACCATATAGCAAATTACCACGGGAACTTATATTATAAAAATAATAAAAACAAATCAAAATAAATTACAGAAAGCTTTCGTTTGAAAGTCACCTTGAACTCAAAATTGACAATTCTTGTTTTTTATGCAATATTTTGGTATTTATTATAAATGATTTATCCGTGCACATCTTTTTTTTTTTTTATTCATATGCCCTCGTAATCTTTAAATTAAGTCCCTAACTAAATCAAGTCCCGCCCTACATTCTTTCCTAGTCTAGAAGCCGTTTCACTCGGATATACATCACAATAGGGAAGAAAAGTCTATCGTAACTTCCAATTTATGTTGACTTTAAAGAAAAACCTATAATAATTTATCATGATTTCTGAGTATTAACAATTCTTATAGTAACTATGGAGGATTTTGGCAGAAACTACATTGTAAATAAAACAATGTCGTTGAAGTAGCTTACATTTTATAAGAAAATACTATATTTCTACTTTAATTCAATGTGTTGCTTTCTAATTATTTACGCAACGTTGATGTAATGTTTTCAAAATCATGTTTTAGTGGCATGGCACTGTGAAACTGAAGACACATAACTTCATGTGAAATCAAGATGACTGATAAATAGTTAAGTTACTTGTATATTCCGTTTTGCCAATCTCAGCATAGACAGTGGCTAGCAGCTCCAGACTCCGGGCTGTGATGGGGTGATCATTACCGAAAGCCCGCTGGTGGATTTTAGTGGCCTAAATGGGAAAAAAAAAAAAAATAGAGAAATTACAATTACTTCAGATTTCTCCTCTTTAAAAGCCTTCTGTCATGTTGCATGTATACTAAAACACAATGTACGTACCTTGCCACTGTATTCTAAAGCAAGATGGGGTCTGAAAGCAATGAAGAGTGACAAAAATGTTAGAAATTATGGTCCAAAATGTTTGTGTGCGTGTTTGTGTATGTAAAATTGTGTAATGTGGGACCCCCAACACTGCATAAAAAAATACTATACTGTAGGTAATATGGAAACATGCAGACTGAACATCACCGAACATGTCTGCCTATTTACTGCACGTGTGAGAGAGATTGTATGCACGTTGTATATTATCGATCATGCAAATCTATATCATTGATTACACCTTGGGGACTCAGTTGACCCTTTTCTATTACCTTGGCCATAAAGATGGAGAGAGTAAGAGTGCATTTGCAGAGAGGGTCCAGTATAATATCACATATTTCAACATATTATACTAGATGGATCATTAATATTGATGTTTTCTGTGAGCAGAAGCAAGAACAATCTATCTAATGGAATACATCAGAGGAGATCAAGCAAAACCCAGTCAGTACAGTAAAGCATGTTAGGAAGACAACTATCAACTTGGTATCAAGTTTATTTGCTTATCAGAAATGTATCACAGCAGGTCAGTATATTTATAATCATAAAGTAGAGTGTGAATGAAGGGAGACTGTCAGGCAAACACTTGACATTCACTGGATCTCTCACCCTCTATAAAACCTTATATAACTACTCTCTTGACACTGGAGAAACACTTGACAGAGAACATTGTCACCTCGTGGAATACTAGCATACTGCTTACTGTGCAGTATATATTATATACTGCCTACTGTTCTAAAAAAGTATGTAAAACAACAAGCAAAATGCTTGATTAAATAATAAACTCAAAAAAATATTCAAATATGTTACACTGTAAGCATGTCCTATAAACAAATCATTTGCGATTTTAATTCAGTTTTTTGTAAATATATCACTTCATGTTGAAAATTAAAGGTCAAGTTGTGTACAATGCATTGTGGGATGCAGTGTACCCTGGTTATATACTTTACAATTTGGTTACTGTAACGTACTATACCTTTGTGAAAAGAAATGCACTTAAAGGATTAATTCACTTTAAAATAAAAATTACCCCAAGCTTTACTCACCCTCAAGCCATCCTAGGTGTATATGACTTTCTTCTTTCTGATGAACACAATCAGAGTTATATTAATAAATATCCTGACGCATCCAAGCTTTAAAATGGCAGTGAACGGGGGCAACGAGTATGAGCTGAAGAAAGTGCATCCATCCATCATAAACATACTCCACACGGCTCCGGCCAGACTGCCTTCCTTATTCAACTTACGAAAAAAGCGTAACTGACGTCGTGTCAGTTATGCTTTTTTCGTAAGTTGAATATGGAAGGCGTAAGACGTAGCGTATCTGTTTTGAACTGCGAAAGGCATTACACTTTCTTCGTAAGCTGAATACGGAAGCTAGATATTTTACTTTGTAACTTACACAAATGCATCGATTCACCTTTATTAATCCCCCGGAGCCGTGTGGAGTATGTTTATGATGGATGGATGCACTTTCTTGAGCTTCATACTTGTTGGTCCCGTTCACTGCCATTATAAAGCTTGGACGCATCAGGATATTTATTAATATAACTCCGATTGTGTTCATCAGAAAGAAGAAAGTCATATAGGATGGCTTGAGGGTGAGTAAATATAGGGGTAATTTTCATTTTAAAAAGTGAACCAATCCTTTAATTGTAAAGAATGCACACTTCTAGTGTAATTCAAATCTCAATATATATATATAAAAAATTGTATTTGCAAATAATATAATATTAATATACTGCAAATAAAAGGCCACTTAAGTGTACACAGAGTACACTTTCATGTTTCTTAACACACTAAAAAGTTTTTACTTTATAGTACATTTTAAATCATTATTTTTTGATGATGTTGTGTCATGCTTTAAAGTACACTTATTTTGATGTGTTGACTAACATATGACATGTAAAGCACCTATAATTTATAATTTTAACTGTAGTGTTTTATTAAATATTACATTACAATATTACAAGTAAATATATTTTAAATGTAATAACTTCATTACAAATGTGTTTTTTACAAATATATTTAAATTTATGACATACAAAATGACAAGTTTTAATAGAAATGACATTAAATTATACTTTAGTTTACCACAAATGCTTGTCAGTAAATTCGGCAGTACATTTTAACCATATTTCAAAGACAACAGAAGTAATTTTAAAAATACAATTAAAGATGTATATGTATAAAGATGTATATATGTCATATTTAAGTGGTCAAAAAAGCACTCTAAACTTCATTTAATATAAATTATAAAACTATAATACATTTTCATTCAATTCACACTTTTAATTATTTTAAACTATATTATTTCTGTAATAAGTACTCTTTTTAAAAGTATGCTAAATTGTAATACTTTTCCAGAGGGTTATGCATCCAGAAAATTCACACGTTGGGCACAGTTAATACATTAATACATACTGTATAAATAGCATGAGTAGTGTGGTTGCATGCTATATACTGATGGGAAAGATGATTCATAGGGTTCAGTACACTTAAACATCTGTTATAGGAGCCTTAGGCTTTGTAAAAAGCAAATACAGAAGAGTTTTAAATGACAAAGACATGCAGCATGAACTATGTTGGCACCAACGATAACAATGTGCATCCTTTATCTAAATCCTCTGTGACTCATAGTGTATACCACATTTTATCCATATAGATTCTGTTCTGTCTATTTATACAAATAGTATTGGGAAGCGGTTGTAAAAAAAAAAAAAAAAGAAAAAAAGTAGAGCACATATAAGCATAAAGCTCCCTTTGATCCCACTGGCCTGGCTCCTTTGCTTAATTTAAGCACAGGTACAGACCGTTTCAGAATGCCACAGCAAGAGCCTGCCTCAGTCAGGCTTGGTGAGGCATGCGGATCTATTACAGCACCCGTCACAACAAATCTGGGCACACGTGTGCTGCGATTCCAACAGGAGGTAGTGGAAATGTGTGGCCCGTGCCAGAGATATGGCACTCTCATCTTTTTAACTGGAACTCATGGCATGTGCATCAAGAATGGTGCTATTTGGACGGGCGACGCTTTGCCCTCAGAGAATTTTCCTAGGGATTTCACATGGAACTTTATCCTCGTGTGGTCATTTAGCACTACGCAGTACTGATTGCAGCAGTATTGTTTTGTAAAATTAGCTTTTTTGCATATAGGTCAGGCATTCAACAATGAATCCTTCACATATGCTTTGAATGTCACATTTTTATACTCTTCTGTTCTCTCTTCAACGTACAGTATGTTTTTTAAAGCCAGTACATATGTCAGTGTGGTTATTATGGTCCTGCTTTAATTAATAATGACTAGGTGTTGGTTTGCACTGTTTTGGATTGTCCTCAAAAGACATTTGATCGGACACAACATGGCAAAGCTCTCAGCTACAAGAGCACTTCCTGCCCCAACACTGAAAGATTCAAGAGGCAGAACCACTTCCTATTCCCTCCATAGGACTTGAGCTACATTTTGTGTCAATGAGAAAGAGCTTCACAAGTCAGTTTATTTGTTACCTGAAAAATTAATACAAGCACATTTTGGGGGATCAGTGGGGTGTCAAAAAAATAAATGGACATGAAATATTAATTTGAAGGTCAGTGATATAAGAATGTCCACTGTCCAAGGTAAAGAAAAGGAAGAAAATGCATAAAATTCTAGTTTATTTTTCAAATGTCTTAGAAATTATATATATGGTCAGTTTGTGTGCAAATGTACATTTCTGACCTACTTTTCCCACTTTTGATGTTATATCTAGTGAAAAATTACTATTGTAAATATTCGCTTAGTTTTCACCAAAGGAAAAAAAAAACGTATATAATTTTTTGTTTATTTTTCAAATGTCTTTTATATAATATATATATATATATATATTAATTCTGTTTTTCAGGGAGTCACTCCACATGACAATTTACAACCTGAACTAACCTTGCCTTGTCAGTTCAAATTATCACTATTATTTTGTTTTTTTTGTTGCATATTGGATGGACCACATGACTCGGTTGGTCACACCACATGACTTATAAAAATAAATAAAAGGACATGAAATATTGATTTGAGGGTCAATGATATAAACTAACCATACCTTGTCAGTTCAAATATGTATATATATATTTGTTGTTGTTGCATGTTTCTGCATGTTGGTTGGACCACATGACTGTGTTGGTCACACCACATGACTTTCTAAAAAAATGTTCTACGTAATAATAATATTAAGCCAAGCTACTTAAGGTTTTCTGTTTAAGAATTTCATTCTATAAATCAATATGATTTCTTAGAAAGTCATGCGGTGCGACCAACATGCAGATACATTGGCTGGATCCAAAAGCTGAAAAATGTTGCCTCTGCAGGCAGCATACGGAGATATGAGGGCAACAAGGCATGTCTGAATCCAATGATCGTGTCACATCCTGTCTACCTTCATCTGATGGATTTCTGAAGGCAGCATAGATGTATCCTTCACTGCCTTTGATATCCCACAATCCTGTGCGTTCCATTTCGTGACAGTTGACCTGGAAATTGCGGTTGGTGGTCAGTTTGTGTGCAAATGTACATTTTTGACCATTTTTTCCCACTTTTGATGTAATTTCTAGTGAGAAGTTACTATTGTAGTAATGAAATATTTGCTTAGTTTTCACTAAAGCTCTCTCTACTTTGTTGTAGATCATTAAATTGCTACGCTGCCTCAGAAGTCTGTCCGAAATCAGTTTTATGAGGTTCCTTCATGCACAAACTCTGCCTGCGAAGTCATTGCCTGATAAGGCAGCGAGGTAACAAGTCAGCTGCCTAAGCTTTCAGACACAGCCATTATTAAGTAATTGCATGAAATGTATGATTTTTTAAAAAAAAATAAATTAAAAGGTCAAAAAATGAGTGTCATGACATTGACCCTTAAACTGATATTATTAATGGGAGACATAATGAGGTCACATTTGTTCCGGTGGTTTTAAGCTGAAATAGCAACAGCTTCAACCATGACTGCTGTCCTAGTTGACCAACAGATCTTGAAGATCTACCCTCTTCAGGTTTCAAGAGTTGCCCGACCCAAAGAGTTTAAAGGATTACATACAAATGGTGTGGATACCCCCACATTTCATTGTCCTGTGAAACATTATCGTATTGGGGCAGCAATAAAACAATCTCGTTCTCATTCAAGTTTAATGCCATCCTCTCTCCTGTGGCCTCCTTCCCCAGGACAATCAGGTTAAATGTTTTAAGTCCCCAACCAGTGCCAACCTGGGGTCATAAATGTCCACAAGTGTATGTGGTAGTGGCTTACAAAAGACCGCCTCATCTTTTTAAGCCCCTGAAGGAAAGCGGACACCTCTCTCAGTGTCCTAGTAACATTTGAAACCTTGAGACTCACATAACACAAGTCACCTTTCTCTTCCTCTCTCCATATGAGCGTGCAATATAATAGGGGATTCCTAATACAGCATATTCCCAGAATATTAACTGCATATTCCCATAATCCCAGAATATTAACTGCACTCCCAGAATATCGTAGTTATTTCCTTGAAGTATTTTCTACCAAATTTAACCCTTTAAAATAAATTATATATATATATATATATATGTGAAGTGTCAAATCAGGTGAAGTGCCCACAATTTTTAAAAATAATTTATATTTTC
The DNA here is from genome assembly GCA_039654765.1 of Mylopharyngodon piceus. Classification (NCBI taxonomy): domain Eukaryota; kingdom Metazoa; phylum Chordata; class Actinopteri; order Cypriniformes; family Xenocyprididae; genus Mylopharyngodon; species Mylopharyngodon piceus. The sequence continues at coordinate 7,443,350 of CM077449.1, forward strand.
ACTTTAATAAAGCCAGTTAAGTTTAATATTACCATATGAAACACTTCACCTTTCAAAAATGCATATGAATAATTTTCGTATTTGTTTATATTACAAACAAAAGTTACTAGAGTAGAGGTCAAGTACTTCTTGGATGAGACATAAAAAATGTAGTGTGGACAGTTAGCACAAATAAAATGAGTCTGTGTAAATCTGGGCCAAATTATGTAAGAATGATTGAATATTATCTTCCTAAATCATGTATCAAGAATATTAGTGCTCATTAAATGTCTTCTATCAATACACATTGATTTGTATTTGGCATTTTTGTCAAAATTAGACTAGTAAAAACTATCTATCTATCATGCTGTAAGTATGCAGTGTCATTTTCACACTCAGTTCACTCTCCTACCTCTTGCTCATGATGCAGAGCTGAGCCAGTCTCTCAAGATCCTGGGCCTGAGAAGCCTGTTCTGATAACTCCTCTTGAGACAGACATCCTGAGGTTCCTAATGTTCCGTCTTCTTGAGACCCTGATTCACACAAAGTCTGTCAAAAACCTCAGAGACGATGTAAAAACACTCACAGAGACTCTCACACGTACAGAGACAACAAGACTGTGACAAGACTGAAAAAGACAGGGAGGGAGGGAGAGAGAGAGGGAGGGAGGGAGAGAGGGAGGGAGAGAGGGAGGGAGAGGAGAGACGGCCGATCACTGTCACCACACCCACAGATTTAAATGCTTTACAAGGAAATGAAACATGAAAAACAGAAGCTTAGGAAGACCAACTCGAACTGGCAATTCCAAGAAGATTACAAAACAATTATATTTTCTGCCTGGGAATCAATATTGAAACGAAGACCTGATTGTAAGCTTAATGTTCTGGCAATACATGAGCAATATCACACGAGTAGGAGTGCGAAATGGCTCCATATCAGCACGGCTATGATTGGGCCATAGGTACAAGGCCGTAGGCCGAGTGTCGAAGGCAATCACAGCCGTGCTGGTTTAGAGCCACATCACACTCCTACTCGTGTGATATTGAGTTTATACATCGGTTTGAAGGCACAAGTGTGTAAATAAATAAGAAACAACAACAGAGTGCATTTAAAAACCCTCTTGTGTGCGGAACTACTTTCTTCCACCATGGATTCGAATCTCGAGTTGACAGTAACAGATGACCCCAAGCCTCTGTTACTAATTCTAAAATGTCGCTTTAGAACTAGCAACAAAGGAACACTGAGTTATTTCATTGAAGCTTATTGTATTATGTAGAGTAGAGTATTATGAAAAAGAGATTGACTAAGCGAGTGTTTTGCATCTGATATAGCATTTATTAGGTCAATCTTATACTCATAATAAAAAATCAGTTTGAATGTCTGATGAGGAAAACAATATCTGGCGTAATAATGTAACTTTCACTGAAGTCAAAATCCCAATCACTAATAGACCCTTTCTCAATACTAGGGGTGGGACGGTTCAGATTTCTCACGGTTCGGTTTGTATCACGGTTTTAGTATCACGGTTTCGGTACAGTTTGGTATGTGCTATGTTCAGTAAAAAATAGGACAACTGTCAAATAAAGATAAAGAAAATAAAAACAAATAATCTCACTACAAGAAAGAGCACAAATAAATAGATGAAAGCTAAGATACAAATAAAATAAACAATGCTTTACAGGTTTTTCAGGTATCTAACAGCTTTCAGGTACAGAAATTGAATAAAGTAATCAAATATAAAATAACACTGTATATAAACTTCTTTGAATAGTTAAATAAAGATGAGACATTATTGAAGTTACAAAAGCTATTCAGTCAAGAGTGATTTCTTCGTGCTTTGTCGTTTGATTAACATTAAAACACAGAGCAGGAATATTAGACTGCTGTCCATTTAAGACATAAATACACTGATACTGATACACATGCGTTGTCTGCCTCGTTTTTCTCCTAAGACATAACCTACTATGTTTGTTAGGATACTCGCTACGATGGGCATGTTGACATAATTTTTGTGTGAATTTGTCCGTTTAGGTGCAAGATTTGAAAGAGAATTTGCGCGAGAGTATTTGCGCGCTGTGACGCGGCTCTCCATGTACGCGCTTCGGATGAGTACACACACACACATCTCCTCACAGTGCGCGCGAGCTCTCTTTCGCGTCTTACGGATGAATGTTTAAATTGGCAAGGTTTAAATGAGTTTAGTTTAAACACAGATAGCAACGTGAGATGTTCAGGTCTCACCTGCGCTCGCGCGCTATCAACACCCGGGTGATGACGGCGTAAATGACTGGTCATAGAGCATTCGGCACTTCATTGAACATTTGTTTACAACGAGTGAATGTTTTGTCCATGTTCTTTTGATCATCGCTGTTGTAACGTATTGGGAAACTAGAATGCATATCCATCGACTGAAACAGACATTAGCCGAATCTGTCTGTTTTGCACGTTTTCAACAAACCATATTATAGATGCGTCGTCAGATTTGGGATGAACCGCGGTGCAAGCGCGTGCCGAACCGTGGGTGGAGAACCGAACGGTTCGATTTTTTACAGCGAACCGTCCCACCCCTACTCAGTACTAAATATGGCATATTATTTACATAAAATATTATTTAAATTAACAAAAAAAGCCAGTAGAAAATGTTTGTACAATAGGAAATAAAAATATAAAGTTATGAAACTTAACTTTGCCCTTAGCCAAATCAATTTGCTCTGGAATAAGTAATTAATAAGACCAAAGATTGCCCATTTGATATACCCAAAATGAATCAATCTCAATGAATTAAATCTCGTGTTTAACCACTATCTACATAAGAATATATACACCTGTTGAACGTTACAGACACCAAATCACTATACAGAGAAATCCTTTGGTGTATCCAGACTGCATGATGGGAACTGAGTAAGGCCAGAGGGTAGAAATCACAGCAGCACTGGTACAAAGCGCTGATTCAGGCAGCGTTTCCATGGTACTCAACAGCTCTTTAATGCGGTAATGCATCGCGTGGTCATATATCTCTCTAGACTCTTGTACTCTCTGCCAGTGCTAGAGCTCTATGCTGTCTCAGCAGCTGCAGACAGTCAGAGGAATGGCAGACGTCCACCATGGGAAGAGATCAGTGGGTCTCCATCCATAAATACTGGTTCATCTCACAGCAAATAAAGATCTGTTAAATATATTACTGCTCTCTGACAGGACGGACAGCTTTGGATGTTGGGTCAGTTTTCAGTGTTTTGTGGAAGCAGACTTGAACCCTTGCAATTTATTTGCTGCAAACTTGTGGTTAATCTGTGGCAAATTTATGGCAATGTTTGCCAGAAGAAGGTTTGAAAAGGACAAAGATGATTATTTCCTATAATTTACTGAATGTATGCCGGTTACATCATTGCGCCAGTAGATGGTAAACAGGTATGCTTACATACACTAGTTTTCATCAGTCCAAATGAACCCAGTCTGATTTCAGATTCTGAAAGTTTATTTGAACCCTAAACGTTGCACTCTGATTCACGTATTCGTTAAGACAAAACTTAAGCGCCTGTGCACTGCCCTAGTCACCGAATTCAGAAGCAGAGAAAGGCACCATGATAATGTAACCGAGTAAAGCACCAGTGTTGCCTTTATGACATATCTAAAAAGAATGTATGTATGTCAGAAAAGCTTTTTAGCAAATATTTAGTAAATATTCAGTATCCTCCACTGACCAGTTTGAAAGACGTGAGACGTAAATAAACATACATTTGTATGCCGTAAAACATGTAAACATACAAATCACAGCACTGCACATATGCGCAAGGCATTTTTAAGTCAGATTCAAGCGTTCACATGCTTAAGGGGCATTGACAAATAAGGTTTTATAAGATAGAATTAATTTTGTAGTTTTATTAAGTGTTAACAATGAGATTATGTGGTTTTTATAATCAATTAACACTGCTTTTGTCATTTATTACAAAATTAACAAAATTTGTCACCAAAAAAGTCATTCTGTTTAACCAAAATTTCGGTTTTACCGAATGACACTTTTGGTTATACCGAATGACGGTATTTTCAAACAATGCTAACAGGCTGCTATCTAGCTAGTTAGCTTGCTAGCCAGGTAGCAAAAGGACAATCAAACATTTTATATTTAGTACAAGTTTTTAAAATATTAAAACATTTTCCATGTTTTATAGCGGTTGTACCGAATTACCTGATGTTTCGGGACATGCGTATGAGCAAGTGACAACATTATTTTTTCAAATAGTTAAAAGAGAGTTAGTTACTTTGCTTCATGACCATGTGGTCCTTTGCAGGTGTCTGAATGATGTCACATCCTGTCACATGATATTGACCGCATGACTTGATCCAAAATGGTCCCTTTATATTGGTTACTCCGAATGACATCAATGAAATTCATTTTTCCAGACATTCTTTCTCACAACAAAGCAACGACTTCTACACATAATTTGAATACGATTTTGCACTATGTTGATATATGATGTTATAAAATCATGCCAGAATAAAAAATATATACATTTATTACATTTTAAGAAATTTTAATCACAAATGAAATGGCTGTATTGGCCTTTGGACGGTTAAACCGAATGACATTTTGATACTTCAAAATCTTTAAAATACCTTTATGTGTAGCAAAATATAATTAAAACCTTTTGGATTCAATAAAATAGATCAAGTTGTAATACCTTACATAGTTTGGATGTCATATGTTTTTTATTATTATTAAGGCCTTTGGACAAAAAAACCCCCCAATAATGATCAGATTATTTTAGGTCTACACCACCCCTTTCAATCTCAGCCATCAATCCGATTTTCAACTCATTATTTGGGTGCATGTAAACATACAGCTAGTGAATCATTTAGTCAAAATACTGATTCATTCAGGAATGAAACAAGCAAAATATGAAAAATGTAATGTGGTTATATTAGATGTGTCCTCTTAATTAACATAACCCTTAATAATGATCGCTGTATTGCAATGGTCGCATCTTGTGCACTTTTTACCGGAGAACAAATGCGTAAAAAACAAATGTGCCATTTGCATTTGAACTGAACATGTATAATAAAGGTTATTTATTGGCATTGATGGTTCCATGAAGAACTTTTAACATCCATAGAACCTTTGCATTGCCTCGAAGGCTCTTTATAGTAAAAAAAGATTCCAAAAATTAAACAAAAATGGTGCTTCAGTGCAAAAATTCCCTTTTGGAGCCTTTCAATTCAAGAGTATATGTTCCCTTCAAATTGGAATTTCACTTAAAATGGCACAATACCCTAAGGGCACTTGCTATTGATCGGAATGCACCTAATATCTTTATGAGTAAGCCATTGAATCATTCACTGAACTAATTAGTTCATGAACACAGATTCATCCTGGAAGGAAAGACCACTATTGTTTTGCTAGGCTGATTTAGCTTTGACTTTGTTTGGAACTATTTTTGCTGATGGAGCAAAAACACACAAAGTAACTGGCAAAATTATTGTGTTTGAAATGTAAGTTATTAACTTCTTGTTTGTTGAACAGTTCATGCTCTCATAATCATGCTGGTGACATGAATATCTTGCTTGTGTGATATTGCTTAAATATATCACTGTACACAGCTATGATGATGATGTCTATAGTGAATGATACAGTACTGATCAAGGAGACACATGTCCACTTAACAGCATCATAAAAATATATTTACGTAAAGCCATAAAAAGTGGACTTGCCTGTGCTGGCCTGCAGCGAGGTGAGCTCGATCAGTGCCACTTCGTAAAACATCTTCTCCGCCTGAATGAACTGCAGAGCTTTCCCATCTGATTTTACACGGGTGAAGGATTAGACATGCTTGTCACCATGAAATAGTCTTTTGTTATGATCACACACACCCGCCCAATTACTCCAGTTCAGTGAAATCCTGATTTGTTCAGCTGCTAGCATCACCAAAGATGATATAACACTGGTTTTCACTGAAAATGTAATGTATTACCTAAACAGAAAAACAGTCAAACATAAAATCCCTATAGCTCAAAGCATGTTTGATATTTTGATTGGTTAGTGTTTGTGTCATCTTCTCGTTTTAGCTCTATAGAAAGACACAAAGCTTGCAGCGGGTCTATAAATAGTCACTAAAGAGTTTGTTCAATGTTTTCAAAGACATGTCATTACAGTCTCTTTGTAAGAAGATCATATTTGCCTTTAGTGTCATTACAAAAACACGGCCAGAAAGGAAAATGTTCTTAAAATAGCCATCAATGACCTAGATAATGGCAGTATTTGTATGTGCAGTGACTTGCTGATGTTTCTATTTTGGTCTCATAAAGTACATCTGGAACTCTTGTTAAAATTTTGAAAGGTTGCTTTGGCTACAGTACTAATTATATTATACAAACAAACCAAAAAATCATATATATTAAGCAGCTCATCTGTTTTCTTTGAAAATAATAAGAAATGTTTTCTAAGCACCAAATCAGTATATTAGAATGATTTCTGAAGGATCATGTGACACTGAAGACTGGAGTAATGATGCTGAAAATTTAGCATTGCCATCACAGCAATAAATTACGTTTTAAAATACATTCAAATTGAAAACAGTTATTTTAAACTTTAATAATAGTTCACAGTATTACTGCATTTTGGATTAAAGAATCACATGCTTTTATGAGCACAAAAGACTTCTTTCAAAAACATTAAAATTTTACCGACCGCAAACATGTGAATAGTTTTTGGCACACTAGTTTTCAAAAACAATTTGAGGTGTCATTTATGACTATAGCACAAACTATGAATAACATCCCAATGTTTAATACCAAAAGTATGATCAATAGTAATAGTGGAGCCGTAGTAAAAGATGACTATTCAGAATATTCATTTTTGGGTGAACTATCCCTTTCACGTGTTTATAGATTGTGACTCTTTTTCGAGTATCATACATTGACTGATTTGGTGTAAAACGATCTTTTCCAAGAATGAGCAGCATACTCCCAGGTGTCCTGGACATATTTTTAGATCCCAGCTGGCTGAGGAACATCTGAATTTGCTGACTAACCACATGGGGATTAGTTTGAAAGTGATAAATCTATTTGTGGTGCATGTGATGCTAACCCTTGAATTAGATGTGGAGGAGAGACGAGGAACAAATGCATTCTGCGTGGATTTTGTAGTCATTTTTGTCGTTCATTTAGCATTGCCTTCTGATTAAAGGCCTGTGTCCTTATGCTTCATATTTTTAGAAATATTGCTTAGTATACTAGTATACAATATACAGTAGTCAGTGTTATTTTAGTATTATTGAGATACTATTATAGTTTTTATTAATATTTTGAATTTGTTTTTATTTGATTCATTTTCATTTTAGTTAAAGTTTTATTAATTTTGTTGTTTTTTGTATTTTTTTTTTTTTAAATGTCTATATAATTTTTATTTTAAGTTTTATTAACATTTATTTTAATTTAAGGGGTTAGTTCATCCAAAAATGAAATTTCTGATAGAAATTAACTATAACCCTGTAGTAGGTAGCTGATATATATATATATATATATATACACACACACAGTCAAACCAAAAATTATTCAGACATTTTTGATATTTTTGATATATTTTTACTAGTGGGTGCAGGACACTATAGTTCATTTATGTAAGTGAGGATAGCAAAATAAAGTAAACTGTGACATATTATACCCAAAAATTCTTCATACAGTGGACTACCAGTAAAATTGATAAAAATTTGGAACCAAAAATTATTCAGACACTTTGACCTGACCATGTTTTGCTTAAGTGTTATCTGACATAATTAAGATTAATTTTTTTTCTGACACAGTTTAACTCTGAGATCTTTCTGATTTTTTAAACTATAGTGAATAAACTGTATTAATGAATGAAATGTTCAAGGTGTCTGAATAAATCTTGGTTTGACATACACACATATATATATATATATATATACATATACACACACACACACACACACACATTTCAAACTAATTTGAAATATTATATATCAAATTTTATATTAAATACCCTTCTTTTCTAAGCCATTTTTTTTGCTGTACTTTTAACCAGCCAAAGGTGATTTTTAGTAGATGTATGAAGTCATTCCACATTCCATGTTTCATATTTTATTATCTAACACACTGACACACATTTTAATTTTGGCTGAAGTGTCCAAATATTTTTTGCATTTCCTGTATATGACTCATAATCTTTGGTATGAATGGGGTGCCAACTCTAAGATTACTTTTGACAGTTATGCAGGTTCAAATCTCAGATATGCAGCACAGAAATTTTAAAACGAACCATCTAAAAATAAGTTGTGCACGCTAGCTTTAGGAATAAAGAGTGCTTCTGAATTCTTAAAGATGCATTGGCAAAGCAGATATGTGCATTAATTATCCCTATACCAGCTCTGGTGCTTTAGAGGAAATATGCAGCGCTTTATCAACAAATAAATATCCTAGCTGTGTCCTTCTGCTTGGCATGTATATTTCCCGCCATCTCAGCATGACTGTGGGAGCAGTTTCTATATTTCTTTTTCTTGTTGATCTTCCCGGTTCGGGAGTGTCAATCACAGCCACTGTATCTATTCCCGGTCAGAAAATGAGTACAGGATGAAAGTTACATGTCTTTCATCTTCCTGAATTGCAACTCTTTTGATGTCATACATGTAACTGAAGAGATGGTGTCGTATAATATGTTTTTAACTTTCATGTGGGTTTGAGAAATGACTGAATTCACTTTTGCTACAATGAGTGCTTTGGGGGAAGAACATTTACTATATTTATTTAAGTTTGCAAGTTTTGTGGCTTTCAATCTTTCTTTTTACACAAAAGTTGGGGGTTGGTAAGATTCTTAATGTTTGGGTTTTTTTTTTTTTTAGTCTTTTTTAGTTTTTTAGCTCACCAAGGCTGCATTTATTTCATTAAATACAGTAAAAAAAATAAAAAAAATAAAAAAAAAATAATAATATTATTACAATTTAAAATAATGTTTTCTGTTTTAATAAATTTTTTAAAATGTAATTTATTCCTGATTTTTCAGCAGCCATTACACCATTACAATCAGGATTCATTTTTTCAGGATTCTTTGATGAACATAAAGTTAAAAAAAAAAAAAAAAAAAAAAAAAAAAAATCTGAATTTATTTTAAATATAAACTTTTGTAAGATTATAAATGTCTTCACTGTCACTTTTGATCAAATTAATATATCCTTGCTGAATAAAAGTATTAAAGGTAGGGTAGGCAATTTCGGAGCGGCTAGCACTGGCAAGCTATCTTTGAAAGCATTAGATCCCAACCTCACTTCAGAGCTCTGTCTCTAAAGCCACGCCTCCTTCAAAACACATAAACGCACACAGCAGAGTCTGCAAAGCGTCATAAGATGAGAGACGGCTTTAAATACATTTCAAAGCACCTGACTGCTGCAGATTCATTTTGACGTTGATAGTGTTGACATAAAAACGCATAAATCCGAGTCTGAGGACGTGAACAGCTCCGGGTAGGACATCATGGGTTGCCTTCTCTAAATTATGTTCACGACATGGCGTGAACGCAGCATAAGCTCGTTGTTTTGGTTCAGGAGGAACTGTAGAAGGCGGCTGCTGTTCGTTTGCAGAGCTTGGTGACTGTGTGTCTACAACTATGCATAGTAGGGGTGTAACGGTACACAGAAGTCATGGTTTGGTACGTACCTCGGTTTTGTGGTCACGGTTCAGTACAATAGAAAAAATGGTCACACTAGTTTTAGGGTCCAGTTCTCACTAATATCTAACTATTATAACTTCTGCCTCAATAAACCCCTAATTACTGCTTATTAGTTAGTAAGGTTGTTAAGTTTAGGTATTGAGTAGGATTAAGGGATGTAGAATAAGGTCATGCAGAATAAGGCATTAATGTGTGCTTTAAACAGCCAATGTCTTAGTAATATCCATGCTACTAAGCAACTAGTTAATAGTGAGAACTGGATCCTAAACTAAAGTGTTACCAGAAAAAGCAACAAATCCCCAATGCTAGGTTTCTTTTCATTTATTTTGAACAGACGGTAGTGCAAATTACAGTTTGTTCCACCTAGTGGCATTTATTCCCCCTGAGGTAGTTGGTACAGTACAGCCTCCTTTAGTGTATTAAGCACTAAGCAGTAAACAGAATGCACTCTTGCATAGGTAATATTTTTTTGCAGAGCTGATAAAAAACAAAAGGTATTTGGTCACAATCAGCTACAAAAATGAAAAGCACCTTGTGTTATAAAAGTACAAAATAAACAAAAAATGAAACTTGTGCTTTAGGAGTGTTACAATTTGCTCCACTTAAACTATATTTAAACATTCAAAGCTTAATCCCAACCCTCCTATACTTAATTTTCCGTGCTCCGCTCCATTTCACGCACATTTCAGAGCATAAGCCTTTCAAAGTATACACCTTTGTCCGTGAGCACAGAAAGACGCATTTGACGCGAGTGTGCCTCTAGAGGACTTGTTTTCAAGCGGTCATTCGCAAATGCGCTGTTCTTCTTCTGCTCTTTTTCTTGTTGTGGCAGTCAGCAGTGTTGCATTACAGTGCGCCGCCTTCTGGATTGGAGCGTGGATTGACTGTGACTAACTGTATTCGTCGTCTAACAGCATGAACTGAACCATGACGTCCGTACCATACGGTTTAGGACGAATACATGTACCGTTACACCCCTACTGTATAGCCTTATGGAACGGACAGATGACGTGTGATGTCTGCATGAGCAGGGTGCGTGGAGGTATGCAAATACATACACTGACAGACAGGTAAGTCATCGTGTCAATGATTGGACGATCATTCCTTGGTCCTCAGACTTCCACAGATAATATATGTACATTTTTTAATATTTAGACCACTTCTATTATTGATTGCTATCAGGACGTGAAGAGAGCTTCAACCAGAATAACAAAAAGTATTTATGAAAAAAAAAAAAAATTGCCTACCCTACCTTTAATTTCTTTTTTTTTCTTTCTTTTTTCTTTTTTTTTTTAAATATTACTGACACCAAACTTTTGCAATTTTCTGTGCTGGACTATGGTTGGTCGCTTCAATCAAATGCTCTTTTCCTGTGTATGTATGTGGGCAGTTCTGTCAAAATAATGTAGACCAGACAACTGACATTGCAAGCAAGTATATGTGTTTTACAACTTACAAAAGGGCTATATAGCACTAAAAGTGGTTCTTGGCTCGTAATCATAGGGGAACCACTTTTGGTGCTATGTAGCACCTTTGTCAAATGCCGCTATGTAGAACCCATAAGAGGTGCCATATCGCATTTTATTTCTTCAACAAAAATGGTGCTAAACAGCACCAACAGTGGTTCTTTGGCTCGTAAAGAACCTTTAAAGGGGCTTAACAGGTTCTTTGTACGGCAGTGGTGCTATATAGCACCTTAACCACCCCAAAGAACCACTGAAGAACCATTACAGCGGGCTTAACAGGTTCTGTATACAGTAGCGGTGCTATATAGCACCTCAGTTATCCCAAAGAACCAGTGAAGAACCGCTGAAGAACCACTGAAGCACCAAGATTTGGTGCTATACAGCACTTAAAGTGGTTCCCCTATGATTACGAGCCAAAGAACCACTTTTAGTACTATATAGCACCATATAACTCACTATTCTGCCTTTTACTGATATATAGGCTATGCATGAGCACTGGTCCATATGAAGATAACAGAAGGGCAGAACATTCCAGATAAAATCCCTGTGTAACCACATTCAATTCATCCTCAGCTCCTAAAATCCCCTATTCCAAATTCCCTTGTTGTGCATTGATATAACAGACTAATGTTTTGCATGTAATTAAAGAGCTTATTCAATTAAATGATAAAATCTACATCAATTATTTCTCTTTTATGTAATTACACAGAGATCACATTTTTCACCAAGTCCCACCGCTATTTACTGGTTAAGATCAGAGCAAATATGTTGAAACCAATTCACATGTAATTGGATTTTAATTGGAAAAGAGGTTATGAATGATCTGGGTTAATGACTTAGGTCATGTAAATGACCCATTTGAGCTGAAACTACCAGCCTTGAACCCGTTTAAACTCTATGCTTTAGTAATTGAGAGGCCATGGGTTTAAGAGGGAATGTATGTCATGTAACACTAGCCTTGCTGTTAACTGCAGTCCGTAGATGAATAATGACAGTAGAGCTCATGCTGGGTCTATGCAGGTTAATTAGCTGTGATGCTCTTTCAGCTGACATACGATAAGTGTCCACAAATCCTCTTAGGAAAAAGACCACACCGAAGAAGCTCCAGTTGTAAAGGCCCTGCGATAACCAAACTGCACAATTGTTTTGCACGTACAGTATGAAACATACAGAATTTCATTACATGCATGTTTGTTGTGCAGACAAAAAGGATTTAATACTTAACGTTCAGTACACAATGTTGAGTGAGGGCTGATACCTTATCAAAAAGGATACAATTCTTCTCATCAATGTAGAGTTCAGCAATCTGTATGAAGGAATAAAGAGAGAATATTGTCTGAAAAATTCAAAAGTGCTTTACAGAATAAAAGAGTGAAAGCATGTCCCATAGGTACAGTAACATTTAGCCCTTAAACAAACAAATAAACAAAATTTGCATTAAGAAAGTTAAGCTTATTTTAAAGACCATTAGCATTTTGACATTACTTTCATGAGAATTAAGCACATTCCCTCTCTTTCTCATTACCATAATGTGTCATTCATTCATATAAACTGATAAACTATACAGCTGATTGGTTCTCCTAAAGCTGGCCAATCAATCTTTTGGCCAATCAAACTTTTTGTTCTATCTACGTAACCTATTTATTTCCATCCTGAACTGGCTCAACTCAGTGCAGCACGGCATGGGAATTTTCCTAGCCCTCCACCTTCCCCAGCACCACCTGCCTAGTTCTGCTAGGGGGTTCTCCCTACTTTCCTTGCAGCAGCTTGTATTCTATTCCCTGTATTTATGTGCATTTTTTGGCAGTAGCCTTCACTCATGCCAGCAGCAGCAGCATAGCAGATCTAGTCCACCAAGACAAATATGTACAATCTATTCTTATTTCTTATCAATAAAATGTTTAATTTTATTCTAAGAGTTGTCATGATTGTATATATATGCATTTTTTGGCAGTAATCTGGAATAAGTGCTTAAATTGCTTAAATAAGTGCTTAAAGGGATAGTTCACCCAAAAATGAAAATTATCCCATGATTTACTCACCCTCAAGCCATCCTAGGTGTATATGACTTTCTTCTTTTAGACGAACACAATCGTCTATATAGTTATGTTAAAATATATCCTGGCTCTTCCAAGCTTGTTAATGGTAGTGAAGGGGGCGTGAGATTTTGAAGCCCAATAAGTGCATCCATCCACCATAAAATTAATCCATACGGCTCCAGGGGGTTAATAATGGCGTTCTGAAGCGAAGCAATGGGTTTTTCTAAGAAAAATATCCATATTTAAAAGTTTATAAACTATAATAAATAGCTTCCAGTAGACAGCCATACGCATCGATTTACAGCGAAAGAGTGACCTCTGACCTGACAAAAGCAGAAGCGCAGAGGATAGAGCAGAACAAAACACCGGTCATGAGTTAAAAGTCTAAAATGAGAAATTTTAAAGAGAAATGTCAGAGGATTTCTATATAAGAGAAGAGGAGCTTGAGTTTGTTGCCCAGCCCTATTTGTTTGAATCACGACAGGTGTCTAAGCTTATGCTTCTACTACATCCTCTTTTGGCGTAAATCGATGCATACGGCCGTCTGCCTGACGGTAGTTATTATTATAGTTTATAACGTTTTAAATATGGATATTTTTTCTTACAAAAACCCATCGCTTTGCTTCAGAACGCCTTTATTAACCCCCTGGAGCTGTGTGGATTTTATGATGGATGGATAGACTTTTTTGGGCTTCAAAATCTCACACCCCCTTCACTACCATTATCAAGCTTGGAAGAGCCAGGATATATTTCATGTAACTCTGATTGTGTTCGTCTGAAAGAAGATAGTCATATACACCTAGGACATCTTGAGGGTAAGTAAACCATGGGATAATTTTCCTTTTTGGGTGAACTATCCCTTTAAATGTCATGAAAATTATGACACAATGCAAACAATTTTAATGTTCCTAAAATTAAATTAATGAAACAATTCAATGTCTTTAAGCACAATAAAATCAGATTTTTCTTCCTTTTGAATGTAGGCTAAAATATGACCTGAACACGTTGGCTTGTCAGATTCACTCAGAAAGTAACATTCTAGTTAGTTATAACTTTCAACATTTTTAAAATACCTCAGATGAAATGTTATAGTCAATGTTAGTGATAAATATTAGCAAATACTAAATATGTCTTTTTCGTAAGGTCAGAAGCAACTCCATCTGGCCAATGTCATACCACACATTCCAGGACTCTTGTGTAAGAGCCACTGTTTATATTCTGGACATTGCTTGCGACCCCTGTGAGAGACTATAACAGCAGAGTGAGTAAGCAGGGCTGAGGGTTTCTATCTGACAGACTGTCATCTAATGGATACCATGATTACTCAAGTGAAGTGAACACAAAGAAATATGTACTAGTTGCAGACATTATAAGATAAATTGCCCTGCTGTTTCATGTAAACACATGATGGACACTGAATGGCTCTTGCAATAGCTTGCAACACAACGATAAACAAACCTTGCTTAAGCGTCAAGGCCATATCAAGCATGTCTCCTGCTGTGCACTAGCAAACAAATGTGACCACACACTCTTTGCATATGAGAGAGAGTGTTTGCTGTGTCGGCTCACGCTGCCAGTGTACAGCATGAATGATTCAGAATGCATTTGCCTGTGTAAAATATGCATTGACTGAAAGCTAGTTTTAGGTTAGTGTGCCATCGAACCATTAAAAAACTGCATGCAAGAAGTTTTTGTATGCAAACTATAGCTTTATGTGCAATAAACTGCATTATTTGCACATGCATTTACATGCATGCTATATACCAACATTTTTTGTGTGTAAATTGGGTTCTATCCCATAATGCATCATAACAGTGCTCCATCCTGCAGGGCTCACCTGATGCAGGCAGTTGGGAAGCGAGTGGAAGCTCTGCACATGTGTGAGTCCCAGCAGGCAGCTCAGAAAGCAGTGCAGAGCAGCTTGGGAGTCTCCTTCCTGCTGGAGCTGCCTGCCCAGTTCAAACAAACCCTCACGGCTCCCGTTCAGCATCCCGTGCCTGGGATGGCCCGCCAGAGAGACCTGCCGCGCGCGTTCACGTGCCAGACAGCCGTTGCACTTACGTCTCCCATCTGAGCTGCAGCACGGGCATGGAGAAACAGAGAGAGACGCTCGGAAAACAGTCGAAAGAAAAGAGATCGGTCGCTGCAATCTCAAAACAGGAACAGATCACTGCTTCTCCTCTCCCTCCTCCTACGATCCGTAAGAGTCAAGGGCAGGAGGCGTGGGTGCGTGGGAGGGAGGAAGAGAGGGATTGTGGGGGGAGGAGAGGAGACGGCACCGGCGCTCAGCGCCGCCCACGCTGTATCGCATGGAAGTCAGGACTTGAGAGGATTTGTCGTTTGAGTGACGCGGCTCGTGGCCAATTGTTGTACAGCGACAGCAGCACAAATGAGGGAGTCTTAAAGGAAATTATTCTCT
Organism: Mylopharyngodon piceus; assembly: GCA_039654765.1. Lineage (NCBI taxonomy): Eukaryota > Metazoa > Chordata > Actinopteri > Cypriniformes > Xenocyprididae > Mylopharyngodon > Mylopharyngodon piceus. The sequence goes on from CM077449.1 coordinate 7,458,929, forward strand.
TCACACTACAAGTGGTGACACTAAAAAGATATATTTGCAGATGTTATTCTGAGAGATTACTTGTATGTTAATGAGGTAGCCTACCTTAAAATGATAGGCTTAGTTGCTGCATGTCATGAATGATGGGTTTAGACAGAGTTAACTAACAAAACATTGTCAATTGAACCTCTGCAATGCATACTGTATATTAAGGGTTGACTATGGGTTTGTATTGGCTTGTGCTGATACTGATTAGTAGAGAGCAGAGTAGCAGGTGGATGATATGATGCTAATATTTAGCCTGTGTGGTGTACACACACACACCCACACACACGTTGGGTTTTCATGTTTTATGGGGACATTCCATAGACATAATGATTTTTATACTGTACAAACTTTATATTCTAACCCCTAACACTACCCCTAAACCTACCCATCAAACTTTCTGCATTTTTACATTCAAAAAACATCATTCTGTATGATTTATAAGCTGTTTTCCTCACAGGGACCAAAAAATGTCTCCACAAGGACAAGGATTTCAAATATTGCCCTAATTATTAATTATTAAATTGTAATAAAATATTATTACAATTTAATATAACTGTTCTCTATTTGACTATATTTTAAAATGTAATTTATTACTGCAATGGCTATTACTCCAGTTTTCAGTGTCACATGATCCTTCAGAAATCATTCTGAAATGCTGAGCTCAAGAAACATTTCTTATCATTATCAATGTGTAAGTGTTTGTTAACAGTTGTGATTCTTATTTGTTGTGAAAATCATGATGCCTTTTTAGGATACTTTTTGAATGAAAACATCAAAAGAACAACATTTATTTGAAATATAGAGATTTTGTGACATTATAAATGTCTTTACTGTCTGTCACAGACACACCAGGCTCCTCCATCCACCAATCACAGCGCACACCATCCCCGGAGTACTAATCACCGCCACCTGCACCTCATCAGCCCATTCATCACACTGCACTACTTAAGACACACTCTCACACAGTCACATTGTCCGGTCTCGTTTGCATCGAAGGACTTACCTGTATGCTTACCTCAAGGACTCCCTGTGTTACTTACCTGCTATCTTGTCTCCGTGTTTCCCCGAACGTCTCCTCTCCGTGTGTGAAGTGTTGTCTGCAGTCATCGTCTCCAGTCAGCAAAACTCCACATCCATCTGCACTCTGCAATTACAAGGACAGTATCACTCTCTATATCACTCCACGATCAACATTCACTGCAATATACTCACCTGTTGTCACCATCTGCTCTACTTGTGTTTCAATAAATACCTGTTTCACTATCTCCTGTCTCCTGGTCGGTCCTTCCGTAACAGAAGACCGGACCTAAACAGCGAAACACAAGTATGAGTCAGCCCGATCCATTCCAGGACCTGGTGGACGCTTTGCGTCGCACACTCTCCACTCCACCACCACCGTCAGCGCCCACCTTCACTTCCGCAAACACCGTCACTTCTCCTTCACCGCCAGTGTACGTCAGTCCCATGGCCAAACCAGCGCCCTACTCTGGTTCGGCGGAGGAGTGCAACGGATTCATCTTGCAATGTTCTCTGACCCTGGAGATGCAACCGCACTTATTCCCCACCGAGTACTCCAAAGTGGCTTTTGTTATCTCCCAACTCTCCGGCAAAGCGCTGCAATGGGCTGATTCCATCTGGTCCCAAGACAACCCTGTGCTACAATCGTTCTCCAGTTTCATCGAGCACTTCCGAGAAGTTTTCGGAAAACCTTCATGGGACACATCTATTGGTGAGAAATTATATAATTTAAAACAAGGAAACATGTCTGTTAACGATTATGCCATTCAATTCAGAACCCTCGCGGCTCGAAGTGGATGGAACGAACGAGCGCTTATGACCACTTATCGCCAGGGTTTGGATCCTCGAGTGCGGTTGCATCTCGCTGCATACGAGGATACCATCGGCCTGGAACGGTTCATCCAACTCTCCATTCGTTTCGCCACTCGTATGCAGTCGTGTCTCGATGAGCACCAGGGTCAGCAACAGCTGAACACCTCCCTCTGCCGACCAGAATCCGTCAGCGCCCCAGAACCAGCCCACGAACCTATGCAAGTGGAGTCTAATCGTCTGTCACCCGCTGAACGGCAGAGAAGGCTGACCCAGAAACTGTGTTTGTACTGTGGATCCCCTGGGCATGTACTCTCCACATGCCCAACACGTCCTCCTCGTCCCATGGTGAGTGCTATCCTCCCTCATACCAACACCTCTAAGCCACTCACCACTATTGTGCAACTTACTGCTGCCGATATCTCCGTTCCAGTTACCGCCCTCCTCGATTCTGGGTCAGCGGGAAATTTCATCTCCGGCGCCCTCTGCCGTCAGCTTGGGATCAGGACCCAATGCACGCCATCCACCTACCAGATTCAGTCGATAACCGGTAAACCTGTGAGCAGAAGCCGCGTGAGCCGGAGCATTGGCCCTCTACAGCTCCGGGTTGGCATTCTGCACGTCGAGGAAATCCATCTGCTGGTTCTGGAGGGTTCCACCGCTGACGTGATACTAGGGCGTCCCTGGTTGGAGCAGCACAACCCCATCCTCTCATGGAAGACTGGAGAAGTCCTGAAGTGGGGCGACACCTGCTTTCCATCCTGTTTCTCCACACTTCCTGTTCCTCGGCAACCCACCTCTCGTTGTCTCCGAGTCCAGGCCACGTCCATCGAGAGCCCCATTGAGAAGAGGTCAGTGGATATTCCGTCGTGTTACGCCCCCTTCAGCGACGTTTTCTGCCCCATGAGAGCGTCCAAGCTGCCTCCACATCGGCCATGGGACTGCGCCATAGATCTGCTTCCGGGTGCGTCAGTGCCAAGGGGACGGATATACCCCCTATCCGTCCCGGAGGAGAAGGCCATGGTGGAGTACATCGAGGAGGCTCTGGCTCAAGGATACATTCGACCATCTACCTCCCCTGCTGCTTCCAGCTTCTTCTTCGTGGCCAAAAAGGACGGAGGCTTGCGGCCTTGCATTGACTACCGCTCACTCAACTCCGTCACAGTCAAGTTCCGATATCCCCTTCCTCTCGTCCCAGCGGCCCTGGAACATCTCCGTGGTGCCACTGTATTCTCCAAGTTGGACCTCCGCAGCGCGTACAACCTCATCCGGATACGCGAGGGGGACGAGTGGAAGACCGCCTTCGTCACGCCCACCGGCCACTACGAATACCTCGTCATGCCGTATGGCCTGGTCAACGCCCCCTCCGTGTTCCAGGATTTCATCCACGAGGTGCTCCGGGAGTTTCTCCACAAGTTCGTTCTGGTCTACATCGACGACATCTTGATCTACTCCCGGAGCATGGCCGAACACCGCCAACACGTTGCGGAGGTCCTGAAACGCCTGAGGGAGTACCAACTCTTCCTCAAAGCCGAGAAGTGCTCATTCCATCAGACCTCAGTGCAGTTCCTTGGGTACCACATCGACCACAGTGGCATCCGGATGGACGAGGGGAAGGTGGAAGCCATTAAGAACTGGCCCACTCCTACCACCATCAAGGAACTTCAGCGATTCCTCGGCTTCGCTAACTTCTACCGCAGATTCATCCAAGACTACAGCTCCATCTCCAACCCCCTTACTGACCTCCTACGCAACAAGCCCAAGTCTCTGTCCTGGACACCAGCTGCCACGGAGGCCTTCAACCACCTGAGAGAAGCCTTCACCACCGCTCCACTCCTGGTACACCCAGATCCCCATCGACCATTCGTGGTAGAGGTCGACGCCTCCACGACCGGAGTCGGAGCGGTTCTGTCACAGCAGCAGGGGAATCCAAGCCGCCTCCATCCATGTGCCTTCTTCTCCCGCAAGCTCAACCCGGCGGAGAAGAACTACGACATCGGCAATCGAGAGCTACTGGCAGTCAAGTTGGCTCTCGAGGAGTGGAGGCATTGGTTGGAGGGAGCCAAACATCCCTTCCTGGTTCTCACCGACCACAAGAACCTTGAATATCTCCGATCCGCTAAGAGACTGAACCCCAGACAGGCCCGCTGGGCGCTGTTTTTTACTCGTTTTGATTTCACCATCTCCTATAGACCCGGTTCCAGAAACATCAAGGCCGACGCCCTTTCCCGACTCCATGCTCCCGAACCTGTCACAGAGGACCCTGAACCCATCCTTCCCGAGCGAGTTGTGGTCAGCCCCATCACCTGGTCGGCGGAGACTTTACCCTCCTCCAATGCCTCCACCAACACTCCGCCGGGTTGCCCACCGGGCTTGCTTTACATCACCCGCACACGGCGCACTCCCATAATCCACTCTGCACATACTTCGCTTGGCACTGGCCACCCGGGGGTCAATGAGACCCTCTCGCTGCTAAAGGAGCGCTTCTGGTGGCCCAACATGGCTGCCGATGTCAGAAGGTACGTGCAGGGATGTAAGGACTGCGCCATCTCGAAGAGCCCACGCCATCTACCATCCGGCAAACTCCTTCCTCTGCCCGTTCCCAACCGACCCTGGTCACACCTAGGAGTAGACTTTGTCTCCGACCTTCCTGCCTCCGACGGATACACCTGCATCCTAGTCGTGGTCGACCGCTTCTCCAAGTCCTGTCGTCTTGTCCCTCTGAGAGGTCTACCTACTGCCATGGAGACAGCAGAGGTCATGTTTAACCAAGTATTCCGCTACTTTGGTATCCCTGAAGACATCGTATCCGATAGAGGACCACAGTTTATCTCACGGGTATGGAAAGCCTTCTTCTCACTCCTAGGTGTGACCGTCAGCCTCTCGTCTGGATACCACCCTCAGACGAACGGGCAGACGGAAAGGAAGATCCAAGAGATCGGCCGCTACCTCCGTACCTTCTGTCATGGCCACCAGGACTCTTGGAACCAGTACCTGGGTTGGGCCGAGTACGCCCAAAACTCCCTTCGCCAGCCATCCACCGGACTCACCCCCTTCCAGTGCGTACTCGGCTACCAACCTCCACTGTTCCCCTGGACCGGGGAACCATCTGACGTACCATCTGTGGACTACTGGTTCCGAGAGAGCGAGAGGGTCTGGGACTCAGCTCACCACCAACTCCAACGAGCACTCCGGAGGCGCAGGATGACAGCCGACCTTCACCGGTCCGAAGCTCCCTCCTATCAACCGGGACAGAAGGTCTGGCTGTCCACCAAGGACATCAGGATGCGCCTCCCTTGCCGCAAGCTGAGTCCCAGGTTCATTGGCCCATTCACCATCCTGGAGCAGATAAATCCTGTCACCTACAAACTTCAACTACCCCCAGAGTATCGCATTCACCCCACTTTCCATGTTTCTTTGCTTAAGCCTCACCACCCTTCTGTTCCTCTCTCCACAGAGCCTGGTGTGGCCGAAGCCGAGCCCCCCCTTCCACTTCTACTAGAAGATGGAGCTGCATACGAGGTGCACGAGATCTTGGACTCCCGGCGCCGTGGTGGTCAGCTCGAGTACCTCGTAGACTGGGAAGGTTATGGCCCAGAGGAACGCTCATGGATTCCACGTAACGACATCCTAGATCCCAACCTGCTGAACACTTTCCACGCTGCTCATCCTAACAGACCTGCCCCTCGTGGAAGAGGTAGACCACCACGACGTCGGGGTCCGCGGCCCTCAGGAGCGGGCCGTGGGGGGGGGGTACTGTCACAGACACACCAGGCTCCTCCATCCACCAATCACAGCGCACACCATCCCCGGAGTACTAATCACCGCCACCTGCACCTCATCAGCCCATTCATCACACTGCACTACTTAAGACACACTCTCACACAGTCACATTGTCCGGTCTCGTTTGCATCGAAGGACTTACCTGTATGCTTACCTCAAGGACTCCCTGTGTTACTTACCTGCTATCTTGTCTCCGTGTTTCCCCGAACGTCTCCTCTCCGTGTGTGAAGTGTTGTCTGCAGTCATCGTCTCCAGTCAGCAAAACTCCACATCCATCTGCACTCTGCAATTACAAGGACAGTATCACTCTCTATATCACTCCACGATCAACATTCACTGCAATATACTCACCTGTTGTCACCATCTGCTCTACTTGTGTTTCAATAAATACCTGTTTCACTATCTCCTGTCTCCTGGTCGGTCCTTCCGTAACACTGTCACTTTTGATCAATTTAATGCATCTTTACTGAAAAAAAGTATTTATTTCCTTTCAATAAATAAATAAAGAAAATAAAGAAAGAAATAATATTAAGTATAATAAGTGAAAGTATTGTAAGTTTTGTGTTGATCATTTGTTTTAATGCATTTTATACAACAGTTATGGCCTTCATGTAGCTCAGAGTGAGCAAATGGAAAACCTGGAGTGGAGCTGGAGTCGAGTGATTATAACGCTCAATTATGTGGCTCCAGACTGACTTATCTGTTTGCTGTTTGGCAACATTTCCAATGTTTGGAAGGAAAATATCAAGTAACTGTGCATATTGATATTGTACAAAAGTTGTTGGTCTGAATATCAGCATGATTCTGGCTACTTGCAGTTTAATGGTCATGCTGAAAAATATATAAGAACCATGGATAGGTAAGCATTACAGTTTAATGTATTTATATCTGTGGTTAAAATTATTTATGAGAGTATACATCTGATTATAAGACAATCTTTATAATGCATTATACATACAAGCTTCATAGAAAGTGTTTGATAATGAAAATTTGAAAAAATGAGAAACATATAATCAAACAATCTAGCATGATTATAAAAAGGCACATAACACATGACACATAAAGTGTACTGAATGTACTGTGTATCTTACATGGGTGATGGTGGCTTTCACTGTCTAAACAAGGACATCTAATATTTATTTACAGGGTGGGGTGACTAAATGTTTACTTTTCTCTCACAGTCTGGTTATAAATGTTGAGCTTCAGCCATTAAGTCCTCTTAAACTAATGCAGATTATTAGTCTTGTGTCCATAAACCATAATTGCTTCCTATCTAACAGAAACAAGACCCGTCAATGACATCACCCAGATAATTCAACTACCTGGATCATCTGGTATTAAGAAAAAAAAAAAAAAAATCTGATATTGACATTTTCTGTCTGTGTATTTTACCATGATTTCCCTGGAAAATGCCTTTCTAAAATTAAAGGGACAGTTCACCCAAAAATGAAAATTAATTTACTCACCCTCAAGCTGTTCTAAACCTATATGAATTTCTTTTTTCTGCTGAACACAGAAAAAATGTTGAAGAATGTAACCAAACAGTTGATGGGCCCATCAACTGTTTGGTTACCAACATTCTTCAAAATATCTTCTTTTGTGTTCAGCAGAAAAAGAAATTCATACAGGTTTGGAACAACTTGAGGGTAAATGATGACAGAATTTTCCTTTTTGAGTGCACTATTCCTTTAAATTTTAGTCCGGTTCTGTTGGACCTGTCCAGTTTCTTATATCTATCTGTCTGAATTGTTTGTTCCAATGAATTTCAAGTCAACAGTCTATTCTTAATCTGTAAATTAAGCTTCTTTTGCATTCCTTTCAGTTTCCATTACACATTTTGTATTTGACAATAGTTAGTAGACAATGATCATATCTGGTGGTCTGTGGCTTCTAAAAGATTGAAAACCCCTGCAGTGGGTTACATTAAAGGAAGGGTCATCTATGCAATGATAATAGATTTAAAGTGAAAGGTTGAATTGTGTTCTTAGGATGTGTATTTGTTCATAAACATCCAGTCGGTGTTATCATATAGTCTATATAGACTATTTAATGCAAGGTCCCAAGGGTGTATTGATTTTGACATTTGTGGGGACATAGAAACAGTACCCCTGTCTTAATGACCCCCATTTTAAGATGTGTAATGAGGGTGTCTTAATGATGCTGTACATCACTTTATTTTAATATTAAAAATGAAAAAACTCCTGGTCCCTACAGCTATTGTAATGAACGCAACTTTTATTCATTCAGTTTAACAGCATTACATTCAAGAGGGTAAGCTTTCCATTCAATTAAAACTGTGCATGTGGATTAAGTTCTTGCTACTTTCATGCAATAAATGTACCCAACCATTAATTCAAGCGTATTATTTTACCTTCTCAGGTAAGCTACAACTAAGATCAATAGTATGACCCATTTTAGGTGCGGATAAGCCTTTTTAGCCTTATCAAGCCTTATTCAGGGGGGTCGAGATTAGAGGAGCAGAGGAGATCTGATTCGATTGTAAAAGTGATTATTAAAGACGCCATGAAATGGAAGTTGCGATCGCCTTTTCCTTACTGAGACGTATATACAAGTGAAACAAGAAAAAAATGTAAAGCGGGACTTTTGTCCATACAGTGTTGCCAACTGTATTCAATGGAAACTAGCTAAAGCCTAGACCTAAAAGTCGCTAAATGTTGCTAGATGACAGTATGAACCAATTAGCATATTTGTGACGTCATCATGTCGTATTTGAATTGTGCCTTATGTGGACACATTACATCTGTTTTCTCTCCTAATCCATGCTCACATACTGTATTTCAATACAATATATAGCCGAATGTCCAATAAAAACGTTCTCATTTACATATTTTCAGACAACGGAATGAGTATGATATAGTGTCTATGTTGACCTAAAAGTCTGTCACTAGGTGCTTTTTTCTGTCGCTAAAGGGGGCTGTAAAGTCGCTAAATCTAGTGACAAAATTTTACTCCCTTGCTAGGTCCCATTTGTGACAACTTGCTCATGCTGTGATCCTGATACATTTCTGTAGGCTATTTTGCATTACACTACACACACTATCTCTAAACCTTATTATTTTATCACTAAAATGTGTTTTATCATGCTTATGTTGTACTTGTCTCTGTTTTAGAGTTATGTATTGAATATTTGCTATTAAATGTTTTTTTAAATAATATTCTTAAAACATTAAGCCTACTTTAAAGTAAATAGTCCAATCTGTAGTTTGTAAATTAGCTAAAAATATTTTCTAGTGCACCTTACAATCATTTGGGTCTCATTTGGGCAAATACGGTTTTAATCCAAGGAAGGGATTGTTTAATAGTTTTTTTATTTATTTTTTTTATTATCGTTCCTCTTACTTTATTTTAATGTAAATGCTCCATTAAATAAAGGTTGCTCTTTTCCTGCACTCTGGCACCCTCTGGTGACATGTTTAAATATCACACTTAAAGGAACTCGAACCAATGATATTTTTTAATCTGTTGCAATATAAAGATCTTAACTGAAAGTATTTCCAATTAAAAATTATTATCAACTACTTATCAGCCATGCAAAATACTGCAATATATGATCATATTTGTTACAAGTGTCCTCTAGCGGAAATGACAGTTAGCATACTGTAAGTCACAGATGATAATGCTTATTGTAGAAAGTATGGTATTTTTTTATTTTTCTGGTTTTCATCCTCAACAACCTCCTTTATTTTCATAGAAGCATTTTGTCTCTTTCTGACACTTCCAAAGCACAAAGAGGAACATGTCCACTGCACTTCCACCCTGTATGCCACCATCCATTTCCAGTGGTCAAAGGGCAGTGCAAAAACTTCTTGCTTTTTCATCTGACAACTTCAGAGACTACATTATTATTATTATTTGACACCTAACCTGTTTGTTAAAGTTGTCTTTTGTGTCTTCGACAGGCAATCTAAACTGCATGAAATCATTAGGCCGATTATGTGAACTACACGCATGGATTGCCAAGGAAATTAATCCGATTACCATGACGTTGAGCTGCTCTGCTGAAAAAAGCAGCATGGAAAGCACAAAACTTCTACAGTCAGAGTCTAAGAAGATCACGGATCATGGAGGATCATGCTAAATAGAGACAGTAATACTGCAACAGTCAGGATCCACTTATTGTTGCATGATTACATGGGATTTTGTTAAACTACCATAAAATAGAAATTTATGTGGCACTTTGTAAATGTGTTATAGCAGAGTAGCTACTTTTATTTAGTTATTCCCCAATACTGCAAAGAAGAGTAAAGTTAATCCAATCAGGATTACTATCATTAAGAAAAAATAAAATTAAAACCATAAAAACAACATCATCGTTACATGAAACAGAATAAATGTTAACTGAAATGAAATATATATAAAAAACTTCTCACTTTTCTTTAGTTTAACTAGTAACTAAAGTAAAGTATATCAACGTTACTAAACTAACTCCGCATGCAATGCATTAACACGCCTTAATTACTTTAATTATTAGTTGTTTCATGGCTTAACAAAGAAACACCTGCAGCTCACATTCTGCTTTTTCCCCCCCATCATTTCCGCCTCTCTCCTTCATTTACGTCATTTTGCAGGTGGACTGACCCAATGTGTCCGATTCTGGCTTGTAAAACTGACCGAGTGGAAAAATAATGATGTCGATATAAAAGGCTGGATTTGTACAGTCAGTTGATGATGGGAAAATCCTCTGTAATGAATCTGGAGAAAGATCCTGCCAGGACATACAGGTGCACATTATGAAGATATGCAGAGAATGAGGCCAACACGGCCGAGCGGCTCATTCCGTTTATAATGGGGCACAAGTTATTCTTTTCACTGGCTGGATCAGATCTTCTCATTCATGGTGAACACTGAATGCATAATGTCTTGTTTTGTGATACAAATGAGTGCATAAAAAAGACTGAATGAAATCTTGATGCTGTCAGGATTCACCAGGCCAACATTCAAAATTCTAATTGACAGAAAGTTTGGGTATAACAAGAATTTTAAACATGTTATACACATGCGCATGCCGTCATCATTTAGACCATTTATTACCTATAGGTAATATTTAATATGAGTACTTTTGGAAGCAGCTACAGGTATGTCTCTATCAGTATTGCATGACATGATGCTAAAATGTTTTCCCTTTTTTTTTTCTTGGCAGAATTGCTTTTGGCAAGTTGGATGGGGACTATTTGTGAACAATATTTCTGAAGTCATTCAATTGGATCGAGGTCTGGGATTTGACTGGGCCACTATAGGATGTTCACCTTTTTGATTTTAAGCCACTCTATAGTGACTTCAGCTCTATGTGGCTGGTCTGTTGGAAGATGAATTGTTTCATGTGCTCTGTGCTCTTGGGACTGCAGCACTATTTCCTGAAGGTTTTTTCTGCATCCATCAATTTTTCCTTCTATCTCAATGAATTTTCCAGTCCCTGTTGTAAACAAGCATCCCCAAACACAATGCTGCTTCACCTTGTTTCAAATATAACTCTGCCTGAGATGTGATGAGCTTTTTCAACAATGGTTTATGTCCTTTCCATTCATGTCAGATTTATGAATAGTGCATGCAATTCAATTTCTGTAGATGGCTTCCTATTCAAAAATCTGTGTTAAACAGCCTTTTTTTTCTGACATTTTCTTACAAACTTTTCCTGATTTTATTGTTCCTTAATTGTTTCTGTAGTGTGCCATGGAACTGCTTGGGATATTCTTTGGTATTTTTCTTATCAATCCATGCATCCATCCATCCTCAAATACTTAAGTAACTTTGTGGGGTTCAATATGCATTAAATCCCATCCATCCATCCAACCATCCATCCATGATTCCATCCATCCATCCATGATTCCATCCATCCATCCATCCATCCATCCATCCATCCATCCAACCAATCTAGCCAACCCATCCATCCATCCATCCATCCATCCATCCATCCATCCATCCATCCAATCTAGCCAACTAACCCATCCATCCATCCATCCAGCCAGCCAGCCAGCCAGCCAGCCAACCCATCCATCCATCCATCCAGCCAGCCAGCCAGCCAACCCATCCATCCATCCATCCATCCAGCCAGCCAGCCAGCCAACCCATCCATCCATCCATCCATCCATCCATCCATCCATCCATCCAGCCAGCCAGCCAGCCAGCCAGCCAGCCAACCCATCCATCCATCCATCCATCCATCCATCCATCCATCCATCCATCCAACCAATCCAGCCAACCAACCCATCCATCCATCCATCCATCCATCCATCCATCCATGCTCAAACACTTATGTAACTTTGTGGGGTTCAATATGCATTAAATTCCATCCATCTGTCCGTCCGTCCATCCATCCCAGCCAACCCATCCATCCATCCATCCATCCATCCATCCATCCATCCATCCATCCATCCATCCATCCATCCATCCATCCATCCATCCATTTATCCATCCATCCATCCATCCATCCTCAAATACTTATGTAACTTTGTGGGGTTCAATATGCAATATCCATCCATCCATCCATCCATCCTTTCATTTTTTTTTTTTAAACATTTCTTTAGTCAATAAATTCATTTTTGTCATTGCCTCACTTGAAACTTTATGACTGGATTAGACAGCCAACCAGTGTTCACTGAAGGAGCATGAACTTCAAAACATCATGTTTTCAGTTGGGAAACTACATATAGAATTAAATCAAGTAAACTAAATTACCCCAGCTCACATTTTCTCTAATTTACAGGTTTTGCCTTGATATATGAATCCTTAATTGAAGACAAATCATATATAACTCTAAAACAACTTAATTTCTCTAAAGTGGCTCATGTATTGAAAGTCTTGCGATTGCGGCGGGAATTAACTCTCATTGCAATCGGGTTGTAATAATGATTCTTTAGCTTGAGGGAAATTTCTTACTCTCACTGGATGACATTCTAAAGCAATCTCACTTTAATCAAAACGTCCCACCTACCTACTCAATTATCATTAATCAGAACCTATAAAATTATATTTCTGAACCCTATCCCATGTTTTATTCTTCCACAGAAAAAAATCATGAACATTGTACGTACACAAACAGATTACTTGATTCTGAAATAATCTGTTGATGCTAAAACCTTTGTAACAACTCAACAAGGGGAGCGTAATAGGTAAAGGCTGTAGCATTTGCTTCTATGGGCTGAAGTATCACGCTGTAAATTTTCATGAGCTCTCATCTTTTGCTTTCCAGTCTCTTTTTCATTATGTCTCAGTCTTATTATTTCTCATGTGAGGATGGATGTTAAATTTAATTAAGCAGAAAATTTGGTCAGTGCTTTCTCTATCAGAAACGGTCCTCTGGATTTAACAGCCTAGAAAAGGTCTGACTCATTATACATGTGAGCGGTTTAGCCCTGCGGCCTGCCCTACAGGACAGCTCTCAGCAGATGAGTGAACAGTGGCAAACAATGTGTTTATTGATCCTGCAGGCTTTGCCATTTAATTTCCTTCAACCTTTTATGTGGTTTAGAACACATGAGATGAGAACTTTATAGATCCGCTTCATAGAAAAGTCATCAGGCCAATAAATTGTGCTGATAAAGCAGTATGCATTATGCATTCATTTACTGACAGTATGTTTGACATTTTGTTGGTATAGATTAACACTACAATATGCAATATACTTATTTTTCATTTTAATTTCTGCCTTTTAATTCAAATTGCACATTTTGTTTCTTCTTGTATGCTCTTCACTGACCTTTTCCAGGCATGTACAATTATCAATAAAATGAGGGAAAGGCTAGCGTGACCTCACTGTGATACCTTCTATCTTTGTGTTCATTCTGTCATTCGGTTTTACATGAAAAAGCTTCCAGGGCCCTCAACAGCTGCTCAACTTCCTCCGGTTTCCTTGTTGATCCTTAATCTAACAGGTAATGGGTAGCTGATGTGGCAGGTCTGTTAATTAAGGCTAAATTTAATTTAGGATTTATGACTTGGCCCACTGATCAGGTCAGATCTGGTTAAAGGAGGAATACACTTGGGAAAATGGTCACATGGCAATAGATGATTATTAAAAACAAAAACATTACAACAGTTGTTGTCATAAATGTACAAGCAAAGGTAAGGTTTGCAGATTTGAGATTTATACATCATCTGAAAGCTGAATAAATAAGCTTTGATGTATGGTTTGCTAGGATAGGACAATATTTGGCCGAGATGCAGCTAAAATCTGGAATCTGAGGGTGCAAAAAAATCAAAATATTGAGAAAATCGCCTTTAAAGTTGTCCAAATGAAGTCCTTACCAATGCATATCCACTCACAAAAATAAATTTTTAAAATATTTACGGTAGGAAATTTACAAAATATCTTCATGGAACATGATCTTTACTTAATATCCTAATGATTTTTGGCATAAAAGAAAAATCGATAATTTTGATTTTTGTTGGCTATTGCTACAAATATAACCGTGCGACTTATGACTGGTTTTGTGGTCCAGGGTCAAATAAATACAATTATAACATTTATATTGGTTTATAAAATTAAGAATTGCATTGGATGCAAATATATACCTTTTTTGTGAAACCAATGCAACATGCATCCATTTGCTCTCCAAATGAGCGGTTTTTATGGTTCAAATCAAATAAATTCAAGTTGCAGTCTTAAAGGGATAGTTCACCCAAAAATTAAAATTATCCTATATGATTTACTCACCCTCAAGCCATCCTAGGTGTATAAGACTATCTTCATTCAGATGAACACAATCGGAGTTATATTAAAATATCCTGGCTCTTCCCAGCTTTATAATGGTTGTGAATGGGGCTCAAAATTTTGAAGCCCAAAAAAGTGCATCCATCCATTATAAAAGTAATCCATATGGCTCCTGGGGTTAAAAAAGCCCATCTGAAGTGAAGCAATGGGTTTTTGTAAGAAAAATATCCATATTTATAAACTATAATAACTGGCTTCCGGCAGGCGGCCATACGCGAGTCTAGTTCCGGCGGAAGAGTGACCTCTGACCCGACGTATGACGTAGCATAGGATGTAGGAGTAGCGTAAGCTTAGGTGAGAGTAAGCGCCTCTCACGGTTCAAACAAATAGAGCTGGGCAACAAACTCAAGCTCCTCTTCTCTTATATCAAAATCCTCTAAATTTGTGTTTTAGACTTCTAATTCGTGACCGGTGTTTTGTTTTGCTCTATCCTCTGCGCGTCTGCATTTGTCAATACGTCATGCGTCAGGTCAGAGGTCACTCTTCCGCCAGAACTAGACTTGCGTATGGCCGTAACTGGAAGCCAGTGTATTCTGATTTAATTTAAGTAAATGCAGTTAATACATATTTATTTGTGTAATTATGCTGTAACAACGTCACCTTAAAATAAAGAGTAAACAAAATAATGTACACACACACCAGCATATTGGGAAAACAGACAACTCTAAGACCAAGTCAAAATGTCAAGGGCAAGCAATTCATCCGTGTCTTCCTTTCAGATCCATCATGTACACATTTGGCAGATGGTTTTATCCAAACCGTATTACATTGAATTCAAGGTATAAATTTTAGCAGTTACCTGGGGATCAAACCCATGACCTTGGTGTTACTAAAGCCATGCTCTACCGTTTGAGCTATAGGAACAAACTTGTTGCTGCAAACTTTGCACTGACCTTAAACGTCCCTTCTATTCTCCTCAGTCTGTCAACCTCCCTTCAGTATTTTCTCAGAATTCCAGTAGCAAGAATCTCTGTCTATATGGTAGATAGTGCACAGATCCTCATGGGAAATATAGTGCTCTGAGTGGTGAGGGACATAAACACATGGCGGGGGAGGCTGGATTTAGTTATTCTGAGGTTGTACATCTTACCAGGTGGATAAACTACCATTTTTGAGTCAGGAAGCATATTGATGAGAACTGAAAAAGAGTAACATGATGTTAAACAGTTTGTGTTTTCGCATTTTGCATGTCTCTCTCTCTCTCTTTTTTTTTTTTTTTTTTTTTTGCAACAGCAAACTTGCAACTTTTTCAAATCTGCATAATGTACACAAAGTACATAAAGCTCAGTGCATGTGGTTCATTGCCTGAGATGAATGGGAATGCTAACAGTTTTCTCCAGGTATTATAGACCTCCTTTGGGTGTAGTAATCCTGCCCAAAACTGACAACTCGCAATCCTTTCATTCCTTTTATCATTTTGACCCTTGACTAAATGTTTCTTAATGAAACAGAATAATTGTGATAAGACTAATGTGATGGACAATGCTGTAAAATAACCATAATTAGAGATCATGCTACTGTGGAAACAACTGGCAAAAGAATTATGATCATCTACGGCATCTATCGTCCTCGCACATCTGTTGCCATAAATCTGGTATTCAAATTGAATTTGCTATTCATGTGAACTGAGAAATGAATTGGACCATCTTTTGCCATTTACCAAATGCCATCTGTACTATTCAAAATCGCCAGCCCTCAGACGTGGACATTTTCCCTCAGAGACAAGGTAAATCACTTTTCTATCATCTCTCTAGAAAATTATTTTTTTTTGCTTGGAATTACATCCAAAATTTCTCACAAGGAAATATCAGCTCATTTTAAAACCTGTCATTTATAAATCCCGTCTGAATCTGTTTCCCTGTCCATATCTGCATCTCTGCTCATGCATTCATTTTTATATGACCTATTCCTCTAACTATAAAACTGGGTGATTGTTTTAATCCTCCTGTTGTAGATGGCAATTTTACTGTGAGCTAATAAAATACAAATTCCATCTGCAGAAACGCTGACAGACTCCCCTTTAGGACAAATGTGCTCAGCATGCTGTAAAAATCCATGATAATTATCTTGCAATATTAGCTTTAGCACTGGAGGACACTCCGGGAAGCTCGTACTCTTTGCTGTTCTAATTTCAGGGGCATGCTTCTCTGTAGTCTTCAGGGAGCACATACATATGTCGAATGGAATGAATACGCATGAAATAGCAGACAAAGTGGAGCGAGTTTAGCTGGTGATGGGCTCAAACAAACAATTTCAACCTAAACCAATTTATTAGAATGAACAATTTCCTCCAGTGAATTACTGGAACTACCAGCATCCTCACGGAAACATCTTTTCTCACTGCTGACTGAAAAGAAGCTGCAGGGACTTGAGGAGGTTGAGGAAAGAGCAAACTTAAAGTGTAACTTCTCAGATTTTCAACCCGCACTGTAGTGTTACAATGTCGGTACGAAGAATGTTTACTCGTTCTCCATGTTACCCGGACCGAGAAAGTCATGTGCTAAAAGGCTTTCTTGAAAACTACAGATTATACTACTGCATTTTTGTATACCCGCCCACAAACTGTCGGATCGACTGAGGGTTATTAACAGAACAGTTATTGTAAGGGTTGGTTTATCACTGAAAACTGTATCACACTCTGTCTACTCTTTTAAAAGTATTATGGTAAAATTGAGCACTACAGCAACAGCTTTCTTACTTATACACAACAGCGTTTCGCTTTGGACAGAACTGACAGAATGGCAGTTTCTTTCAGTTTTTCCCCTCCGTTTGGCCTAAAACAATGTGTTTGTGGTCATCCAGTTTGAATTGTTGACTACAAACACAGAGGTATTTCAGATTTTCTGTGGTGTCGTTTTCTCTGTATTTATGACTCTTTGTAGCCTTTAGCCACTGCCTACAACACTCTGGATCTTTCAATGGAAACCAAAAGTAACTCACTCCCGCTAAACGTTTATTTACTCCTTGAAATCTTGCTCATGGGAACAATACAAGTCGACACCATTATGACTTAAAGTTTGCTAAGAAGTATTTCCTACTAAAGCATGGCGGTATTTGACTCTGGTAAGAGTATTCATATCAGACTCATGGGAGTGGCCTTGGATGGCAACATACCCAGTGCATTATGGGAAGTTTTCTTACCTATTTGGCAAAAGGGAAGAACAGCCTTTTTTCTCTATGAATTCTCTTGAATGCATATGTGCGCAGGCGTGTAGACTGAGGAAACCTGAAGGAACACAGAGGAGGTAAGGAACATTAGGAAGCTGAGGAGATGTAATGAAGCTGAAACAACATGAGTTGAGGGGGCATGAGGAAGCTGAGCTGACGTAATGAAGCTGAAAGGACATTAGGAAGCTGAAAATACTTGAGGAAGCTACTGTAAGAGGACATTAGGAAGCTGAAGTGAAAGGACACGAGGAGGCTGAGCTGACATACTGAAGATGAAAAGACATTAGGAAGCTAAAGACACTTGAGGAAGCGGTGAACGTGATCTCACCAAGTACAACATGTTCCTGGATCAACATCTTTGTTGATCCTGGAACAACATTTCAATCAACCAATCAAATTTGAGGGACAAGTTTACAGTTTATGTCAAGAGGCTTACAGTCAGGGTTAGGTGATTCTACTACTGTGTTATTCACCTATCATTTCCCTCTGATTTTAGGGATAAGTTATGGGTAGGATTAGGTTTAGGGGTAGGAATGTTGTTCCAGGATCAACAAAATATGTTGACCTAGGAACATGTCACAGTATTGCTGCATGTTTTGCACGAACAAACAATACTCCAGTTTATGATTCTTATGTAAGGAAAAGTGATAGATATTTTATACTTATTCCTGTGTAGAATGTAGAAGTACAGGGTATTGTCACTACATCAAAAACCTAAGCAGTACATTAACGTGAAAGAACATATAGTGGCTACACTTAACCTCACACAGAGCATGAGAGACAGAGTGAGCCTTCAGAAACAATAGAGCGTTACCTCTCCCCTATAATTGCATTTCTCTTCTAAGGTCACCTGAGGCTATCAGCTACTGGGTGGAATGTGCATTATAGGAAAAACCTTTTACACTATTAATGTGGGTCTCTGGCAATACAGATAGATAGAAACAACTTTCAGCTGTGAGAAATCATGTGCACTAGAAACCACACTATTTTCCTGAACCCTGCTCTAGAGGTAGAAGTCGGGTGGAGAAATTTCCAGCTTTTTTTCAGCCATATGTGACTGTAATGGAAGAGTGGAAAATATGTAATTTGCCTCAGGTCCCATGTGAACCCAGCACCTCTGCTGTGGGAATAGCCGGAGTGGTGCCATTCAAGTCAGAGAATGCCAGGAACTCATTTCAGTCTTAAACTTAATATTTTTAACAGAACAGTAATGGCCTGGAGTCTAGGTGACAGGGTGGCATTGGTAGAAAAATTGGACAAATAAAAAAAATATATATAATTGCTAGTACTTGGCAGGAGAGATCAAAGTTGTGGATCCGAAAGGCATTTAACGGAAGTAAAGTAAAAATCTGGTGGTCAAGTTCCATGTAATTCACACTCTGAAATGTAACTGGACATGTGCTCTTCTCAGTTCCAGTATAATGGAATGTGACAGGCAGCGCAGCACATTTAGCTGAAATTGATTTTCTTTGAGCACTTCTAATATTGCCATCAGTCCTGAAGAGGGCAGAAGAGGCTTCATTTGAAGACGTGCGCATAGTACTGCCGTGATGCAGTCTGAACCTTGAGAGAGAGCATGTGGCCAAGGATTGAAAATTCAGTTTCAAGCAATTTATATTCTCAGTGGTGGCATTCAGAAAATGGCCTGAATTTCAAAACTCTCAAAAGGAACATTATGTAGAAAAAACTCACTTCCACACGGACTGAACTTGCCTCAAAGCAAGAAGATCTCTGGTTTGAGTCTCATGAGGCCTTTCTGTGTGGAGTTTGCATGGTTTCCCTGTGCTGGTGCTCCGATTTCCCACACAATCCAAGGACATGCAGCATAAATGATTTGGATACACTAAATTTTCAAGTGTGAGTGTGAATGTATTTATGTCTGTGTGTGTCATCGATGAACTATGCAACCCTAGATAGAACAAAATAACAACTAAAAGTAATATTTGTAATATCTTTACTTCTAAACACCAATGGATTAGTTCAAATAATCAATATATGTTATTAGAACCATGGAACATTGATTAACGCATATACAGAGATACGTTGAGCACTGGGTTTTGGGTGATGCAGGTTTGATTCTGGAATGCTTCATGTCTTGATCCCATTCCAAGAGCCCAAAATTACTTTATATGTATGTATATATATATATTAAACAAAGCATGCTTTTGTCAACTCTTTGTCAAATGACATACAACAAATTATACAATAAAATATTTTGAAGTGAGCTGTGCCACGTGAACACCAGATTTATGTCAATATCGGACAGATTTGTAAAAACAATGGGAACCTTTTTTTAGATCATTAATTTGCACTTTGTCTGATTCTGCAGGGTTGCTTTTATGCTCTAATACAGCCTTAACAAGTGAGACATTTTATGCTACATATGACAAACATAGCATTTACATGCCTGAAAGCTATTGTCCTATCTAGACAATTCACCATACCAGTAAAGCTCTGACAGTAGCCTAAAAAGCATTCCCAGCAGGCAGCAATAATGAGCCGGAATAGGACTGTATGTCAAAATGACATGGGGCATAAAAGTGCTCCAATCATTCATGTTTAGTTTTGAACTGAGAGTAATCAAGCACAAGCCCGTTTTGAATAGAAGACTGTGCAGTAAAACGGAAGACAGTCTTATCTTTATGATGGAGGGCCAGTTAAGCTGGTACGTACAGCCAATGGTTTTTCTGGCAAAAGACATAATTTTTCTGTTTATTTAAAAGGAACCAAAAGAAAATATGCTCTTTGTGATATGTTTCTATAGGCTGCAGTATTCCGGCGACCTTACATAGGACAAATAGATTGGCGAATGGATGGATAGATGATTGGATACATATTTAATATAAAGTACATCAACAACTTCTTTTAAAATAGATCTCCCATTTATCATGATTGCAAGGCTGCACCTTTTATCGACAGTACTGTATATATTTTTAAAGAAAAAATCCATAGTGATTTTATTATGAACAACATTATGAATGTTCAAATTGTGAATACCAATCCTAACACAGAAAAAGAAAAATCCACTACGAGCAAACAACACTTTGAAATATACCTTGATTATTATCTGTGATGTTGTTCATTCTCATAACCTTCTACCAATCCCTGAAGGACATTTCTTGGAATGTGAAGATGCAGAAACATAAATTCTCACTTTTGTTTCACATACAGTAGTGAAATATTTGCCATTTAATAAAGACGGTATACTGTGCAACTTTTCTATTTATCAGAAAGACAGATTTTCTTAACCTTAACAGGGCAGTACTTTGAAGAATGAATACATTAAGATCAGGGGTCACTATAGGTCAAGGACCCCTTGGTGGACAAAACCCTTTTTTAGGTATAACTGAGCATTGCATTTCAAGTCTGGCATATGTAGTACAATGTTAATGTATTTACTTACTTTTTTATGATGTTTGATTGCTTGATTTGCCAAGCCATTAAAAACATTATTAATGTACAAAGTCATGTATATTACATTTCCCCACTGCCAAAATGGGCTTTCAATAAAACTTGGCTGCCTATGCATTAGAAAGGCAAAAACAAAAAAAATTAAATCAGTGCTACCTGACTAGAGGAAAAAAGAACTGTTTTCTCTCACTTTTCTAAATAAGTAGGACAACTTCAACACCCATAATGTACTGGGCATGTTGCCGTCCAAGGCCACTCCCACCAGTATGCTATGGACACACTTACCAGAGTCAAATACCTCCATGCTTTAGTAGGAAATACTTCTTAGCAAACTTTTAGTCATAATGATGTGAACTTATATTGATCCTGGGTGTAAGAATTCAAAGAGTAAATAAATGTTTAGTGAGAGTGAGTTACTTTCGGTTTCCAGTGAAGGATCCAGTGTGTTGTAGGCAGTGGCTAAAGAAAAACCTCATTTGTATCATAATACTGTTCAAAGAGTAGACATAATGCGATATAATTTTCAGTGATAATACAATAACCTTACAATAACTGTTCTGTTAATAACCCTCAGTCGATCCGACTGTCCGTGGGTGGGGATACAAAAATGTGGAAATATAATCTGTAGTTTTCACAAAAACTACAAAAACTTTTTGCTAATAAATAAACGTGAATTTTTTCAGTCCAGGTAACACAGAGAACCAGTGAACATTGTTCATTTACATATACTACCAACATTGTAACAATACAAAACAGGTTGAGAATCTGCGAAGTTGCACTTTAATAGATTTACATTTTACTTCATATATTTTAATGTAGCTGCACTTTAGATTTGGTTTTGTTTAATTTTTGTTAAAAAAAAAAAAAATCTCTTTTTCAGTTCCAAAATATTTGGTGAACCTCTTGGCCACATAGTCCTTGGTGAAGACCCCAGATTTACACAAAAATCACCTGCTCATAAATATATTATTTAAATGAAAAACTAATTTAATTTATTTATAACAAATTTGATTAATTATTTAATCATTTTAATGTTCTTCCCAGATGTCCCCCAAAAGAGGTTTTGTCGGATTTACACAATTCTAATACTAACATAGTACTAACCTTGAACTATAGGGGAAGAGAGATATTGTTTTTGTAATTTTCTGAAACATATCAGTGGATACACTCCTTCCCAATACAAACAACCTATAAACCTCTACACGATTATCATTTACACTGAAGCACCATCATATCTCTCACATTTTCCTTGAGAAGTAAATATGATGTCTCTTTACATGGCATCCATCTTTTGATTCATTTCCTCCCAGCCAGCCTGAACGCACCAATAAAGACCCAGTGCAGATATCAGTGCTATCACATTCACACTCATCACAAGAATCTATTACAGTAAAAACCTTCACTCCCTCCTAAAGCCACTTTTTCTTTTTATTTAACTGCACAAATCCTGGCCACAAACAAATGAGACAGAATAAAAGAGGAAACACTGCATTATGGCACAAGTCATTCTATCTAAACTAATGTAGCTGGAGGAGAGAGAGACTCACTTGCTGAAAATGTGCTGAATGACCTTTTATCAGTACAAACCTTCCATTTTATTTGCAGACAATGGCAATGTCTCTGTTTGCAATAACACACTTTCAGCAGGAATGTTTTGGAGCCCAACATGGTGCATATTTCGCACATTCATGTATGTATCTGTATGAAACTTGAGCCAGTTCTCAGAGAGGCAAAAACACTTTCAAACTGACATTTTTTAGCTCTGTCTAACAGAAATTTGGACAACATTATGCCAAGAAAACAGTGTCTTCTTGACATGTCGACAACACAAACCAAAATCTTCCAAGTCTCAGGTACAAACAGTGTTTGAGGGTGGGTCAAATTAGACATTGTTTGTGGAAAGCCAATGAAGAACATAGGCTGAAATTATACAAATTTGTCACAAACCTACAAATGTTTGGAATAACTGGTGACTCGTTTCAGGCAATTCAGAATCAGTTCTTTCTTTTGGAAGACAACGACTATTTATCGTGCACTTTGATCTTTGAAACATTGCAGACCTTTTACATTCACAAAAAGCTATATAACACACTACATGAAAGGTAATATTCAAAAAAAGTGTAATGAGGCACTTTAAATAGTCTTCTTATATTTGCAGAGGTAAATACAGAAGTAATTAACAGTATTTTGCATCCAAAAAGGTTTATTATTATTATTATTGAAGTGGAAATTAAATATAAATGGAGAATTTTAATGTAACACATCAACATATTGTCCTTTGTAAGGACATCCATGTATTTAATCCAACAGCAGAAACCACCAAAGAAAAAAATTAAAGCACTGTTCGTATTTAGAGGTGCGACATATTGATCACTGCATTCTTACCATGAGGTGCTGCTTGAGATTTCTTTGCAGAAGCACTACAGCAAATTGATTTATCATAATGTGAACAGAATGTAAATGTGTTTAAGGCACATTGAGGAACTAATGTTTCTGTACTAAGAGGCCAGAATTAGACAGAAGGTCTTTATTTTCAGGTGAGAAAAGGTGAGGTCTTTATTTTGATGAGACACTTAAGCAACTTAGCATTCACCTGCAAAACAATAGTTAAAAGTTAGTTTTAAAAAATCGGTTATTATATCAGTGACCACAAGGATTGAGAAAATGTACCGTTCATTGGCAGTATAGCAATGTTTTCCTCAAGGATGCCAGTGTCCAGGGAGAACTGCTTAAACTTCTCCTTCAAGTCCTCAGTTATTTTTGTGGTACGACCTGTGACCGTGACACATTCAGAGTACGTTTAGCATCTTTTCAAAAAATTGTTTCAGCTATATTATGAAATTTAGATGAAGTGAGCTCTTACTGTGGAGTTTGTTGAGAACCTCAGATTTCCCTTCCTTGGTCTTGATGGTGTGAACGATCGCATACTCATCAAATATAGCATCAACCACGCGCATGTCGTTGTCATTTCCCCAACCTGATAGAATCAGATACATTTGGGCCAGTGATGATAAAGAGCAATCTGACCATTAGCTAAAGGCAAATGCAGGAAGACTTACGCTGGTTGTAGAAGACAAAGCGTCCAGGAATGTCAGTTTTCTTGGCAAGATTATTCATCCTGAAGCAGGAACCATCACTACTAAGAAACAAATGAAGCACTTAAAATGAATTTTATTGTAAGCATGAGAACAAATCATCAAGACCATTCTTCAAGGCAAGATACTACTACTAAATTATTGTTTTTTCATGCACTAGTCAAGTGATTTTACCTCCATAACTTGTCATATCTGTCTGTCTATATTCTAAAGGTTTTTACAGAACACTTTGTTAATATAAAATCTGCCTGATTTACATAACATTTTATTGCTAAAAATACAGTGATTTTTTTCCTAGCCGACAAGAATTTCAACTATTAATTATAACTATTATTTATCAGTTATTTTACCCTATTTACCTGTGGTGTCTTGCTTACTTTAGATGAGTGTAAGTGAGATCAAGGTCTCCGTCTTTGGTAGGCACCAGCGTGGCAGTTCCGATCTTCATGTCAGCCTTGTGACTTTTGACAAACGATTCTGCATTTGTAGCAAAGCCAACGAGATACCACTTTCCTCCCATCTGCAGAGAATGGAGTTGGAAAACATGAATATAACACATCTAAAACTATTCGGCTAGGACTTCCCCAAAAGTCTCTGATAAAATTGAGATACCTTAATTTATAGTATTTTGCAGTAAAATTGCAAGGTACATTTTTTAACCTTTTCGAGGTCAAAATCAGGCATGGGCATAACTTCAGCAGAGGCGAACACCGCAAAGAGAAGTACGCAGAGTATTTTCAATACAACAGTCTTCATGGCTGTAGATGTGTAGGGCTCACTCTTTGTATGCAGTTCAGAAAGCAAATTTAGAGAAGATGAATGGCAACCACTGTTTTATATTGCAGAATTAGTCCCTCCCACATCCAAAGACAGTCATTTCACAACATGCACATGAGGATCTTTCCAGGTATTTGAGGGTGCTCAAGGGCAGATTTGTAATGGTTTGATATTACCCTCAGACTGATGCCCCATTTGGCCTTTTGAATGCATGCAAACATGATTGTTGAAGATGATGATTGAATCAAGCATCCTAAAATCGACTCTGTTGTGGCATAAATAAAAGCTTTTGTGATAAAATGCAATGCAAAATATGAAAATGCATTGTAATTAAATCAGCATTTGGTCTTTTGCAGAATTTTATGCTCCAGGTAACTGTAAATAACGAGTACCGCAGAAACTCATACAAGCTCTTTTCTGTGTTTGATGTTTTACCTATTAGAAAATGTTTTCCTTAGGATTCTTTTTGGAATGATGGAAGTGCAACATGTTCACCCCTTGCTGGCAGACAGAGTCTTGTTTTAAGATTTACATCACGCTAACATCACCAAGATTCCATTGCCTTGTTTTATAAGTGCTTTTTTGTTACATTTAGAATGGCTTGAAGAAAATCACCACTTTCGAAGAAGGAAGAAACCAGATATTCATGATTAGAGGTAGATTAGATGCATCCACCTCATTATCTATGGTGGATAAAGTCCTGCTTATTATATTGACAATGATGTTTAATGCTGTAGTATGTCCATTGTTCTTCAAACTAGAAATAAAGTCTAATTTTTAAACCCCAAAATGACTTAAATTCTTTAATTCTCATTGGAAATAGGTGCTTGTGGTGACATTTCTGCAAAATTACATTAAAGTGCTTCTGACACGTTTTGTGACACTTTCAGAATTAAATGTCCAGTGAGTAGCCCTAAAAAGTGTGTTCAGTTTTATCCAAAACAAATAAGATATCAAAAAATGAGAGTAGGGAGAAAAGAGACAAAACCAAGCAAAAGGTGCAGAACTGAGTGAAATAGGCAAGGGTTACAGCACAGAAAATCAGTCATCCAAATAAAATCAAAAGTCAAATAAACCAAGTTCAAGGTGAAGCAGGGTCAAAACAAAACGAGGTAACAAAATAATCAAGGGAGAAGTGATCCATTCAGGAGGTGTTACAATTAAGCAACCCATTCAGGAAGGCTTGTGTATAAAATTAGTGAGCATTTATTTCATCTTTGCCACATTTAGTTGGATGAATGCTCTGTCACACCAGTGTTCAAAGTCATCATTGATAGGACCGTGATCATTTTCATCAGAGTGGAGGAGACTGAAAATTGCAGAATCATCAGCAAATTTTAAAATATATCTATTGTCATGCTGACTGAAATCGTCAGTATAAAGAATGTTAAGAACTGGTGAGACCCTGATGATATCTCCTCAGATAAACACCCGTTCACTCTTACCCTCTGCGTTCTGTCCATTAAGAAATCAAGAATCCAGCCAAAAATCAAGAAGAAAAGTTATAAGCTTATCAGCTAAAATTGTATAGTATTGAATTGTATTAAAAGCGGATGAAAATTCCACAAATAAAAATGATGGTAACACTTTACAGTTAAGTTTCATATGTTAACTTTAGTTAACATGAACTAAGAATGAACAATACTACAGCATTTATTAGACTTAGCTGATGTTAATTCAAACTTTTCCCAATACATTAATAAAATCAAAAGTTGCATTTATTAACATTAGTTAATGCACTGTGATCAAACATGAACAAACAATGAAAAACAGTACTTTTATTAACTAAACACTTTGATAAAGATTAATAAATATGTAATACCAAATACATGCTGTGATTCTAATGGTAACTATGATATTTTATTGTGACTATGACTATGAAATGATTATAATGGTAACTATATTTTATTGTGACTTTGATATTTTAGGTCCTGCTTTGATTTTACTAAAAGGAGAAATTGGTCCGGCTTCTTATGGGTTAAGGCAAGTTCACTTTGAGAAAAACAAGCTCCCAGACTAGGGAGGTCAGCTATAGTAATTGATTTGTCCTTATAATAATTGATTTGTCCCTATAATTATTGATTTGTTCTCTGTCCAGAGCCTATGCAGCTGCCACGTGACAAAAGAACGAACAGGTTGTTCAAGAAGATAAGTTGAGTTTTGAATTAATCATTAATTTCTTATAATTTGTCTATGGCTAGTATTATTATGCGATTCAAAGATCCAAGTCAGGAAAATGATCCGATCTTCCTATCACTAGCTAAAACAATGCACTTTCCACAACAGTAGGCTACTTCTCATGACAAATGGCATCTCTCCAGTGGTTCAAGTCTTACCTCTCAGGTAGATCCTTCAGGGTGTCTTGGAGGGGTGAGGTGTCTAAGTCACAACATCTAGCCACTGGGGTGCCTCAGGGCTCAGTGCTTGGACCACTTCTCTTCTCCATCTACATGACATCACTAGGATCTGTCATTCAGAAACATGGTTTTTCCTATCACTGCTATGCTGATGACACAGAACTCTACCTCCCATTCCAGCTAGATGATCCGATGGTAGCTGCTCGCATCTCAGCCTGCCTGACAGGCATTTCGGACTGGATGAAGGACCAAGACCTTCAACTCAACCTTGCAAAGACAGAACTGCTAGTGATCTTGGCCAACCCAACACTTCATCACGACTTCTCCATTCAGCTAGGTTTGTCATCCATAACTCCTTCCAGGACAGCCAGGAACCTCAGAGTTGTGACTGACGATCAGCTAAACTTCACAGACCACATTGCTAGAATGGCTCGGTCCTGCAGATTTGCTTTATACAACATTAGAAAGATCAGGCCTTCCTATTGGAGCATGCTACACAACTCCTTGTTCTATCCAGACTGGACTATTGCAATGCTCTCTTGGCAGGCCTTCCTTGGAAAACGGTATTTTCCAATTATTATCCTCATTTGTAAGTCACTTTGGATAAAAGAGCCTGCTAAACGTTTAAATTTAAATGTATACTCCACAAATAAGATAAGATAAGAATATTTAAGTGATATTATTACATTTAAGTGTATAATAAGTGTCCAAATACATATTTGGACCACTGTATTTGTCCAGAGAGAAAAACTTCTTGATGTGTTAAACATGATACAGATCTACTGCCAAAAGGCCTGTGAAAGTATCACTCTTCAAAGCTTCTGATTGTCCAGGCTCTTTTTTCTAAACTAAACAAATCCAGGTTAGTTTAGATAAGAATGACAGGCTTTGAACCCTAGTCTGGAGGTCAGTGGGGTTTAGTCTGCATCAGATACCCATATGCTTTTGGTGCCTCAGCAGGCTCCCAGAGACTGAGCCATACGAGCACAAAGAACAGATGCAACCAGAAGCCAATTGAAATCAATTCTTTTTAACCCATTGCTTTAATAATATGCCTAAATAATACAGCAGTTTTCCTCGACAGCTTTGCTAATAAGAGACAGTCAGCTGTCCAGTGTTGTCACACACAGATGAGGATGATGACCTGGGTTTATTATTAACTCCTCGACCAACCCACACATAAAACAGACAATCATTTTGTTGATTTCTGACAATGTTCAAAATGCAACCAAACCAACTTTTGTTTTGTCATAAAGTGTGCATTCTCAGATTTTAATGTATAGTGGTAGGCAAAAATAAAAGATATCATAAAGCAACATTAAGTCAAGTCATGTCATCATTTATATACAGTAGCTCTTTATACAATACAGACTATTTCAGAGCAGATTCACATTAATAAACAGGAAAATAATGATCAATGAGGTAAACTCTATCAAATATGAGACAGAACAATATCAGTTTAGTATCATTGAGAATGAGATACTATTATATGTTTTGTTCATATTCGGAATAGGTTTTCATTTTTGTATTTTCATTTTCATTTTTTTAGGTAAAGTTTTAGTAAATTTGTTGTGCGTTTTTGTCATTTTTATCATTTTTTATGGTTTTAGTTCTGGTTAATTAACCCTGCTAGAGAAGACTATGGTGTCATTATTGAGCTCAAATCAGTTCAGTGTTGATTCAGTTCAGTTCAATAACAGCGCCAATGTTGCAAAATTCATCAGTTCTGCATCATCCAGCTCGATTCAGTTCAAGTTTTGTTCTCATCCAGTAGTGTCAGTGCAGTTAAATTGATAATATTACTGAATATTAATTGTCTTTTAAACCCCAACTGAGTAAGCCAACGGTGACAGTGCCTCCATCAGGTGACAGAAATGAAGAAGAAAAAAAAAAATCCTTGGGAGAAACCAGGTTCAAGAAAACAGCGTACAGGAAAGCAATGACACTTTTTTATGTGGTAGATATGGGATGATTATTCAACCACTTTCCCTGACACAGAAGAGATATTAATTTTTTAAAATAAAGATGGTAAACTGTAACTCTAAACATACCACAATAGTCATTTGTTTTCTTTATTTGCACTGAAGAACTGTAAAATACTATCAAGGGACACAACTGCTGAATTTATCTGCATCACTTTTCTGTGGGCAGCTACACTGTTGCAAAAAAAGAGAGAGAAAATTATATACTTTATGTAATTTTTCTCAAAGACATATTAAGGTTTCTAAAAAAATTGTGAGCTATACAGTGTTGTGCTAAAATGCAGACTCACGGTCACCGTGAACATATTTTGCAGATCCTGGAACAACATTCCTGTCTGAAAATTTAGTCTTAACTCTATCCCTACCCCTAAACTTAACTCTACCCATAACTTATCCCTGAAATCAGAGGGAAATAAAGGGTGAATAACACTGATGTAGAAGTACCTAACCCTGGTTGTAAGCCTAAACTTAAACTGTAAACTTGTCCCTCAAATCTGATTGATTGATTGGAAAGTTTTTCCAGGACCAACAAAGATGTTGATCCAGGAACATGTTGTACTTGGTGAAATCAGGTTCACCTAGACACACACTTCTTGAATACGGTCTTTTAAACATTATAACTGAGTTGTCAATTTACCACCTCTGTGTCATTTTCTCTTGTAACAATGCAGTGTTCAGGAGTATTATTATTATTATTACTATTATTATTATTTAGGGCCCAGATCTCTAGCTGCTTGAGTGTGTACATTAGTTAGAGACAGACAGAGAGGGCATCTGTGTGTGTTTGTGTGTGTGTGAGTGACATGCAGTAGGCTGATGGGCCGTAGTGTTATAGGAACTGACTATAATTTGATTCCAGCTGTCGCTGCCTTCATGACCTGGAGTCATGCTGATAAGATTAGGAAAAGGACACCAGCAAACTTTTGAAAAACGATGACTTCATCTCTGTGGGAAGGACATCTTCTTTACTCACTGCGGTTTGGTAAAGTAACATAAGACATCCCATACTTTTACTCTTGTTGCAACCCAGACTCACTTGAAATACGTGACTGGCTACATTTCTGCAGAACTGCAAAAACATACTTATACAAACATTTCACAGCAATTTCTAACACTAGAGGCAGTAAAACACCTACAACTTTTGTTCCCTTTCACACAAAAGGGCAGATTATCAATTAAAAAGATGTATTTTTGTGCGGTTCCTCACACAATGGGCCCTATTTTAACGATCTAAGCGCATGGTCTAAAGCGCACCGCGCAAGTGCACTTAGGGCGTGTCCGAATCCACTTTTGCTAGTTTAACAACGGGAAAAATGGTCGGCACACCCTGGCGCATGGTCTAAAAGGGTTGTCCCTAGTCTCTTAATGAGTAATGGGTGTGTTTTGGGCATAACGTGCGATAAACCAATCAGAGTCTCATCTCCCATTCCCTTTAAAAGCCAGTGGCGCTCACGCCATAGCGGATTCGCTATTTACGTTGTGGAATTTGCAAGCGGAAAAACTGAACACTTCTCTAGTGAGGACACGGCTTTAACCTCGCGCACCAGGTTTCAGTTGGTCAATGGCGCAGTCTATTTCAGTTGCCTCAAAATAACAATACGCCAACAAATAATCTGCTCCATATATGTGGCTTTTCTTATGAAGTAAACTTGCTCGCAGCTCATCTGGTACAGCATTGCACTTGTATTCAAAGCGCTCGGGTAGGAGTCTTGTGAAACACAAGTCAAAAAAATAAAAGAGCTCAAAGATTCGTAAAAGTAAGCTAAAATAGCTTGGTTGCTTTTTTTGTCTCACGTTAGATTTTTGCGCACACTATCGTATTAACCTTTTAGCAGCACTTGCCACACATTACATTTCTGAACTACCGTGAAAAGTGTATTAAGTAATAAAATGTTGATACAGTCGCATTAACCGTTTGAGAAAACTGAGAATATTTAGTGCCATTTCACTTTTAAAATGCTGTGATGTAAAACAAGCAGCGCAACATCATTTAGCAAAAAATTTACTCACAGACGTGTTTTTTTATGACACTGGGCTGTTGAATAAACGCACATCAACAATGGAGGGGGGAAAAATTATATTGCTTAGCGCCTCTTGTGGCCATTTCACCTGAAAAGTGGAGCGAATTGTACCCAGAGCAACGCATTTCAAATTTTGCAGCAATGTAGACAGAGTCACGTATTTCCAATGAGCCTGGTTTGCAGCAGTCTTTTCTTTTAGCGTTAAACCTATAGTCCCAGACTAAAATGTGTGTTTGAGCTGTTTTAACTGAAACATATAAAATATGTCACTGCCATTGTTTTGTCTCAAGATGCACACCAGTAATGTTTCTCTAAGGCACACTTAAATATCCTTATTAAATTAAGGCCTAATCCTGGCTTAATCTAAACCTTGTGTCTGTGAAACCAGGCCAACATGTTGTTCTTTTTTTCTTCTGTGTAACACAAAAGGATATATTTTGAAGAATATTGGTGAGCAAACAGTATTGGTGTCCATTGACTTCCATTGTATGAACAAAAAAATTCCACAGAAGAAAAAAGGTATCCCCTTAAGGTTCACTAGTCATTCGGGCAACCCACTAACTAGTAATATTGAAAATGCGTAGACATGCACATCTGTAGGTTTGCCAGAGAACATGAGTTGAGATTCAGTGCCACTGTTTGTGGATACATTTTGGACATCTGTTCACTAAGATTGTTTGTAATGCTGGCAGGATTCCTGGGGAACAATACTGAGACATACTGTGAAACAATGATTCTGACATTCACTGCAAGCCATGATTCTCATAACCATCCCATGAATAATACCCATTCCAAAATTTAGTAGATACAGCACTAGTCTGATTTGGGAGAACGTTGACTCACATGCTTTTCATTTCATATCCCTCCAAGGACACTTTTGAATTTTATCACAAAATGATTTGAAATGAAATGGAATTGCTTGTACCAAACCACTATTTTCTGAGGAAGTAAGCAATTGCTCTTTGCACAGGGGGAATTGTCATATTCTAATAGGCTTTTCATATCAGAGAGTTAAATGTTAGATGTACTGGCATCATTGGTGTGTCTGTAGCCAATGTAATTTTAAGGTTCCTATGCCCTATTCAAAATGATTCTACAAGATATCTGTAATTGGTTGATGTAGAGGATAAGGTTTTTAGACGGCGCCAAGCCTGGAACAAGAGAATCTTGCCCTCTCAGCCTGCAAATGTTGTCTCTCCATCGCAGCTTCTGTCTCACCATCTTTCTGTCTCCATGTCATAGTCCATTAATGCCGAGTCACTCTCCTCTAATCCAGCACTTGCCTGGCC
This sequence comes from Mylopharyngodon piceus, assembly GCA_039654765.1. Classification (NCBI taxonomy): domain Eukaryota; kingdom Metazoa; phylum Chordata; class Actinopteri; order Cypriniformes; family Xenocyprididae; genus Mylopharyngodon; species Mylopharyngodon piceus. The sequence continues at coordinate 7,491,397 of CM077449.1, forward strand.
AGCAGAAAGAGCTGATTATAGAACAGAGGAAAGGTTAATTGAAAGACATTGTTGTAATGGTATTGTGTCCAAGCAAAGCAACAAGAATGTTGATATCGCTCTCCCCCCGCAGCGACGCTGTAATGAGTGACATTAAAAATAATTATCTAGGACACAAGCAATCCCCTCTATAAATTAGTAGTTAGCTTGTCCTTTCCTCCGCAGGGTTCTGGGCTTCCTCTGTTTAGGACCATTAGAGTAATAGTCAGCAGCTCATTCACAGGACAAAAAATAGAGATACAACACTGACATTATGGCTAAAGAGGAAGGAGTTGATGATATATTAGTTTATGTAAATTACCTTGAATATGCAAGTAAAAACAAAAACTGTTTTATTTATTTAAAATGTAAATGGTGCCTTGCATGATAAGCAAATGCTAGGTGGTCAATGGGGCATAATCTTTTATTGGTATTTCTTAAATGTATTTTAAACACATATAATAAATGTGATTCATAAATTATAAATGTATTTTAAAACTTTTTTTTAAAAAAAAAAAAATATATTTGAGATGTTTGCACTTACATGTACTGTTTTCAAGGTGTAAAGACAATATGCTTGCTGGGTAAACATTTTTAGAGTCTTTAATTTTTAAATTACCAAAACCATATGAAACCTTGCATGTATACAAAGAGTACTTTTTTCCTATCATGGACACTCTTATATGTCATTGACCCATAGAACATCTAAACCATTAGAGTTCAGGGTTTCTTCAAATCCACAACCCTAAGCAATAGCAATGGCATTAATTATGCTCTCTATTATACAGATATGTCATTTGGTACTTATTCAACACATTCATCAGAAATAACAATGGCATAAATTGATTTTGCATTCGGTCGAACGTTTCTCATATTTAAATGCTGAACATAATTCATCAGTGGAGACATTTGCATTGGCCATTTCATTCTATCCACGCTATGGGATTCCATTAATGAGGGAAAAAGTATGAGACATGGGGAATTAAGGCCTAATATTGATTTAAAAAGCTAGGGAGGAGAAAGAACATGAAAACCATCTGCCTTAGATTGGCTCTGACTGTGAGATCACCCCCAGAATTCATTACCGAAATTACATTAATGAAAGAACACTGATCACTTTGGCCAGAAATGGCAGGGTTCAGGTCATGAACATGAGCCTGTCATGCAGTATTCTCATAAAGCAGAAGCAGAAATTATATAAAGGAGACCAAAATGGACAGCGGAATAGAAGAGAATTAAAACAGAGTGCCAGCAGGAGACAAAAAAACATGGCTGAGCAAGACAAATTATGTTTTTATCTTTGTAATTCCAAATGCAGATACTCAGAGTAGCTGTTGGTGTAATGGCTCCTTAATCTTAACTCTGTACAGTTTTGACTTTGGAAATGGTCCTGTAATAACTTGAATATGTGATTAGGAATGATAGAGGGGAGTGAAGGTCTTTATTTCACATCTCTCCCTATAACAGCCATCATGAATTCGATCCTCCTCATTTTATAATGCAAATCTCATTATCAAGATTTAATGGCCTTGACGGGGCCTCGGTGGCCATAAACTAGCCCTTAAATGCAAATTGCATTTCAATTGCATGATAAATCACTACTTTAATTTAAAAGTTCATAAACCTTCACACTTGTTGAAATGGGATTCCCTCCTCATTAGACAAATGAAATTTGAAATGGTAATTTTAAAACATGTTCAAAACTTAAAAAACAGCAATATATTTAAATAAAATATTCCTCTAGTACCATTAAAACAAAGCACAAATTTAAAGATTTAAATGCAGAACTTGTACAGGTCTTCTGCATAAAGTCCTTTCATTTTAAAAAAGTCATATATATTAGATGACCATTAGTTCCAGTCCTCAAATTTGATTGGACAAGCTGATATGAGTTTCAACAGCACTGGGACTTTTCACTGTTTGTGTCACTCTTCATGAGTTTGTGCGTTGCAGACAGACCATCTAGTAGTCTTTGCATTAGTTTGCACTCTTTCTGCAGGTTACATTGTTACGCCAGTAGGTGGCAACAAGTAACTCTCTTTATGAGTGATTCATTGAATCATTTACTCAAACAGTTTGTTTAAAATGCTGATTCATTCCAAAAATAAACAATGAATGAGTCATTGAATAATTCTTTCAACTTATTCATTCAAAAACACTGATTCATTCAGGAATGAAACAAGGGACTGTCAATGAATGAGTCATTGAATCATTTACTCACCGATCCATTCAAAAAGGCTGATTCGTTCCAAAATTTAACAGTAAAGGTTTTAATGAATGAATCACTGAACAATTTGTTTATTCAAAACTTAATTTGACTTAATTTGGAACTATTTTCGGTGACTGAGCAAAACTAGTCTATATTATAACTGCCAATATTGTGTATAAAATCTAAAATAACTTATTTTATTAACTTGTGCTATTGCTTGATTAATAACCAAAAAAATGTTTATTGTAATTTTTGTTATTAACTTCTTTTTAATGTATTGAAATAACTGTAACACACAGCCTATCTTGGTTTATTATTTATTATCCTTGACCCCTGAAAAGGGGTTCTAAAGTATAAAACTGCGTAGTCTCAATTTACAAAAGGGCTGAAAATGATCCATAGTACAGCAAAACATCCACTATAACATATGGCTCCCCTGACAGACTGAAGTTAAAGTTTCATATTCACTTGAAACTAACCTCATATATTTTTTTGGGAAGCCATGTCAGGTCTACATAGAGATATGAATTACAAATGCATCAGTCAAGCTTGGCCTTATGGGTACCAGAAAGGCTTCTGCCCAGCTGCAAGCCTCCCCAGGGAGTGCTCAGGGAAGGCTGTGCAACCAGATATCCTTTCCACCGCTCACAGCGCTCAGTCTCCCAGCAGCTGGCCAACACCCTGGTGCCATGTAACTTAATTAAGCTGTGGATGGTAAATCAGAATCTAACCCGTGATCAAACAGGCTCAGTTTCTCGTCCTGTTTGGTTCCTCCTGAATGGCCATAAATCTTTCTGTGAATTAGAGCGCGAGGATAACATAAGCAAACCCACCGAAGAGGAAGCCAGGCAGTAATTTCAGTGTGAACATCAATGGCACTGAAACAATATATTTGTTCCGAAAAACAAACACTCACTTCTTGAGCAGAAAATAGGCTATTCCTGCTTGTTGGTTTGATGTTTCTGTTCTGTAGTCATACCATTTGGTTGAGTTTTTAAAATGATATTCGAGTTACAATTATTAATATAGATCAATGAGGTTTGTATGTGATATAATTCTAACATCATTTATATATTTTAAGGGAAGGTGAAGATCATGCCTGACACTTCTACTAAAGTGGCTAATTTGATCACAAAAGAAAACAAAGCTTTTTTTGAATGTTTCAGCTGCTTTTTTCCCCTTTTTTTCCATATTCTGAAAATCATTGGGGTCCAAAACTTTCAAGCTTCAAAAAGGACATAAAAGTAGAGTGCCTTTATTCATTCTCAAAATAATTGATCAAAGCATAGTACATACACAGACTACACTAAATATGGTGACACAAACCTTAAAGAGGTCCTTGATTATGATTTCACTTTTTTAACTTTAGTAAGTGTGTAATGTTGCTATTTGAGTTATGACGCTCAAAGGTCAATGTAAAGGGAGACTACAACAACAGAGGGACTACAACAAGCTTCTTCCCGGGTTGATGACATCACAAACCCCAAAATTTACATAAACCATAAGCATAAAGGCCATGTTGGGCTGCTTTAGAGAAGAGAAAGAGTTGTTATACTAGACTGTTGTTGCCATGTCGTCATTTTACGCCGGACTGCTTCACAAACGAGGGTCAATTCAATGCTGGATTTGCACAAAAGATTAACATGACGGCACATGCTAGTTGATGAGGTGAATCAACTCCATAGCAATTACATAAATTAATCCACTAACCATTCAGAAATGTTCAGAAAGTAGTAACTTCTTCCTGAGTCTCTCTATCAGTGTCCGACTCCGGTTTGAACAATGTAAGGCTGAACACTGTTACTGACAATCGTTATTTTGGCTGCGTGAGATTCTCCAGCTTTGTTGCTGTTGAGCAACCGAAGCGCGAGCTGTTAAAGCTCCGCCCTCTTCTGGAAAGGGGGCCGGGAGCAGCAGCTCATTTGCATTTAAAAGGACACACACAAAAACAGCATGTTTTTGCTCACGCCCAAATAGGGGCAAATTTGACAAGCTATAATAAATGATCTATGGGGTATTTTGAGCTGAAACTTCACAGACACATTCTGGGGACATCAGAGACTTATATTACATCCTGAGAAAAGGGGCATAATAGGTCCCCTTTAAAACAATCAACCTTATTGGTTCTTAATTGTCACGTGACCAAACATCATGCTGTGTGACAACCTTTTAAGGTTCCATAGGACCTTTTCTTCTAAGAGTGTAAATATTTCTTTGGCTTTTATTGAGACAGTAGGTTGCTGAGATGAGCTGGTCGATTTAGAAGTGATGATAAAGTCAGATGGAAACTTATTGATTTAGGCAGCCCAGGCTCATTAGAAAAACGTACCTTCGTCAACATTTTTGCAAAACGCAAAATACGATGTGTCGCACATGTTTAATGCATAACCTAACCCTGTAATCATAATTGTGTGTGAAAACGATTAAAAGTGCTTGCTGTTTTACTGCCTCTAGTGTTCATTTCTGTTAGAAACTGCAGTGATATGTACGTATTGGTACGTATTTTGCATTTGCAAAAATGTTGACACAGGTACATTTTTCCAATCAGCCTGTGTTGGATTTAGGAGAACAATTTAATTCAATCATTCACTCAACCAATTTGTATAAAAATGCTGATTCATTCAGGAACACAAGTAACTTTCTATATATAAATAAGACATTGAATCATTCACTCAACAGGTCCGTTGAAAAATGTTCAAATGTAAACCTTATTGGTCCTTGAATGTCACGTGACCAAACATAATGACGTGAGAACCAGTGATGGGTTGGTTGACATTTTAGGGTTTGTGTCAATCTCGGTATATTTGATGTAGACTATGCGTGTGTTGAAACAGTTGTTTGAATCTGGCAGGATAAAATTCACAAAGCACATTTTAAAACAAACTTACTCCATCTGAATAGTGACATGCATTGTATTATATTCAACAGAATGACTCAAAACCCATGAAATCTAATCCATTGTAAATATTTCTATGGCTTGAGTCAGTCACAATATGAAAAAGACATTGCTAATGCAGCTGATATGAACCATTTGTAGACAGACAGTGAACTTACTCTTTGGTTAACAATCAATACCATACACAAGACTGATATTATGTTTTCTAAGAAAGTAGGTTGCTGCAATGAGCTGGTCAGAATAGACTTAGAAGTTATGGTGCAGTCAGATGGGAATATATTGATTTAGAAGGAAAATCTAATTCATGAAAGGTGGCAGACTCATGAATTGACTTTATTGATCCACTTAGAAACTGTGCATGGAGCAACAGACTGCAAGGAAGAGAAAAATAGAGATCTAAATCCGAGGAGGGCAGTATTTTGTTCACATTGACACATCTATACACAGTCATTATTTTCCCCAGTGTTCCTACTTTATCTCTTTATTTCAGTGCTTGTCTCTAACCAATCCAGCTAAATCCTAACAGGGCGCAGTAGCTGTTCCTTAATGCATAATTACATCTTGTGTGTCAACACGGCAGAAACAGCCCATAAATCTACTTTTATTCACTGCAGGGTCCATAGAGTGGTCTTTTCTGGGCCTGTTAGGTCTAGAATAAAGCCAGGGAGTCAAGGACAATGACCTTTGAGGTCAAGCTCCACGGCCACCCCAAGCAGCATCATGCTAAGCTATAAAACACAATAAGCTGATACCCATAACCTCTTGGGGCTTGGAGAGAGTTTGCAATTCTTAACTGAGACGCCTGGAGAAGACTAAATGACAGCTAGGTGAACATCTATGGTGCTGCCTTACAATGAGGTGATTCATCCCAGCAGATCTTCTGGTTGAAGTGGCTGAAGGATTACCCAGGTGTCAGAATGAGTTCCCAAAGGCTGGACGTCAGACATCTGTCAGATAGGTAAACACTGGATCAAAGCAGAACCTGGTTTTTGACAGTTTTGTAACATCCAGAAGCTTTACATTTAGATGAAGGAGCTTGTAGAATGCTTGTGTCAATATAGAATTTATGAACAAGGTGTTGTCTTTGTGTTCCTGTGCACACAGATTTGTTTGCTTTGACATCAATGCAAAATGGCATTTACATGTACATGAAAATACACACACATACACATGAAAGACATAATTCTAATGAAAGAAATTGATTGGACCAAAATAATAATAAAAAAACTACATTTTCAGAAAAAAAAAATTGAGCTTGCTCATGCAAAGCTTTTCACTATGATGCTATGGAGTGCTTGGTGGTTGCCAAGGTGTTGCTATGTGGTTGCTATGGTATTTTGAGTAGTTGCAATGTGATATAGTGTGCAACAGTATCCGCCCACTTTTTCAGAGGCATTTGTTCTGGAAGTTTTTTTTTCTCCATTCATTTCTCCCATAGGGATTTTTTTTAAAAAAAGTTAAAACCATGAACCAAGCCAAGCAGCTACGAGGTAGTTCAAAACATTGAAAAAAAATACAAAGGTATAAGGTATAAAAGGTGTATTAGTGAGGGAAAGAACTACAATCCCATGAAGCATTGTGAATGACAATCCAAAAGGATGGAGAAATTTATTGCAAAATATACATATATGTATACAAATAGGCTATATAAACATAAATAAACAAAAAATATATATAAACTAAGGCCCTGTTCACACGGAGACGCGTTTCTGTGTATACGCGCAAATTTTGTATCGGATAGGCGTTTCGTCCACACGGATCCGGCGTTTTCGAAAGGTGAAACCGCTATTTTTTGAAACCGTGTGTGGATAAATCTGAAAACTTTGTTTTTGTGTGTACAGCCAATCCGTATATTTTGTGAAACGATGATGTCATCACCCCACGTGTCGACCCTAGTCAGACACCGCTAACAGCACAAAACAGCAACAACAACAATAGCGTACTACATGCTTGTGTTCGTGCTGCAGAAGCTACCGAGCCTAAAGCTTTATTAAAATAAAGCTTTATTTCTAAGCTTTACTAAAGTTTGTATACAGCGCGCCAGGTTTATGCGCATGCTGCAAGTCTTATTCTTTGTTTAGTGTATCTCTATTGCAGAATTACAGCGCCACATACTGATCTGGCATGTATACTACATCGTTTTGAGTCGTTTCAGTGGTTTCGTGTGTACGCAGATATTTCTTGAGACGAGGAAAAAAAAAGATCGGATAGGGTAAGCGCTGGCTTCGTGTGGACGTAGCCTAAGTATTTTGAGAGCGTAGGGAGACTTGATTGTGTCATTCGTACGGCTTCATGGGAGTGGGCGGAGCTAAATAGCTTTTTGCTTGTCAAAACCATGATTGGCAGAATTTTCTGTTCGGCATCATGGGTAATGTAATTTTTCACCACAAATTCCTCTGATAAACATTTGAAAAATAAGTTGAAATAACGCATGCTTACGCTTCAACAGAAGCAAATACTATAGATTAACAACCACACAGCAGGACTGTCTTTAAAGGTTTTTATGTTATCATTAAAAATAAATTTCCCTATGGAGAAAATTATTGGAGTTTTTACTTCTAGAAACAGACTGTTGGAAATACTGAAATATAGTAAAAGTAAAAAAAAAAATACAAACATTTTTAAAAAGAGATTAAAATTTACCTAAATATAAAAATAAAAGCTAATTAAAAAAGATCAATAAATACTACAATAATACATAACTAATACTAAAATAACACTGTCGGACCAAGAACAAATGATTTCAATGAGTCGATTCTTTTTAGTGAATCAGAAACATTCAGAACATAGTTGCTGCGTCCGAAATCGCGTACTGTTGAGTAGGTACTACATCTGAATTTAAATTTACTTCACGATTGTTAAAAAAGTACATTCTATAGTACGTATGCATGTAGTATGAATGAATTCGGACGTACTACATCTGCCATGTTATTACTGTCACATGACCTACCAGCGTCAGTTACGTCCCTTCAACTCCATTCACAAATCCTCTCCCATGGGATAATAAAGTGTTCATCATATGCACACTTTAGAATCTCGCCGGAAGTAGTAAGTCATCCGGGTACTTTGCGCCTGCTGTTTTTTCGAATACTATGAATTCGGACATACTACTCTGTTCGCATACTGTTTTTCACGTACTATATAGTAGAGAAGTATTCGATTTCGGACGCAGCGCTAGTTTACTCTGATTTCCAAATGATTTGGTTCTTTGATGATTTGGTTCTATTTAGTGAATTTTACTAACTCGATGTTTTTGACTAGGTGTTCATATGACAACTTAAAGATACACATTGACAGTATTTTATAAATATTTATGAATTTTTCCTGAAATGAATGAAATATGTTTCCACATTTTTGTTTTTTTTGTGTAGCATTGTTGTTTATTAAATATTAAAAATATTTTATTTTATAATAATTTATTTATTAACAATTAATTTAATATTCCAAAAAAGTAAAAAAAAAAAAAAAATCTCCAATAGGTCTACGATATTCTGGTCATTAGATATAGCTTAAGTCCCTTCTTCAGTGTAAGATAAACATATAAACATTTTTTTTTTTTTTTCATCTGATTTATCGACTGACAGATGAAAGTCTGGTCCTTTAGAAAAATAACAGCACACCATACCTCAACAAGCTTATGATTTGATGTATTATTGATGCCTATAACACAAATTGTACAAATACTGAGGTTAAATCAAATTCCTAACTCTTTGAATGAGTAGAATACGCTGCTAATATATATTTACTTGTTATGACCCTTAAATTTGTATTGTGGACTGAATATCAGCAAATCATTTTAGGGAAGTGTTATCAGTGCACCAAGAAATGAATACAATCTGCATATTTGCAATAAAATACATTATTTTGTTAATATGTATGAATAAATCGTGAAGCATGGCTCTGCACTGGCGAGTGTGTATTTCTATAAAAGCAAAAACCTCTGTGAGATCAATGGAGTTCTGAGTTGGTCATTTAAATCACCTGAGCTTGTGTTCTTGAGTAAACATGTGTGCTGCCTGAGACACAAAGGCTAAGAGATTTTATAGCTAGTGTTTTTCTGGATGAGGCCCCCATTCTAAACAATAATGACTTTTTAATGCGGAGCTGTGATTACGTTGTCACGGTGAAATATGGGGCCCTTGGGTGGCTTGGTGACGAGGGGGCCACACGTGAAATACTACAACGGCATAGATTACAGCACCGACCTAGGTGAGGCAATCTTCATAAATTCAAATCTAATCTTTGTGGACCCTGGCCATGTCAAACTAGGGAGGACTCTGTTGTTCTTAAAGGGAGGGAGGGGGGCAACAGAAGATCGAACATGCAGAAGCGCGCTGCTCAGTAAAATGTATGGCATAATGTGGAGACAAAGAAACAGATTGAACTGTTACTGAGAGATAATATAGAAGATCATATTTTAAAAGTGATCATCTAACTCTGTGAAGGAGAAGAAAAGGACTCTAAAAGAGAACCTAAACAGACTGATAAAGAGGTGAAGGGGAAAACACATTAATATATATATTATATATATTTGTTTTGGACAATATTAAACTTATTAAATTCATGTTCTTTCATTCCAAACCAATTCATTCTGAGGAAGGCCCCAAATTTCTGATCTAATTTCTCATCAAGCTGCATTTCTTTTTTTCTTTCTAGGGCTTTTCTAAAATGTACCTTTGATGGAAAACTGCAATTGAGCATTGGAGAAACAGGGGTGGGGGTTGAGGATGTCAATTGCTCTGACACCTCCTCACGCTCTACCCACTGTCCATAACCAGGAGTGATCACCGTTTGATGGGCGAAAACTCCACTCCACGCTAGCCATTTCTTATTCATGTCACTGGCCCGTCACTCAGGGTCCTTCATCTCAGTCAACCCTACATGAGGAACACGCTGGCAAGAAAAGGATAAATAATGGTGACATCATATCCACATGAAATATTCCTCTGTTGTGGTAATGGTTCAAAAAGGTTATTGTAGTGATATGATATTCACATTGGTGAATGTTGACACTAGTTGTGTGGGAGTTAGCAAGAGAATATTTACATAATCGCATTACTTACACCAATGCATGACAGGAAAATTAAATTTTCCAGTTGGAGGTATTGTAAAATTATGCACATGATTTTGTGGTAAATAACAACATGCAATTTGTCACAGGCGTATGCTGCAGATAATCAAATGGGAAATCAAACCTGTGCATCTTGTCCTGCAAACAAAATATTCAGATCATACATTAACCTTTTCACCAATGAATGCATCACATTAACCTTTGAGCAGTCAATATGTCATTATGTCCATTTATTATTAAGAGACAAATTAGCAGAAGAGCATCTTCATGACACATTGTACATTTCCTATAGAGTCCACATTGATGGGTTCATACTGTATGTTTTTCATTTTATTTTATTTTTTACCATTTTGCTAATTTTTTTGGTCATATTTCAGTTTTTCATTACCATTTTCCCACGATTCTCTTAGAATGAAATGTTTTTTTGCTGCTCTGCTTTGAAGAAACACCCACTTATGTGCATGTTAAATAAGCAGCAGTTCTTTGCGGTCAATATTTTTTAACTGCCCAATCCTTTAATAACAGCCTCTCTGCATTACATTGTGACAGAATAACAAAACAATCCATGCTGATTAGGGACATTTTTAAAGGTAAACTTCAGCCACTCATTGGGATCCTTTAATGCAGAGCAGTAGGTGACTACACAGTCAGAAAAAAGCATATGGTTTGATGATCTTTTTTATCTGTCCAACTTTTTCATTATTATCTTATCCAGCAGCAAAATATCTAATGTGAGGAGGACACTAGCCATGCGACTGCCAAACATGCACACACACACACACGCACACACACACATTTTACAGATTTCTTTCCCTGTACAAACATCATGAATTAATGAAACGTGCAGTGGGCCCTCTGGAAGCGAAGGAAAACAACATCAGAGAATTGTGGGACTGAGCCAGTGTCTCCTTTGTGTTGTATTGCAACACTATCTCATAAAACATTACTGTATCTCAAACATGTTAGCATAGTCCTAATTGAAATACAGCTGGAATTGGTTTAACTTATTAGCACTGCATGTCTTCAAAACAATCTGAATCTAGACCACCAGGAAATCAAAATGAATTCACGGTTTATTGCAGCAATAAAAATTAACACTGCTGTTTTAATTTCTAAGCGAGCATCTTAATAAACAAACAGCAATAAAACAACTTGTTCTCTGATCATTTAACCTTTAGCCGTGGCCATTAGCCCTCCCTAGAGTCAAGCACAGATGCTGAATGACTCTCATTGCCTGAATAAAGTAACCCTCTCATTAAAAAATCATACCAGCATCTCTAATAAAATAGCAAATCACTTCAGAGGCACTATGACAGCATTACAATCTGCGGGGCAGATTATGAAAAGGGTTTTTTTTTTTTTTTTTTTTTTGCCCTGAACTGGAGATACAATGTTTTAGCTACTGTTTCATTCACTTGTAATGAAGGGACTCAGAAAGGTATGAAATTCCATATGAGAATATAAACATTAATTTTTTTGGTGACTAAAACAGCATGATTAGATTAAAAATGCCTGATAGTTTGGATAGGGAGCTGTTGTGAATAAAAGATTAAAAAAATAACTATTACAGAATTACAGAATAAGATAAGAAATTGCTCAAAAAGCTATTAACAAATGTAAGAAGTCATTTAAAATAAAATAATCTATACTCTTACTACTTTGTCTGGAATTATTTTCTTTAACTGAGCAAAAATAGACGGAATCTGATAAAATGGTGCAATTACGAACATCTATCGCATTAAAATAGGTAGATTTACTTAATTTTATACCAAATATAATGTCTTAAATAGCTGGAGTCACTTAGAGTTAATTTTACACTCCTAAAAATAAAGGTTCTTTATTGGTATCTATGTGTCAAGTGTGGGTTGCAGAGACGAGGAGAAAGAGGATGTAAACACAGGAGTTTAAAATGAATTAACAAGACCTCAAAGGAAACAAATTCTCAGACAGGAACAGAACAATCAACAACAGCGGACAACTGAACCGAACCAAACACAGGGCTTAAATACACAGTGAATTAATTAAATAAACAAGACACAGCTGACATGACAAACTACACAATGAGTAACCTAGGAGACTGACTAGAAGTGGGAACAAAGGAAATGGGAACAGAAAACAGTGCAAAACCAACTCAATCTTAAACAGAAAAAACATAACCCTGACATTATCCCCTCAAAAACGCATGGCCTCGCGCCTTAACATTCACAAACACAAGAGTCCAACAGAGGAGGGCGGGATAGGGCTTAGGCGGAGGGCATAGAGTAGGAAACCAGGACGGGCCAGGCCAGGGCGGAGAAGGTGGCGGAATAAACCAGGGCAGTGACGAAAGCAGGAGAAACCAGGGTGGAACCCCCAGCAGCAGTCCCAGGACTACAGCCCAAGGCTTCACAACTTTATGACTCCTCCCAAGGGAGGGAGGAGTTGTGAAGGCAGCTTGGCAGGCCTTTCCAGGTTGACGAGTGACTGAGACTGAGCCCATGGTGGTGGAGGCCAGGCGGAACTGAAGAGCTGATGGGACCAGGCGATATCGAAGGTCCTGGAGGGCAGGGTGGAGCCGCAGCAGCAAGCAACTGAGGTGGAGCCAGGGCGCCAGAGAACTGAGGTGGAGCCAGGGCGCCAGAGAACTGAGGTGGAGCCAGGGCGCTAGAGAACTGAGGCGAAGGCGGAGCGACCAAGGACTAAGGCAGAGCCAGAAGGAAGGAGAAGCCCGATGGAGCCAAAGCGCAGCTGAATGCCTGGAAGTCCATGGTGCAGGCAGAGCGACGACTGACCAAGGTGGAGCCAGCGGGACAAGGAAGCCTGGTGGAGCTGTTGGGGCGATGGTCCCAGGTGGAGCTGAAGGGGTGAGGAGCCAAGGCGGAACTGACTGATCAACTGAGAGGGACCTGTTGCAGAGGAGTACCCAGTCCACGTACTGAGTACTATGATGACACAGGCTGGTGTCATCATAGTGGACGAGATGTTGTAACTCCAGGAACGCCTGCGTGTGTCTCTCGAGGGACTGGTTCCCCTGCAAGAGGAGGAGAATTTTCACTGTTGCTAGATCCATAAGTACAAGGTCCATTATTCTGTCACGTGTGGGTTGCAGAGACAAGGAGAACTGACAAGATTATTAATAAGAACTCAAAGGAAACAAAAACACTCTCAGAAACAGAAACAAACTTTCAGGTAGCCAAGCATAGCGCAACAATAACTGAACTGAACCAAACACAGGGCTTAAATACACAATAAACTAATCAAATAAACATGTCAGACACAGCTGACATGACTAATTTCACAATGAGAAACCTAGGAGACTGGATAGAAGCGGGAACAAAGGAAACAGGAACAAAAAAAAAAAAAAAAAGCAAAACCAACTCAATCTTAGGCAGATCAAACATAACCCTGACACTATGGTTCCATGAAGAACCTTTAACATCCATTAAACCTTTCCGTTCCACAAAAGGATTTTTAACTGTTCTTTTAAGAACTTTTCACTGAAAGGTTCTTTGGGAAGCCAAAAAATGGTTCTTCTATGGCAGGGGTGGCGAATGTCGGTCCTGGAGAACCTTAGTCCTGCAGAGTTTAGCTCCAAAAAACTCGCCTGCCTTTAGCTTTCTAGCAACCCTTCAGACCTTGATTGGCTTGTTCATGTGAGTTTGATTAGGGTTGGAGCTGAACTCTGCAGGACTGTGGCTCTCCAGGACTGATGTTTGCCACCCCTGTTCTATGGCATCACTCCAAAAAAACCTATTTGGAACCTTTAGTGTTTGATCACCTAAATAAGTATTGATAGATTGTAATCATTTAATCAATTTTCATAAACGAGTACATTTAATGAGTTCAAGAGCTTAATAATGATGGTCAGTCACACATGAACCTTAGAGATAACGCCCAGAAACATCTTAGCATTAAATGGACAGCTGAACAAAGATGTGGAGGGTCCTGTCAGAGCTAGTCAAGTGAGAGTGACAAAGAGACAGCAAGAAAAAGATCCTAAAATGGGGATCAAGAAAAGGTGGGGGAACCGTGAGCTATTACCAGCCAAGTGAAAATAATCAGGACAGACGTGGTAACCTCAAGAACCGACAGGGGAATTACATGTTAAAGTGCCTTTCCTCTGAGCCCTTGTTTCAAATGACCATGGCCTCATTCAATGTAAGTGACCAAGAGGTTATTTCAAGTAAACCACTTGTGCAGAAAGTCATTTTGGGTCCAACACTAATGGCTGGGTGACGGAAGTACTTTCACCAGTAATGGAATTCAATCAATCAGATGAAGAAAGCGACAGATCTTCACCGCTTTTATGTATCCGTTTTCATCACCCATTGAAACATCCTTACAAAACTCAACCTGAGGTCCACTGAATGTATTAGAAGAGGGGATTTGTGGGCATTTGTGTTCTTCTATCCAAACCAAGGTGAACTGTGCGATGATGTCACCTCAACCCAGACTTGGATGGGAGCTTCCCTTTGTCTCTCGATACAACTAATGGCAAGCTGGCCTGAATATTTAAGCTACTGTAAGTGTCGGCCTGTCAGCTTGAATCAGCTCAAGGATGATGATGAATGTTCACTGTCTGCTCCTCTGTGATATGAAGGGGCACAGAGTAAGTGTAATGGTGTATGTTGTTTTAAGGGGGTGTTCAGTTGAGGATTAGGAGACCACTGTGAGGACGGGGTAAAGGTTGAGGCAGCCGAACATCACTAATACGGGGCTGGGGGAAAAGATTTTTTTTTTTTTTTTTCCTGGGGGCACTGTAACCTCAGCAAAGAATGAGGGTTGTGAGTCAAGCAGGGCGGTGTCCAGATCGGTAGTCTTCTCCACCCCAGATCCCACCCTAACACAACTCTCACAGGTGAGATAAAACCAGATATAAAGACCCATTCACACCAAGAATGATAACTATAAAGATAATAACAATAACTATATCAGCGTCCACACCAGCGGATGATATCGTTCTGTTTATTCTAAGCACGTGCTGCAGTTATGTTGCCTGCTGCTTTAAATGCTCCAGATATAAACGTTTAAAGTAATTATTAAATGAGCCACCCAAGTCAAAAATTCTATACATACATGCCATTGGGTTCAAGTGTTAAGATTTAATACAAATGCTTTAATTTAAAAACACATGAATGTACGTACACTCCTTCCCAGTGTCACTCCTTGCACAAAAGAGGAGGTTTACAATCTGGTGTCCTCATTGTGCTAAACTATCAGTATCGTTCCCTAGAGGCCCGTGCCCTCTGAACACCAATGACAAGGACAAAGTAACAGAAATGGCACGGTGCCACCCCTGTCTGCCTGCCTCTGATAAAGAAAAGAAATTATTAGAACCAGTCATTTATCTAATGCGGCAAACTCCATCTCGGGCTCTCCCAGTGGCATTACCTCCTACTCAAGCATATTCACTCATCTCTGCCATATTCTCATACTTCATTTTAGATAGCATTGTGTCATGTAACATTTAATTCAGCATTTTTTCCCCCTAGAAGTATTTCTATTCTTTGGTCAGTAGAGAGCCTGTGATAGCACTAATGAGGCCGTGATCGTGAAGGGTGTGTTTATTGAGATGGCTTTCCAAGCATACTGTATGACAATAGTGTTTAGTGGGTGAGAGAGAGAGAGATGACATCATCCTCTTCTGTCTCTGCTCAACATCCCCCTGTGTGTTTGTGTATAAAAACATTCCTGTTAAATTATTCAGTGCCACCCTGCCCACTGGTACCGACTTCCATAATGATTTTATTTAGATGGTTGAACTGTAGTTGGGGGAAGGAGTCTTAAAGGTGAGAGTTGTAATGGTGGTCCTATGCGCAATATAAAACCACTACACAAAGTGTCATTTTTCAGGCAGTACACCATAAAACATGACATCCTTTGAAGTCACCATGAAATCAAAATGGAAAATTCCCATTTTTTAATGGAATATTGCAGTATTTATGATAAATGATTTATCCGTGCACATCACTATTTTTTTTAATTCATGTACCCTCGTAATCTTTCATCAAAATAACTTCCCCTCCTTCTTGTAGCTCATCTCTTCTCTTCTCTGATGACGTGTTTACTGGCACGAGGGCGGGACAACCTCTCAGTCACATAAGATCACAGCAATAGCAAACCACAACCTTCCAACCATCCAATCAATTCACAAGTGGACATAATCAAGTCCTGCCCTACATTCGTTCTTGACAGATATGTCACAATAGGTATGAAAAGACTATCGCAACTGAGACTGACTTTTGTTTGGGCGAGACCCCAATAATGTATACATGCAAATAATTACTTTAAAATTAACCTCTTATTTTTATTTTTCCTTAATCTGCTTCTCTGATTTAGTCATATTTAGATGTATATATATGACTACTTGAATTATTGATAACAAAAAATGTTTATGAAAAACATTGCCTACCCTAGCTTTAAATAAACACAGTGTAACACACTAACAAGAAACAGGTGAGAACAAGGACAGAAAAACAGGACAAAACAAGACAAAAGCTCAAATATAGATGTCAAAATAGTTTATTTAATAATGTTAAAAATTGTAAAATAGTTTACTTATATTTTCTGATATTTTTTGGCCTTTTTAATTACATTTATATATAAAATACACACACTATATTGCCAAAAGTATTGGGACACCCCTCCAAATCATTGAATTCAGGTGTTCCAATCACTTCCATGGCCACAGGTGTATAAAATCAAGCACCTAGGCATGCAGACTGCTTCTACAAACATTTGTGAAAGAATGGGTCGCTCTCAGGAGCTCAGTGAATTCAAGCGTGGTACCGTGATAGGTTGTCACCTGTGCAATAAGTCCATTCGTGAAATTTCCTCACTACTAAATATTCCACGGTCAACTGTTAGTGGTATCATAACAAAGTGGAGGCAATTGGGAACAACAGCAACTCAGCCATGAAGTGGTAGGCCACGTAAAATCACAGAGCGGGGTCAGCGCATGCTGAGGCACACAGTGCGCAGAAGTCGCCAACTTTCTGCAGAGTCAATAGCTACAGACCTCCAAACTCTGTGTGGCCTTCAGATTAGCTCAAGAACAGTGTGTAGAGAGCTTCATGGAATGGGTTTCAATGGCAGAGCAGCTGCATCCAACCCTTACATCACTAAGTGCAATGCAAAGCGTCGGATGCAGTGGTGTAAAGCACGCCGCCACTGGACTCTAGAGCAGTGGAGACGTGTTCTCTGGAGTTACGAATCACACTTTTCTGTCTGGCAATCTGATGGACGAGTCTGGGTTTGGTGGTTGCCAGGAGAACGGTACTTGTCTGACTGCATTGTGCCAAGTGTAAAGTTTGGTGAAGGGGGGATTATGGTGTGGGGTTGTTTTTCAGGGGTTGGGCTTGGCCCCTTAGTTCCAGTGAAAGGAACTCTTAATGCTTCAGCATACCAAGACATTTTGGACAATTTCATGCTCCCAACTTTGTGGGAACAGTTTGTGGATGGCCCCTTCCTGTTCCAACATGACTATGCACCATTGCACAAAGCAAGGTCCATAAAGACATGGATGAGCGAGTTTGGTGTGGAGGAACTTGACTGGCCTGCACAGAGTCCTGACCTCAATCCCATAGAACACCTTTGGGATGAATTAGAGCGGAGACTGCGAGCCAGGCCTTCTCGCCAACATCACTGCCTGACCTCACAAGTGTGCTTCTAGAAGAATGGTCAAAAATTTCCATAAACACACTCCTAAACCTTGTGGAAAGCCTTCCCAGAAGAGTTGAAGGGTGGGCCAACTCCATATTAAACCCTACGGATTAAGAATGGGATGTCATTAAAGTTCATGTGCACGTAAAGGCAGGCATCCCAAAACTTTTGGCAATATAGTGTATATTAAGACTGGAAATGTATTTCCTTGCCACTTGAAGTTGTCCTTGAAGTAGACAAAATCCCAACAGAAACGGAATCTCATAAGTGCACCACACAAACAGCACACGAGAAACCTGACTAAAGGGCCATATCATTGGATCACAGTATCATTGGAATCAATTTTAAAATAAACACTGACATTAGCATGTTGCTAAGCTAATGACTCAATACACTGATAATCACAAATAATACATAAAAAACACTAATACTGAGAGAAATAGCTTATAGTTTTTACTTAGACTGAACCAATTTCTATCCATAATTTAACAAAGTACAGTAACATTTAAAATGGACATTTCCCTAATTTTGTCCGTCATTTTGAAGAAACAACATTTGCAATGCTGCCTTAGAATTTCATCAGAACTGAGTATCACAAAAGATAGCATAATTTTGCTGCCTTATTTTGCGAGAGGAACATATTTATTAATGTCACCTACTGTAGGTTGACATCCCACAAGGGTTTGTGGGCACATTGTTTTTTTTTTTGTCTTTTTCTTTCTGTATTTGCCATACTATTCTAGTTACACCACTGCTCCTGAGGTCTTACCAAGCACAAGACACCTGTGACATGAATGTGCTTGGGTGGATAAACCACATACCAGGTAAAGATAACTGACAGACTATATTTTACAGAGCACAACCTTTGCTCATAGAGAAACCATGAGTGTGACAGCTCTTCATCAATATTAATGAACTTTGCAAATCCAGACCTGAATCTGAATCTTGCTCACGTATAAGCCTGCTTTAGACAAGTGTGCCAAGTCTTTTGTTTCAATTCACAAAATGTTCTTAGAGGCGATTACACTAGAGCCATTGAAAGATCTTGTTTCCCATCAATAACAAGAGCCTACATAAGACTCATCAATGTGAAGCATCTTTGAAGACGGTTAATGGAACCAGTAGCAAGTGGCCTTGTGTGACAAAAGCATTAGAAAAGGTCACATATGAGGAGCTCCATCAAAAGTATCTGTTTCTAAGCTGTTTCATAATGGATTAAGTAAAGAGTACATTGACGTGCACGTTGCTGGCAGCATTACTGGCATAGTCACCCAATAGTTCACGCATTACACCTTAAGGCCCAGGCACACCAAACCAACATCAAAGAAATACTGTAGCAGCGACAAAAGACACAGCAAAGATCACAGTCAACAGCCAACTAGCATGTACATTCTGCACCTGCGTGAGAGAAAATAACTCTCCATACCAGCAGGTGGCAGTAGTCTGCATTTGTCATTCAAAAAGTGAAACTGGAAGATACACATACTGTAAATGAAGCAGGTTGCTTACCTCTTAGCTTTGTTGTTTGCTTTCTTCACTTCTGTTTTTCTTCTCGTGTACTAGTTCACTAATCAGAGTGATCTCTCTCACTGTTGGGCTTCGATTCAACATGCTCAACTGGTTGAAAAACCGATGATGGGGGTCCGACTAGTGCCAATGGTGCAGAACACATTGCAAAAAAATAGGCTGACAGACACTCAACAACAGCCTGACATTGGCTTGTTGCTATGTAATTTACAAAATCTCAGTCCTCTAATCATCTTGTCCCCCCTTGAATAAGGTAAAGGTAAAAGGGACTTAAATGCAGAAAACTTTTATAAAGGAGTTCATTTGTCATATAATGGAACTCTGAAGGAAAGTACATTATTCATTTCCTTCACATTAAGATGGGTTAAAAAAAAAAAAAGCAAAAACAGCAGATCCCCGTGAGGACTGAGAAGACTTGACATGGCACAGCATGCAGAGACATTATGAATGTCTGAGCCATTAATCCAGAGATCCAGGAAGCCTCCTGGGTTACGTTTTTCTTATTGTCTAGGTTATGAATCAAAGATGGCTTCCAGTTGTAATCTCTGTTAATAGTGGTGCTTGCTAAGGCAAGCATTACTCTTGCTCATACTGCATGTGGTATGGACATAAATTATATGTCAAATCACACACCTTGTTAGGGAGAGTTGTGCTATTACTTTTCAAATTAGATTTATGATTATTGGTGGATGGACGGCACTTACATTTAGGGATCAACCAGAATATAATTCTATCACTAAGAAACCAATCACCAAGCAATCCATGTAGCCACAGCGTAACAACCACCCAGACCTATTAGTAACTGTGTATCAATACCCTAACTACCATTAGAACATGCTTTTGCACAGGCAATTATTTATTATTTAATTATTTACAATAAGACAGAGTGGATAAACATCACCTTTTAATTAGATAACTTTTAATGAGCTCTGAAAAGCCCTTGTTATCAGGTTCTGGTACCAATGGACTCTTTAAATCACTCGGCCGGTGCTGTAGTAGTTAAGTCAATCTTGAGTTTATGCTGACCATTTCCATTGATTAATGAGAGAAAACAACCTAGCATTTAGAAACCATAAGAAACTGAGGGTACAATGATACTAAAAATGGACACGTTTTTCCTTTGCGTTTTTCGCATACAGACAACAACGTTGTCAAAATGATCCTCATTCACACGGATCCGCAAAAACGATTAAAAACACTGTATTATGCTGCCAGGCCAGTAGTTGGCGATGTCACTTTGTAAAGAGACACTTTGCGTCTATAGACTGAACACGTAACATGCATGCGCATGACGTGACCGTTTTCACAAATTCTCGTTTTTGTAGTTTACACAGAGACAATAACGGTATAGTTTTCAAAAACGTACACTTTGAAACCCGTTTTCAGAAGTTTGCGGTTACAGGCCCCCAAAATACTGTTGTCATGTAAATGAACAGCCAAAATGCATAAAATGTTTTCAGTTTTTAGTTGAAAATGATGATGTGTAAACGGCCCTGGTTTTATTATAGTCCTTTACGACTGTTGCTTGTCAGATTGTACGAACATGATCCCCCCTGGAAGCCATGTCACACTGTAGGATCTCAGCTGTCATTATTGTCAGACTGTAAAGACGCGTTAAAATGGATATATGCAAGAAGATTCTTTCGGAGCTTTACATCATCAATCCATGACATGTTCAGTGACTGTGAGCTGCAATTAAATGTGGGATAGAAATAGTGGCTAGCAAACAAAAAACAATCTCTATCGTCAATAAAAAATTAAAAAAAAAAAAACAAGACGTGTGTGTGAAGCAAGGTTGTTTGTTGTTGTCAAGCTAATTGCGTCATCAGGTTCTGCGCTTTTATTTTTTATTTGAAGGTTATCATTGGAGAAGCCACACTGCAGGACACTACCAGAATTTCATTGGAGGAAAAATTTATTCGCAATGGTCAATAAACGGCTATCTGCAAACATGTCGAACTAGACATCAAACACTTCAGATTTTGGCCCAGGATCAGAGGAATCTTTTAGGATTCTCAAAATTTGTCTCAGACGGCCAAATCATGGCCAAAACTGTACAGTGTGAACCCAGCTTAAAGGATTAGTTCACTTTAAAATGTTTTTTGTATTAATTAATATCCTGACGCATCCAAGCCTTATAATGGCAGTGAACAGGACCAATGAGTATGAAGCTGAAGAAAGTGCATCCATCCATTATAAACATACTCCACACGGCTCTGGGAGGTTAATAAAGGCCTTCTGAAGTGAAGCGATGTGTTATATCCATCCAATATCCATATTTAACAAGTAAAGTAAAATATCTAGCTTCCACCAGACCGCCTTCCATATTCAACTTACGAAGAAAGTGTACCGCCTCTCACAGTTCAAAACGCTCACACTACGCCTACGCCTTCCCTATTCAACTTACGAAAAGAAACGTAACTGACTTCGCATCAGTTACGCTTTTTCCGTAAGGTGAATACGGAAGGCGCTTTATTAATCCCCCGGAGCCGTGTGGAGTACGTTTATGATGGACTAAATTACGTTTATGATGGATTAAAAATTACTTTTACTTTATAATTCTTTAAGTAATCAAGTTACATTTACTAATACCTCTTGATTATTTTACTTAAAATAAGCAGATTTTACTTATTTTTATAGCCTTTGAATTGATTTAAAAAACTGAAGAAAATGAAGTCAAAAAAGTCGACCTTAAAAACTCATCAGACTTTTTAATAAGTAAACACATTAAAGGACAGCTTTTATTTTGCTCACTGCAGTCAAGGGATTCTGTAGATCTGTAAAAAGACAGAAGACACAGATGCAGCATGGGTAGCGAGAGTGTTTTCCTGAGCCCCGGGTAAGAGCACACTCAGGTGTGAAATTGAAGATGAAACAGACATGCAGTTATACGCACCAGATACAGCGTGGCATTTTGGTTAGACAACTGTACATGTTTAATGCACAATTATAGTAGAAGGGACATCAAGTTAAAAAAGAAAAATATTTTACTCTAACTTTAGTTTTATTTTAGGAGGTTTATTTCAATGTTATGTCCAAAATTTTGGTAAAAAGTTGCAATACTTAGTCACTCCACTGAGTAAAATTATTAAAGCAACAATGACAATATTGGTGTAAAAGCCAGAAATATAAATGCAACCAAAAAACATCACACATACCGTACAACAATCCTGAAACAACACACCTATTCCCTGTTTAAGCAAGCATGCAAAGCTGTGAATGTGTGCCCAATGCCATGTATTCAGTTGGGGGTGGGATACTGACAAAATATGAATTATTGAAAGAATTTGCTCAGGCTGAAGGTCAGAAACTGGGAGAAGGAACTCCTCTTGATTAAAAATTCATGTTTGCCGAATTGTCTTCCCAGCTTTGTGCTGAGATGGCTAAGATGTTTGTATTGAGTGTGCTAGATTCCACCAATGACAAAACAGATCCGAGGAATGAGGCCGGGTCAGGCAACAATTGCAAAATGGTTATTGTGTGATAAACCATATCATGGTCTACTTAAAACTCCCATATTACATTTATAACATACTGTATGGAAATAAAGCAGTCATGTGCTGTCTCAGCACCAGGGCTTTACTCTGTCTCTTGCATCAGCTCAATGAAACTGAAAAACATGTCTATTTAAAACTGATAAAACAGAATTTGCACAATGCAGTGAAGGCTTTTTACAGGTATGTTGTGAAACAATCTCTGCGAATACTTCATAAGGCAAACTAAATAAATAACAGATATTTGAATGAACACCTTCATAAATAAATGGCCCTGTTTACACCTGGGATTAAGATGTGTTTTGGTCGATCGGATCACAAGTAGACGAGGGAGACACATTCCCATTTACACCTGGTGTTTTAAGCCGTCTCTTTTGTCCACTTTCAACCACTTCTGTCCTGATTTCTTCAAGGGGAGGATCTATGGGTAAATGTATAGGCTTTTTCAGATCTTTAGATCTAATGGATGAAATTAGCTCAAACAATTTACATATGAACGCAACCAGAGATGACGGAAAAACATACGGAGAGCAGCAGCTTTCATTTCTGCTCTGACAGCCGCAAGACCACGCCGAATGCTGGAATGGTGAGAGAAAATTGTGCTTTTTCATCGTCAAATCAAACTTGGGACTTTAGCTGACAAAGTTTAAATCCCGTCTGGCTAGAGCGTTTCCCATAATGTTCTCATAGGTGGAGAGTAGGCGGTCTTTTGTGACTGTTCGAATACATTCGACCACATGAGCGTTTACACTACGAAAGCAATCCGGGCGAATGTGTTTCCGACTACCTCTGGAAGTGGTCGAAAGTGGACAAGCTCAAAATGTTTTAGACCCTTTTACACCTGTAGTTAGCATCGTCCACTTGTCATCCGATCGACCAAAACGCATCTTAATACTAGGTGTAAACAGGGCCAGGTAATTGTGACTTTTTATCTCAAAAGTCTGACTTTATTTCTTGCAATTGTGAGTTTATATCATACAATTTTGAGGTAACATTTCAAAATGTCTCAAAATTTGGACTTGGAATTGTGAGATCATAACACACAATTCTGACTGTATTTCTTGCCATTTTGAGTTCGTAATATCTCACAATTGTGTCTTTTTTTTTCTTTTTTTTTTGGAATTCTGAATGAACATTGGGACAACCAGGAGAAATCCCAGTGTACTTTTTTATTTTGTGGTGGAAACAGGCTTCCATTAATTTCAGTGTCTATCCAGTATTCTTCAAACATTCCATATTCCATTTAGTCTATATGAAACAGTTTCTGAAACAGTACACGCTATTTATTTTCAAATCATACAAATGTAACCACACTACATTCTCTCTCAGCCAGAAATAAAATGCCAAGGCTTTTGCCTTGTAATTGTTTGGTCAGGGTGGGTTTGGGTTTGATCTGTCTGTGTCTTAGAGAGCAGCTCTACTTGTAGTTTGGTGGAAGAGAGACTTTGTGGCACTGTGAATTAACTCATATGAAAGCGATTATGACTTTGATGAATGTTATTCATTATACGCACATCAGCAGCTTTGAAGAAAAAGGACAAACTTGGAGAGAGAGAAAGAGAGAGAGAATGAACATTTGTGTAAGAAGGCAAGACAGATGAGCTGAAATTAATGAGGAAATTGTGTGATAAGAGAACAGACACTGACTAAAGAAACAGAAAACATAATTAAGGGATTTTTGAACTCATTGTCAAAATAAAGGATATTCTTCAAAGATTTTGCAATTATACTAAATATGAAATAATCTGCTTCCCTTTTAGACTGATGACCACAAGGGGGAGACAACCATCTAAGATCCACAGGCGTTAGTCTCTGAATTAGACACTAGTGAGTTAACTGAGTTAAAACGAGTGTTAGTTGAACTATTTGCTGGATTTGACAGTGAAATTTATAATATAATATAATATAATATAATATAATGGTTGAGACATTTAGCTGCAAGTTTATATTCTGTTTTTTAATGTTCATTTAATATAGTCTGTGTTTACTTTTTGTACAGATTAAACTTTTTATCCAAAAGTCAACATATTAGAATGAAGTGGAAACAGAAAGGGAGAAAGAGAATAAAAAAAGCAAAATACAACTGCTCTGGTCTACTGAAAGTAGAACAGTTTTTCAAAAAAATAAAATAAATGGTATTAGTGTAACTAAAACATGGTAAGACTGACTTTTGATTACCTCTTTTATCGCTCTCATGTAAAATGATTTTTAATCTGTTTTACCACCATCTGGCTCTTGTCCTATAGGCAGAAAACATGGCAGTTCAATCAAAAGAACAATGTAGGTGAGAACAGCATTAAGGGTTCAGGGCATTTCAAATGGCATGCTGGGATAGGTAGAATGTTCTGTGTTTGTCGAAATCATAGAATAATCAAAGAAAGCTAGTGGTCCATATCAAACCAGCTCAACTCTGAGTTTCACACTGAATTTATTGTGTCAGGTTCAAGATGGGAAGTGTGCAGTGCTGTATCCATTCTGTGTGTACAGTCTGAATCTGAACTGAATCACTCAGTCTCCTGTGCATGTTGCCAGGCAAATCATTATTCATATCTCAACCTGTCTGGCTTTGCAGGAAGAACCTGCCCTGTGCTGGGGGGAATTCCCTCAAGCCACGCCTCAGGGGTAATTTTTCTTCTGACTAAGGATACAGCGGTCCAACATTCCAGCCCTCATCCTTTCAGTCTGGCACGCATCTCGCTTCCAGGGAATAAGATGCCACATATTCCCATCTCACTAGTCTTAGTACTGGAGCGAGCCAAGAAACTCTCTACCAAGAAACACCACACACACACACACACACAGGACACATAATGTAGACACACGGATTGGATAGACATGGTTTACATGAGGAAGACACAATTTATAATCATTAAGCAAAGATGGACGGATGGATGGATGGATGGATATCTATATAGATTTATGGATGTATGGAATTCTTTGAGTGGGTGATTAATTGGAAGATGGAGGTTGGTTGGTTGATTGGTTGATTGGATGGATGGATGGATGGATGGATATATAGATGTATGGATGGATGGATTCTTTGAGTGGTTGATTAATTGGAAGATGGAGGTTGGATGGATGATGGATGGATGGATGGATGCATGAATGAATGGATAGATGCATGGATGGATGAATGAATGAATGAATGAATTATTAGAACTTAGATGATTTTATTAATGAATATAGATAGATATTTGGATGGATTGATGATTGGATCGATTCTTTGAGTGACTGATTAAACTGAAGCTGGAGGGAATGAATGTTTATGGATGGTTGCATTGATGGATGATTGGATGGATTCTTTTAGTGGCTGATTAATTGGAAGTTGAAGGTTAGATGAATGAATGAACAAACAAATGGATAGCTATAGAATGAACAAATGGATGGATCAATGGTTAGATGACCATCTCGTCTAGGCCCTTATCATTTTTGGCTGGACTTCCATCATGTGCAATCAAACCTCTACAAATGATCCAGAATGCTGGAGCACAACTGGTCTTTAAGCCCGAGAGAGCCCACGTCACACTGTTTATCTCTCTGCACTGGCTCACATCAAGTTCAAGACATCAATGCTTGCATAAAGAACAGCCACAGGCTCTGCACCCTCCTACCTGCACTCGCTCTTATGAGTCTCCATCCCCTCCAGAAGCCTGAGGTCAGTACCTTCACTGAGAGGCACAAAATCACTTTCCAGAATGTTTTTGTTCACTGTTCCTTGCTGGTGGAATGATCTTCCCAACCCTATCCGGAGCGCCAAATCCCTGACAATATTCAAGAAACAGCTGAAAACTCATCTCTTCCATCAACACTTTGCATCAAAAACAAAAAAACAAAACAAAAATGTATTACCAATTGTAATGCCTTTTTTTTTTTTTTTTTTTTTTTTGCTCATTTGTAAGTCTCTTTGGATAAGTGTCTACTAAATGAATAAATGTAAAGGTAGATGACCAAATGGATGGGCGGTTGGAAAAAAGAATAAACTCCTAAACCATACACAGTGTAAAGTGACATTCCGTGCTGGATGAGCAGATTTCAGAGCGGTGAGCCAAACAGCAACACCTGTCCACCCTTCTCTTGCTTTATCTCCCCTCACCAGCTTCGAGATTCACCAAACAACCTGTAATCCTCTTAACTTCATTCACACAGTTCAATCTATCTGGAGCTGTTGCATTTTAAATAAGAACCCAATATCCTCATGACTTTCCTTGCTTGTTTCCCTAAATGCATTAGCAGTCATTGTTCGATTTCGGAGTGATTGTTTGTTGTTTTTTTCTCAGACTGCGTCTGCTTCCTTATTGTGTGAAAGCACTGGATCAAAGACTTCCTGTCCGGAGCTCTGGGGAGCGGCTGACTCAGTGCTTGGACTTTCACGCGCTTGATCGTTTTGGGGGTGGAGATAATTTGATTTAATTTCATCGGCTTGCCTCAGACAAGTTTTGTCTGGGGAGGAAATTGATGATGTCTGAGGTATTAACGTGCCGTGACACAGAAATATATGAACATATACACAAACGCACACATACAGATGAGTTTGTCTTGTTTCTCATGACCTTGAATGTCCTCAGCTGTAGAGGCAGAGATAGCCAATGAACTTTACTATGGGAAATTAATAACTCTTTTGGTCTCTCTAGTTTTTCACAAACCACTTTCCTTCAGTTCCTGTGATAACTTTCTTTAAAGTCAACATTAAATCTTTCTTTTATTAATACACATTCCTGGTCTTATTGGGAGTGATTCATCAGCACTGATGCATTTTCCAAAAAAAAAAAAAAAAAACTTTTATCAGAATGTAACAACTTACTCTGAAACAACTTCCTTTTCCGCTCACATCACCAAGCCCTCTTATTTCTCAACCACTCCCCTCCAACCCATGTCATATGGAGACAACTTTGCACACCCCATCAATTACAAGTACTAATGACTTTTTTTTTTACTGAATATCCTGTTTCACTTGAAATTGCATCACATTGCGGGAATTGATGCTAACTTTAAAGAAGGACTTACTGAAGTACCTTAAAACAGCATTATTCAATGTGTTGACGTAATTTCCACTGAAACAGGAAGACAGGGCGGGACATAGAGCAGATCCTTCCCTTTTTTGAAATAGCCAATAGCGTTTCAATTATATCACAGCTCAGCCAGAGCCGTTGAGCTCGGTAAAGCCGCTTTTGACAGCTTATGACAGCCGCAGCCTAATAGATTCCCCTTTTAGATTTAATATGACACTTAAAGGAACACTCCACTTTTTTTGAAAATAGGCTCATTTTCCAACTCCCCTAGAGTTAAGCAGTTGAGTTTTACCATTTTCGAATCCATTCAGCCGATCTCCGGGTCTGGCGGTACCACTTTTAGCATAGCTTAGCATAGTTCATTGAATCTGATTAGACCGTTAGCATCTCGTTTAAAAATGACCAAAGAGTTTCGATATTTTTCCTATTTAAAACTTGACTCTTCTGTAGTTACATTGCGTACTAAGACCGACGGAAAATGAAAAGTTGCGATTTTAAGAGAGTTGCAATGATATTACGCAGCGCCTCTCACAAATGTCTCCATGGTTGCAAGGCACGCTCCCTGTGCAAGCAGGGGGTCACATGCGCTGCGTAATATCATTGCGCCTGCTGCACCCATGGTACGGCAGCAAAGTTCCTTGATTATTACGCCGGAATGAGAGTATAGTTCCTAGCCATATCGGCCTAGAAAATCGCAACTTTTCATTTTCCGTTGGTCTTAGTACGCAATGTAACTACAGAAGAGTCAAGTTTTAAATAGGAAAAATATCGAAACTCTTTGGTCAGTTTTAAACGAGATGCTAACGGTCTAATCAGATTCAATGAACTATGCTAAGCTATGCTAAATGTGGTACCGTCAGACCCGGAGATCGGCTGAATGGATTCGAAAATGGTAAAACTCAACTGTTTAACTCTAGGGGAGTTGGAAAATGAGCCTATTTTAAAAAAATGTGGAGTGTTCCTTTAAAGCAAAACAGTGAACATAATCATGCTGAGGATGTGTAGTTTGAAAAGTGTGTAATGTATGATGGTGCATAGCACCAGTGTTATTTCTTCTACTCATCAGTGCTGATTCTAATGTCGAGTCTGTCTAACCATTTCTTACAATACTCCTACATCCTGCATCATACATCGCGTCAGAGGATGACTCATTTGCAGCAAGTCGACTTGCACATTCTGCATACGGTCGTGCACCAGAAGCTAGTTATTTGAATTGATAAAGTTTTAAATATGGATATTTTTATCACCATTATAAACCTTGGAGGATTAAGGGTATTTTTAAATATATCTCAGATTGTGTTCGTCTGAAAGAAGATAGTCATATACACCTAGGATGGCTTGAGGGTGAGTAAATCATGGGATAATTTTCATTTTTGGGTGAACTATCACTTTAAACACATTCTCTCCAAAACTCCACTCTCCAAAGACACGTCAGCCAATCTGCAAATTATTCACATTGCACTTCTGATCATGAAATCCAAATATTGCATTTAGGAGTTTCCATAGATTAAAATAACTAAAATAATTATAGTTCAAATATTGTAGATTTCCAGATGTCTGGGGGTAAATTAAGAAATATCTTCAAATATTTTCAGTTGTTTTACCTTTTTAAAGCTTATTTTAAACCATTTTAATCCATCTTAAGACTCCCTTGGAAGTTTACTGAGAGCCCCTAGTGTGAAAAACCACTGATGAATTCTGTTCATTTTTGCAATGCTGTGGCAGAAAGACTATTACTGGAAAACCACACTATCTTTGGCTTATTGTTTTTGATGTGGTTGTATTTTTAAGCCACAGCATGTCTTACATTTCCCAGATCATGCATAGGTTCCAGGTCTTCCCCTGGAAAACAATTAGCTGGTCTTTTGACACAAACCTTCCGGACTCGGGTCCAGACATTGGCACTGACTGCCACTTGCCCCTTCTCTACTACTGGTGCCCAGTGCCACCTGCACCCTTGATCCATGAGGGCAGCTGCTCCTGATGACCTTTCACCCAGCAGCTGTGCTCAGAAGAATCAGTCCAGCTATTATCACAGCAATCATGGGGATCCAGGCAGCGAGGGAGAAATTGGTGCCCTTCATGTGCACACTGCTCCATTTACTACACCTGCCACCTTTCACACAAGCCCTAATCTGAACAAGTTTCCTTCTGTATGTCGATGACATCATAATAACCCCCCTGGAACAAATTGTTATTGTGTGTATAATTTAAAGAATAGCCAGTCAATGAACAAAAATGGTAAGTGGTTAAATTAATATAATGAACCTGCTGTCTTGGTGCTGGGTAACTGTTAAAAAATGAAATAAAAGAAAAAAAAAATAACTGAAGGCATTGTTCGCCCCATCTGTCATCATTTACTCACCCTCATGTCGTTCCAAAGCTCTTCTTCTTCTGTATAACTACTGGAGAATTTTAGTATGATTAAGATAGTATTATAGTTTTAATTAATATTTTAAGTTATTTTTTAGTTTTAAAAACTATGGATGGATGTGGATGGAAGCACTTTCTTCAGCTCATACTCATTGATCCCACTCACTGCCATAATAAAGCTCGGATGCATCAGGATATTTATTAATATATCTCAGATTGTGTTCGTCAGAAAGAAGAAAGTCATATACACCTAGGATATCTTGAGGGCGAGTAAAGCTTGGGGTAATTTTCATTTGAAAGTGAACTAATCCTTTAATCAAAATATCTTCCCCTCCCTCTTGCAGTGACATCTCTTCTCTTTTCTGATGACGTGTTTACTGGCGTGAGGGCGGGACAACCTGTCACTCACATGAGATCCACCAATAGCAAATCACAACCATCCAATGATCCAATCAATTCCCGATGGACTAAATTAAGTCCCGCCCTACATTTTTTCTTGATCAAGAAGCTGTTTCAATCAGATGTATGTCACAATAGAAAAGACCATCACAACTTTCGTTTTATGCCGACTTTAATCTACCAAAAAGCCATATTTTCCATTTCACTGACACTGACCAAAAAATGCACAGTGGAGGAGAATAAATGTTTGTGTTTGTGTGTAGGCCGTTTTTGCTGTCCTTCCGTGTCCCTGCGTCTGCACATGTGTGTGCATGTGTGTGTGGCAGCGGGGGTGCTCAGAGGGTGAGCACATTTTCATATTCAACAGATATACACAGGTGAAAGGCCAGAGACGCGTGACTGCATGAATAAACATTGCATCTTGGCCCGGCACAGTTGTGTCCAGTGAGCAAATGGCCTAAGTAATGCAGTCACACAATGCAACCAGAACCAGTGAGCCACAGAGACGTGGATGATTTTCTTTTTTTGAAAATCTGCTTTAAATGCACTGCTATAGGCCCTATTAGCTTGTCAGCAGAAAAGGAATAAAAGACATGAAATCATCTCTGAATGGTTGACTGCTCAGACCAGACATCTGTTATACATAGAGCCAGTTCATTTGATACAAGGTCAAAAAGACTTGCGCTCTAATTCTAGAGACAAACCCATTGAATGTTCCTGTAATTGAGGCTAGCACCCTTATGTGGAGGGAAAAAAAGACATCTGTTGGGCTTGATGCAAGTTAAACACGACTGGCACACAAATACCTCTTTATTCAGTAAATTTAACAAAATACAAATGATTAAGCAGTTTATAAATACACAGCTGGGGTTTGTGTTCTGTTCCATATGGATTTATTATCATGAGGATGTGAATGTGAACTACCCTTTCAAGTAAATTAGATTACAAATTGATGGCCAACACTGGATAAGCACTTTATAACTTATCACAGTTATTAGGAAAATATTCAATATAGTAATCCAGACATTATTTTTTACGTATATAGTTTCTATGGGGTTGCTGGAGTACTTGGAGGATATTTGAGCACATTGCTATATGGTTTCCAAAGTGATTTTTGTCTTCATCTTATTATGACATTTTATCATTCATCAGGCAAAAATTGTATAATATATAAAAGTAATATCACACTTCTCAAAAAGTCACATGATTTGAGGTATTATTCATATCTGTAGCACAAACGTATGAGTATTATGGGTTAGTGCTGAAGTGTAATATTCACAAATAACAAGTAAATAAAATACAAGTAATAATAAAAGTGATGCAGAAAAGTATGATTGCAAATCCTGTTTCATAAGACAAATACTTAAAATGTAAAATGATTGTTTAGGTGAATTTTCAGCCTGTTTGAATTAAAATGTAACAGTACTGCAGAATGTTTTCAGATGATGTTAATTCCCTTGTGAAAAAAGGTGCTTAATTGTATTGAATGTGCACTTGTTGTACTTCAGATCTTAAAAGCATTAAAAAAAACTGTACATGCAGATAATACAATATTAATGAAATAATCGGCCACTTACAGTAAGTGTACTTAAAGAGATTACAATTTCATGATTGTTTCTAAACACACTTAAGTACACTTTTATAAATTACAATTTTTACATTAAAGCACATTTTAATCATTGATTTAAGTTTTTTGTGCTCTTAAGAAGTACACATCTTTTGTAAACTAAATCACATGTGAAGTAGGAGTATTTAAAGGGTTAGTTCACCCAAAACTGAAAATTCTGTCATTAATTACTCACCCTCATGTCGTTCTACACCCATAAAACCTTCGTTCATCATCAGAACACAAATTAAGATGTTTTTGATCAAATCCGATGGCTCAGTGAGGCCTCCATTGACAGCAAGACAATTAACACTTTCAATGCCCAAAAAGCTACTAAAGACGTATTTAAAACAGTTCATGTGACTACAGTGGTTCAACATTAATGTTATGAAGCGATGAGAATACTTTTTGTGCGCCAAAAAAACAAAATAACGACTTTATGACAATATCTAGCGATGGGCGATTTCAAAACACTGCTTCATGAAGCTTCGAAGCTTTACGAATCTTTTGTTTCGAATCAGTAGTTCGGAGCACTGCCAAAGTCACGCCCCCCAGTGGTGAACCATTGAAATTTTGAAACACTTATCACGTAACGAAGCCTCGTTTACTGAAATCAAGTGACTTTGGCGCTCCGAATTCCTGATTCGAAACAAAAGATTCGTAAAGCTTCATGAAGCAGTGTTTTGAAATCACCCATCCCTAGATATTGTCATAAAGTCGTTATTGTTTGTTTTTTGGCACACAAAAAGTATTCTCGTTGCTTCATAACATTAAGGTTGAACCACTGTAGTCACATGAACTATTTTAAATATGTCTTTAGTAGCTTTCTGGACATCTGAAAGTGTTAATTGTCTTGCTGGCAATGGAGGCCTCACTGAGCCATCGGATTTTATCAAAAATATCTTAATTTGTGTTCTGAAGATGAATGAATGTCTTACAGTTGTAGAACGACATGAGGGTGAGTAATTAATGACAGAATTTTCATTTTTGGGTGAACTAACCCTTTAATATTGCATTTACAGTTCATATATTTTAAAATGTACTAAACTGCAACTTCATTGTAATTACAAACAAATTTATATACAATATATACATGTTTCAATAGTCATGACATTAAAGTATTAGTTTACTTGCTTGTCAGTACATTCAGCAGTAAACTTTAACCATATTTCAAAGACAATACAATGATGAAATTACATACAGTAAAAGATACACTTAAATCTAAACAGTTGATGGGCTCCATTGACTTCCATAGTATGGAGAAAAAAAAAATACTATGGAAGTCAATGGTGCCCATCAACTGTTTAGTTAACAACATTCTTCAAAATATCGTCTTTTGTGTTCAACAGAAGAAAGAAACTCATCCAGGTTTGGAACAACATGAGGGTGAGTAAATGATGACAGAATTTTCATTTTTGGGTGAACTAACCCTTTAAGTGTATTCTTTTAAAGTATATTATTTACTTGCAGAACTAACATTGTAAACTTCCTGACTTAGACTGTTAATAATCTGTTTACTTCATAAAAGTAAAGCTATGGCAATAAGCCCTAGGTCAGAGAGAGTTTGTCTATCCAGCAGTTTTGTAGCTGTTTTCTCAGGCATTTTGAATTCACAGCAAAAGACTTTAATGGTAAATTGGTATTCTTGGCTTCACCTGATCTGAAACAAGGCCTGCAAAAGGCTGGCAGATGTGTTTCATAGACCAGAGACAACAGAGCGCATACTAATGTCTGATCAGGCAGAAGTCTGCAGATCTGAGCAAAATAAACACACGTCACCCTTTGACCCGAAATACATGCTCAATTCATCACCCGACAGAACTGAACATAGTGGTTACCTCCCAAGATTTGTGTACTATATTATTATCGAGAAAGAAAGATGTTTATGTGTGAAATATGATCATGACATGAAAATCTATGACGTTATTTGGAACTAACCACTATAGTTCAATTTTATGACTGTAGGAGATGAACTAACATATCTACTTTAGCTCTTTCATCAATAAACTAAATAAGGGTGCGGATTCATCTGGCAGCTTTGCTTTATCCAGCATGGATAATTACGAGCTGCGATTTTTTATTTTACTCTACTGTTTGGCAATGGATTGAAGAGCAATAGACTCCTTCTTTGTACAGCATTACAATGAAATCTGAACACAGGACCATTAACCGTAAAGTATCGTCAGTCTCCCTCTCCGTTCTACTTCACTGTAACACACACACACACACACACACACACACACACACACACACAAACACACACACACACACACACAGACCAGTGACTGTCATTGTCTGTTGGGAGTTTAAAGTAATAGCACTGCTCAATTAGGTGCCAAATGGCTTTCCAGGGATCCGTATTTTACCTTTAATGCCGCATACAGCTGGGGGAGCAGCAGAGAAGCAAGATTTCCTGTCAGAGAGAGACATAAGCTTTATATTACATTTAAGTTATTACTCCTACAATTCAACAGGAAGACACATTCATGCAATATGGAATGTTCCTATACCCCCATAAAGAGTGCAAAATCAAGCCATTGTGTTCTTAGTTGTGGCCATTAGCAGGAAGTCATGCATACGCTTGAATGGGAGGAAATGGGAAGGAATTCATTGACATGCAGGACATGTGATCGTCTTTGAGGACCGGTCAAGACTGAAATTACCTGGGCAACTGTCTGGACCAGGTTAGCAGAGATCCGTATTGAAGTCAATTTGTGGCTTAATTTCTTTGTCATGCACCTCGGAATATTACTGTGATGTTGTATAATGGGATAATTCAAGCGTAATTACATATTTCCTACACTGGAGCCATTCTGTGAGATATGGAAATGGTACTTCATAAATCCAGGTTTATTCCAATATCTATTTCCCTCTGTAACTTTTCAGCATATGTAGACTACAATGATGATATAGGTCATAACATTATTAAAAAGTCGAAAGTGGACAAAATATGCGAAAACAACAATAGCAAAAAAGCAAAGAAACTAAAAGAAAGAAAACTAATAACATGAGAAAATTTGCAACAACAGAAAGAAAGAAAGAAACTTAAGACACTAAAATAAATAAACAAAGATTGAGAACCCCTTCAGTTAATTCAAATAACATGTCCTGCTAACGCTAAGGCCACTAAAACTGATTTAAAACTAGAAAGTAAAATAGCATCAGAGCAAACTCCACATAAGTCAATGGCCACAGTATAAGTAAAAGAAGACTGGGTAGGATGGTAAGAACAAATGGAAAAATTGTGGGTGCCATACAAAAATCAGATGGCTTGACCTTGGTGATTATGAAGGACAGAATACATAAAACAGGGTAAACACAGGTAAATAAAATAGTACTTAAAGTGTCACTTAGCCGATTCTCAACCTGCTTTGTATTGTTACAATGTCAGTCGTATATGTAAATGAACAACATTTACTCATTCTTCGTGTTACCTGGATCGAGAAATTCACGTTTATCTGTCAGCAAAAGACTAGGACTTTCGTGAAAACTTCAGATTACTTCTGCATTTTTGTATCCCCGCCCACGGACAGTCGGATCAACAGAGTGTTATTAACTCTGTCTACTCTTTTAACAGTATTATGGTAAAAATGGAACACTATGGCAACAACTTTCTTAACTGTATGCGACAGCATTTTGCTTCAAGCGGAACTGACAAAATGGCAGTTTCTTTCAGTTTTCCTCTCCGTTTGGCCTAAAACATGGTCATACAGTTTAAAATGTTCACCACAAACACAGAGGTTTTGCAGATTTTCCGTTGCGGCGTTTTCTCTGTATTTACGATTCTTTGCAGCCTTTAGCCACTGCCTACAACACGCTGGATCCTTCACTGGAAACCGAAAGTCACTCACTCCCGCTAAACATTTATTTACTCTTTGAATTCTTGCACCTGCGAACAATGCAAGTCGACACCATTATGACTAAAAGTTTGCTAAGAAGTATTTTCTACTAAAGCAAGGCGGTATTTGACTCCGGTAAGCGTATCCATAGCAGACTACTGGGAGTGGCCTTGGACGGCAACATGCCCAGTGCATTATGGGTGTTGAAGTTTTCCTACCTATTTGGCAAAAGGGAAAACAACACCCTTTTTTCTCTATTGTTTCTAGTTAGGTAGCACCGATTTCAAAAATGTTTTTGCCTTTCTACTGTATAGGCAGCCAAGATTTATTGAAAGCCCATTTTGCCAGCGGTGAAATACCCTTTTAACAAATAAAGTACAACTATAAAAAGAATATATATATATAGCTGCAAACATGTGGTTAATAAATATTTATTTATTTATTTACAGATAAAATTTTTATTGTTTTTATTATGTGAAAGCTGAAAGAAATATTGGCAAGACCATTATGCACAAGTGAGTGGTGAAGTTATAGAAGTCACCCAGAGCCCTTGAAAGCTGATTGTCTCTGTCAGACACCTGACTTTGAAAACACAAATGTGAGCCATGTGTGTGTGTGTATAGTTTTAGTGCCTAGTTTTCAAAGTCCAGGTGCTGTCCGACAGAGACGATTAGCTTTCAGGGACTCTGGGTGACATCTGTAACTTCAACATTCGTACATAATGGCCTTGCCAATTTTTTTCTTTCAGCTTTCAGAAAGAGCTTGCCAATAAACTTCATATAATCTCTTTTTATTCAAGTGCATGGATAATCCTTTTTCTATGAAATAGCAATGCAACATATACTCAATATACTTGACAATCCCTTGGAAGAGACTGAACAGCACAAATAGGCAAAAAGATATTTCCCAGGACGCAACAGCTCTCAAAATGACACAGCCTCTGTAGCATGTCGTTTCTTCTCATTTCTTTCCATCAACTGGGCAAAGACATATTCAATTTGACACAAATGTAAGCGCTTGTAACCTGACTGATCATCCAGGAGGTTTGATCAGACCATCTCTTCTTCAAACTGTCTGTAACACAACAGCTTGTCTATAGGCGCATCTGATAAAAAATATTAGATTTTTTCTTATGAAGTCAGTGATTCAACAACATATCATTCCAAACTTAACCACACTAGAGGTTCAGCTCTGTATAAAATATACTCTACCTCAAATCCCTACCAAAGTCTCATTCAACCTGTCTCACATACAAGATTTCACCCTGATAAGAGAAAAACCAAACATCAAAAGTGGGATACCTAGTGTTTTTTTTCTTTTCCGAACCCCAGATCCAGCACGTCTAGATCAATAATGCCTAGAAATGTTTGTAAAACCCAAAAGACACCCTGGACTCTTTGAATTTACAAGAAAGGCGAAACCTCCTTCATGCTCCGTAATTTATTTACAGCTGAACACACTGAAGTTTTACTACACTGAGCTTCAACTGCGAGAGCCATGAGGGACGGCATGGATTAATGGTGCTTCTTGGGTCATGGGTTTGCAGTTTGGCAGTCCCCTGTCAGATACAAAAGGAAAGTTTCAATAAAATACTTGATTTAAGGCTTTGCCTGTGGCCACAGGTCGAATTTGGCTTTATTCCACCTCAGCATTATGTACAAATGAATTATTACTAATGGCAAGTCAGAGCATTTTGTTCAGACATAGTTAAATATGCTTTAGCTTTGTTTTGCTGAGTAACGATTAATCAAATTGTTAGATTCAACAAAAAGCTCAAGAGACAGATATGGCATGCTATTAAGGTTCTTAAAAAATGTCCAGCACTATCTTTAAAGAAACAGTTCACTTGAAAATGCAGATTCTGTCATCTACTCACAACATCATTCCAAATCCATTTGACTTGTTTTCTTTTGTAGAACTCAAAAAGAAAAATTTAGCTGAATGTTAAGTAGCTTATAATGCTCATATGCTACATTCCACGTCTTCTAAAGGTGTGGTCAAAGTAACAAAATATTGGCAAAATTTTGCAGGCAAAAAAGTCAGTAGTGTCAATAGTGTAGCAATGTAAGAACCACAGCTCACACAAAAGTCACTTTCAAACCAAGCAGCTTTCTGTTGGGCAACGGTGTGAATTTGAGTGACCAACTTGAATTCAATGCGATATCTGCATTGGAAAATTTTCACCCTCAAGCAAAATTTCAGATTCTTTGGATTCCTATTGAAATGACTTAATATCAACTGCAAAAATTTGTTGAACAATGGAAAATGTGTCACCTTCCGCCATGAGTGGGAGGAAAAGACCAAAATTTCAATATTCTTCTCTGCTGTAATGCTAAATTTTACATTCACACATATATTTGAACTTGACATCACGAAATGTAACTCAAGATTTGAAAGCAAACGTGTCTCGTCACCAGTTGCGACACACCAACTTGTGCGCAATTTAAACTGCACAAATGGAATTTGAGAGCAACAGTTAAACAGAAGATTTTCAGTGAATAACTACTTATAAATTTGGTCTAAACCTCACAGACCTATCAAATAAATGTAGAATATGGTACTTTATGGCACAGTCACTTTAGTTGTATGGAAAATAGTAGCAAGTACATCCCATCTGAAATCTCTTTTTAGGTTTGATTCTGAAAGAAAATCATACAGGTGTGAATCAATGTGAACTGAGTAAATGAAGACAGATTTATTTTTTTTTAATTTTGGGGTGACTTCATCATGAGCATTCGGGATTCATGTCCATACTTGCTTTTTGGATGTTTGAGAATACATTAATTCCTCAATGTTACAATGTCATACTGTGATTTTGACTAATGATATGGTAATTACATGCTATACGGAGTTTCTACATGCAGAGACAAATGTTCTGCTGTCTAAGAGATGGAAAACCTAAATGTTTGTGTGTCTGGCCACAAATCTATCCAAACCCCCATTTTCTTCCACTGTGTTCACCCTAGAAATTAATTATGCATTATATATACAGCAGGCTAAAGTAACCTTGTTTTTTATGAGGAAACTCATACATGTTGACCTATGTGTGAGTGGTCTTCCCATATACGATGCATGTGTTCTTTCAAGGGCAGAGGACAAGAAGGAAGATTAATGGATGTTTTAAATATGTCAGCTTATGGAAGGACATGCCTTTTAATAATCCTTCTGCATAACAGAACAAGAATATTGTGGCAGCACTATAGGTTATGATATCTGTATCCTAATATGTTATGCATAATGTCGTATTCTACTATATTCTATACTTTTCTTGTATCAGTTTTTTTTCCTCAAAGCTGACTTATAATGTTAGTGAGGGTTTCTAGCACCAAAAATAGTTATATTTTTCTATGACCAATTTCTACCCTCTTGCTACAAAATTTTTATACTGTACAAACTGTAACCCTAACCCTAACCCTACCAATCACAGAAAACTTTCTGCATTTTTACATTTTCAAAAAACATCACTTAGTATGATTTATAAGCTGTTTTCCTCATTACACGCAGGTAAGTAGTTAGTTTACTTGTACTAAAATGTCAAGATTAGGTAAACAAATGGGTGAATTTTAAATTTCACTTAACTTCTAAACTTTAAAAAGGAAAAAAAAAGGCAATTTATTAAGAAATATTCATTTGAACAGAAAATTAGCATGCCATTATAAACAAACCCAATGTAGACATATCTTTATAGGACTTATCGAAGGAATTTGGTCACTAAATTGGTAGAACCTCTCCTGAAAAAGCACCCCAGAGCGAGGATGATGTTACTTCCAAGCAGTGACAACTTACAAATGAGTTGCGAAAGGACTCATTACAAGATGGCAAAATTTACTGCACAGCATTTCAAATTCATATCTTTACTGGGAGGGTGTCGACACTGTGTGTGCGATACTCCTCTAAGGAGCTTTAAACTGCGGCAAAGTATGGGCTTCATTATATCTCTTCCTTCCTCTGCTCATTCTCATCACCAATGAATATAGTTATGAGAGAAGATTTACTGGCCAAAGTTGTCGAACGAGGTGAGTGCACTGCAAATTGGCTATGAAACATTGGGCTTCAGATGAGCACCGACAGCTTGTTGTGAATGACACAATGAAATGAATTTGTACTGCCACCTCAAGGCGGCGACTAATTAGCCTACCAAGGCAGCTTTTATTTCCTGGCTTTGTCACTGAGAGTTGTTTACCACCGAGTCCCACAAGAACAGCAACTTATATTGTCTTACGGCGGCTATACGGTAGAATTATGTGCAAAGATGAAAGAAACTAATAAATCCGAATTGCTGCTGCAGAGGGTGTGATATAAAATACTGTAGAGTAGAAATATGGACAAGAGAAAGGTTCACAAAGGCACAGTAGATGTTGCCAGTGATTGAGCAGAGCATTGTGGGATAAGTCGATTTTTAAAATTGGCTTGTGGTTATTATCGCTCGATCAGAAGTTACTCTTCAGATTTCCTTATTACGATACAGAGAGCGAGTGAATTATCAACCTAACCGCAAAGAACAAAGACGCTTAGTTTTTCACTGTAGAACACACTTTAGACTTGTTTATATGTTCAGTCATCTCCACAGCTGCAGTTCATAAATCATAAAGTACTGTCAGTAGGTGCAGAGCCCTCACTTGTCTGATGCTAGTGAGTTTTTGTGAGTTTACACAATGGGCCAGACTAAACATATTACAAATCATGCTAATGATTGAGTGTATTATGACATTCTAATGCTCTTTCGTGATATAAGAGTGGCACCAGTTGGTATGAGATTAGTTTTAGTGCTTACAGGGCAGCAGTGGATTGATATTGCTCAAGCATTTTTCTTAACCTCTAAAGCTGAGTATTAAGCTTCTGAACTTAAAGGTGCAGTAAGCGATTTCTGAGAAACTGTTGGAAGTTGAAATCAACCTAAACAAACAAACCCCCAAATGCACAAACACGCAATGCAAGAGTGGATGTCTTGCTGAGGCGAAGCAAAATAATGCTTTGCGAAAAATAAAGTGAAGATAAGATAAGGAACAAACAACAAATGGACATACAGTACACAAGACTATATACAAGCAAGAGTTGGTTGTTAGTCGCCAGCAGCACACCAGCTCCAGACAAACAATGACACTCAAAACTGTCCTGTTACTATAGCTAACATTCAACAGCATATCTTGGTTCTATGAAACACAGCAAAAACAGTGTTACTCGCATTTGGAGAAGAATCAACGCAATCTCGGCATCCACTTTCATTTAAGATGATGAGTTGATTTGTCCGCGTTTTAATATTCTCCCATTTATAGAGATTTTTAGATGGATGCTGAGGCTTTATAGGTCGGGTAGAATCTGCGATCTCTGATTGTTTGCTGGCTTTCATGGCTGCAGTACGCTGTGTTTTTCGCCAAACTGGCAACCCGGGGTGTCGAAATACTATTGGGTAAATTGGCAGTGGGCGGGATCACACAGACATTCTGACACGGAACGCACATTTCAAAGTAAAATAACTGGCTGTAGGATTGTTTTTCAGAGAAACAAGTATGTGAACTTAGCGTGTTTCCTAAATATCTGCATACATGGTATTTTTATGCTTTAGTACAGTAAATACATACAAGACCTTTAAAGAATATTTTATATTCTTTATAATATAACCCCCGGGTTGCAAGTTGGTGTAAAACACAGCGTACTGCAGCCATGGAAGCCAGCAAACAATCAGAGATTGGAGATTCTACCCGACCAAAAAGCCTCAGCATCCATCTAAAAATCTCTATAAATGGGAGAATATTAAAACGCGGACAAATCAACTCATCATCTTAAATGAAAATGGATGCCGAGATTGCGTTGTTTCTTCTCCAAATGCGAGTAACACTGTTTATTTTATATTACACTTTAATAATTATGAAATTACATAAAGATTTAGGCTACTTAAGTCATGATTAAGTGGGTCAAAAACATTCTGGCCTGGTTTCACAAACATGGCTTAGATTAAGCTATGATTAGGCCTTAGTTCAATTAGGATATTTAAGTAGCTTTTTATAAACATTACAGATTGTTCAGGATTCAAAATGTAACCAACAGCAATGATGTCATACTAATATTTGCATACCGAATAAAATTTGTATACTCTACATTCTTTCTTTGCACATTGTATTGTGATTGGTCTTATATTTACTGTATATTTACCATTTACCGCAACCATTCATAAGACAAGGTTTGGAAGATGGATGGCCTTTACACTACACAATCACTGTGTTGATTATTTCAATGTGCAGCTGACTGAAAACATGGCAGATACTGAGTGTGACAACTCTAGCATTTCATTTACACAAATAAATTAATTCATGATTAATCAAAATGTTAAATTCCCTGAACTGAGAACAAACAAGT
Organism: Mylopharyngodon piceus; assembly: GCA_039654765.1. Taxonomy (NCBI): domain Eukaryota; kingdom Metazoa; phylum Chordata; class Actinopteri; order Cypriniformes; family Xenocyprididae; genus Mylopharyngodon; species Mylopharyngodon piceus. Next base: position 7,533,836 of record CM077449.1, read on the forward strand.
TAAAGGAAATTTTTGGTCTCCTGTCTGTTGTTTTCTTTTCAAAGTTAGTGGACCCAGCAGTCTCACACATCCTTTATCCTCATTTCAGTGAGTAAACCGTGCCTCTCTGTGTAAAGAGACCCAACAGACTCTTCCATCAGAGTTTGCTGATACAAGCCTATGGTTCGTATACTCCCACAGTCACAAGGGCACTGCCAAATCACTGCAGGATGGATGACCTGTCATAGAGGTCTACATAACAAAAACATCTTCATTCATTATATACATTATACAAATGCACAGATAATGTGATGAGCACATAAATGTTGCTTGTGTTGAGTATCAGGACAGACACAAGTGTTTCTCCTTCCTATGGAAAAAGCATAATAATAATTACAACATTTTATCTCACAATTCACCCTTTTCCTGGGAGTTTGACTGACCAATCATAATCCGAATCTGCCATTTTGTCCGACAAACAAACCAGACAGGAGAGATTAACATCAGTGGAGTTTAACTCAAAAAATGGTGTGTATTGACGTCTTTCCGTGGTTGAAACAACATACCTTCTTTTGTTCATTCATGTTTATTTCCTGTTATAGTTAGTAGGAAGAGACGATTGGTTCACGTGCCACATTTCAAATAAAATATCCAAAACTCAAACTCATTCCAACAGCATTTGTAAAAAAGAGACATGATAAGGCATTCACATTATGACTCTGTTTAATATATCTTTTGGTTTCAAATACAAGACTGATCATGAGCGTTTCAGTCATTGAGTAATTATATGCAAGATAAACATGACATAAATGTTATGAAGTGAGGGACTTCCCCAGCACACATAGATAGTGTTGAGTTTGCACATTGCTAAAAGCCTTCATGGCTGTTGATTTCTGTCCACAAACTTTCATCAACACTTCCATAACCTCTATAAAAGTTTGGACACTTGCCAAGCATTAAAAATAGGTCAAATTAAGTTCCTGACCTTTTAGCTGGAAACTTAGTTTGGCCGGAAATACAAGCTTTAAATCATAAAGAACGATAATCTGATCTTCACTGTTCTAATATTCTTATTCACATTTTTATCTCACATAAGATCAATAAAGACACAAATAGCCTACTAAAGAAAATGGCCGTTGCAAGTATTCTGACACTCCAAAATACTTGCTATGAAAAAAACAAACAGTAACGGGAAATGCCAAGCTGGATTCAAACTTGCATCACTCATATGAGCACCACAGCTCAACAAGTTAGAGAACCAAACACTAGGCCATGACAATGACCAGGGATTCATCTCTGGCCTGACAGGAGGGGTGGGGACCAATGGTTGATTTTTCAAAAGTCATACAAACAAAGCTACAAAATGACACAAAATGAGAATACTTTGTAACTTTCATTTTAAATACACCGTGCTATCAAAACATCACATTATATCACAAATAAAAAGGCTAGGTTATAAAAGGCTATGAGGCTATAGGCTATAAAAGGTATGTTAAAGGCTCTATTGTGCTCTCTGAACAAAGGTGTTGTCAGTTTTTATATTTTGTGATTTCATACTATTTAAATGTTAATGCAAACAAAATTTCTTTTGGCCAATACCATGGTTTGTTATTGTTAATTGTTATATGTGGCATATTACGTTTGTGCTGTTTCATGATTGGTTTTGAGACTCCTAATTGTAATATTGATATTTGAATGTGTGTCTAGAAATTTGCACGAAATTCATTGTTATGATGTGATTAATGTGAAGTTACTTGCACTAAATGTGTTAGCTTAGCATTCTAATTGATTAGCATGGGAACCATAAGGGCCTTCATGATGGAATCAAAGACTTTAGATATATAAATAATTAAAAAAAAAACAACAAAAAAAAAAAACGGTACACTCATATTACTATGAATGGGAAAAAGTGCAATGTGCAATATGACGGAATAAGTCCTGCCTTCTAAATCAAAGAGCCAATCGCAAATTGGTAAAGTCATTCGCTGCATCCAAAATCGCGTACTGTCTGAATAGGTACTACATTTGAATTTGAATTTACTTCACGACCATTAAAAAAGTATGCTCTATATTGTATGAATATGGGTAGTATGAATGAAATTCGGATGTACTGCATCCACCATGTTGTTATTGTCACATGACCTACCAGGATCAGTTTCATTGCTTCACTTCCATTCATAAATCCCCTCCCGTGGCCTCTCGGGATAGTAAAGTGTCCATCAAATGTGCACTTCAGAATCTCGGCAGAAGCAGCAGGTCATCCAGGGACTTTTCGCCTACTGTTTTTCGAATAATGCATTCAGACATGCTACTCTTTTGGGGCACTGTTTTTCACATACTATAGGGAAGTATTTGATTTTGGACGCAGTAATTGTGGCACTGCAGCTGCCTTTAGAAGCTCCAGATACTACAGAACTATAAGGATACTATAGTGTTCTGAGACACGTTTATGACTGCACATGCACATTGGCTGGTCCAGCCTGAAAAATTCACTTTTTTGAGCGTTTAGAAACACAATCAGTTGTCAGATTTCATTGGTGATTTCAAATATGAAATTTAATCATAAGCTTGGTGAACATCTTTGGAGAATTTGATGTTTCCCCATTCAAAAAGATAAGAGCATTACTGGATATTTGGTGAAATCATTTCTGCACCATTAGCTTCATCAAACATGCTGTGTTGAGCCGGTCAGGATGCCCAAACAAATAATTCTCAATTCACCAGCGGGAGAGGCAAAAATTTGAGCCCCCTGGCTATTATCTTATTTCAATCTCTTTAAAATGAAAACCAAAATGCATTGCACCACTATGAGCCATTTTGATACTGAGCTCTCACAAATAATTTCTGCAGTAAATACTTTAGCACTGATGCACAATGGATTACCTACAGTAGTAGTACCTTTTGTGGCAGATGCTTCTTAGCTGAGGGGTCTTCCTGCCGATGAAGACAGAGATGAGGGGGTGGGTCACAGAGGGTCCAGAGAGAAAAGCAGAGCTTTGATCGCCCTTCCTTCCCTCAGGCGGTGTTCTGCTTGAGCACAGGTCATTACCATAACTAATATATCTCATGCACCCCCCTCCCACTATGCATCAGGTTTCTGTGAGGCTGTCATGCCTTTGAAGAACAAGTGTGCACACATTTTGTTACATTTGAGTAACGTTCCACAGTAAAGCTGTCACTATTCAATGCTAGCGTAAATGACTCTTACTATTAAAACTCATTTTTTTAGACTTAAGACAGTTCAACACTCTTCAGCAATACAAAAAAAAAACACAAATGTGATGTTTATCTAAAGTCATTTTTGCTTATTAATATGGTTGAATTGGATCATCCAAGGACAGCAGTAAAGTCAATGTTAATAATGTGATTATTAATTATTACATGTTTGCATAATATTCCAGTTTTGCATGTCACTGTTTTTATTCATTTTGTTGAATACTGAATCTGTTTTTGTGCAAGTGAGATGCTCACATTTATTCTAGAACTACAATAACCATCATGTTTGCACAGCGCACACCTCTACACTTACTCCCGATTTTTCTCAACATGAGGATAGGAGAGGTGTCCAAATAAATGGGAAAACAAAGTAACTTCTGTTACTTATTTGAAAGAAAAAAACAGTAACTCAGATATTTTGGTGTAAATTTAAAAGTAATGCGTTACTTTGCTAGTTACATGAAAAAAAGTAATCTGATTACATAATTCAAGTTACTTGTAATGTGTTACCCCGACATTGAATACTATTGTGTTAAGCTCTGATGTCAGGCAACTGTTTAAGTCACAGAGCAGAAGCGATCCATCGGGATGGCCTCAGGGCTGAAGAGATGGGAAAGCAGGACCGCTGTCCCTTCATTTATCTGAATTACACTGGAGTGCAGTGCTGAACCATCCATTTGCCTCCCTGAGTGACTCTGTCCTCAAGAACTCCACTGTTGTTTCTTGCTAACAGGCAGAACACAGCACATTAATGCCCGACACATGCATTATTGATGGAGGGCAGGAGCTGATAAGCTCGTTGTAGCTGCAGGCTTCTTCTTCTACACAGAGGGCCAATTAAAAGCAACCCAATTCATGGCCTCATAAAGCTTTTGGTTGTTTAGGGACGGCTGATATACTCACTCAAACAGATGGATGTGTAGAGGCACCCAACAGAGGCACCCAAGTCTAGTATATACATATATACACACACTAGCTGTGTGCTACCTATCTAGGCAAGATTTATAGGCATCATGGGCACAATTCTGATCCAAAGGCTAAAGAAGTTATGATGCCTTATACCTTGTTTTGATAAAAGACAGCATTGAATCTATCTTTCACAGGTAAGGCAATCCCAGAATGCACTGCAATTAACATTTTGGTTACACTTTATTTTAAGGTGATGTAGTTACATTGTACTTACTCAAATAATTGGTCAAATAGTTAATTAACTACATGTACTTACTATAGAGTTACAGTTAAGGTTAGGGTTGGTTTAGGGTTAGTTACTTGTAATTATGCATAATTTACTGTTTTTACTACAGTACTACATGTAGTAACGTGTAATGACGTTACCTTAAAACAAAGTGCTACCAATGTTTTGAAATGAAAATTTTAAAGATAAATCTTGATTAAAAAACTAAATATATTTAATTCAGTACTGCGACAAGTTCCTGTAGCTCAAGACATATCGCATGATGCTAGCCATGCCAAAGTAAATAGTTCCAACTAATTAACTGCACTGTTTTACTCAATATTTTTGTATGCTTGGTGTTTTATGTGTATTAGAGCATCAAATCTTTAGCATAGCAGCATACTAACATCAAACTATACTAGAATCAATTCTGAGCATTTTTCAACAGAGTGCTAGCCACACCAAGGTCATGGGTTTGATTCCCAGGGAATACACAAACTGACAAAAACACCTTGAATGCGTGGCAATTGGCTTTGGATACAAAATAAAAATTGTCTACCAAATAAAAACAAATAAGAATTATCAGTAGAAAATGGTTTCATCTAATTAAATGCACTTTTATTTGCATATGCTTTGTGCTTGTTAGAGCATCAAACAATAGCTTAGCAACATGCTAATGTAACCCTCCGGTTGTTCTTGCACCGTTCCGAGTGGGATTCGAACTGCGTTTCTGACATGGGAGGCGGGCATGCAAACAAGGACGCTAAAGACCGTAGCCTGTAGTGCAACACTTGAGGCCTGAGGAGTGAGATTTACCTGCACAGCTCTTTACTCCCATCCGGGTCACGGCACCAACGTAACCCCTCAGGGTTTACTCGCACTGCTCCAAGCGGGGTTTCCAGCATGGGAGGTGGGTACATTTCCTGCAAGTGGCGTGGGATGGATGGATGGATGGTAATTTGGTTTGAATACTGTCTGTCAAAACAACAACAAAAACACAAAATAGAGTTCCATCAGTAGCCAAAGAGTTCCATCAAAAAAAAAAAAAAACTTCACCAAATAGTTGCATACACTTTTTGTGCTTATTAGAGCATCAAATTATTAGCTTAGCAACAGAACTGTGAGTGCTTTTCAACGTAGTGCATGAGGTTAGTTGTGACTTTGATTCACAGGGAATCAACAAATCATGTTTTAAATGATAGAGTTGTATCTAATTTTACAAAAAAAAAAATCTTTCTTTTAACTATTTGCTTATTCATTGGAAACAACTTATATTGGAATCAATTGTGAGTGAATTTTTCTTTTGATTCGAGTCTCTTGTGAATTTCCTGTGAGAATTATTGTGACCATTGCTGAGCTGCTGCCCATGAAGACAATTTCAAAGTCTTTCTTGAGGTTCCATTTCAGTTAAGATGCTGCCTTAAAAGTTAGCAGCCAATGCAGACAGTAAGGTCTGACAAACAATTTGAATTTAATAGGTCTGCTACTAAAACACACACGCACACACAAGCACACAAATCCATAAGGTCTGGCCCTTTCACAGTGTCCAGTATGATGCATTATCACCTGGCTCCTCACCTTTCCTCCTCGTACCTCAAACCCAAAACAGGTTGAGAGAACGGAGGTCCCTACGGACCGCTGTTACTCCTGACACAAGCAGCTCACTGACAGCTCCAACCTGACCTCTGACCCAACAGCACACTGGGGCCTAAGCAGGCGTGTGTTGGGGGAGATTTTTTGGATATGTAGGGCTGATCCCTGAGACAGGAATCTCACTAGGGCTTTGGGATCTTTAGAGAGCGTGGGGGGTTGAGGTTTGGAGTGGATGGAAATGTGTGTGTATGTGTAGGGGGTCCATGGTGCCTGTTATCCATGGAGCACTGCATAAATCATAAAGGGTCAGAGAGTCACGGCAGTCATTATGGCGTTCCCTTGGAATCACGCCCAGGGCCAGATTATCCATCCCACAGAGAGACTCTCCTCAGTGAAGAAAGAACCTTCTCCAGAACACTACCACTGAAAACAAACAGTGCTTTGATTGCATAGCCATCTCAGAGAAAGGCAACACACTGAGAAAAACTAATAACGGCATGATACACTCAAGCAAGAGAATTTAGCCTCTCCTCTGAATCATCAATAACTCTTCATTTTAAAATATTCATGAGGTCAGATTGCTTACCAATTCACACACTCTGCTGAAATAAGCCTCAGCTTACATTTGTACAGCTAGCTTATCAATGATCCTGACAGGGCTCTGCTAGTTTTAGATCATTTAGATTGTTGAAGTGTACTGCAACATTATATGACATGCATTGCTAATAATACTGGATCATTCTTATGACTTGATCATTACAGTGCTTGCAAGGCAATACTGTATTAAATTGCCTTTTACTTAATAGTATTATTACTTAGGGTTATGGATTTGAACACATCCCTGTTGCTAAATATTAAACTCTGGTGCGTAATTCTTACAGAACCGCCGCTACAGACATGAGTGATCAAACTGCGGCTTGTTGGGGAGAAGTGTTTTGCTTTTCTAAATGACTGGACAATTTTTGCCTGCGAATACTATAGAGACAGGCTGATTTGAATTTGGCCAACATGCAGTCACCTAGCAACCATTCAGAACACCCTTGCAAGCATGTAACAATTCACTAAAATTACGCAGAATTTCTAAGCAACCGTATAGCAATCATTGCAGAATGCATGGGCAAGCTAACATTTTCTTAAAATATCACTACTGTTCAAAAGTTGGGGGTCGGTAAGCTTTTTAATATTAATATATTTTAGAATGTAATTTATTCCTGTCATAGCAAAGCTAAATTTGTGTCAATTTGTCACATGATCCTTCAGAAATCATTCTAATATGCTGATTTGATGCTCAAGAAACATTTATTATTATTATCACAGCCGCTTAACATTTTGTGAAAACCATGATACATTTTTTCAGGATTCTTTGATGAATAGAAAGTTCACAAAAACAGAATCTTTTAAAATAGAAGTTGTTCATAATTATGTAAAAGTCTCTACTATCGCTTTAATGTATACTTGCTGAACAAAAGTGCTAATAAAAAAGTAAATAAATATATACAAACTTAATTATTTTTCTTCTCCACAATGATTTTTTTTAAACTAATTTGAACTTTATACTTAAAAAATGTTTTAAGAGACAATAAGTTAAGGTCTTAGAAATCTCCAATCAACAGAGATGACCTTGTTGTAGCTAATATTTGCATGCTGCACTGGTCTTGCATGTTTCTTGCATGAATTTGCATATTGATTTCTTGATCTATTCTTCTTTTAGGACACAAGCTACCTCTGATTACACAGAAAACATAGCTATAACCAGTCTAGAGGATATCTTCATGAGCTGCTACCTAGCTAGGATCCACTTGTAACTCTCCCTGAGGTGTGAGCAATGAATGTGAGTCTATATCAGTGTGTCTGCGAGGTGATGGATGCAACTGTTAGACACCGCAAAGGGAGAAAATTCAACTTACCGGCTGTCCTTACAATCGATGGGTTTCCTTCAATCATGTTAGATTTTACTTAAAATATGTCAAGTGAGCCAAAGCCTAAAACCAACTTAACAGCAAGCATATACCCTTAGTCTACATGGACATTTGTAAAACAGACAAAAGGCTTGAGTGTTTGTAGCTGACTGCTGAATTAATTGTCAAAAAAGACATGGTATGATAAATAGAGGCAGTCCCCGTACGACTAAAGTGGCCCATATTCATCATTCATTGAAACAACCTGTGTCACAAGAAGCCCTCCGGGGAACTTAGATCTCTGTGCTTTACTATAAAAGCTACTGAGAAGTACAGCGAGAAGAACAAACAAATATAAAAATGATCTACTGGTGTTGTTGTAATGATTACAGATTTGGAACACCCAGCAGAATCATGAACTTTGTGGGCCTTCATAAATAAACGTGAATGTGTTTGAGTGTATATGTGTGAGAGACATTTTAAATGTGTGTCTGTGCCTGGAGGAGGGGCAAAAGTGTGGAATTGACTTTTCCTTCCACGTGGAGAAAGGTAATCACTCATTCTGAGTGGCAGGTGTGTTTTTGTTTGCCGTGCGCAATGGCCTTGCCCTGACACACACACTTAATTCTGTTATTTTAGCCTTCCTATTCGTAATAATTAAATGTTCTCACAGCCCAGTGATCCCAGTTGAAATGATGTATGAATTTTAGGGTATTTGCATGCTTCTGTGAGTGTTGCGTTTTATCCTTCAGGGCAGGGAACTATTTGCAAATTTCACTCAGGGTACAATGAGATGGGTGCTTGAACATTTGCTTTGCTTGTCACAGTGGGGGTCTACAATTGAAATCACATGCTGTAAAGGAGAATTCAACCCAAACACAAAATTACTTTATTTTTATGTCCTCTACAGAGCGACAGGACACAAGCGCACAGATTCTTTGTGTGACACAAACTTGAAGTTGTGTTTCTTTATCTAAACGTGTTTATTTATTTGTTTGTTTGTGTTGTCTAAAAATCACATTAAAATGATTTTGGGAACTGTTTATCATGTCTTCATTTATTTATTTTTTATTTTTTCAAATGCGTGTTAGATTTTTACAATATTACACATTATATTTCACAGTGTTTTCAAGATAAGTGAAATGCTATTCTAGGTATGAAATTAATTTTAGCAAAATAAAGTTCTCCAAAAATAAAATGTGTAATAAAAAACTTAAATGTATAATTACACTGTAACAAGAACACCTTAAAATAAAGGGTTACACTTTATATATATATATATATATATATATATATATATATATATATATATATATATATATATATATATATTATACACTTATATATTTAAGTACTGAGTAATATTAAGTAACTACATGTACTTACTATGAGGTTAGGATTACAGTAGGGTTTGGTTTAGGGTTAATTGCATGTAATTATGCATCATTTATAGTTATTACTATAGTAACTACATGTAACATATAGTATGTAACAATGGCACTGTAAAATAAAATGTTACCAAATAAAGTGTAACCAAATGTAATTTCCAAATACATAATACAATCAAATGAAAAATAATAATTTGAGATTTTATTTTTATTATTTTATTTTTTTTCCACATGGCCTAAAGTGCTCATTGTGGAAAGAACACAGTTAAACAGGGAAAACTGACACTAACAGCCCCAAAACTTAAGGCTGAATTGACAATCTGAGCAAAGTCAGTCAAGGTCAGAGCAAAAGACTCACAAAATTTTTGAGTTTTCACAAAATAAAAATAATCTGAGTACAAATGTAATCATACACTACATAACAGGTGAGTGCAAATCATAATGCATTATAATTACTCTACCTAAACCCATCAGAACCGCCGTTTCCTTGTAGCAGATCTTAGTTTGTGTGCGATGGAGGAATTCCTGGCTCTGTTTTGACTCCTTTACACATTTTCTAATCTCTTCGTGAGTTCTCAGCTGGTAAAATTACCTAGTTCTGGCATGAAACTCTAGATGGCGCAGGCTGATGGGTCTTTAACTCATTTGGTAGTGATCACGTCATTATCTACATAGCACAGCTGCGGCTCAACATTCAAACAAATACCAGTAGTGTTGCTGTTTGCAGTCTGCAGCGCGCTTTCAGAAACCCTCCACCTTCCCCAGCTCCACCTGTATGGATCTGCTATGGGGTTAATTCATGTATGTTACATGCGCGGCAGCAGCAGCATGTCTTACATGCTCAAAGCAGGTGTGTGAATGTACTGGCAGAAGCAAGTCTCGGTACTTGCTCTGCAGCAGCAGCGTAGCAGACCTATTCCACCAAGACTAAATACATTAACACTGCCATATCCATTACCATGCTAATCTCTATTACATACCAGAGAGTTGTCATGACAGAAATACCATCATGTTTACACAAATACAATGAGTGCATTTAGCCTGCATTAGATATATAACTTATAGAATGTGGCAGGTGATTCACAGCATTGTATCATGCTACACATAAAACCAGTGATCACTAATGATCTTCCTTTTCCTTTAATTTGGTTTCTTGATGTACAGGTATGTAAAGTAACTCACAGTAACATCTGCCCTCAGCTCCATGTGTGTGCACTGAGAGAAGCCTGACAGAAGAAAGTGAGAAAGATTGAGGATTTTCTTAATGCATGCTCTTTCCATTAATATTTTCAAAGGGTAAGTGTTGAACAGAAGTGCTGCATGTTTTTGCTAGATAGAGCGTGAAATGAATCATAAGGAAACAGCAATTCAGTGCATCTCAGAGAAACGAGAGACGGTGTTTATGGTCTTTTGAGATTAAAATGAGAAGTGTACTGTTTTCTTCTGCTCTCACAAATCACTGATAACATATTTACTCAAAACACGTTTCAGGGAGAGAAAAAGACTTTGTGTGCATGTCTGACAATATCCATATCCATGTTTGTGCGTTTGTATGTGTGTGTGTGAATTAGGACTGAGTGCTATTCAGAATTGCATTGAGAATGTCTTTTAAATTGTATTTCGATTGACCGTTTGCTTAAACTCCACCTCCATTAGGTTCTGATACTTACTCAGACACGCTTTACAAAAGATCCCATAGAATGAACTAGAGATTTTCTGTGAAGAGCATATTTTTCAATAAAATTTGATCTTGAAGTGGTAAAAACTGACTGGATATTACTCTTACTGTCGATTTGCTAAGAAGGAATTGTGAAACTTATTATAGCTTTTCTTTAAATGAAATGTTGCATTATGCAGTAACGTGATTAAAAATTGCAAATCAGTGTTACACTTTATTTTAAGATGTTCTTGTTGCAGAGTAATTATACATTTATGTAGCATGTAATATTAATTAACAACATATAATTACTATAGGGTTATGATTAGGGTTAGGGTTTGGTTTAAAGGGTTAGCTCACCCAAAAATGAAAATTTTGTCATCATTTACTCACCCTCAGGTTGTTCCAAACCTGTAAGACTTTCGTTCATCTTTGGAACACAAATGAAGATATTTTTACTAAAATCTGAGCGATTTCTGTCCCTCCATTGACATCTATGCAACTACCACTTTGATGCTTCAAAAAGTTCATAAAGAGATCATAAAACTAATTCCTATGAACTGAGCGGTTTAGTCCAAATTTTCTGAAGAGAACAGATCGCTTTATATGATGAACAGATTTAATTTAGGCTTTTATTCACATTTAAACATTGATCAACGCACACATCAGTTGTGGTAAATGGAAGCTCAAGCATGCTTGTTTGACATGTGAGAACCAATAAGGTTCATTCTTGTTAAACCTCCCGATTTATATGGATTAGTTTTACAATCTCTTTGTGAACTGTTTGAAGCGTCAAAGTGGTAGTTGTGTGGACTGTCAATGGAGGGACAGAAAGCTCTCAAATTTCATTAAAAATATCTTTATTTTTGGGTGAACTAACCCTTTAAGGTTAGTTGCATGTAATTACACATAATTTACTGTTATTAATACCAAAGGTACATGTAACAAGGACACTATAAAATAGTATTACCCAAATCAGAATAGAGGCAAATACTTTTCACAATCAACTTAAATAATAAACACCTCTTATGGACCTTACAGGTAAGCCCACAGTTTTTTTTTTTTTTTTTTAGAGGTTTTTGAAAATATCTCAAGTGGATAAATTTGAAAATACAATTTTTCATTGTAGCATGTAACCTTCTACAATCTTCATGTTGCATTCTCGCAAAGATTACAGAAAATGTACTCACAATTTCTGTCCAACAGCAAAACATGAGAGCAACTGCATTTTTTTATGATGCTATTATGTTTTATGCATGTGCAGTAAGATGATTTCAGCATTTTCAGATGTTTTAGTGTGGACAAGCAACTTTTGGAAAATGCTGGTGTGGATGGAGAGTGTTTTCAAATGTACCTACGGTACTGGGAACTTCTTAGTTATCACTTCACAATGACCGGAATATGTAAATAAAATTGTTAAATTAGTATTAAACTATACTAGCCAATGTTATACATTCAGAATTAGGACTGACACATAGTTTAATACGTAGCATGCAGGAAAGCAAATAATAATGATAAAAAACAACTGTTTCTAAGGTATAACGTTTTTAAGGCGGGTCTTAAAGTAGTGTCAATTTCTAAATCTGTTTCTAAATCAATTTCTAATGATACCTTATGTTTCTTGTGTCAGTACAAACTGCTAATTATACACAGGTTATGGAACTTTTCATACAAACAAAACAGAAAACAACATTTTAGACAAAACTAAAATCTGTTTTGATTTATTCTGGTATTTACTTTGGCAGTATTGAACTTGAGAAAAGTGTAATCAGATTTGAAAAATGTATTCTACATACTGTATCACGCATAATTAGGCAAATGAATTCATCTTCCTGTCATTTCAATTCAAATACCAATTCAACATAATGTATGTGTTGTGGCCAAATAAAAAATACATCCTATAATTAATAAGCAGGTAATTCATAAATTTGTTCAACCCTGGTGAGAATGTTTGTATGAAGAAATACAGAGTCCCAATCTGTGTATGTGTGATCATATAAATGGGCTTATTTCCATATTATCTATCCTTTTCCCACTTTATGAGGCAATCCATTAACTCTCAATTTCCAACAATACTGCCTGCCTCAGTGAAAAATTCAGCCATAAACAACACCCTCTGAATATTCATCATCAATTAGCTAGTTTTCATTTGAACCTCTTAGCTAAACAAAAGCTTATGTTTAACTTGCTCATAACTGTAGCAGCAGAGCTAAATGATCCTACTGCATATATCCTTAAATGGCAATAAATTTCAGGCTCCTGGTCAGTTTCCAACATATGTTGTGTTTAGCAACTGCCACCTTTGTCATATTTTCAAAATGACACAATATACGCTATGCCGAGGTCTTGGACTAAAGTTTAAATAGCCTCCATAGTGTACATTAGACAGCTTGGGAAAAGTTTGCATTTGATTGTATGTAGTAACCTTATGAAAAAGAAGTACACTTCAGCATATTATTAAACCATCATTTTGACCCGGAGAGTATTTTCTTTGCTAGTTAATATTATCGCATTTGACTTAAACTTACTGACTTTGCTCACACAGGGTATACAGTAGCTTCCCAAGGTTTCTTTCTTTTCTTTTTCACCTCAAACTTGTTACACTTGTGGTCAGGGTTGCCAGGTTTTCACAACAAAACCCGCCCGCATTTTTTGGCGGGGTTCCCCTGGTAAAATTTTCATTCCAGGGGCTAAATATCACATTATTTGGGGTCGCTTCAACCTGCGGACATGAAAAACAAACCACGGCAACAGTGTTAAAGTAGCCCAATTCTGCGGGAAAACCACGGACTTGGCAACACTGCTTGTGGTGTTCATGGTCAAAAATGACCGGCCTACAAAAATCGCTTATGAATCTCTCGTTATGCTATGTTCTTGCCAAATATTTAATTCAATCTTTCCATCAGCTTGTTTTCTTTCAATTAGCACAGGTTTTGAATTTCTTTTTGGAACTGACTGATTGTAGGCCACATGGATCTGAGCTTATGCACTTTCATTTTTTTGAGGCGAATAAGCTTGAGTGAACTTTTTCACTCAAACACTAAGATTCAACAACAATAAATTCAATATTTGTTGATAATATAGCATAATGAGAGACTTACAAGCAATTTAAAAGGCTGGTCATTTTTGACTGGGAACACTGGATTAGGAAAAAAAAAATTAACATAATTACGGAAATAATATACTTGTATATTATAGTGTGAACTGACTGTAGTGTTTTCAGACACTTAATTGTGTGTTATTTGCAATTAAATAAAAATGCATTATAATTTACATACATTTATATTAAATTCAATTAGTTGCAGGTTAAGTACATCTTTATACAGTATGTCATTTCATAATTACTTCTATTGTCTAAATATGTTTAAAGTGTACTGACAAACATTTATGGTAAACTAAAACACACTTTAATGCCTTTCTATTAAAACTTGTATGTCATGTATTTAATAACACATTTGTTACTAAATGTAATATTGAATAACAGACTAAAAATTACTTTGCAAATGTTTTAGTGTGTAGTTAGTCAACATAAAATAAGTAAATCTTTAAAGCATAACAAAAAACATGATTTAAAATGTACTAAACTGTGATAAATCTACTCTTTTAATATTATATCATCTGCAAGTACAGATTTTGTAAAATATGCCTTTAGATTCAAAGTACACTACAAGTGCACATTCAATACAATTAAGCACACTTCTTTTTCTCAAGGGTTGACTTGTCATAACAGATAATTAAGTTTTCTTTCTATTAGCGCAATATTTATCAATCTTGTGCTGTTGTTAATGGTGTCAATGAGTTCAAGTGCAGCTCTTGCATCTGTTGGCACACCTTTCCATTCATTCACACCAATGCACACATGCACTCTAGGGTACATTTTCTTCTTGTAACTCTACCTTGTAAATTCCTGTCAGATTGTAGGATAGGCTCGGGATTAAAGCACAGTCAGCTGATGGTGTAAATAACAATTCACAAGTATAATTACAGAGTTGCTAACTTGTAAATGTGTCAAAGCATCCATTATCCCCATTCAATCCATTACCTTACGGCACAGGTATGTGCTCATGCTCTCTTTACAGGATTGTGGAATGAGAATGGAAAAAGAAAGAAAGAAACTAGAGGCAAAAAGATTGCTAGCAAGAAGGAAGGACAGAGACGTTGTTACTGTAAGGGACAAGTACGGACAGCTAGGCAATAATAAGGCAGATTGGGCCGGGTGGGGTTTCAGGGACTCTTCCAGAGTGAATAACTGCGTGTTCAACACCTTGCTCCTATAATCATACACCTTGCACAATGTTTACGGGCCCCCATGAATCAAAGTGAATGGACAGATGTACTCTTTCTCCCTGAACAATAACTCCACCCAGCAGCAGGGACAAAATCATACGTGTATTCAAAGTAGAGCTGCCAAATTTGTGCTACAAGTGTCCATTTAGAAAAACTAAGAATTATATATAAACTGTAAATTTAAACTACAATCATTCAACAGTCATGGACGGCTCTGCACGGCTGCAGAAAGTATGTTTTCAGCAACCAATAAGAGTTCTGTTATACCATGATGTCATTGAGCATGTTACACATATGTAACAGTCATGTGTCCAGTCTATTCTCTGCGTCGACCTAAATCTTAGACTTTTTGTAATCTTTTGAAGTATTAAAGGGTTAGTTCACCCAAAAATTTAAATTCTGTCATTAATTACTCACCCTCATGTTGTTCTACAACTGTAAGACCTTCGTTAATTTTCGGAGCACAAATTAAGATATTCTTGATAAAATCAGATGGCTCAGTGAGGCCTCCATTGACAGCAGGACAATTAACACTTGCAGATGTCCAGAAAGCTACTATAGACATATTTAAAACAGTTCATGTGACTACAGTGGTTCAACCTTAATGTTATGAAGCGACGAGAATACTTTTTGTGCGCCAAAAAAACAAAATAACAACTTTATTCAACAATATCTATTGATGGGCGATTTCAAAACTGCTTCATGAAGCTTTCTAAGCTTTACGAATCTTTTGTTTCGAATCAGTGGTTCGGAGCGTGTATCAAACTGCCAAAGTCACATGATTTCAGTAAACGAGGCTTCATTACGTCATAAGTGTTTTGAAATTTCAATGGTTCACCACTGGAGGGGCGTGACTTTGGCAGTTTGATACACGCTCCGAACCACTGATTCGAAACAAAAGATTCGTAAAGCTTTGAAGCTTCATGAAGCAGTGTTTTGAAATCGCCCATCACTAGATATTGTTGAATAAAGTCGTTATTTTGTTTTTTGGCGCACAAAAAGTATTCTCGTCACTTCATAACATTAAGGTTGAACCACTGTAGTCACATGAACTGTTTTAAATATGTCTTTAGTAGCTTTCTGGGCATTGAAAGTGTTAATTGTCTTGCTGTCAATGGAGGCCTCACTGAGCCATTGGATTTTATCAAAAATATCTTAATTTGTGTTCTGAAGATGAACGAAGGTCTTACAGGTTTGGAACGACATGAGGGTGAGTAATTAATGACAGAACTTTCATTTTTGGGTGAACTAACCCTTTAAAGTCATTGTTATCGTAAGCCATTGCAATATGCATTTTGAGATATGTACATTTGCGATATTTCGATAAATCTTGCAGCCCTTTCAAGCAGCATAATTGACTGTTTTTGTACAGCTAAAATAACTGGAAGTGGCTGACAGGGAGTCTTGTACTTTCAAGTTAAAAATGGCCACAACCGTTCTTACGTTAAAAATATGGTGGATATCTGGTGTCACTTGGGCATACACCACATAAAGAAATAAAATAGGTTTTGAATGCAACTTCATGTTGACTTCAAAACCGTTCCTCTGGATTCTAGAGCTTTTGCCCCCCATTCAGTTTAGAAAATGTCTGCAGTTTCTGTGTGGGTCTCGTCATGAGTGGAAGAGGCCAATTTCTGGAGTCTGGTATTGAAAACCAATAAAAATAACCCATGAGATAAGTCACAGTAGCTGCTGGGTTGATACAATATAAACTAAGGTAATAAAAAACTAAATATATAAGAACGTTCTTCACTGCTGTCAGTAACCTTTCTTCATGCTCAAGCCTGAAATGTGAAGATTGAAAAAACAAAGTCAGAGGGTTAAGGGATGAAATCTCCCAGCAGTCATGTCTGTAATGGGCCTCTGTTGTGCGCAGAATTAAATGCGGTCCAATGGCCCATAAACCATCATACCTACCAACTGGGTCAGGGTCAACGTCCCGAGCAGCTCTCCGTATGGAATCACAATTGCAATCACCCACACACCCACGCACCAGGAAGGGTCTTTCCACTCCCCTCACTCTCCATGGAAATGCAGGATTGGCGTCCAGCTGGGGGTAATTTGGCCTGTATCTGATTATCCTCTGGGTGCATGCACTCTCTAATGGGCCATTCCCACAAAGCCTCTTTCCTTCTCCAATATTCACAAATGTGGATGGCTCGTACACTTCTCCTGACCTCCGGATGTCACGTCTCTCAGTGTCAGTCCTGCATGTCCGCTATCTGACAGCATGTCTGTGCATTTCCCCTCTCAGGAAGAAGATTGGCAGTGTCCTCTCTGTCTGACCCCTAGAGTGTTTGCTTCAGACCCCCCTTATGAGCTCACACATGTAGCTTACCAAAATGTGGTTACAGGGCACCAGTGAAATGGAAAAGGATTCATTTAGATTGTGCCGAAAGAGTAATCCGGAAGACTTTACAGTGTCCAAACTGTCTGTTACATATACTCTCACTTAATGGCTTATTCTGGCCAAGAACTGCTAATTTAACAGGAAGGAATTGGCTGACCAAATCTTTTCTTTTTTTTTTTGGGTGATGTTTATGGTTGGGTAAATAGATGATACCAAAATAGTAAACCAGGTAAAATTTCAAATACTTCTGTAGCATTGTTTACGAACAATTTTACAGACAACACCGAGGAATTTGTGTGGAAACAGTGCATAGAAATGTCTAATTTAAAAAAAAAAAATAAATAACTAAGTACACAAAATAAAAAGCACTGTTTTTTTTTTTTTTTTGAGTATATGTTGTTACTTGCTAGTAAGTGCCATAAATTTCCACAACAAAATGATCTGAGTTCAGTGCCATGACTCTCACAAATTTTGGAAAATCCAGTGTAATAATAATGTTTTCAGCATTCTAAATTTGAAGTACTTTGGATAAAGTGTTAATGTAAATAAATGACTTTGTAAATACAATTTAATGTTTCCCAGCAGATCATTAAAAATTCAGGAGTCTGTTGGTGTCACATATTTTGTGTTAATCCAACACACACAAATTATATACTTTCTAAATAGTTTTTAAATCACAAATCAAAATACTCTGGAGATCATAGGAGAGATACCGGAACAAATAGCCACACTAATCAAAGACAATAACCAACAAGACAACTGGAAACACAAGACATATACCAATCCTGTGTCTGAAATCATCCCCTATACCCTTAAATAGGGCACTATTTGAGGGAACAGCCATTTTTATTGGTGTCCGAAACCTTAGTGGACATTATCGAGTGCACTCATTCAATCCCACAATGCACCGCAATAATGAGTGTACAACTGATGTTCGATCAATGGCTAAAGAATACCCATAATGCACTGTGAGAGTCGCGGGCCAAATTAATTCCCGCGTCTCGCCAGAAGAAAATGGGAAAATGCCATTAAGTGCTTTAAACCAACCTAATTAGACATTAACTGTATTCATATTGTAATTGTACACACACAAACACACACACACACACACACTCATATACATGTTGGTATATGTTGTTTACGGGAACTCTCCATAGGCGTAGTAGTTTTTATAATGTACAAACTGTATATCCCCTTACACTAACCCCTAAACCTACCCATCAAAGAAGTAGAGACTACAATATATTAAAGGTGGACTCAGGAGAATTTCAAAAACACTGTTTGGAAGTTAGTCGGGCCGACACCAACAACAAACATCTAACCAATCAGCATTAGGGGGCGTATGACAGTTGAGGAGACAGAACGAGCAAGAGGGAGATTTGAAAATAAGAAAAAAAAAAAAACTGCAGAACGAGAGATGGGACACAATACAAAAGCTCAAAAGAATATCACTGCAATGAAGGTTTATGACTGGGCAAGCGCTTTAGGACCATGTTTATATTAGAAAAGCTTTCCAGCGCTGGAGAGAGCTAAGTGGGAAAGCCTGAAAACAGACATGGAGGCTGCTTTGATTCCGCTTCTCATGTGAGTAACACTGGGTTTGATTGTCTGAGGCTGCTGTGCTGTTGGCGACTAACAACGAACACTTTGTGTTTACTCTTGTGTACTGTATGTTCATTTTTTGTGCTTCCTTGTTGTTCATTCATCAACTGCACTTTATTTTTCGTGAAGCATTTTGTTGCGCGTCAGCTGTGATAAACAGACATCCACTCGCATTGCGTGTGTAACAGCGGCCAGATAGTGAGAGTTTTGCAGTTAAACTAGAGAATGTGGTGTTTAGCGACATTGTTAGTGCAGTCGCATCGCCTGCCAGCAGCGGACGGGCCGGGGTTCGAGACTCGGAGCAGGGTGGTTAGGATTGGAGTGTGAGTTTTGGAGGCAGAGCAATGAAGAGAGGGGTGGGTTTGTTTGGGTTGATTTCAAATATCAACAAATGTCCAACAGCGTTTTTCAAAATCTACTGATCCCACCATTAACTATATGAATTAACTATAAACTAATTGTTTGCAAATGATTTGTAAGTACTTTATTACTGTATACTTATTATAAGTTTATTAAAGCAACTTAAATGTCCTAATTGAACTAATCCTTGTATGTGAAACCAGGCCCAATATTCAATGCTTTTTTAATGTACATTCAAAAGGCAGTTGTCGACTGCTCTCCTAGAGCTTGTTTTAACCATCGTTCTGTACACTAAAAACCTGCTCAGGAATATTTTGACTAATGATACAACTATTTCTGTGCATTTGCAGGGAAGCTCAGGTGTGAATGCTAATCATAGTGCTAGATGTTGCGGTTAAGTTTCAGGGGAAAGAATGAGACCAAATCCCCCTTTAGACAGCACTTTATGTGCCTGAAACTCAAACCCTGTGTTATTTAAGATGATGCATTCCAGTATTTGGGAAGCATTATTTGTGGGCAGCATTTCTGGTAAAACCTGGCCTACAAGAGCATGCTTAGTACAAAATGGCCTTGTTTTTCACCCTGTAGGCCCTAGTTAGCCATTCTTGGTACTGTAATGAAAATGTATCTCAACTATGAGTTGAGTATTTTCAGTTAAAAATAGTATTAATTACTCAATATCACTTTCCAACCAGCTAATCTTTTTTGTAATATCTCTTTAGCTCATAATAGCCAGTTCCAAAATGATATCATCCTCCAATAAGTGACAAACAATAAATAAACAACAGCACAAACAATGGTAAAAATTTTGTTAATGTTTTTAGACTGAACTAATTATATATTTACTACAGAGAATAAGGCATACAGATCATATTACATTGATCAAACACAAATCACCAGTGAAACAAATCACCAACATAGCATCTACGAGACCATTTACACCTCTAAATATTCAATATTTCTGAGCTGTTCTAGTTGAAGATGAGAATACATAAGTCTCAATAATCATGTTCCAACTTACCCAAATACTTCCTGGCAGGCCCTTATTTATCA
The DNA here is from genome assembly GCA_039654765.1 of Mylopharyngodon piceus. Classification (NCBI taxonomy): domain Eukaryota; kingdom Metazoa; phylum Chordata; class Actinopteri; order Cypriniformes; family Xenocyprididae; genus Mylopharyngodon; species Mylopharyngodon piceus. Next base: position 7,554,393 of record CM077449.1, read on the forward strand.
CTCAATGACACATGGAGAAAAAAAGCCTAATGAATAGGTTCAGGAACTAGGCATTGTTAACACAGTGACCCAGATAAGAAGAGCATCATTTACCAAAATTGCAGAGAATATAATTCATTAAAATGACAAGGAACATGCTTGGGCAACTTGTACAAGTGCCTGAGAAAAGCATAGTTGTTACATTCATCCAATAATATGCAGCTATAAGTGCACTGGGTTTATACTAAAGTGTATATGCTTGTAGGACTGACACTCATGCCATCAGGGACCAGAACATACGCCTACCTTACGTTCCATAAATGCTTTCAAATATCAGAAAGAGAAGAGCTCAGCAATAAACACACTCTCAGAAGGAAACATCAATGTGATGACACATTCAACAAGTTTTGGAGGCTGAACCTTCAGGGTTAAGGTGACAATGGTTCATTCTACTTGTGCATTATAGTTTTCTGAAGCCATACAATAGTTTAATGTGAACAGAACAAAATTTAAGTTGTTATTACACAAAAATCTTCTCCTCTGCCATTGAACTCAAAAAACACACATGCTCAAATATTCAAAATGCCAGAGGTTGGTCAAGGTTTGACGTCAATGACGTTAAATGCCATTGGCTCTCGTTCATCTTGTGACCAGTTTAGCATCTTTTTGAATGAGATATAAGGAAGCAGAGGGAATGGATAAAAGTCACTCCAGCAATGTTTCCTTTGCACGTTGGCAACAAAATAATCCATATTGATTATGCATCATTTAGGAAATTTATGAAAATATTCAATAGCAAGCATGATTTAACTTTGTGACTATAGGGAAATCCTGGTATTTCCAAGAGCAGTTTTATTCTGTAACAAATATAAATGTCACATCTGATTGCAGGACTCTGAGTGAATGCCTTGTGCGGATTACTTGGGGCCCTTCACAAATATTTAAATGTCAACAATGCATGAACACTTTCCAATTATCATCGTCAAGAGCCGTACTCATCTTTTGTCCAGATTGCAGCTGGTCAATAGTCTTCCCCTGCCAGCAAGCCTCAGGCCTGTGTCTCTAGAGACGGCCTGCCTGAGAGTGACAGAATGAGACACACACACACCTAGGAGAAGAATATTGACCCCATAATCCTGCTTTTTGTAAAGTTTTAGCCCAGGAATTAAATGTGTCATTCAAGACAAGAGGAAAATAATAACATGACACAGGATGACAGCTGAGCAGCTGTAAGTTTTGCTCACTTTATGCCAAAAAAAAAAAAAAAGGTAAGCGTCGAAAAAGGTTTTCATGAGCACTGATAATGTCTATTGGGAATCCAATCTGTCCTTCTATACTGATTACGCACATTATTAGCATACCAAATGATCATTGCTATGCAGGTCTTTGGTATACTGTGAGAGATCAATAAACAAGATCAGCTGTTGTTTTAATGAACTGTGCAAGAAATTTGTCCCCTATGCTGTGGTTTTACAGTACAGGTGCTGGTCATATAATTAGAATATCATCAAAAAGTTGATTTATTTCACTAATTCCATTCAAAAAGTGAAACTTGTATATTATATTCATTCATTACACACGGACTGATATATTTCAAATGTTTATTTCTTTTAATTTTCATGATTATAACTGACAACTAAGGAAAATCCCAAATTCAGTATCTCAGAAAATTAGAATATTGTGAAAAGGTTCAATATTGAAGACACCTGGTGCCACACTCTAATCAGCTAATTAACTCAAAACACCTGCAAAGGCCTTTAAATGGTCTCTCAGTCTAGTTCTGTAGGCTAAACAATCATGGGGAAGACTGCTGACTTGACAGTTGTCCAAAAGACGACCATTGACACCCTGCACAAGGAGGGCAAGACACAAAAGGTCATTGCAAAAGAGGCTGGCTGTTCACAGAGCTCTGTGTCCAAGCACATTAATAGAGAGGCGAAGGGAAGGAAAAGATGTGGTAGAAAAAAGTGTACAAGCAATAAAGATAACCGCACCCTGGAGAGGATTGTGAAACAAAACCCATTCAAAAATGTGGGGGAGATTCACAAAGAGTGGACTGCAGCTGGAGTCAGTGCTTCAAGAACCACTACGCACAGACATATGCAAGACATGGGTTTCAGCTGTCGCATTCCTTGTGTCAAGCCACTCTTAAACAACAGACAGCGTCAGAAGCGTCTCGCCTGGGCTAAAGACAAAAAGGACTGGACTGCTGCTGAGTGGTCCAAAGTTATGTTCTCTGATGAAAGTAAATTTTGCATTTCCTTTGGAAATCAGGGTCCCAGAGTCTGGAGGAAGAGAGGAGAGGCTCACAATCCACGTTGCTTGAGGTCCAGTGTAAAGTTTCCACAGTCAGTGATGGTTTGGGGTGCCATGTCATCTGCTGGTGTTGGTCCACTGTGTTTTCTGAGGTCCAAGGTCAATGCAGCCGTATACCAGGAAGTTTTAGAGCACTTCATGCTTCCTGCTGCTGACCAACTTTATGGAGATGCAGATTTCATTTTCCAACAGGACTTGGCACCTGCACACAGTGCCAAAGCTACCAGTACCTGGTTCAAGGACCATGGTATCCCTGTTCTTAATTGGCCAGCAAACTTGCCTGACCTTAACCCCATAGAAAATCTATGGGGTATTGTGAAGAGGAAGATGCGATATGCCAGACCCAACAATGCAGAAGAGCTGAAGGCCACTATCAGAGCAACCTGGGCTCTTATAACACCTGAGCAGTGCCACAGACTGATCGACCCCATGCCACGCCGCATTGCTGTAGTAATTCAGGCAAAAGGAGCCCCAACTAAGTATTGAGTGCTGTACATGCTCATACTTTTCATGTTCATACTTTTCAGTTGGCCAAGATTTCTAAAAATCCTTTCTTTGTATTGGTCTTAAGTAATATTCTAATTTTCTGAGATACTGAATTTGGGATTTTCCTTAGTTGTCAGTTATAATCATCAAAATTAAAAGAAATAAACATTTGAAATATATCAGTCTGTGTGTAATGAATGAATATAATATACAAGTTTCACTTTTTGAATGGAATTAGTGAAATAAATCAACTTTTTGATGATATTCTAATTATATGACCAGCACCTGTATATTGTCATAGCAAAAGAAGAAAATGCCCCCAAAACCCAATTCCTGGGCGTAAATACTGCATTTTTAAAATTTCTGGCACTGCTGTGAACTAAATTGCATGGTACTGAATTACATATTGGCTTTCAAAAACCTTTTAGGCACAGCTTGATCATTAATTCAAATTAGCTCTTAATCTATGTTGTTCCATACAAGGTTTGATCCAGTGGAGCAAGCAAAATGAATCTTGCAATTAATCCTAAAAATAACTCTTGTCATTGTAGGTAATCATGTGCTTCTTATATTTGCATAAGTATAGCTACAATATCCAAAGTGTAAACAAAGACTTAACCCAGAAAGCACATGTGCATTGCCGAGACATGTTTGAAAGAGTGTCATCTAGTAAGCGACACTCTAATAATGGCATCTTTCAGGAATTTTTTTTTTTTAAATCATACATTGAGTAGCAATGTAGCAATGTATTGCCATCTTGGCAATGTATACCATTCAAAAGTTTGGGGTTGTTAAGACTTTTTAATGTCTCTTCTGCTCACCAAGGATGTATTTATTTAATCAAAAAATACATTAAAAACAGTAATATTGCGAAATATTATTACAATTTGAAATAACTGTTTTCTATTTTAATACATTTTAAATATAATTTATTCCTGTGAAGGCAAAGCTGAACTTTCAGCATCATTACATTAGTCTTCAGTGTCACATGATCCTTTAGAAATTATTCTAATATGCTGATATGCTGCACAGGAAACATTTCTTATTAGTTTAAACATCGAAAACAGTTGCACTGCTCAATTTTCTGCAGAATTTTTTTTTTTTCTTCATTCTTTGAAAAAAAAAAAAAATGTTCCAAAGAAAAGCATGAATTATTTTAAACAGCAATTTTTTGCAAAAATGCAAAAGTCTCTATCACCACTTTTGATCAATTTAATGCATCCTTCCTGAATAAAATTACTAATTTAAAAACCAACTGAATGGTAGTATATGTGTGCTGTAAATGATTGGGTATCATTTCCTTCCACGTTCCCCCCACACAACAGGATTTCTGATCATAAATATATAACACATTGGATATTTACGATTTGAGATCAGTGTGGTCCGACGATCCTCTGAGCAGATTCAATCACTCTTAACACACCTCATCCCACAAGAAAATCTGATAAGATCTGAACCATCAAGGTCCTTTACCTAGGATTGTCGGAAGGTGAGAATTATACTCAAAATCGGCCTGATTATCTTGTAGGGTGTGGATGCCTTAAGGGAAAATGAGGGAGAAACCTGGTTTTGACTAAAAGCATCAAAACCTTTGGCTTGAATCACCAATTATGTTGTATGACTAAAATGTCTGTATTGTCAGAAGCAAGAGTGTGCCAAATTTCTTTTTCTTTGTTATTTTGGAGCATCTCTATTAACTGACAGCTGGATGTCTTCGCCTTGCTGGATCTGTTTACTTGATAATTTACCGTTGATGTATTTACCGTTTAACCTAGTTATACTAAATACAAATTTCTTGCTAATAAAGAAAACGGTAATCTATCCCACCCGTTGCTTCTGTTTCAAATCCTTTATGTTACCTCTATAGTGTGCATCCTGAGGCTAATTGCCAAAGCCATTAGCATAAACACCAACTCAATGCCCCAAAGTGGGGGCTGTAGAATCCCAGCCCAATTACTGAAAGCACTGCTTGCCTGAATGTTGGCCCTCTGTGGGCTGGGGCAGGGACAGAATTAACACACCGAGCGCACCAGCTGTGAACCAATCGCTGCGAGCACAAACAACATTTTAACAGCAATCACACAGAAGACAACCACTCGTTGCTAGCTGCTAACACCCACACAGCGCTACAGGTAACACGGCTTTCCAAATAGCCGTTTAGTACACTGAAAAATGAGACCAAAATGTGGGAGTGAATCTTTTTTTTTTTCTTTAGCCAAGCACTTCATCTTTCATTGGACTGCCATCTTAAGGGAACAGTTTACCCAAAAACGAACTTACCTTCATGTTGTTCCAAACCCATATTTTATTTCTTCTGTAGAACACAAACTGAGTTATTTTATTTATCTCCATGCTCTACTGTTCAAGCTTTACAGGAACTTTTTGAGCTACATTTTTGTTTTGGTTTTTGTATGTGTGAACATGTGATAGATCATTGTTTCTCAACCCTGTTCTTGGAGCCTCCCCAACACCACTCATTTTGAATGTCTCCTTTGTCTGAGACACCCATTTCAGGTCTTTAATAATGAGCTGATGACCTCAACCAGGTGTGTTTGATTAGGGAGACAAACAAAATGAAGAGCATACGGACTCAGTCTTGACTCGGCCCTCTTCTGGTCCCGGTCTTGATTTAGACTCGAATAAGCTGTTCTCAAATAAAAAACTGACAAAATGTGAACTGTTGGCACCAGGAACAAGGTTGAGAATGACTGTGCTAGATGGACGTCTTTGACCACTGCGTCATGTCTCATTGTGTCTCTCATTTTTTCATTCAAGCGTTCAGTGTAAATGGCCTCTTCTGATGTTTTTTGTCGTTTTTTTGAGCTTGACAGCCACCATTTCCATTCGCTTGATGGCAGAATTTTTATCTTTGAGTGAATTATTATGGTTTTGGCATATTAGTATGCAGAGAAAGTAACAGCATTAATTTGTATCCCATTAGATGTTCATTTGTTGGCATGTTGTCAACAGTAAAATTAAACTCATCATAATGGAACAACCATCAAGCTAAGATGAACATGACCACAGCCACTGTTCAGAAAAATGAAGAGACTTCATATTAGTTTTGAACAGTTTGTGACAATTGTGCCTTGTATTTACAATCTAGTCATATCACCCTAAAATTGCTCTTTTGGTAATAGGTAAAGCATCACCCAATCAATCCCAAGGTCATGGGTTTGATTCCCAGGAAACCCACCTACTGACCTGGATACTAAGTGAATATATGAACATTACAAATCAAATCCAATATGAACAACAAACTTTTTTCCTGAGTGTTTGTGACCTGTGCAAGATGGAGACATATTGAGTCGCAATCAGCAAATTTTCAAAAATGAGTTATTTTCACAATCTATATTAAAAACCTTCAAAATGATGTATGATTTGTTGGAATCTGACAAAAAATGACTAAGCTACACCTGTTTGAAATTGATAGAGTTAGCAAAGTCAATTTTGAGAAAAATCGAGTTAAAGTTTTCTGAAGGTTTCAAAACTAAATTACCTAGCAACCATACCTTAAAATCCCCATTAATAACACCTAATTTGGCACACACCTCATCAAAACCAAATATACACTATATTGCCAAAAGTTTTGGGACGCCTGCCTTTACGTGCACATGAACTTTAATGACATCCCATTCTTAATCTGTAGGGTTTAATATGGAGTTGGCCCACCCTTTGCAGCTATAACAGCCTCAACTCTTCTGGGAAGGCTTTCCACAAGGTTTAGGAGTGTGTTTATGGGAATTTTTGACCATTCTTCTAGAAGCGCATTTGTGAGGTCAGGCAGTGATGTTGGACGAGAAGGCCTGGCTCGCAGTCTCCTCTCTAATTCATCCCAAAGGTGTTCTATCGGGTTGAGGTCAGGACTCTGTGCAGGCCAGTCAAGTTCCTCCACACCAAACTCGCTCATCCATGTCTTTATGGACCTTGCTTTGTGCACTGGTGCGCAGTCATGTTGGAACAGGAAGGGGCCATCCCCAAACTGTTCCCACAAAGTTGGAAGCATGAAATTGTCCAAAATGTCTTGGTATGCTGAAGCATTAAGAGTTCCTTTCACTGGAACTAAGGGGCCAAGCCCAACCCCTGAAAAACAACCCCACACCATAATCCCCCCTCCACCAAACTTTACACTTGGCACAATGCAGTCAGGCAAGTACCGTTCTCCTGGCAACCGCCAAACCCAGACTCGTCCATCGGATTGCCAGACAGAGAAGCGTGATTCGTCAGTCCAGAGAACACGTCTCCACTGCTCTAGAGTCCAGTGGCGGCGTTCTTTACACCACTGCATCCGACGCTTTGCATTGCACTTGGTGATGTAAGGGTTGGATGCAGCTGCTCTGCCATGGAAACCCATTCCATGAAGCTCTCTACGCACTGTTCTTGAGCTAATCTGAAGGCCACACAAAGTTTGGAGGTCTGTAGCTATTGACTCTGCAGAAAGTTGTCGACTTCTGCGCACTGTGCAATTCAGCATGCGCTGACCCCGCTCTGTGATTTTACGTGGCCTACCACTTTGTGGCTGAGTTGCTGTTGTTCCCAATTGATTCCACTTTGTTATGATACCACTAACAGTTGACCGTGGAATATTTAGTATTGAGGAAATTTCACGAAATGGACTTATTGCACAGGTGACAACCTATCACTTTTGGCAATATAGTGTATATAGGAACATTGGACTAATGAGGAAGTTGCTGAGGTGAAGCGCGAGTGGTGAAGAAAAACTGCATTTTTCATGGTCAAAGGAAGGGTATTCCTCTCAGAAAACGTACAAATAAAGATACTTTTAGATGTTTAATTGCTATTTGAAGCATTTGGATCACTAGATGAAGGCTTAATGAACTACTTTTTGTGAAAACCTCAAATTTGACCAAAATTGACATTTTTAAATTGGCCCGTGCACATTCTGACTCATTTTGCCAGCATGGGTCACATTTATGGGAATGTATGCAGGCTAGCATACATGTTAGCTATTTCATTCTCCAGTGAAACTCATTTTACTCCCACTGAAAGCTAGTTGCTGTCACTAGCAAGGCTACAGCGAGAATGTGAGGCATGGAACGGGTTAGTTTACGCTCAAATCATAAAGCTGTCTGTCAAACGGGGCACAGAAGAGCTCAGCTCAGCTCTCCAACACTCATAATGGCCACACAGAACCTATAATGACACCTCAGTTATTTCTACCGCAAAACCAAGGTCAGTAAAATGAAATAGAGAAGGTTATTTTGGCCTGACAGGATGAGTGAAGAAGTCAGGATAGGCGAAAGAATAAAGCACTTACTGAACTCATTTCGGCTTTTCCCGAGTGTATCAACTTTCCGGCCGCGAGCCAGATCAGATACAGTATATGTATGAGTGGCTCTTCTTGTGTCGCTTGTTAAATATCCTCCAAACAAATTATGATGCACTCCTCAAGGAGAGAAAAAAAGTTGGGCTCGCTCGGCTGTGGAGGCGAGATAATAGTAATAAGAATTTGGATGAGCATATCACTGTGGAGAGTACGGGACAGGGGAACAATAGCTGGAGCCTGTCTGGAGCAGTGCTGCCATGTAAACACAACAAGAGAACCTGATCCATGAAAGCGGCAGACGCTGATGTCTCTATTCAATCTGAGGTGAATAAAAACAAAACTGATTAATTATGGTGTTTTGAGTAAACGAGGCATGCTAAGGGGAATTAAAATTTGAATACCCACCAAAATTGTACCATTATCTGTGCAGATATAAAACTCATATCATAAAAGACGAAGATTTCTGAGCAGCCCAGACAATTAAACCAGAGCACAAATGACTTAATTAGTTCAAATAGAATGACAGAATCAATATGTCTCCTCCAGACATAAATGTCTAAATTAATTTTTTGTCCTAATTCCTCATTTTTTTACTGTATCTCTTTATGAATGATTGGGTCCAAAGGAATTTTCCTGATATTAAAAAGGGACAGATTGCTTTAAAGGTAAAGTTCATAAAGAAATAATTAATTGGCAGTGTGCCCATTTTTCTCCAACTTGCTGTCATATGAATCTCACGGGAACCATCAGTACAGATGGAGATTTCTGCTTGCTCGTATTTTCCTACAGAATGAATTCTTGCCAAAATGCGCTTGACATAAAAATAAATGAGATCTAAAAGATTTAATTGCAATGATGAATTATGGTTTAAATTACCTGACCCACGTGTGGTCAGCTTTACAAAGCTATGATGAAATGTTAATCAGGTCAAAATCAAAATAAGATTTTGCTCAGAGGCATCATCAAATATCAATAATAAAATGTGTTCAAATTAATTTCCACAATTCAACTGCAACTGTTGCAGAGAGTAATAATAGAATTTGATGTAAACAAATAATAACAATACACTGACATACTTTATTTCATTTTACATTTATTATTTTTATATGTTACTTACTGTTATACTATTATTTGTAATAAAAATAAGAGTATAAGTATGTAGGTACATTTTTCATTAGAAAAATGTACCTGAGGGAATGTTTTCGCGAGTCGCAAATACGTTCCCTCAGGTACATTTTTCTAATGAGACCAGGCTTGTTCAACTCTAAAACCTTAAGAAAATCGAAGTTAAATATCCGAACAAGTTCTGTGCCAAATTTTAGGTTGATATCTCAAAAAAAGAACTTTCAGTAAGATTTTTTGTGTGCAGTACCAAAGTTTTTCACTAGATGACATCCAGACTCCACCGGTGACTATACAAGGACTCTTTGAATTCTACATATGGTTTGAGTGATCTGAACCATATTTTTCCATACTTTTCAAAATATTTATGAAGTAGACATCCTATTCAGAAGAAGTTTCAGCAGTCATGTTAATATTTGATTTGAATTTAATCCCTAAAACACATAAAAAACATACGGAAAGAATCAGAGCGTGTTACAGTTTGGCACCGCATCACAAATGAAGAATCTATTGCTGTTTATCTATTGCTCTGTCATTTCTTTTAAAAATCAGTCACCAAATATGAAAACTAGAGTCTGAAAGCTTTCAAATGATATATAGTTTGTCAAGATTACTTTAGGTTTAGACTAAGATATTACTGTTATAAATAAATAAGGGTAAATGTCCCATGGGTGGGGGGAGGGGCAGTCTTAAAAATAGTGGTTAAAAACATTTTTATAAATCATAAATTCAGATATTTATTCTTTGTAATGTGTGAAAAGTATTGATATTAAAAGTTATTTATTTGTACATGATTTTATGTTTTTTTTCATAGTGTGATTTTTGGGGAATTGTATTGAATCCAATAAGGGTCAATTTGACCCGGACCATACAGGCAGTCGCAGAAATCGAACAGTGCATTTTAATTCGTCCATTTTGTTTATATATATATATATATATATATATATATAAAAATCCGCTAATGCTGTAAATTATTCAAGCCTTTTAAAACCATTCATTAAAAGTACAGGACATTCATTTCGGAATTGTGGCTACATTGGTTGCGCTGTATGTTTTGATTCATTGAAAAAAAAAAAAATTTGTCATTTGTTCATTAATCAGACTATACACTGTACGTTTGTTTTTGTGTGCAGCCCACATGAACTCAAATGTTTCTCGCCATTATTTTGTGGCACATTCTTTTTTGTCTTTTTGCTGAAAAAGAAACAGGCAACATTCAAACATACACAAATATTAATTTTTAAAATTACCAAAAGGACCCAAACTATACATCTTGCGATTTTAAGAATTATCTTTGGGATTGTTCATCCCTGTCGGAAAACCTGCATTGTTATTCTAATCAACAGAAATGAAACATTTGCTAAATAAACAGTCACAAAACGAAACTATTTTATCTCTCTGGCCTTTCATATGAAAAACATCTGCTTCACATTTGTCAGATGGAAATAACAGATGCCAAAACTATCCTTTGACATCGCTCATGAACACAGCAGAGATATCCAGCCCTGCATCAGTAACAGTGTGAAAGTTTCTGCGGGATCAGAGATAGTGCCTCTATCATAACTGTCCTGTGGTCACGGATTTGAGGAGTAATCTCACACATACCATGCAAAGCATGACCATCCTGATGAAACGGAGTGATAGTTATCTGCTTTTATCTGCCTGAATGTTTGCAGGCAGGAGAGAAAAGCTGTTGGGTCTGTATGGCTTTCTTTTTCAATGCAGTACTATATGGTAATATATATCATTTTGAAGGACTAACCCATTCTGTAGAGGAAAATAATAGATTAGGCAGGACAGTTTGGACAAGCATCTGCTTCAAGGTATAAAAGGGATAGTTCTGTCATCATTTACTCACTCTCATGTTGTTCTAAACGTACTTTCTACTGCGATAAAATAAAAGATGATAAAATATAAGACAAACAGAAATGTAACTCCTTATTCTTAAATCACGTCAAAACGTTGATCAATGAAAGCATACTTAGACCTCAAACTTCAAGACATTTGGTCATGTGACATGCAAGAACCAATGAGCTTTGAGGTTAGTTGGTGTTTGAGGTTCCAGTCAGCAATGATGCATGAAATTGATCAAAACTGATGGTAAAAACGATTTCCAATAAATGCTGTTCTTTTCAATGTTCAAAGAATCCTGAAAAAAAGCATTACGTTTCCACAAAAAACTAAGCAGCATAAAAACTGTAAGATTTCTAAGATTTTGAAGATTTCTGAAAGACCATGTGACACTGAAGACTGCAGTAATGGCTGCTGAAATTTCAGCTTTGCCATCACAGGAATAAATTACATTTTAAAATATATTAATACTGTTTTTACAATAAATGCATAGAGACATAGACAAACACAAACAAAATCTTACCAACCCCAAACTTATAAAACATTTAAAAGGGTTGAAAATTTCTTTTACAGATGCTACACACTGTAAAAGAAAATAGTTGGTTTAACTTAAAGTAAGTTACCTGGTTGCCTTAAAATTGAGTTTATTGAAATTAAAAATTTGAGTTAATACAATGAAGGTGATTGGTTTAATCAATAGAAACTCAAAATATTATGTTATCTGAACCACATTAATTATTTAAGTTGATTTGACAAGAAAAAATGTTGTGATAACAAATCATGAACATATTTTTTACAGTGCAGTAGAAATGCTCTATTCACAGTCCAACATTAATTTATTCTGACAACAAAAGTGTTGAATAAGGGGAGTCACAGGGTCTTCATTCATTTGAAAATGCATGCCATCTGCATATTGCAGCAGAAATTTACAGTCAAAGTCACTTAAAACTGATTTTTTTTTTTGTGTGTGTTCCCCATTCTTGTGTTTTGGAGAACAGCTGAACCTCATGACCTTTGTGCTTTTATGAGTTGCTGCTATATGATTGGCTGATTAGATATTTGCATTAACAAGCAGCTGGACAGGTGTCCATCATAAAGTGGCCACTGAGTATACCAACCAAGATAAAGTGGAGAGAGAGAGAGAGAGAGAGAGAGAGAGAGAGAGAGAGAGAGAGAGAGAGAATGCGTCAGTTCTGAAAGTGAATTGGCTCAGTGCATCTGCCTCATTAACCTCATCATTATTAAGACACACCAGGGAACAATAAAACATGAATCCAATATTGAACTTCTGTAAAAATGACTATTTTCGTTATTCACAGCCTTCCATCTACTGCTTTTACTATCCTAAAAACCAAGACGCTCACTGAGCAGTCAGGTTATAAACAGCAAGCAAATTGTGATATGCTCCAATTCCAAGACATTTCATGTGGAAATGGGCTATAAACTACAAAATTAACTGGAAAAGGAAATTATGGTCCTGATTTAGAACTTTTTTTTATGGTTTCTTGTCCTTCAGGCTTTAGGGTGTAAACATACAGACCTGGTTGTTACAGTACATCCATACAGCTGATGTTGTGAAGGCCATTGCCATTCCTTTGAGCTCAGAAGTTTTTGGGTGCACTGAAGTACTCGTGTATAGCAGAGGAGCCTGTCATGTCATCATGTATTTCTTCTGACAGAGTTTCCTCATCACTCACAATTCTCATTCTGACTGAACTTCAGCTAATAAATGAAAATTCTGTCATAATGTCACGTCTGTCAAAACCCGTGAGAATTTCTTTCTTTTTTAGAACAAAAAATAAGTTATTAATGAAAGTGAATGGTACCCACGGTTGTCAAGCAAGATTTTCAATAAACAGATACTGTAATATTTATAATAATAACAATAATTTATCTAATCATTTATATTGACATACTATTCATTAAAACCCAATCACATAATTTGAGTTTTTTTAACATCTTTTAATTACATTCGCAATAATACATTGATACTTTGTGTATCTTTAATTTGTATATTTATTTACTGAATAAATTAGTTACTGTTGTTAGTCTATTATTTATAATAAATCAATGACTTCTTGGAACACACACCACATTTGTGGACTGTTTGCAATACTATCTCATTGACATACCAAGTACAATCAAGACCAGTATTGCAGATATCAATATAAATAGTAATATTTGTAATAAATATAAAGACTTTCTAAGGATAAAACGGGGAAATATTATTAATTTAACATTAATTTAAGCCATTAAGCCATGTGTTTTTTTTTTGTTGACCATTCTACATTTTAATGTTATATCAAACACCTTTAAAAAACTGTTAACCAATAATAAAAGTTATATTTAGCATAATTTTTCACTATATGTTTATTATATGCATTAATGTTTATGTCAGATAAATAATGATGGCATTATATTAAACAAAAAAATGCAATACAAATGTGTCAAATATTTTTATGTAAGGATTGATCTCTGTATCAGACATATATTTCAAGATTGCTCCACACATCACTGAATCATGGACTTCTGACAAATACCACTGTATCAGAAGTTGTTATTGGGAAGCCAGCCAAAAAGAATTTTCCAGAGCAATCTTGCTAAATTTGTCAAGTGTTTTCCTGTCTATTTACCCCAACTTTTAAATCATCATTACCATAGAAAATTACTGTTCAGTTGCATAGCAAATTTGCTAGACAGTGCAGTCTGATGATAATTGTCTGTATTATATGTTTTATTGTAACTCAGTGCTAAGTGCTGAGCCTCTTTTGGTGCTTTTGAACATTGTTACATCTGCAATTACCCACACAGACAAAACCTCTTCATGTGACACCTCTGCTTTCAAATGGCCAATATACTTTCCCTATTCTCTCCTGAGCAATTTGCATAAAAGGTATCATGGTGAAAGTATTCTTCTTAAAGTGCTTTTTGCATTGCTAGGCTTTTCAAGGACAGGATGGCAATGGAAGTATTCATTTTAAAACAGCATATTGCAGCATATGTAATGGCTAGCAATATAGTGAAGAGTGAATTAGAATGATGTCTATATTGCAAAGAATTCACTTAATTCACTTTAAGATTGGAGATTTAGACATGAAAAGAATGAATGGTTCTACAAAGCATGTGAAAGTCATGAGCAAACTAAAAAAAAACCTTTCAAGGGGTCAAGTTTTGGCTAGTTAGCATAGCGATGTTTCTGCTGGCAGATGCCATAACTACACAAAAAAAACCCATCTTTCTCCATTGATGGCCATATATTTAAAGTGCCCCTGATATGCTTTTTCAGATATTACCTTTCATGTAGTGTGTAATACAGCTGAATGTAAAAGGTCTACAAAGTTTTAAAGATCAAACTGCATGATAAATGAAGTTAATGTCACCCAAACTAAAGTAGCTACCAAAACACTGGCTTCCCGGAAACAACGTCTACTTTGACCCGCCCTCAAACACTGTAGTTGTAGCTGAGCCCTGGAAGAGTTTGGTTTGTGTTGTCAGTGTCGAGAAGACGCCGTTTCTGTGCTGCGAAAGCAAATTCATTTGCATGCACTTCCAAAGGATGAGGACTTGAGCTCAAATTGATACAGTAAAACTGACATCATTGTTTCTGTTCGTATCACTGTGTCTACAAATGCTGAAGAAGATCCAGAGCTGAAATTCAGATATGTTAATGAACGTTTCGTTTCCGACATGCTCTGTAAGTGGTAGACCAATCATAACAGACTGGGCAATCTGGCCAATCAGAGCAGAGCAGGCTCTCAGAAAGAAGGAGTTTAGAGAGAGAGAATCCTTTATCGAACTGTTTCAGACACTATGAGAAAACAGGTGATGCTGCAATGTATATTATGGAAAATTAAAGTGTTTTTGACCTTGGATACATGTAAACCTATTGTAATAGACCTCCAAATCTAAATTAGGAATCTTTCAAATAGCATAATTGGTGCACTTTAAGGCTATACATTTGTACATTGTTTTAATAC
Organism: Mylopharyngodon piceus; assembly: GCA_039654765.1. Lineage (NCBI taxonomy): Eukaryota > Metazoa > Chordata > Actinopteri > Cypriniformes > Xenocyprididae > Mylopharyngodon > Mylopharyngodon piceus. The sequence continues at coordinate 7,569,411 of CM077449.1, forward strand.
TCTAGTGATGCACCGGTGAACCGGCCATAAATCGTTTTTCGTTTTATTTTGTCCGATCTCTATTCCCGATTTGCGCACAAACTGCATTGCAATCCCAAAATGTAATTTGTGTGGAAATATTATGAAGTCTGTAAACAGAACATTAACACAGGCCAGAGACGGGACACGCTGAAGACGGACACAAAGAGGAGAACAGAGACACGCCAGCAGAGAATACACCAGACACAGCAAGCTCACTGTTCACGATGCCCGAAATATTGGAAGAAAAATATAAATTTTGAATTGGGTATGAGGGTTTATATGAATGCATCTCTAAAGCAGGGATAGGTAATGATAGGATAGGTATCCTGGAGTGCCGCTGTCCTGCAGAGTTTAGCTCCATTAAATCTTGAAATTATACAATCTAATTTAAATAAAAAACAACTGCTAATGCTACATGTGTGTAGCATCTTTGTTTGGATCATGATTAAATTCAGTGGTTGCCTCTAATTTCAAATGGCTACAGATATTTTTTAGACCAGTTTGGCCTGTTATTAAGCAAATAAACAAACAAATAAATTTTCTTAAACTAAGAAAAAAAAAATCTTTAAAAAATCTTCTGCTTTAAAAAAAAAATCGTAATCATAATTAGTAATGATCGGTGCGTCTCTAGAATACTCAAGTGTCTAGTTCGTTGGGACCACTGCTGCGAGAACGCACTCCTGTTGTGTGTGTGCGCATATGAGCCCAGTCATCTCCTTTGATAAAGGTCAGGCCTGGCCATGATGGATGACTGCTGCCGCTGCTTTAATTTGAAATAAAGAGCAATAAAAGGGAGGCCTGTGCTGGTGGCGAACAGAGCCATGATGAAGGAGTCGTTAGTTAAGCAAAGGTCGCCGGCTCCTCCTCCAAAACTGACAGACCTTGTCAGGAGTGTAGAGATCACATGGTACAAGGGGGGGGTTGGAAGAGAGGTGGATAGAGAGAGATGAAGTGTGAAAAGAGGGGATGAGGTAATCATACACCGAAAAAGTCACAGTGTAAAATACCTACTGTACTGCGGAAGTACAGATACATAGATGAGATGGTAACCTTGATACTCAGATATATACCACGTTACTGATTGATTGACATATTCATGTACTGTACCACAGTATTACATGCTACTTCACACAAAAATGAAAATCCTATCATTTATATTTACCCTCATGTCAATCAGCATGACTTTCTTTCTTCCCTAGAATACAAACCAAAGAAATTTTGAGGAATATACCGGTAGCTCTTTTCCATACCATTACAATAAATGAGGACTGGAGCTTTCAAACATCAAAAAAGGAAGAAAAAACACCATAAAAGTTTCATTAAAGTGGTCCATATAACTCAGGGATTCACACATTTTTTTGTCAGCTGATCCTATTTGACCTTAGTTAATATTTCGATACATTTCAATAAACACATGCGCAAGGAAACACTGTATCGTTGCTGTTCCATAAGTGCCACCTACTGTCAGAGAGTGAATTTGCATTTTCAAATTGCATTCACACATTTTTTGTCAGCCAATCCCCTTTGACCTTAGTTAATATTTCAAAACATTTCAATAAACACGTGCGTATGTTCATTGTTCTCTGGTGTTGGCTAATGGTCACATGACATGCAGGTAAACAAATAAAACATTTAATCTGTTTTAGTAAGTTTATCAATTTGATATTGGTGAATAAAACATAATTTTCATTTTTAGGTGAAGTATTCCATTAATATGGCACATGTCCAAAAATGATGACATCATCACGGTACCATGTCTATAACAAACATGGCAATACCATGGTATGTTTTACACAAGTGTAGAAATGCCCTAAAAAAGACAGAAGTGAGAAAGAACAAAAAGAGGTACACATAAATATTGCAAAGAAGAGATGCGAAAAGGTAAATTTGTAGAAAAATGCAAGACTCATGGGATTCCTGTTTATCAGGCATGACACTGCGGTGGATTTGCATGCAAGGGCAAAGGAAGCAAGATAAAGCTGACATGGAGACAGGCCCTCCCTGAGGACCCTGGGACAGGCTGTGTTAACATGCAGTCAGTGAGACCCAATGTCACCCGAGAGCACCTGAGACACTGAGCTCTGCAGACAAGGATCCTTGCTTTTTTTTTTTTTACAGAGCCCTGGCATTACAGTGACTCCCATTCAAGATTTCCAGCACTTTAGAATAAAGTTACAAGAAAACTACTACGGAACACTCTCTCTTTTTTGTACAGGGTTCAGTCTCTCCTTTCTGACCTTACACTGGTTATACTTTAGTAAGTGTTCTGTAATGGCGGTCTGTATTCTTATCAGTCTGCCTCACTGCACTATCAAGATTGGTGTTCACTCTTCTATTCAGAGATTAGCTTTTAGAGTGGACAAGTGCCCACCAAGAGCGACTGAAAGGAAGAACACTCTGGACACCATGCTGTCTTAGGTCAGTCTGTTTTTTTCTTTTTTCAAAACATATTCTACGCATGTAAACATTGACGCTTTTAGCTATGCAAGCTCAATTTCATCTGTAGTAGAGTTTAGAAATGTGTCAGAGTGCAGTTCCAGACTGATCACATTAGAATTCATATGAATTTGTATGTACTGTATGTCAAATTTGACCCCAAACACAATCTGTTTATACAACAAAATTGATATTCCATGCATATAAAAAATTATTATAAATTTTTTTTTTTTCATATGTTTTGGAGAAACTGAAGGCATTTTGACCAAACTTAAAGTCCCCCTGAAATCAAAATTTAAGTTTTTTAGCTTTTAGTATGAATATGTTAGCCTTAAAGGGTTAGTTCACCCAAAAATGAAAATAATGTCATTTATGACTCACCCTCATGTGGTTCTACACCCATAGGACCTTTGTTCATCTTCGGAACACTAATTAAGATATTTTTGATTAAATCCGATGGCTCAGTGAGGCCTCTATAGACAGCAATGCCATTGTAAATCTCAAGATCCATAAAGCTACTAAAAACTTATTTAAAACAGTTCATGTGATTTCAGTGGTTCTACCTTAATATTATAAAGCGACGAGAATACTTTTTGTGCGCCAAAAAACCAAAATAATGACTTTTCAACAATATCTCGTGATGGCCGATTTCAAAACACTGCTTCGGAGTTTTACAAATCAACATGAAGACAGTTAATAAGTTGGCTACTTCACCCATTGCTTAAAATACATACAATTATTAATTTAGCTCATATTCACTAGATTGAGTTCCAGATGGTGTGCCTTCATCTAGGCTGATATGTCTTCTAGGCATGCTGAAGTTCTTTATGTGTGTGAAACTTTGTGCACTCGGATGAGATGTCACAGTGATATTGTGTAAATTAAGAAAAAGAAGGTCAGGCACCGAACCCTGAGGTATGCCCATGGATAATTGGTGTGATTTAGATATAAGGATGTAATGCAAAGTCAAAATACAGTGTTCAAATACAGTATTTTTCAGGCCTAAGTTTGTAGCAGGCAACAAGCAGTGTTTTGTGACATAAGATTGCACAACGCACGCTTGTTAGCACAAAGAGTTTGTCTGAAATCATACCAGTTCATCAGCATGGAGGAAACATGAAATTACAAAAAGCCTCATGCTGATTAATAAGTTGGCTAGTTCACCCTTTGGTGACAACTTGATCAATTTGGCACACCAAGGCTAATGGCTGTCATCAAATGAGACTGGCTTTCAGAAATGGTTATCTCAGTGGAGTCCAATTTATTTGCTGTCACCTCTTAACCACGCCACTTGGCATAGATGCATCAGCCGCCACCACTCCGGTGAGGAGGCCCTCCATTAGCAATGTTAATCAAACGATGATGCAAAGCCGAGGAAGTGGCCTTTCAATTTAGCATGCAGAAGCTAATGGCTTCTGATACCAAACAGAGCCTGATGGATTGGTCAGATGTGGTAATATAGACACTGGATAAAATGAAGGAGGAATTTTAGTGCTTTTATTTGCAGGAGGGTAAAGATGATTGAGGGCGTCCTTATTTAGCCTTAAAGGTTTTGTAATTGGAATCAATGAGGTGCATCCATCAGTATCATGCAAAAGAAATATTCAGTGTCACACAGGATTGGCACTTTCATTTTTCCCCAACGCTAAAACAACATATTGAATTGAAGCATTCTGTTTTTTCTAACATGACATAATTTATGTATTGTGTGTATACATATAACTGTTTGAGGTTAGATGGTATTCCTACCCCATGTCAGAAAACTACTGAATGATTCAGTATGTGTGTGCATGCATATGCTCATAACCATGGCCATATAGGTGTGTATGTGTGTGACTTGGATAAAAGTGCTGTTGCCAGATTATGTGCATGTCTAGACGATGATCGTGTCAGATGATTTAAATGCGTTGATACATTAACATCTATCTGAATACCATTCCCCTACCTCTCTGAAAACACTGGAGAATGAGAGATAGAGGAATGAGCCAGCTGTTGATTACCCCGGCTAGTCATATCATCACATCTTTCTCATTTGTTTAAAGGAGATTACATCTTTCTGCTCGGTCAGCTGCCAAACTTGAAAAATATCTTTAGGAAATGTGCAGCAATGTGTGTGTGTGTGTGTGTGTTAATGTTTAAATGGTCATTCCTATATAACGTTCTATCTGTCTTGCTAAACTCCCAGTAATCTGTCCACAGCCTTGGACAAGCATTAAATATTTGTATTAAATAATATTACTATTAAAATTATACATACAAAATGTTTTTTAACCCTTTTGGGGCATCTCATACACATGAAGAGTAAACGTTAACATGATTAACGTTTACTCAAAGTACATTTATTCATTTTGCTCATATTCACTAGATTAAGTTCCAGATGGTGTTTTGAGATGTCTACCAGGCATGCTGAGATCCTTTTGTTTTGTCTGCTTAGCAGTGGCATGAAACTTAATGCACCTGGATGATAGGTCACAGTGATACTGTACAATTTAAGAAGAAAAAAGGGCCAAGCACCGAACCCTGAGGTATGCCAATGGATAATTGATTTGATTTAGATGTAACGTAAAGTTAAAATACTTTAAGAAGAGTAAATCTTCCACTTTTAGTTCTTTTTTTACCTTTTAAACTTTTTGAAATGCAAACCAATAATAATGTCATATTTGACATTTCCATCTGAATACATTTGCATGAGCAATAATTAAACCTTTCGGGAAGGGGCAATGACTTCCTGCTACCTACCTCAACAGCCCCATAATCCCAGCACACACAGATTGGCAGACCTAAACATAAAAGCCACATAATGTATAATATAGGCCAGTCACTTACTCATGGATATACGCTTTTTTTTTTTAAAAAATGAAAATTCAGCTATAAAAACTTGGGTGGAAGAACAGAAAACAGGGTGAAAGCTGCAAAGACCTTGGAAGTGTGCTTCAAGAGACCGTGTGTGTTTGTGTGTGCCTACAGCGGTGGAAGTAATGCATCATTATAGGACAGAAACCAAGGATGACCAAAGGCCAAACACAGCATAACCACAGGCATCTCAAAAGAAATGCACTGCAACAGCTAGAGCAGAACTCATGCTGGGTTTGGTAACCCTTACACTGACTTTGATCGAAAACATGCAATAGAAACACAAACAATCTGTTTGAGTGCTGTTCTTATTGCCATTATTACACACTATCAGAAGGTATAGACAGTGATTGAGAGCTAAAAATAAAAGCAGTTCACTTAAAGCTGCCCTCTATCAGTCTTGCCCCATCATTATTTTGTCCATCTCATCTCATCCTCTCCTCTGCAAACGGCTTCTGTTGCGGTCCCATCATCTTAGCATTCATTTACATGTATAATTATAGGGCAGGCACTCACTGAAAAGATTCATGCAATTTTAATTAACAGTAACTAATTATTATTATTATCATTATTATTTGAATGGAAGCCATGGCTATGAATAAGCATTTATGAGACCTAAATTGAATCTAATAACCTTACTGCCAAAGATTTTAATGGGAGGAGACCTATGGAAAGGCATAATATTTAGTATGGATGAACTGTGGCACGAAGGCCTGATATTGCAGGACTGATAACAGCAGAGCTTTCTGACATCTAGAGTTGTTCAGGCAAAACAATGCATTCCCATAGGTTATATTTTGCATTAAAGCACACTACCATTCAAAAGTTTGGGGTCAGTGAGAATTTATTTTATTGTATTTTTTGAAGAAAAAAAAAAGAAGAAAAAAAATCAACAAGGATGCATTTAATTGATCAAAAGTGAGTTTCCCGCTGCTGTCACATACTAACCATCCTCCTTTTCTAAAAAAGTAGACTTAATATTTATCTATAGAGAATGTGAAGCTATGTCACACCACATTGCATTCTGGGGTGGCGCCTCCATCATTTTTGGATTCTAATTGTTCAAAAATATATAATGTAATCAAAGTAATACATAATCTGAGACATCTTTTGAGAGTGCTTTTTCATGTATAATTTTTCATTTATACGTTTATAAAACAGGATAGATGACATAGAGCCTGTTTAGTACTTAGGGTTTATGTAAAACAACTCTCAGTGCCAACCTCTACATTCTGTTCACTCTAAACAGCAAAGCTTGAGATTATCCAGAACCAAATATCCAGGCATTTGTTAGAGGCCTAAGCTATGCAAATCTTCTTTGAAACTCATGTGCAGAGTAGATACAAAATCCTATTTAAGTTGTGTGAATTTCAATCATGATTTAAAAGTCCAGCTTAAGGTGAGGTGATAGCTGATTGGCTAAAAAGCTATCAGATAATTGATTGAATTGGCTAATCAGAATGCCAAAAGACATTGAACACTGACAGTTATAATATCTCATTTATCCATGTCTATTTCAGGGTCAAATACTGTTTTTCTGTGGTAGACAGCAATTCTAGGTCTCTACACAACTAGATACATCAGGATAAGTTGATCTCCTTGTGAAATTTACCCTTAAAATTTATGATACTTTGAGAAAAGGAAGAGCCAAGAGTCTTTTCGTCCACATGAGGTATTTTTCTTCTTAGCAAAAACCCCCTTTCACTCCTCTGATCAACTGGGCATTAATAATAGAGGCTCATTGAGGCCTCATGCATGTCTGAGTGCATTAAACTCGCACAGGATTTACTCAAGAATGGATCTCAATGAGGGGGGACAACTATCTTCTCAAACACACGGTGGAAGACAAAGAAAAGGAAACACACTGGGGGGAGATTGAAGGAGAGAGAAGAATTGAGAGAATGCTCGAAATCCCAGAAATTCAATTGGCTTTCAATCAATGACATTGTGAAAAAATGGGGGGAGGGGGGAGAGACTGAACTGCAGAAATACAATGTTACCTGAGATCAGGATATTTGTTGATTTTTTTTATTTTTTTTTATTAAATAGCATTTACTTCTTCTGCAGTGTTCAGTATGTACACTATGTACATTTTCTCCATACTGTGCATGGAATCTCCTCATAACTACTACATTTGCCAAAATAAGAGCACACTTTGTGAGATGCTGTGTCCCACAATGCACTGCACTTGACATTTCCAGTGCGATGTATAACCTGGAAACAATATCTATCACAAATTTATCCTTTTTGATTATTCAACATGAACTCGTGAGTATTCGTATTTAATGCAAAGTGTGATTCAACTACAAATATAGTACATTTACTTACGTTTGCATAGAGTCACTGAATCGAGCAATACTGACATATTAACAGCATCTAAAATTAAAAAAAAAAAATTATTTGCATCTGAACAGCTTTACAGAAGCAAAGATGTTTTTGAATCCTTATTTATGAATATTGAAATCATGGAATTAATATTTTGATTCTATTGCATGTATTTGCCGATCTTCATCTCCATCCTCAATAGCAACCTAAATATCAAATCCCGCACCCATTACAAATGTAACATTTTAAGCCTCAAGAAACGTTACGTCATAGGTTTTACACAAAATGATTGTGTAACACCAGAAAGGACTGCAACATTGTTATTTACATATAAATACATGACTACATTGGTACTTTACATTTTTGCAATAACTAAATAATAGTGATTATGCACATTGTCTTTCTTTATACTGTATATATTTTTTAAGAAATAGTTAGGGTTAGGTTAGTTGTAGAGGTAGGAGTGGGATTTGCACCTCAAATATCTATTTATTGGTATATTGTTACTAAAAATGTCATTGCACATTCTTGTCTGTTAAGTTCTATATATTATTTTTACTTTTATACTCCCTACGGTTATGTTTAGGAACACGGTTAAGGGATCAAATATATCTATAAAATGGTAAAAATGCAAGTAAATATATGTTTATGATAAAAGATTTTTAAATGTTACGTTTCTCTAGCTGTAAATACATAATAATAGATTTACATTTTAGATGTTGTCAATGTTGTACTTTTTAGCATCTTTTCAGATGGACCAGAAAGTTTTGTAAATTTTACAAACTTTTACCAACGTATATTGATCAGTATACCAGAACTGCATACAAATATAAACAAATCTGGATGAAAAATAACTTTTGTTTGAATTTATTGGGCACAAGACAAAATTTTAATAGTATGATTTTCTGTGTTCTGTAGAAGAAAGTCATACAAGTTTGCAATGACATAAGGGTGAGAAAATGATGACAGGACTTTCATTTTTGGGTGAACTATCTTTTGTGTCGGCATGAAATGAAAATTCACCTATTCATCTATTTTCCATTTCCATCCATGCATGTGTTTCATTTTTATAATTTATTGTTTTTACCTGTAATTTTTAATTAAAAATGTCTTAACTCCATCTTCCGTTCACACGACAGACTTCTTCTCTGGTGACGTATGGCAGACTTCTCCAATCATTTATTCCACGTAAACCCCGCCCTTTACTTACAACCGACCGCAAGCTAACATTCAGATCTGCCTCCATTCATTCAACAATCAAGCAAATATTGTGAATGTGGGTGGCAAAATAAATACATGCTGCTTTGCACACTGCTTTCACGTGTGAAAAGCCTACGAAATGAAAACAGTAGGTTGGTCATACACATGTAAGTAAGCAATCCATCCCATTTGTCATATTTCATTGTACCTCTGTAAAAAGTGAGTGCGAGTTGAACTCAAATAACATGATAATAGTTAACAGTCTTACATTTAAAAAACAAATGTCTATTTCAGGAAATGACCGTCATTAAGCAATATTATTGAAGCATCAATTTCAAAAGTTTATGGAACTATTTTAATATTAGGACCTACTTTATATTAAATGTCTTTAACTACTGTGTAATAACATTTTAATTACCCATTGGATACAATGCACTTATTGTATAATACATGTTTTTACATTGTACTTATATTTTAAAAAATGCAATGTTTATTTAACTTCATCTGTAATTAATTTCTGTAATTACATCTATATTATTACACTGTTGATCCAACTCCTACACCTTAACCCACCCTTGAACCTACACATACCTGTCGCTAACCTTACTGTATCACACCTCAATAAGTACACAGTAGTAAAAGACACTGTAATATAAAAAGTGGGAACAAATATTATATTACACTTTATTCACAATTATTATGTGTAAATAAATATGTGTGGCTTTTACAACATGGATCATATGTATGCACATATTTTTATTCCTTTTTATATTTTCTGACTTTTGTGTCTGTTATTGTAAACAGCTTTGAATTCAGGAAAAAATGAAACATTACCTGACAATACTGTTCTTAATCTCCTCCTGTCCACTGTACATTAAATAGCATCTCAAGCAATAAAACCTCCCCCTTTTTCAATCTAATCATAGTAGGAAAAACGAATTAAATAGCAGTGATAGAGCAGTAAATTTCTTATACGAGCTGTCAGACGTCCAATCCCGCATGTGCATCTATACACTGTGTGCACACGAGCATGGAGGTGGGCTGGTCTCTTTTGGACAAGCCAAGGGGGTGACAGTTTGGGTAGCCACACTACGTTGCTCTGATGAGGTGACAGACGGCCTCTTGTGAACCGAGGGGGTGGATGACATCAGTATTCACTCATGGCTTCACGACCCCAGATGACCTTCCCCTCTCAATTCGCACCACACCTCTCCCAGCCACCTCTTCCTCTACAGGCACTGCGGGGGGCGCGCATGTTCCCTTGAATGAAGTTATTGATGGCTTTATCAGCCCTTCGGCTCTGGCGCTGCTTCAGTGGTGCGTTTACAGGTATAATGCTGACAAGGAGTATGATAATGGCCATCGCTGATCATACACATCTTTTCAACCTTCACAGCACAGAATAAATTGCTTCTCACTTATTTATCCTGCATAATAGGCTCTGGGAATAAAACCTGGGTGCGGCCGAGTGGGAGCCACTGCCTGCATTAAACGTGATAATAAAGGTCGATGTTTAAGACGCAAAAAGAAAAAAAACAGTGGAAACAGTCGCCTAGGACCCCGACGTGCTGGGGGACTTGGAGTGATGGTCCATAATAAATGACAACATCCAACATGAGGATGTTTAGCACTTAGCGAATGCTGGAGCGCTTTTACATGGCAGGAACTGTCTGTCAAAGTATCAGGCTTGTCATGATTTTTCTAGAATAATATGAACACTGGCTGCAAAGGGATAGAAAAAAGTCACACATATGAGCATGAATATATATTATATATATATATATATATATATATATAATGTATGTATGAAGAGTTCATTTGCAAAAACCGATAAACAGCAGTTTTTTAAAAAAAATGAACTGACTGCTGTGCGTTATTCTCCACATATAGCACGTTCTGAACCATAAATCCGTTTTGTCAGAAAAGCCGGTATTGTCCACTGTCAAGGCATTGCGAGTTCATGTTTTACAGCAGAAGCTGACAAGCGCCCTTGTTTGTGTACAGAAACCGATAAGTCCGTTTTAGCGAACCTGCGCGCAGTATTCAGGTCAGGTGACGAGGCTTCTAGTCACTTCAAAAAGACGCGGTAGCTGAGGGAAGTTTCATCAAAGCTGACTAAAATCATCGAGGATGATCGAGGATTTATAATTTCGACTCCTGCAAGTCCTTGTACACCATACACGTCTTACATGCTGAACCCTTGTTTGTCCTTTTGCGTTTGTGTGTGTGTGTGCACATGTGCGTGCTTGCCTGTGTGTGTGTGTGTGTGTGTGTTTGTGTGCGTGAGTGTGTTTGTGTGCACACGTGTTTAAATGCAATTACAAAGCAATTACTTGGTTTTGTTTAACTGAAATGTGGAGTTATCTGCTTTTGACAAAAAACGACTGTTGGAGTTATCTGCTTTTGCTAAGAAACAAACTTTTAATATATATATATAAAACATACTTTCAATGAACTTTAATTTTGTAAGTTACCTGTATTTTTTGGAGTTATTATTACTTAATCAAAAAAACCTAACTGCAGTTTGATTGATATTACTTGGAATACACAATAAAAAAAACATGATTTGTGAGAATTAATAAAAACGGAGTTATCTGTTTTTGCAAATGAACTCTTCATATTATATATATATATATATATATATATATATATATATATATATATACATACATACACACACACACACACACACACACACACACACACGTGTGTATACACTAATCAGGCATAACATTATGACCACCTTCCTAATATTGTGTTGGTCCCCCTTTTTCTGCCAAAACAGCCCCATATGCAACAAACTGCAATGCACTGTGTATTCTGACACCTTTCTATCCGAACCAGCATTAACCTCTTGAGCAATTTGAGCTACAGTAGCTTGTGTGTTGGATTGGACTACACGGGCCAGCCAATGAGCCTTGGCCGCCCATGACCCGGTCGCGGTTCACCACTGTTCCTTCCTTGGACCACTTTTGATAGATACTGACCACTGCAGACGGGAACACCCCACAAGAGCTGCAGTTTTGGAAATGCTCTGATTCGTCCAGCCATCACAATTTGGCCCTTGTCAAACTCGCTCAAATCCTTAAATTTGCCCATTTTTCCTGCTTCTAACACATCGACTTTGAGGTGCTGTGATGAAGAGATAATCAGTGTTATTCACTTCACCTATCAGTGGTCATAATGTTATGCCTGATCGGTGTGTATGTGTGTGTGTGAGTTTTCATTTACAAGCGCATTCACATGTTGCACTACATAAACATTTACAGTACAGACGTACAGTTTTTATTTATTTACAAAAGAAGGAAATCACTTGTCAAGTTTGTTGTAGTTCTTTTTTGTATTTTAAATATTATGGGCATTTTTACATTAGCGGGGTCCTTTTTCCTAGGGCCTCACAATGATGTCCAGTCTAAAGGCCCTTTCAGACTGAACGCGACACGAAAAAGCGAGGCAAATCGCGGAAGAACAGACCTTTCACACCGAACGCGAAACGACTGACCATCTTCTGCTAATTCACGCTTGCACGCTTGGTGGCGCCGACCAACAATGCATTTGTCCTCATGTATGTATCTCGTACATCATCCGCTGCATAATACAGTGTTAAATTAAGATAAATAAAGTTTGGTACTACATTAGAAACACAAACTATCTATAATGCTTATAAGAATACATCTTAAAATATAATTAGAGGTACAATTAGCATCAAGCTACATTTCAAAATTTATATAATTATTAATGTCTTTGCTCAAAACGCACTTTAAACCATCATCGAGTTATTGTAATAACCTCTGATTATGATCTAAAGTGGGTTTTGATTCAATAATGGGCAGACATGCATTTTTTGTATGTTTTATAATGAATTGAATGCTAAATCTGCTTATCATTTGTCATAAACATCCTTTGTTGTTAAAAAAAAATCATGAGCTGCATAAAACATATCGCCATAATCATATCTGCCTTCATATTTCATCTGTAGAAAAATGTTTCTTTCAATTTTTATATACAGAAGAGCAGGAGATATGATTACATGACTGACAGATCCAAAGCGCGCTCTCATAATCATAACACCCGTGCACATGGAAGAAAACGGACAGTGATCACATAATTCAGTGGAAAATGAGTAGAAATATATTCTGTATAAAGAACGCGAGAATAAATCTGTTCTCAGATACCAATGATAATCTCCTCCTGGATACTCTTCTTCGGTGTTTGTTTGTACTAGTTTTCGAAACAATGCCACCACTCTCGCCCTTCTGTGCAACAGCAGCTGCTCCGGGCACGTGATCTAATGCTTAAATCTAATTGGATGGCCTGTTTCATCGCAGAGCGACAAGGAAAAAAATCGACACACAGGTCGGAAAAAAAAATCCTCGCTTTTTTGCGCCGCGAATGTTCATGCCCAGTGTGAAAGGCTCCATAGGAATCTATTGTTTCGATTCAAGAGCGGCATTGCGGCGAAAATTTGCGCCGAATTTTGCATTCAGTGTAAAAGGGTCTTAAGACCTGGAAAGGCCCAGTTGGAGAGGGCTGTGATCTGTGGCTGTTGGTTGTGCTAGATGGTTGTTGCATTTTTATCAGACCTCGTGGCGGACAGGAAATGAAATGTGTTAACAGTATTTCACATCAGGTACAGTGCTTCCATCCCCTCCAGCCAATGACACTGTGGCCCCTTGTGTGATTAGCAAACATAAAAACGACTTGCTTCCAGTGTCATAGGTCAAGGTTCAGAGGTTATGCACACCAACCGTGCTTATGCAGAGAGCTCAACAGCTGCACATCTGAACGTTTGTCATATGAAGATTGCCAATCCCGGTAAAACAAACAGAGTCAGTCACAAAGAGAAACTAAAGGAGAAGGACAGAAAAAAGAAAGACAGCAGAGAACTAAAGGCAATGTTGGCAAATTCTTAAAAAAAAAAAAAAAAAAACAGCAACTCTACATTAATTGTCGGGAGTGGCATTTCTACAAATCAAGTCACAAGGAAATAAAACAAATTTGCTCTGAATTAAAATGAAAGTTTTCCCTTGGCATAAACGATTGCAGAATTATATTAATGTTGGTTTGCTTTGTTGAGAATGAGAGAAAATATGAAGGGGAAAAAGACTTGAGGGATTCCTGCGCTGAATATCATTGAATATCATGATTAATAATTGAACATTGTAGAGTATTGATTTAAAGCAAGTCCATTCCCTGTGAAGCAGTGGGACACATGCTTTCATTAAAGCTTTGCTGATTTAATAAAAACATAAACTTATCACTGAAATGCATTAAGGGACCCTTCAGGGAACTGATGCAGGAACAAATGTGTATTTCTCTTTGCAAATGTGTATACTAGAATTTATTATTTCTTGATGTATTAAATTTGCATCAAGGGGATAAAAAAAATATTATACCTAAAATATTATTTTGACTGTACACAGAGTAACATCATGTATTAGACAGAAACAATCAAGAAATTTTATCATTCAGACTCCAGACATCCAGACTATAGCAGGCACTTGTGTAAATTAAACACACTGCTCTGCTTTCACTGGGTGTCACTCTTCTTTTCTCCAGAGATAGATATCTGCATTTACCATGTGTTAGTGAAATCATACCTCTCACAGCAAGAGACTGTGAGAATAAATGTATTTGTGTGTGTGTTTGTGTGTGTGTGTGTGTGTGTGTGTGTGTGTATGGAAATACATTGACATATATAGGGAGTCTAAAGCCCTGTTCCAAAACCTAGTGAGCTGCCTTGCTTGTAAGGGGCCATAGAACACATTTTTTTGCATTTAAAATGTATGATGCAGGACAGTGGAATTGGAAAAAAGGCAAAGTCTAGAGATGCATTTTATTACCACATTTTAAAACACCTTTATATGTGCGAGATGCTGCAAAAGACGCAAATTCAGTGGTCAATCATGTCAATCTAGTGCATGTTTACATAGAAAATACAATGTTTAGAAACATGTTTTTTAAAAGTTGAACTTTTTCACATTTCGGAATGCCTTTTAATGTGTGAGACACTGCAAAAGATGCGAGATGTGAGTGCAACAGTCAGACATGTCCGTCTAGAGGATGTATAGAAAAACAATAGAAAAAAACAAAAAAACAATAGAAAAGTGGTGCAGTGGAATGCAAACGTGAGATGCAGGGCAGTGGAATTAAAAAAATCCGTTATGTCTACGTTTTTTATAAGTTGCACTTCTTTTACTTGAATACCATGTTATTTGGAATTATTTTCACGTGTGAAATGCTGCAAAAGAGCAGTCAAACACATCTGTCTAGCACATGTTTACATAGAAAAACATTTAAAAAGCAGCACAGTGGAATGTAAAAACGCATTCTGTGTGAACAGCCCCTAAAAGAGTATTATAATTATCATGAAACCTGACCTCTACATAGGCAGCAACTATACGTGTAACTCAAATAGCGTTTCACACAGGTGACTCAACTCGCAATTGATTTCACTAGATTCAGATGTTAGCATGTTTTGCTATGCTAACAGCATGATACTCTAATAAGCATAAAAATACACAGCGCACAGAAATAGTGTGTAAAATAATCAATTTAAACTAAAGTAGTTTTGATGCTGGTACATGCACCTCTGGGAAAAATATTGACGACTTGACTTTATCGCTACCATGACTTTTGTCCAATCAAATGCTCTCTAGAATGAGAACGTTCCACCCACTAATACCAGCTGCCACTGATAATCAAGTAGCAAAACACATCAACAAAAATAAAATGTGCTCAGAATTTTTGGTCCCAATTTATATTAGGTGGCCTTAACTACTATGTACTTACATAAAAAAAGTACAATGTACTTATTGTGTTCATATTGTATTGCAAAACACTTTTGCTGCTATTGAGGTGGATACGGGTAAGGTTAGGGACAGGTTTGGTGGTATGGGTAGGTTTAAGGGTGGGTTAAGGTGTAAGAGATGGGTCAACAGTGTAATTATAAATGTAATTACAGAAATTAATTACAGATGTAATTATATGCAGGTATTTTTTTTTTTTTTTAAATATAAGTACAATGTAAAAATGTGTATGTGCACAATAAGTGCATTGTATCGAATGATTAATTTAAATGTAAGTGCATAGTAGTTAAGACCACCTAATATAAAGTGAGACCAAATTTTTTATTAGACTGAATTAATTAATGTAAGTGGGAATGGGGTGCTTATTTTAAGGTGTACAAGGTCAAATGGCAGTATTGGGTCAAATGACACAAATGCCATAAAAATTCATCTTTACTTAGATAAAGCTAGGTCCATGTCACAGCACTGCTGAAAAATGGAATAAGTAGCCCTACAGTCATTAGGGGGTAAAGCACCTAAAATTGTGATGTATATAAGTGACTAAAGTAATGTATTGTCTTGCATTGGCAAAAACTGGTGCTGTAACCTGTATATTTCCATTTTGCCACCACCCACTGATGCTTAAAATCAATGAGAGATGGCAACTATGGCAGTGGGGGTTCTATTTTATATTGACAGAGGCAGTAATGACACAGAGGGAAATGGGATCAGGACCCAAGACAGGTCCAAACCAAACCCAGATATATATTAAAAGCTAAGTCACAGCTCTGGCCATTGAGCTTTTAAATGTGTAATGTTAAATTTACCACCAAAACCACCAAATTCTATTTTGTAGTTTTAAAGAGAACAAGGATCCTGTGTTATCAATGATCATTATATTAATACAACAGAAATGTATTAATATAATGAACAAAGGACACAAATTAAAGCTGAAACTCTTCAAAACAAATGAGGAAATAGGCAACACTGTAAGTAGAGTATCTACTACCTAGATCAGTGATGTAGAGGTGAAAACAGAGGTTGTGGTTGCATGACCTTAGAAAAGCCACTTATATTAAAGAGCCGAAGGCTCAGAATTGATGGAGAGAAATGCTAGAGCTGGCTGGAAGCCTATACCAATGCCAAAAACATGTGCTCATGGTTGTCTAAAAGGTCAGAGCTCAAGCACACAAAAAAAGGACCAAAAAAGAGACCAAGCCAACTGTGGTTGACTTCTGTGAAGAAAAGCACATTGCTCACAGAATATACATTGTGAAATTTTGCTTTTAGTGATTTATGCCCTATGATATGGAGGACAGAACATGAATACATTAATTAAATAAATAAATGTGATTAGTAAATTCATGTATACTGCACAAATTAAATAATATAAATAAATATACTTTGAAATGAGGAAAGTGTATTTTAATTTTCATATACAATTTAGTCAAATGTTTTACTAATTTATTAATGTATTTATTTATTTATTTCCCACTGATATTTCCTTCTCCAATATGATAATGAGGTGGTGGTCAGTTCATTCCAATTGGATATTCATTTATTTATTATTTTTGCAAGTTTCATCCTCCATAAGGACACTTTAAGTGTGTAAAAATGCAAGAAGTTCAGCGAAAAAGAAAAACCTGTTTCCCTATTAATATAATGATCACGGATTGTGTGAATCAAGTCAGACAAAACTCCCTCTCATTTCCCATGGAAAAACTAAATATTTGTTCAAAATCTGCTATAGGAACATATTTCATATTATTTAAAAATCCACCATCAGCTCTTTTCAAGGGATTTCAATTGCAGTGTTCAGACTCCCTTCTGATCTGGCCATGCATTAATCAAATTATAGCAAACATATTGCTTATTAATATTTCAGCAGTATGTACAGCCAGGTATTAACAATAATACTCAATTGGCCTGCTGAATATTTCATATGTTGGATTGGGGCAGGGATTGGCGATGAACACTGCTTTAACCCCTGCTGAGCAGGTCTTATCAATAGCGTCACATGGTTTTGCCCCTAACACAAAGACAAGCAAGGTGGAAAAATGGATTATCTGAGGTCTGGCTCACCACGGGCTCCAAACCTTGTGCTGAAGCAGTCTGGATCGTATCCTTTGAGGAAATAGGGGCCCCATTTAGACTTCACCCCGCCACTCAACAGCCCAGGCGGTAATGAGCCCATTAAAATGTAGATCCAGGTATAAGGAGGACATGAAGATGAGATCCTCTCATATTTAAAGCTGCAAGCAGACAAATCATAGGATTATGTAGAAGTTCATCCCAGGAGGATAGAGACGACTGTGCGGCTCTTTATACCACATGTCCACAAAATCATGTATCATACATGAAGAATATTTCATTATTTTGTTGTCCCTATGATAAAATATCTAAAATATGTAAGAAATGCATTCTTGGTGATATTTTGTGTGGTTTGTATAATGAGGTTAAATAAATGTTTCAAAGCCTGAGTCATGAAGAATTAAAGGAATCAGCTTGTTAAGTCTGAGGTCATTCGTCACCATTTCCGGGTCCAAACGCACTAGATGCCAAAAGCAAACAACAAACAGTGGTAATGTACACTCACAATGTGCTGTAATACTCCCTCGAAAAATCATAATCCTAACCTTTATCTCCATACCGACATCTTAGATGACCAGACAGTGATTAATCTTTTCTGAATCATTAAAATATTATTGTCCGGGACGCTGTGAGCCTGAGGATTGCAGTGTTTACCATGATTTTTTCTGAAAGCATAACTTAAATGTGTGATATGAATAAGTAGTACTCATAAACAGCTGTTGAGATTGAAACAAGTATAGGTTTGGACCCGGAAACTGTATTCCTGTCATGTCATGTGATTCCTGTTTCATGTCATGTGATTCAGGGAATCACAACATGAAACAGGAAGCGTGACTATGACTAAATTACAAAATAAGAGACATGAAAACATGAACGAGGTTCTTTCTATTTCAGTATTTTATTTGTAATCAGTACATATTGCTAAAAATGGGCCCAAGGGCAAACTAGCTTTTCAACTCTTCTGTGAAATCACATTGCAGAAATAAAACAGAATTGAACACACTTTTGGCGTTGTATACACAGGTAGCCCTTCACACACGAAAGCATGTAAGGGTTAATCCTCTGTGTTGAATATGCTCCTATGTAATCGCCTCGCTGTGAAGAGCCATTGTGCATAATGTGCAAAGCGCGGAGTGCTAATCCAGGGCAGCGCTCTTCCAGAGTCTGGCCTTTGCGATGTGTGGCTATGGAGATAAATGAGGCTTTGGGGATTAAATCGTCCCAAACGCACTGACTGGTTAATTGAATCCTCCCCGGGGAGGCCCTCCCAGAATAAGAGGTGTACTGTTGAGGAGAGCTAAAAGGCTTTTTTTACCTCCGGGTAGGGCACCTTGGGAATGTTCAGTGGGTCAGGATATACAGTAGGTAAGACAAATCCCTTTCCCATTCCCAGCCTCTCAAAGGTAGATAATAAATAGGGTATCATACTATTTGCATCACTGGGTGGGTAAGGAGGACACAGAAGCAGTGGCCTTTATTTTCCTACGGATGCAACAATCTTACCTCTAGGGCGGCGATAAAGAGCTGACTTATTTGTGCAGCAGATCCATTTTTAAAAAGACTCCACAGAGTGTGACATCATAGTACAACCATAGATATCATGGCCACAAACTGAGAATTTGTTCTCACAACTTATTCATTTTGGTACATGTTTTATTAAGGCAGCGGTTATTTGCACTAATTGCAAATAGCAATAGATGCTATTTACACTAAGTGAAAATAGCATATTTTCTTAGCGATAGATGCTATTTACACTAATTGCAAATAGCTGTAGATTCTATTAACACTAAGTGACAATAGCAGCATTTTCTTAGCGATATGCTATTTACACTAGGTGAAAATAGCGATAGATTCTATTTACACCATGTAAAAGTATGAGTTCTTTGCAATAAGAGTAAATAGTAATTAGATGCCATCTATACTTTATATTGGCAGATACTATTTGCACCTCAGTATTTTTGTACATTAACAGGATGCAATAATATCATAGAGTGTAATTGATTATATTTATTAAAATTATTAAATGGATGCTGCCTTATAGGGAGAATAAAAACCCTCCCTACACCTTCCCCTAACCCTACCCAATAAACACTTTTAATATTATTAAACACTCGTTCGCAGTTTATTTCCACTTTTAGAACACTATTTTCAGTTTTATTGAAAATAAATGTGAGCTCGGCAAAAGTTGGATTCGAACCTGCGTCGATCGCATTAAAAGCCAGGTCTGTGAGCCCTTACTGCTGCGCCACTGAAGACATTGAATTCAGTGCGTCTTTTTTAAAACTTGAATGGCCTAACCAGACATTGGTGGGCGGAGCTAGTGTAAATAGCGTTTGCCAACAAGGGCGTCGTGTAAACAGCCCCTTACATTGAAAGAGGAAATCTCCCAGCAAACACAAAACTACCATCTTCATATCAGAAAGCATTGCCTTTGTGTAACACCCATAAAGATGCATACTCCATTGCTGTGTCGCTGTGTCCATATTTGAGACTCCACCGACCACCACCTTAATTTAAAGATGATCACTGGTTTAAACACATTAAATCATCTCCAAATATCCTCTACTGACCCCAAAAAAAGATCCTATCACCTCTAGGGTGGCTAGAGAGAGCTAGGATCTGACAGTGATAAGCGTCTATCTGCTAAGCCACTGAGCCATAAAGTCGTAGCAATGCGCATTTAGAGGCCGCTCACATCATGTGAGCAGACATCACTAAACGATTGCTGTAAGGTGCCTTCGGGTTATTTTATTACATTGTTGGAATTAAGTTATAGATTAAATAAAAAAAGTGGAAATTGCACTATATATCAAAGCTAGCTCTGTTGAATAAAGGATTTGTCACCGTGAGCACTCCATCACTGTGTGGCGACATCCGAGTTCATTAGCATTTCCACAATGGTGCTCTGCCGTCTAATGGAGTCGCAAAATCAAAAGACAGTCACTTAAACGAAACAACAGAGCTGTGGCACACATCTGTGATTTAAGCTAAATTTGATTAAAATGCTAGTGCTATTTGTAGCAAATAGGCTAAATGTTAAATCTTTGTAGCATAATAAACATAGAATGCACAAAAGTTCAAACTAACCCTCGTGTCAGTCCAGAAGTGTTATCCAGCTCCTTATTAGAATCAAGAAGAACCTTTGGTGCTATAGATAATGCAAAATACTATAATGGTACCAAACACTTTAGAGTTTTAGATTGTTTTTAACTACAGAATATTAATTAGCTAGATAAAAACAATTCTATTTGGTTAATCAGATTAGAAATGCTTGCTTGATTCATGATTAGCATGTAAATTAAACCTCTCTTCGACTGTTTTAAGTGCAATCCATTCCAAAGCTAATAGTCAGGATGCTAATTCTAAATTGACAAAGCTAATTCAACAGGAAGACTGAAGTGGAGCCAAATCTGGACAAGTAAAAGATAAAGGTAAAGAAAAAGTTTCAAAAGCTTGATATCACAACTTGACTTTCAAACAAGACTATCTAAAATATCTATTTTTATTGTTTTATTTTTAGGCTAAGCTAATTCATTTACTGTAGTTAACTTGCCCTTAAGAAAAAGAAGTGTTCTTACTTGTATCTTACTTGTCGTGTACTTCAGATCTTAAGAGTAGCCTATAATTTTATATATTTAAACTGTACTTGCAGATAATATAATATTAAGTAAATTCCACTTAAGTGTACAAGTTTCTTTACACGTTTGAATGTTTTAATAACCTTTTGTTGTGATTTTAAGAAGTACACTTATTTAATTATTCACATATAAACACTGATCAGCGAACATAAACAGAAGCTCAACCGAACCTGCTAGACGCACGAGAATAAACCTCTTCCAGAAGCTCAAACATGCTGCGTATTTAATCTCATTGGTTCTTGCACATCAAGCAAACATGCTTGAGCTTCTGTTTACCACAACTGATGTGTGATGAATGTTTATATGTGAATAAAAGCCTAAATTCAATCTGTTCATCATATAAAGCAATAGAGTCTCTTCAGAAAATTTGGACTAAACCTCTCAATTCATATGGATGAGTTTTACGATCTCTTTATGAACTTTTTGAAGCGTCAAAGGGGTAGTTATGTAGCAGTCTATGGAGGGAAAGGAAGCTCTCAGATTTCATCAAAAAGATCTTTATTTGTGTTCCGAAGATGAACTAAAGTCTTACGGGTTTGGAACGACATGAGGGTGAGTAAATAATGACAGAATTATGACATACAAGTTTTAATAGAAATGACATTAAAACATATTTTAGTTTACCATAAATGCTTGTCAGTACATTCTGCAGTACTTTAACCGTATTTCAAAAGAATGCTAAAGTGTACTTTTTCATAAGAGTCATCAGTCATTTTTTCATCTATTCTATAACAATCCCTGTGATAGTTAAGTTTACACCTCATCCATATGGTGGCAGTATTCCAAAGCTGTCTAAACCGAGCCCACCTTCTCCCCGCAGCCCCCTCTACACTCCAACTTACTCAACAGAACAAAGGACACAGCGAATCTCATCTCTGCTGACAGCCATTCAGTGATTTTTAACCACAGCATACGGCCTGTATCATCCAAGACCAGCGCAAACAACAGGAAAAAAAACAAAAAACAAGCAAACTGTAATGGAGCTTAGAAGACTGAAATGATTCCTTGTCAGTAGCTCTAAATAAAAGTATTTTGAGACTTTGCAGTACATTTTTGAGCTGGTGCAATTGCTGATATCCAAGCAGAAACATATATTGTCAGTTATACACTGATATGGCAGTATATAAAAGATCTAAATGTCGCAATGCATTTGTACCAAACAAAACGTGTCGAAAACACGGAAAATGTGCATTTATTAGAAAGTGACAAAATGATTATATCCCCATCCGTCACTAGTTAACTGCACTTTTACTGCGAAAGAAATAAGACCAAGAGCCCCCGTATTGAGCATGGATGAACTGTAAATGGTAAAGGCCCATTAGAATTCATTAGACGTAATTGGGAGGCACTTATTACCTTCCAAAGGCGAGTGAGAGCTCGTTCCAACCAGCTAAGACCTGAGCATTACTCTAATTCTTCATTTTCTTTCATAATATTATCTCTTTCTGAGGAAGATCATTTAAATGTTAATAGACAGCTTCCCTCTGCTTTGCAGCTATCAGTGTCACTCCCTGGGAGTGCTGAAGCCGTTGTACGTGGGTCAAATTCACAACAAGGCTTGACTCCACAGAGACGTGAGTCTTTCTCTTATATTTCAACATTGGGGCTCTGAAATGTTCAAACAAAATCTTGATTCCGCTATCTGCTAAAATGGAAGCTCCTCATTAGTAGACTAAAAACCATCCAACAACACACTGAGACTGATTAGAATACAAATATATGGCATATGCTTGGAATACCATAATATATGAATATGGTTATCATGTAGTGTGGTATCACAATATGATGCTATGCCATGTATGAGACAATCATGCTCAAATATAGAGATTTTTTTTGGAACTGAACCTTACAACAAGCAAATAAACAAATATAAATTCATAGGATGCAACTTTGTGTTCACACTACACATGCAGGAACCAAAGGTGTTTTGGTGTTTAATGTTGGAATGAAATGAAATTTTACCCTATATATTGCGTGCATAATTATTATCCAATTCGATATTCTGATCATATTTTTTTTCCAAGCACATTTTACCAATTCCAAACCACATCAATCTTAATAACTACTATTAATGTTGTATATAATAATTTATAAGTAGGGCTGGGAAGCGATTCAAATTTTTAATCTAATTAATTAAATGATGTGGCGATGAATTAATCACAAATTTATCACACATCAAATTTTGCTGAGAAATTATCCCCAAAAGATAATTTGAAGTCATTATTGTGTAAAGCATCAAATATACATTACAAAAAGGAGATTCAGAAAGAAATATTTTATTTGATTCAACATAGAATTTATTACACACACTTTTGGGCCATGAGGTTGAGTAAATGATGACTGAATTTTAATTTTTGATTATTTTGATTATTTTATCAATATGGAAATATGAAACTGAAGTAAACATATGGTCAACTGATGTTTTATGAACCATTTAGAGAAGTTAATTTACTGAAGGCTACCAAGAAAGCTAGGTTTATTAAATTAATGTGCACATTTTTTATTAATGTCAGGGGCGACGTGTCACACAGGCACAATAGCGCTGTATGACAGATGTATCACTTTTTTTTTTTTTTCACTTTACCTTTTTTATTCAAAATATTCACAAACTTGTTAACTATAGCCTATCATGAACTATAAGTTATATAGGTGCTGAGCACCCACGGAAAAACATGAGATATTCTCCAATCATTTTAACCAATAAAAACGACAGTTTTCAGATGCGACGTCCTTTTCGTTTTATAGTTCACTTGAGGCAGTTACTATGGCATTTTTTAACACCGCATGACGAGTGCACATGTAATACATTAACGCGAAAGCGTTAATCAATGTAATCAATGTAATGCACAGCACAAATCTCTCCATAAAATTTGTGCGCTCTCAAATATAGTGTCCTCATGGCTCTACTCTGGCTCAGATATTACGTGTGCACGCTCAGTTATGGAGTGTGGGCGCGAAAGCACATTTGAATTTAACAGTGAATGTTCTGAATTTACCGGTGTTGTCGTATGCTTCAAAGTTCAAAGGGTTCAAATCGATCGCCTTTCGTCTTTCATGTCTTGATATGGACATTCTAACTGCATTCTATAGGCTATATCATGCAGTGAGTTGTTGCCCTGCATCATATTCATCATCAGTCAACTGTATGAAATGTCAGCTGACCTATGTAGGTCCGGGGGCGGGGCAAGTGCGTTAAATGCGTTAAAAATTTTAACGCGTTTTTTTTTTTCATAATTAATTAATCTAATTAACGCGTTAAATTTACAGATCTATTTATAAGTAATATATAATTGTTAACAAGAACTGGAAGTCAAAACGACGTGCATAAATATAAAGCAGGTTTTCTTTTACAGGTAAAATGGGCAAAAAAAGAGATTAACTCAAACTGAAAAGTCAGAAATTATTAAATGCTCATGAGAAGGATGCAATACTTGTGACCAATGGACAAGAATATTTCACAGTATACGGTAGTTTCATAGTAGTTCATAGTTTTTACTTGATAAACCATACATTTGAAAGTATTTTACAGTTATTTTACAGTTTTTCTCCGTATATGGTATGACTATCAGGGTTGCCAGTTTTTCACAACAAAACCCCCCCAATTGCTCCTCAAAACTAACCCAAAACTAGCCCAATCGCATTTCAGGGGGGTCCCACGGTAAAAATCGCTTTCCGGGGGACAAAATTTGCGTTTTCGGTGGGGCTCCCCTGGTAAAATTTGCATTCCAGGGGCTAAATATCACGTTATTTTGGGTCGATTCAACCCGTGGACATGAAAAACAACCCGCTGCAAGAGTGTAAAAGTAGCCCAATTCTGCGGGAAAACCGCAGACTTGGCAACACTGATGACTATGGCAACTTACAGTTAACCATTTAACAGGTTTTTACTGTAGCATTTTTGCAGTTTCTTTTCTGTACAAACATTTTTTACACTGTACCTTAGCAAATCAAATACAAAATTGATCCATGAAATCTGCAATGCTGATGCACTTTTCAAAGCAATGATGCGTAGGTGTAATTGAACTACTTAGTAAAAAGCAAATGCACCTATATAGAAGTAAAGGATGTAAAATCCATGTAACATGCCCGTCAATCTTGTAGATGGAACCAGACACAAATTATTAGCCATTAAATTAGAGTCACAAGAAAAGATGATTGACAGCAACACCTTGAACTAATGCTGTCTATTATAGGGAACAGGTTCCAGCCCCAGCTCTCCAGGGTTATTGAGCTTTAAAGAGCCCCATCTCCCCCTTTCCCCACATAACCCAGCCCAGTTAATGAGGCTTCTCCAGGGGCAGAGGTTTACTCCAGAGGGGGTAAAGAGGCCATCGTGTTGCTCATTTACAGGCGACATATAGCCATGACTGTCCCCTAATTGCAGGTCTGAACTGGCTCATTTGTTTTGATCATTAAAATTCAGTTCAGAATGCTAACACCACCCTAACCACACATACTGACATAAATAGTCACGGATCATTTACAAATACAGCAGCTTTTGTTGATTAGGAGTGGACTGTCCGACCTTTTGAATACACCATGATTTCACAAAGACAGCACATATGTACAACCTCTAGAGCAGAGGCTCTTAAAGGCCCACTGAAGTGCCTTGAAATGCACAGCATTATTCAATGTGTTGATGTAATTTCCACTGAAACAGGAAGACAGGGAGGGACATATAGAGCAACTCCTCCCCTCTTTCAAAATAGTCAATAGCATTTTGTTTATATCACAGCCGTTGAGTTTGGCACAACTGCATTTGAGAGCTTACGACAGCCAGAGTCTAATAGATCCCCATTTTAGATTTAATATGAAACTGTTCCTAAAGCAAAACAGTGAAAATAATCATACTGAGGATGTGTAAATTATGTTGGTTCATGGCACCGGTGTTCTCTCTTCTACTCGTTAGTGCTGTTTCTATTGCAGAGTCTTGTCTAATCGTTACTCCTCCTAATCACCTCCGTATCACTTTAAAATTAGAATTCAAAAAGTAGAATTCAAATGGATCCGATACATTTTGTGGTCTGCACCGACTCGATCATATGATCCGCTCTGTGCTATCGTGTCTCTAGACCGGAGCAGACTGTGCCTGCTGTGGTGGTTCGCTTGAGACTAATGCGAAACCAGACTTCATTCGCCTTAATGGAAAGCATTTTTACACTGTCTTAACCGTTCCCTACTCTATCCTCTATAGAGTGCGCTATGTGCATTTCACCATATAGAAAATAGTAATTGTGTGAACAAGTGATCGATTTTAGCCACAGCTTCAGCATCTTTTTATAGGGAAGCTTCAGATTCTAAAGAGCATTTGATTGGACAGAAAATCTGATGAAGCTAAAGCTAAAGTGCAGCTAAAGTGCAGAGTGATGTCATCAAAATCGTTGATCCATATTGGCGGAAGTGAGACTGTAAGTTTTCAATGCTTATATCTTCTAAATGCGAATTTTGTCATTGTTTTGGAGCACACTAGCTTATAGACAACCTTAAGGCTAACATAATCATACTAAAAGCCAAAAAACTTCCATTTTGATTTCATGGGGACTTTAACCAGGGGACCGGGGACCACTAGCAAACTTCTAAGAGCAAAACACACTTTAAAATAACCCAAAACAACTAAAAATCAAAATATTTTTAAATCTTAATTTATTATCTCAACAGCTGTTTTTTCTTTTCTTTTTTTTCTTCTTTTTCTTCTTTAAAGAACCAGGGTTCCAACTCTCTTGAAAAAAATAGATATACAAGGTAGCCTAATTTTAAAAGTGTGATTTTGAGACCTGTAAAGTCATGGAAATTAATAAAATCTTATAACTCCATAGGTATTTTTATATACCTAGCTTTGAATTATTTTATTGAATAGAAATTATAAGCAAAAAAAAAAAAAAAAAAAAATCCTTATCTTGAATCTTTATCCAGTAAATGATAAGTTTAATTATTGCAGCTGCTGTGAGAAAAAGCTATAAATGATCTGCCTCACATGCGATATAGCCTAGTTAGCTGGGACTCGTTCTTTATGTATACAGACGCAATGACGCAAAGACAAATGGCGACATTCTCGAATTTCCCGCGAAAACCCACCAGTACCACCTGAATTAGAAAACATTATTACAAGCTTACCGTTGTGAATCGGGCTGAGGTAAGGAGATAGTTTTGAACACTGTCTGGTTATGTACTTGCTCAACAATTTTTTTTGTATAATTTTTAACCAAAAAAAGTTACGGACATCAGCTTTAAAGAAAGTGGGACCATAAGTAAAATGTAGTGTTTTGTGAAATGCATTATTGGCTCATTTGAACTATAGTCATACATTTTAAAATATTTTATAGATTATATTGTATATGAAAAACAGTATATATGTATATATTATATACTATTATATGAAATGATAATTAAATATAACCTATATATACCATGTTGGGTCACAACTTAAGATCCAATGTAAAAAGGTCCTGAAGCAAAACCAGTTGAGAACCGCAACTCTAGCGAATGCAGTTATACTCAATATGGCAGATAGCCTAGAATACACACATTAGTGCAAGCTTTCAAAAGAACAATACATACACATACACACTCCCGCGTGCACAAGACAAACACGCTGTGCGCCCAAAGCCTCTGGGGACTCTGCGATTGCTGTCTGTGGCACATTTCAAAGCATCAAACATCAAACCTGACTGAGCCTGAGAGAGGAGCCCTTTAGCTGGCTGGTATTAAATATTGATGGACTAAAGATATGCAAATTGTTTATTGACTGGCTTCAGAGGGAAATGAGGGAAGGGCGCGTCTGTCTGGCCTGTGCCATTTCTGCCATAATCGCCTTGTCTGATTTTGGAATTCTATTTGAATGTGCAATGCTAAGGCTTTGTGTCACCCGTGGTTGTAATTACTAGACATAAACAAGCAATTAAAGGAATAATGAACTAAATATGCTGCCGAGCTTAAATGGTGTTTAGCTTTAATGGGTTGGCATAGAGGAGAATAACCCTCGGAGTGCCACACAAATGCTCGGTTAATACTCGCTAATAGCTTCAATTATTGCCAATTATTGCTTATTCAGGATAAACAAAGGGTGACATTTTTGTCACTTGACACGGCAGTGACATTTTCCAGGTGGTGTTCTGCATCAAGACTAGAGAAAAATAAATCAGAACTTCCTTTACGAGGTAAGAGGAGACTTTAGTGCCGTGTGATTTGTGCAAGGTTGCGTGGCTCTTAAAGAATCTATCCATTATGGTCTAAAATTGTAAGGCTGAAGAAAGATGGCTAATTGCTGTTTGTATTCTGCCTTGGGATTCTAGTGTTCTTTTACACTAGCAAATATTTGCCACTTGATCCATTCTATTTAAAAAGTACTATTTAAGCACTGCAAATGCTATCAGAAACAGAACAAGATAATTATAATAATTACACTATATCAGACTGACCACCTGTGTGTGGACAAAAGAGATATCAGGGCAGGCCAAAAATGCAGTCTGAGAGAAAACACAAATAGCCAGAATACACTTGGGGCAGCAGAGAACCAAACTGGTGGGAAAATGATCTGTGGTAAACAACAAGTGGATAAGTCTTTTTTGGATAGTCTCCTAAAGAGTAGATTTACTTCTAATGTTTCATGGTTGCTTTAACCTCATTTTAATATTAAGCAATCTTAATCATACTGTAATTTTACTCTAGGTTTCTATATAACCATATAAAGCTGAATTCTACGTCTGTTCCAAACCCTTGCAAACTATATTTAGCATTTTTAGTTATCATATACACAACCCACATAAAGGCTGTTTTAAAATGCAGCCAGCCAAATTATGCTGCATTATATTATGCTTCATTCTCATAGCATTTTGTGTAAATTCATATAAGGCACTCCAAGAATGCATTGCAAAGAGCTTGGTAAAAAGCTTACGCTAAAGGCTCTGATATACTTCCAGCGTAATTCAAGAATGGTGTGACATAATTTCAGACAAAATCAGGCCAAAGAGAAGTTTGTTTGGAGTTCGAAACAGCTTGCCAATGCGAACTTTCCAGAACTTTCCAGCTCTGGCTGGAAAACACCTTCGAACAGCCACTGATCCATGGGGATTACGTAATATG